>CM046963.1:76144791-77394791 GCA_025698475.1 Gossypium anomalum | reverse complement strand
AAGTCCGCTGTATGTTCACATGCCAATTCCGATCCTAAGTTTGATCATTACCTGAGAAGTTGAGATAATGGGGTGAGCTTAACTAGCTCAGTGTGAGACTAAACGAGTATTAAGCATTCATACATGCAATTTCATAGAGGTACCAAAAGCACAATCAAACATTAACAATAATAATTTTCAAATGCACTTGATCGTGAAAAATGCACATGTGAGATCCTACCCATACCATCCGCTACACACCACGAGTTCCCCAGAACCCGTCTGCTAAACTCCAACATATATGAGCAATGCTCGATGTGGTAAGACCACCAATAATTAATAATGCAATGAAACTGCCAAATATATAATGCGATATAATCGCCAATCCCTTCGGTACTCCAAACGCAATGCACTGACTAACAATATATGCGGACTTAATATGCCACCAGTACTCCACGGAACTCCTCCGTTAACCCCAAAATCCCATCCCAATGCACATGCAATATGTCATACAAATTCATACACAATCACATTTCAATCATTTTCACTTTTATTCGATATGCTCAACATGTCCTCAATAATCACATACTTTCAGGCGAAGGAAACAATGTTCCAATTTTCAAATTACCATTAAGATAGTATTTATCAATATCGTTCAATTCACATACTTTATGAATTTCGTTATGCATCATTAGCAACCTCACGTATATATATATATATCATAGTAAATATTTCATGCATAAAACTAATATTTCAACATTGCATACCATTCCATCAAACATTCTCATACCACATAATATAACTATGCATAACAATCTTAGTTACACATTCATACACTCAAACTAGCAGTTTGCTAACATATCAATCTTTTAAGGCTTTAAACGTACCTGGTTCGGCCACTCGCAAAACTAATATTTTCGCTACTATGCCAAACCAATCAGCAAGCTAATTATCAAATATAACATAACATTTATCATTATCAAAAAAATATTAGAAATTTAGGGCCCACACCTTATTTTTCGCTTTCTTGCAGCACCCTAGTGAATCTTCCAATTTTCCTTACTAACCCTTTATACAATCCTAAACCAAAATTCAGTATAAACTAAATCAATTTATCACTTAATCAACTCCCAAGTACCCACTTATGGGTTCAAACCAATTTTTGGATTAATAACTATTTTATGAATTCAACTAGTTCAATTCCTTACCTTGTATCAATGCGAACCGTACGTACGATTGTTCTTCGGCTCTATGGTTGACTCGAGGCTTTTGGATTAGTACCTAATTCCATAATATACTGGAAAATCAGTAGCTAATAATTATTCGATTCTTTCATTTAATCAATCCATAACATTTACCATGCAACTATGTCGAAGCAACAATTAATTTTACACTTAACCGCATTTACACTTCCCAATTTGTAAGATTCGAATGCCCAAACGATCAAGAACATTTTTTCCCTAATTGACATGGGTTTAATAAATGATTAGGAGGGTTCAAGAACTCAAATTAAGGCTATAATTAATTAGGGAAGATTCAAGAAACAAAACAACCCCTTATTCTACACATATGCACACGCACCACCGCCCATGGTGCCCGAAATTGGGGCTAAATTTTAAAATGATTTGAAACCTCATTAAAATATGGAAAAATACATTTAAAAATATTTAAAATCCCCTAAATTCCAGATCTGGAGATTTAGGTTTTTAATGGACAAGACTAATTAAAAAATTGAAGAGAGAAGAGACATTACACAAGCTAGTCGAGAGAAACGACAATGGCACTTTCTAGGCGATGTTTGGGATTGATATTGGAGTTCAAAATTTTAGATTTGGGGCTGATTTAATTGATGAAAAATTGCAGCAATATAGTAAAGGAGACGGTGCATAATATTGATGCAAAAAGAAGAAGATGATAATGATAAAAGGAGAGGTGTAGGCAACGACAACAATGGAGGAAAAAGAGAAAAGAAAAAAAAAAGGTAAAGGTGAAGAGAGGGGTAAGGGGTTTGGGACGGCTAAGGTAGAAGAAAATAGGTTAAAAAGCTGATTATTTTGATAAAAACATGTATTTATACCTAGGTTTACAAAGCTTAGATGCCAACAGATAAAAAAAAAACAAGAGAATTTGCAAAAAAATAATTTATTTTGTAAGAGTTGAGACTTGAACTTGGGACCTCCAACCAACTTTCAAGCTTTCACATTTAATAGCTAACCATTAGGTCAATTCCCTATTTTTGATATATTTCTAAATTTTATGGAGCTAAATTTGGGATGTTACAGGGTTTTTGGCACACGGCCACTATAGGCGGGGGTTGCAAGTTGGACCCGAAACATATTAGTGCGTTAATAGAGAGGCGGAGATCAGAGACGCACACATTCCATCTTCCATGTGGAGAGTGTACTATCACATTGGAGGACGTCCAGTTACAGCACTTACCGGGTTCGTTCAATCTGCTAATTGGGGAGCCATATGCTATGATCTTTTGGGTGCGATTTCGGATAATATTTACGGAGGTCAGATCAAGATGGGCTGGTTATGAGACACATTCCCGAAGCTGGGGAATGATTCGACTGAAGTAGAAAGAATACGATATGCTCGTGCATACATCCTTGAGATGATTGGAGGTTATCTGATGCCGGACTTGTCACGAAACCTCGTACATCTGAGGTGGCTGCTGAAACTCATTGATTTTAGAGCAGCTGGCGAACTTAGTTGGCGGTCTGCCGTGTTGGCAACATTGTACCAGGAGATGTGCAGGGCGACGCCACCAAATAAAGCCAAAATTGGATGTTGCCTATCACTACTACAATCATGGGCTCGGTTTCACTTTTCATTTTTATGTCCTCGAGTGAACCACCTATATACATTCCCACTCATAACGAGGTAAATTTTTTATTTGATTTTACAATTATTCCATAAATTTAAAATAAAATTGTATGCTGAAAGTTTATTTAATTATTTGGAACCATCCGGCAAGTTATGTTGGAATACCTACCGCCCTTGAAGATATATGGCTTCTATTAGACCAACGGTCGGAAGAGCCAGTAAGTATTAAATAATATATATATATAAAATAGTCGTTTCATATTTAGTATTTAGTATTATATATATAACTAATATTTTTATCCCGTTCATATAGTTTCAATGGACACCATACGAGGATCCGGCAATACGAGCTATAATTCCAGAAGAATTCTTTCAAAATCCGAGCATTTGGCATGTTAAGGTCCCATTGGTCAACTATGCTACTGTCGAGATACACCCGACAGATAGAGTGTTGCAACAATTTGAATTTCGACAACCGATTCCTGAGACGCGCGATGACCAGCACAGAATCGACTTATGGCAAACGACTACGAATTGGCCGGTATACTGGTCGAAATTTATCAAAATTTGGGAAAATCGGTATGATCATATAGCTGATCGCGAACCGATTGTCGTCCCAGAGTTAGCGTGCACCCTGATTACATACCATAGTTTAGGATCCATGGCAAGCCATATTTGCTGTCAGAAGAGCAAAGGCGTCGGCAAAACCGTGTGAAAAGGGAACGACGGGGCCCTTTAAATCCAAGAAAAAGGGATGACAACATGGGCCCATTAACAGCACCCACACAATCACCGGCCTAATGCCTCAACCAATGACACCCACATCACAACCCCTTCAGATTATGCCAGGTGCGTATCTTAACCCTTATATGTATCCTAACCCTTATATGTTTCCTTTTCTCAGTCCTATGCCAGCTTGGAATGTATGGCCCGGTGCATCTCCTTTCTCGATGACTCTGACTCAACTGATGATATATAGGCCATCGTCGTCGCAGGGATCGCACGAGGCACCCTCGGCGAGCTTATCTCATTACCATTCCCCATCGCCTTATGGGATTCAAACACCTTCGCCGTGGGTGATGCAAACACCTCCACATTCTTTATTATACCAAGGTGGGTCATCCTCCTAACACTCACAACCAGAGCAATCACAACCCTCGCCAGAGCAACCAAGGAGGAATCCAACACGTAATCATCGTCCACCCCCATGTGGCACTGATTCCGACCGGCATATACATTTTTTTTTAAATATATTTGTAGAAGCTATTTCTATATTGTTTCATTTAATAAAAAATAAGTTGTTTTTAATATTTTAATAGTAAATTAATTTTATATTTTTAATAAAATATAAGTTCTTTTGAATAAAGCGGAATAGAAATAATGCAACATCGTTTCATAATAGAAATTATCAACTATTTCGATTTGGATATGATCGAATTGTATGACTTGGGTTTCTACACCATCCACACAACTTTTGTTGGTTCGTTCTTTCTCGGATATCCATATTATTACGTATTCTACTCGAGCAAGGTCGACCTTTTGGTTTGTGATACAATTCTCTATCCAGTAACAACTTAAATGGAGCAAACGATATAGACAGCCACTTACATTCATCAGAGACCGGTAGGAATACGTGTCTCCACACATTGTACATGTATTCTATTTTGTACACTTCGTCGACATATCTTATAAGATCCAAACGGAGATTCTGACAAGCTGCAATTGCATGAACGCATGGATAACGAAGTGCGTCAAACGTTCCACAACCGCAAGTCCATTTCTCAGGTGTACACGATATTGCCCGCCAGTAATACATTGGCGCGGTCTGTCAAACTCCGTCATAGGAAACCATAGGTTGTCGCGATCGTGACACACAGAGTATTTTTCTGTATTTTTGCTAACAGTGCATCCTGCTTGAAGCGTTTTTGACACTATTTGTTCATAAACGTCTTCTCAAAATTATTTTTTCAGGGTACAAATAGTCAATTTTGTTTAAATAAAATAAACACAATGTTATTTAAAAAAAAAAAACTAAATCCTAATTTAATTAAATTTAACCTTAAACCTTAATTTAATTTATTTAAAACCCTAAAACTTTAATTTACTTAATTTATTTAAAAACCATAACCCTAATTTAATTTATTTAAAACCCTAATTTAATTTATTTAAAACACTAGAACCCTAATTTACTTAATTTATTTAAAACATTAAAAACCCTAATTTACTTAATTTGTTTTAAAATCCTAAACTCTAATTTAAATAAATTTTATAAAATAACACTAAATCCTAATTTTTAAAATCTACTAAAACTCTAAACCCTAACTTGTTTTAACAAAATCTAAACACTAAACCCTAACTTATTTTGGTAAAACACTAAAACCCTTAAAAACCCTAGGGACTAAACATGCAAATATCCCTAACATATAAAAACACGGAGCAAAGCGCGCCCTTGGGGGAGCATTTTTTGCCACATCAGCAAAATGCGCTTACGTGGATGCGTTTTGCTGACGTGGTAAAAAAGCTCTCCCAGGGGCGTACTTTGCTGGCAATTTTCCTCTTAAACGCAGCCACGTAGGGGCATTTTGCAAAAAGTGGCCCTTTCCTGTAAATAATTGTGTAATCGGCCCATTTTCTTAAATATGCTTGGAAATGGGCCTTTTTAGGTAATTTAGTCACTCTAAAGTGTTTAAATAGACTGTAAAATAAAATTTTCATGTATTAAAAAGGCTGAATACATAATTTGATACTTGAGTTTGACACTTTTTTTCTAATGTGGTACTTGCGTTATTTTTTAGTCCGATATGATACCTGTATTTGAAAAAAGTTATACTTTAATATTTAATTCGAGTTTTAGAATTGATTTAATGGAAATTCAGGATTAGTTAATAATATTAAAAATTAACTTTCATCAAATCAAGCCTAAAACTCAAATTAAATCAAATCCATCAAATTATATTTGACAAATTAAACCTAAACTTAAACAAAATTACAATTAACACTAAATTTATTCTATTATAATAATGTTAGTAATTAACTTTCATCAAATCAACTTAAAAACCTGAATTAAGTACTAAAATGTTAATATTGTTACCTTTTGGATATCAAATATATAAGTTTTGTCAAATATAGGTAGACAAAATATAACATAACTACCACGTTAAAAAGTTTATCAAATTTATATTAGTTAACGTAACTTGGGTTGAAAGCAGCTTATGTCGTGAGAATGTCTTTTATTTGATTGCCTAATAATGCAACACTATAGCAAGGTCCCATCCTCTGAAAACAATTATTCTTACTAATCTTTCTCAAAAATTAACAAGAAGAAGAAACATATAAAAAGAGCAGCGAGCATTTGTAATTTGTACCTATCAACATGTATTTATTCGAAAGATGGATGATGGGTTCAGCCAGTCATCAATGGATTTTGCATTAAACATCTATACTGAGATTCATCTAACCTGTCTTTCGTGATGGAGTTGCTGATTGGTTAATTATTATCTGTTTGTTTAGTGGGCTATATTGATTAGATTTCATTTGTGTGTGTGCAATTAGAATGCAACTTTTGTTTTGGGAACTTTCTGTCGGTTATGGCCATGGTTTTACTCTTATTTCTCTTTCACGGGTTTTTTACTAAAAAAGTATACAAAAAATAAAAAAATTCGAAAATAATACAGTAAAAAATGTAATTACAAAAATGGTATAGTCAGGGTGGTCACGCCACTCTGACAAGCGGCACCACCCTGACAAACAGTAACCGAACAGTAAAAAAAAACTCTGAAAATGAAAAAAAAAAGTTGAAAAAGGAAAAAATAAATAAAATATTGGACATGTGGGTGCTAGAGGTGGCACCAGTGTTGCCTCTAGCAGAGGCGGCACCAGTTGTGTGGGTCCCACAGGCGGCACCTAAGCACTATAAAACCAAGCAGAACCAGCAACCCCGGGAGCAAGATTCAGCAGCAAGGAGAAGAAAATAAAAGGAAAGAAAGGAGAAGAGAAGGAAGAAAAAGAAGGAGAATGAGAAGGAAAAAAGAAGGTATGATTTTTTTTAAATAATAAATTTTTATATTGTTAATGTGCTTTTGCTGTTTTTATTATTGTTGATTTTTATTATTTTTTGTTGTCAGTTATGAATATTGTTAGTAAAAAAATATTGTTATTATTGTTAGTAAAAAACCATAATTATTGTTAGTTATTATTATTGTAAAAAAAACCTAAAAAAGCCTATTTATGTTATGTAAAGAATATATTATTTTCTTATATGTGTTTTAGGTAGATTTTTTACCCATATTATATAAAAATAAAATAAAATAGCAAAATAAATTGTTTGAAAGATTAAGTACCATTTTTGGCACTTTTGGCACTTAATCTTTCAAACAACCTATTTTAGTATTTTATTTTATTTTTTATATTATTAGGGTAAAAAACTCGTTTTAGGTTGATTTTAAATGGTTAAATGTAAAGATAAATGTTATTTATGTATAAAATGAGAACCTGAAAAACTATGAGCTTATGAATGACAAAATTGCATATTGAGTAATTAAATTTTTTATTTAAGTAGTTTATTTGGTGTTTGAAATTATTTTGAGAAAGTTTATTTATTTTTTAACAGATTGAGCATTGAAGATGGATAATCAGTTTTTCGTATGCGTTTATTTCGATGAAATTATCTTGACAACAACCGTTGGATGTATATTTGAATGTCGGCAACAAATAGCAATGAGATTTAATAGAAATGTCTCGTTGGATGATATGAAGGGAAGAATTAACGTAAAAATTGTCAGACGTTGTGGGAGAAGGATCTCGAAACTTTTCTACAAGTTTCCAGTTTCGACAGATCCAATCAAATTCACTGAAATGGAACTTGTAGACGACGAAGACGTGGAGACAATGATTGCTCTTTACTGTGGGAATGGGAGTGACAAAAATGCACCTATTCACTTATTTGCTGAGTTAGCCGGTATGGAGGAAAATGAAAATCTCACTGCATATGGTGAAGAATAAAGAGCTCAAGAACCGTGCATGGTGGCTCCAATATCGTACGTTGATAGTGAATCGACTATAGGTGGGATCGATATCGATCTTAATGTTACACCCGATATGGATGTGGTTGGTGATGATGGTTACGATAGTAGTGATCCTTGTTATCAAGAAGTCGGTAGTGATAGTGATCCCGATGTGGACGATGTCCCCGATGATATTGATGATGAAGACGTGAATGACGATGGAAACATTAACGCGTCTTCGATCGGGAACCAGATGCGACGTGTTGTGATTCACAATAATCCTGGGCCACACATGTCGCTCATAGATCCCAACGCGGCGCATGTAGCCGAGTTTCCAGAGTACCTTGAAATACTTCCTGGTCACCGACTGGCCGTAAATTCTGATCCTGAGGAGTTATTCGTCGGCCAGAGATTCGAAAGTAAAGAAGAGTGCGTATTTGCTATTAAGCGGTATAGCATGAATATATCAGTAGATTATAAAGTTGCAGTGTCTAAACCGACATTATATATCGAAGTGTTGGAAGTCGGGGAAGGCGCAATTGGCGGGTACGAGTGCATTTATTCAAAATTCGCAGATGTGGGAGATACGCAAATTTGTTGGGCCTCACACATGCACATCAACACGTATGACAGAAGATCATCGAAAACTTGATTCTAAAACTATCTGTACGTGTATCATACCAATGGTGAAGGGCATGCCGACCATTAAAGTTTCGATACTGATTGCCGAAATACAAGCACGATTTCAGTATCGAGTGTCATATCGAAAGGCATGGATAGCAAAACAGATGGCAATGGAGCAATTGTATGGGGATTTCGATGCGTCGTATAATGAGCTACAGGGATGGATAGCCGCTATGCGGGAGTACGTACCAGGGACCGTGATTGATTTACAGACACGACCTTATTACGGCCCGGATGACCAACTACAGTTGGGAAAACGAATTTTCCATCGGATGTTCTGGACGTTTGATCCATGTGTGCGCGCATTTCCCCACTGCAAGCCATTTGTGCAAGTGGATGGGACCTGGCTATATGGAAAATATACACAGATCTTACTTATTGTGGTTGCTCAAGACGGCAATAGGAACGTGCTCCCGATAGCATTTGCCATTGTAGATAAGGAGAACATGGAATCATGGGAATTCTTCCTTACCAACCTGCGGAGGTATGTTATTAGCAACGATAATATTTGTATTATCTCTGATAGAGGGAAATGATTAATTGCCGCCATTAGACGTTCTGGTGTACCATGGAGATCCGTTTACTGCATCCGTCACATCGCAGCTAACTTCATTAGAGATTATAAAAATGCAGACTGGAAAAGACAATTTGTGAAAATAGGTAAATGATTGCCTTATCCTTTCAATATAAGTTTTTAGGGCAATACTGTAACTTATCTATTCTTAATACATATACAGCGTATGAGCTAGAGCCACACATTTTTCGCCAAAGAATGACTCGACTTGAGAGTGACATGGAGGGTCAAACAAATACATCTTTTCGATAAAGTGGTTGGGTACTATGGAGCCGTGGCAATGGGCTCAAAGTTTTGATTTAGGGCTTTCGTTATGGTCAAATGACCACAAACTTAGTTGAGGGGGTCAACGCTGTATTGTTGAAAACACGACACCTTCCGATTTCAACGATCTTCTCGGCTACATTCTACAAAGTTGGCTACCTTGATGCCAAGAATGGGTCGACAACAAGTTAACTTGATTGAGTGCGGACACATATTTGTCGAAGATATTAGGGATGCAATGGTTGCAAACCGTCGGATGGCGAGGCCGATGAATGTAGAAATATATTCACGACACCCTGAAACGTTTCGAGTTACGGAGACCATTGGTCGTCGACCCGGTCTACCACCTAGGTCCTACGGAGTTGATCTCTGGAATAGATAATGCGATTGCAGGAGATTCCAAACACTTCATTACCCGTGTGCGCATGTCGTTGCAGCGTGTATGGGAAAACGAATTCCTCGCCTGCGCCCGACTGTCTACATGGGCGGTGCCTCCGATAACTTTCGAACTTGTCCCGCATGCAGGGCTACGCAGGAATCCAAGAGGTCGTCCGCAATCAACTAGAATCCGTAATGAAATGGACATTAGGGAGAAATCCGACGGTACGCGTTGTGGATTATGCAGGTTAGCTGTTCATAATCGGAGTAAATGCCCGCAGCGAAACTATCATGTTGGACAATCGTCACGATTAGGTAGGAATTGAACTTATGTTGTAATGTATTTATTTTATATGAAAAAAATTATATTGCAAATATTCCTCTATTTGTTAAAAATCTATCAAGCTATTTTTTGGAGTTGCAGTTACGAATTTATTTATATCTGGAGCTACGGAACTCCAAATTAAGATCCGTTAATTTCATATTTCATCCAGCCTTTAATTCAATTTCTACAATTTTTATTGAATTTTCAAATTCGGACTACTACTGTCCAAACTGTTTTTGTACAATATAATGATATTTATCATAATAGTATGTATCATCTATTTCATACGCCCATGAAATCTCTATATATACCGGTAATAGTATGTTCCAATTTAATTAATGTTCAAATTAGATTACTGTTGTAATGTATTTAAAGTTTGTTCCAATTTATATTACAAGACTAAGTTTGATACAAGTTTTAGTGTTTTAATGTTCAAAAATGTCCAAATTAATCTAATTTACGTTATGGTCAAATTTTGTTCCACGTTTAAAAGTTTCAATTAATCTAATTAAATATATACAAAAAATACAAACTTTTTAATATCAAAACCGAAGAAACCCCTAAAATTGATGGTTCGATGGTGTGGTCCTAGGGGTATATTTTTGCGGAGGTCGATGTTCACGTTGTGGGTGATCGCGACGACCAACATCCTCTTCAGTCGCAGGTGAGGGTGTCTGATACATAGAAGCAAAATCATATGGCTCGAATGGCATCAATGAACTTGAGCCGGGAGGAGTGCCATGCTGCGGTGGATACAACCCAGTAGGAGTGGAGTACTGCAGTGGATACGGGCCGGGGGCAGTGCTATAATGCGGTGGATATGGGCCGGGAGAGGTGCTATAATCCGGATGATAAGAAGTATCAGCCGAATGTGAATGCGATGACGAGCCCGGAAAATAGTCATTGCCTGCCAAATCCAGATGATAAGAAGTATCAGTCGAATGTGAATGCGATCGCTCGGACTCGGCCTCCGGCTGTACCTCGAGCTCCGGCTCTGGGTCATGCTCGGCATCTGGCTGTGGATCGGGCTCTATATCGGCCATTGGCTCGTATGCCCAGATCACTGCACGTGCGGGGGGACTATAGTCGACTGCCCACCAAGTAAATATGGCTTCCCCATACTAAAGTACCATTGTATGTACTCTAACGATGGGCGCAAATCGGAAGACATATCCATCTGAGGTCTTCGAGCCATCCGACTCTCCCACACCGCAATATATCTCCGGTGCGTAACCCCCCAATGCTGTCCATGTCTCCCTCTCTTGTTCTTACCGTGAACCTCCTCCCCCACCTGCATTGGAAGATCCGGGATGTACTGGATACAACCAAACTGTCGTAGTACTCGATCTCCGTGGTACCACTCGACTACATTGAAACTGATAATTGGTGCGTTTGTGCACCACAACTGAGAATCAAAATAGGCAGACGAGGGTATAATAGCCGCAATTTCTGGTCTACGATATGGCATCCATATAAACTGCACGATTAATACCATGATTAAAATTTAACACGGTTGGAGTAAGATATACAAAGCAATTACATGTCACGAATATTTGAATAGCTTACTCCTTCCCCGGCATGTTGTTCAATCATCAGACGATATATCGGGACAGTGTACGACCTCCCGATACCCGGATAAATACTCCATCTACGAAAACAATTTTCAAGTAAATATAGTTTCATTAGAATAGTATCATTATAAAGAAATTGCCAATTACTAACAAGTTAAATTTTATCACCGTTAACTAAGCGGATATATGTATGGTTGGTGACTAACCGATGCCAAGAATGGCATCCGATAAAGAGCCCATGATTGCAACAATATAAGGCATCCGCCCATGTCTCATACAGATTAGGCTTTGTCTTCCCGACAAAGCTCACGATACAACATTGCCGTAATCGCGAACCCCAACTATAGGAGCGAACACTACGCAGATCGCCAACGAGGTAAATCTGGATATGAACCTTGTTGTTGTTCGAATTGGGCATCAATACACCCCTATGATATGCATAATGTACGCTCGAGCCAGCGCGCACACCAACTCTTCTTGGTGGCATTATCTCGATAAATGTTGAAAATTGGCTTTTAGCCATGTAAATTTCAACTCGAAAAAATGTAGACTCAAAGCATCGCCGGCGAGGCTCCTAGTAGGTCAGAACAAAGTCGTGGCCAAATATCGCACTTACGCCCGCGGACGGCATCCCCGCCGATTGGGAGCCCAAATCGCAATGCAACATCCTCCGAGTAATCTGCACTCCCACACGGTAAATGAAAAGTGTGGGTCTCCGGTCGCCAACGCTCGACCAATGCGGATATTAAATCGTCGTCAAATCGAACGTCCCGCGTCAATCTCACTGATCCGAATCCAAATAGCTCTAAATCGCGGCATCGATCGTGCATCCGGGAATATCCTACACCATTCACCTCGCCCTTCTTAATATGCGTGCACGAGTCCTCGATGTGTTAAATTACAAAAAATAGTTATAATAACATAATTTATTTTCTTAAGTTACGTAGATCTTTTTTAATGGAACCCTTATGCGTAACAAATAACAATATATTACCGTATTATTAATCGTGTGTCACATATGTGAGAAAGTTCCTTATTGATCAATGAAGCCATTGCGATGCTGCAATTTCAAAATAAATTTCGTTATTAATTTTATTGTTTGATAGATTTTAAATATTTATTAGAATAACTTATAAAAAAATAGCAAACAATTTTTTCGACAACATTTTCTTTTGCTATACTACATTAAAAAATTAAATATATCCAATTTAAATACAAATATTATTATTATTTTAAAATGATAATAAGTAAAATATTTTCGTATATTATTTTTTATATTATTTTAGCAAAAATGTTTTAAATGTATTATGTAAGTATTTTTTATATTAATTTAATAAATAACACTTGATTTTGACACTTTTTGTATTTTTATTTTCGTATCTTATTTTTTAAAATATATTACTTTAAGATTATTTAATTTTAAAACCCTTATTTTAGTACATAATGTTTTAAATGTATTATTTAAGTGTTTTTAATATTTTTTTTAATAAATAACCCTGATTTTAGCACTTTATTTGTATTTTTTCGTGTCTTTTTTTTAAATATATTATTTTCGTATTTTATTTCTTTATATTATTTTAGTACATTATGTTTTCAAATGTATTATTTAAGTGTTTTTTATATTTTTTTAATAAATAACCCTGATTTTAGCACTTTATTCGTATTTTTTTATATATTATTTTTTAAAATATATTATTTTCCTATTTTATTTTTTTATATTATTTTAGCAAAAAATGTTTCAAATGTATTAGGTATATTATGTAAGTGTTTTTTTTATACTAATTTAATAAATAACCCTGATTTTGACACTTTCTTCGTATTTTTTCGTATCTTATTTTTTAAAATATATTATTTTCGTATTTTATTTCTTCATATTATTTTAGTACATAATGTTTCAAATGTATTATTTAAGTATTTTTTATATTTTTCAATAAATATCCCTGATTTTAGCACTTTATTCGTATTTTTTTCGTATATTATTTTTTAAAATATATTATTTTCTTATTTTATTTTTTATATTATTTTAGCAAAAAAAATTCAAATGTATTAATTAACTGTTTCTTTATATTAAGGGTTTTTATTAAATAACCCTGATTTTGATACTTTCTTCGTAATTTTTTTATTTTCGTATATTATTTTTTAAAATATATTATTTTCGTATTTTATTTCTTTATATTATTTTAGTACATAATGCTTCAAATGTATTATTTAAGTGTTTTTATATTTTTAATAAATAACCTCGATTTTAGCACTTTATTCGTATTTTTAGTATATTATCTTTTAAAATATATTATTTTGGTATTTTATTTTAGCATAAAATCTTTCAAATGTATTATTTAAGTTTTTTATATTAATTTAATAAGTAACTTTGACTTTGGCACCTTATTCGTATTTTTATTTTCGATTTTATTTTTAATTATACTATTTTCATATTTTTTTATATTATTTTAACAAAAAACTCGTCACCACCACTTTCCCCAATAAAGTTTTTTTCGTATTTTATTTCTTCTCGTATTTTATTTTTCATTAATATATTTTTAATTTTTAATTTTTTTACTATTTTTTGTAAAAAGTTTAAAATCCCGATCACATAAAAAATAAAATAAAAATAATTCTATAATAAGTCAAATAAATTTAAAAAAATCTTTTTAAACAACCTAAAACACACACTTAACAAATAAATTACATAAAATAATAACAAAAAAATATTCTTTACACATAAATGCTTAATACTTCAATGAAAATATAAAATAAATACGAACATACCTTAATATCTCTTCTTAACCAAATAACACCTTACAAAGAAATAAAAATAAAAATTATATCTGATTTAAATCTAAAACGTTATTAAACTAACATTAATTACTCAAATTTATAAAAAAAATTTACCTTTTTCTTTCCTTCTTTTTTCCTTCCCCCTTCCCCCTTCTTCTTCTCTCCTCTCTTTTCTTTTTTTTTTCTTCTCTCACCACTGTGCCTCCTCCTCCTCCTCCTCTCTTTCTTTTTCTTTCTTTTTCTTCTCTTCTTTCCTCCTTCTCTCTTTTTCTTCTTCTTCTTTGCCGAAAATGAAGCTTGGGGACCATATATTATGGTCCCCCAAACAAAAAAACAAAACCCCTCTGCATGAGGGGTCAAATCGGCACCAAAAGCAGCTGACACCTGTGCAGCCGCCTCGCTGTGAGGCAACACTCAAAGCCGCCTCGCACCAACATGTCCTCTTTTTTTTTTTTTTTTTCCCTTATTTTTCAGTTTTTTTTACTGTTTGCCAAGGTGGTGCCGCCTATCAGATTGGCGTGACCACCCTGACATACCATTTTCGTAATTACTTTTTTTCTGTATTATTTTCGAATTTTTTAATTTTTTTTATATTTTTTTAGTAAAAAACCCCTCTTTCACATATGTCGACGTTGTTGAACTAGCTCTTTTTCATTTGCTTTCACCCGACTTACATTAGCTGCACCTACAATTACTACATTACAAATTAGACCACAGTCAATCCTAGTGTTCATTTTTTCAATTCATGTCAAGAATATGCATATAAATAATTAAAAATAATATAAAATTCGTAATATATAAATTCTCTAATAACTTTCATAACACTTCTTACAAATAATATAATTTTTTCTTAAAATTTTTTAAAATTAATTTTTATAATTGAGTTAACATTTTTTATATGAATAAGTATATTATTTTTATAATATATAGCATAGACAAATAAGTTATGTTTATATTTCTTGGTCATAATTTTTTATAAATAAATATTTTATAACACTTTTATAACATTTAAGTTATTTTTTATAATATATTTTTGTTTTACTATAACTTTAGAATTTTTTTTTTAGGATCTAAATAATATAATTTTTGTTATAAATTTATAAAATAAACTAATTATTTTTACAATATATTCTTTTAGGATTTATAATATAAGAAATTTCTTATCATAACCATCTCAAACACTCATATGTTTTTGCTTATGATATCATTCTTATAACAAGTGTTCTACCTTCGCTCTCTATAAATAGATGGCACCAAGGGGTTACTAACACAACTTTCAGATATTTTTATTCTGTCCGAAAATAAAGAGAATTTTATTCTTTAAGAATTAAATATATTTTCCAAAATAAAAATTTTGTCTATTTCTATTTTGAAGCGAGGATTTTTGTTTTCACCCCAAAAGGAAAGAAAACTATTTTTAGTTTATGTGTTTGATTCGATTTGATCGAGCCCACACTCGAGGTAATTTGTGGTACGAGAATAGCGGAGAAGGTCATTTGGTTGAAAACCGGGAATGACAAGAATACATCTATCCGAAAACACATGTAAGATTTCGGTCTAGGGTTTATTGCTATAAATATTACCAACCGGGTCAGATTTCAAAATTTTTATTTTTCGTTGTGTAAAAAAACCGTTTTCAAACCGAATTTTTTCCAACAGATACAATATAATAATAAGAAACAAAGTAAACAAGGACTCTTGGTAGTTGAGATATTAACGATTTAATCCAATCCAACTTCTTTGATTTAAGGGATTAGATAAGGGTGATCTGATTCAACATGATCCTCCAAATATGTTTTTCCAAATGATATGATATTCATTGATGGGCTAGATATCATTCACATAATCAACACAACTCATAAAAGTTGTTCAATAAATTGTCAATATCATAAATATGAAAATTGTCTCACACAACGTCGGTGATCGAGGAGTGGGCACTCCTTCACACAGTGGTTCATACTTTTCTTATTTTTCAACAACTATGACTAAAACTATTAATACATACATATATATATATATATATATATATATATATATATATATATATATAACTATTATTATATTATAGATTATAATAAAAGATACAAATCAATAGTTATGTGTAATTTAGTATATTTCAATACATGTTTATATGACTAATAATACATAAAATATTATTAAAATTTTAATATCTAAATAAAATATTATTTTTATTAAATTATATTTTGAATTGGTTTTTAACTTTTACAAATTATATTTGGGTATTGAGTTTAATTTCTTTTTATTTTATACTCGATATTTGGGTTATAATTAGTTTATTTTGACTTTGGGTAATAATGACTATACTATTTGGGTTTGGGCTTAGTATAATATATTTGGGTTTTGAAATAAATATTTTAAGATATGAATATTAGGTTTATAAATTTAATAAAAAAGATAAAATTTATTTATTTGGCAATATAATATAATAAATAATAATAAAATATATTTTCGTTAATTCATATACATACTATATAATAATAAATTTTACATGTAATTAGCAAAATGATTGTTTTATATAAAGAATTCTATTAAATATATATAAATTATATTTTTTATAAGAAAAAAATTTATTTATGTTGTAATCGTATAAAAATAAATAAGGTATTACATTAGAAATTAAAGTATTTATAATTTAAAATTTTCAAAATTATTTAAACCATCAAAACCCACGGCTTGATTTAAGCTCGAATATGAGAAGAAAAAAAAAGAATTCAAACCTGAAAAATTCAAGTCCAAAAGAGAGTCCAAGCCCAAAAATTTCATGCCTAAAAAATTTAAATCTGAAAAAGTTGATCCATACTTGCCCATTTGCCGCCTCTATGAATCCACAGTTGAACCCTTCAATCTAGCGGGAATTTGAGAAAGTGGGTGACATCAATAGACGCTACCAAAAGCCCAAAATGACGGGCCGTTTTCCAAGGTAACCAGGCCTTTGTCCACGAAGGAAATCAGAAACACATGTAACAAGAGCTCCTATTTGGATAAATTATCTAGCGGAGGAAAAAAAGTTAAAAGTTGTCATAGACCCCTGTACTCTTCAAAAATTTAAAATTTAATCTTTATACTTTAACTTTAAGAATTTAGTACATTTCCTTTTTAGATTTCAAAATTCAAATCTAATTGTTACTTCTTCTTCTTCTTTTTTTGATAATTTGGTTGGTGTAACATTTTGAAGTAAAAAAGTACTCACTTGGTAGTAATGTAACTAAAAAAAAGACATTGTAATAAACTTGAATTTGATAAAATATTTTAAACAGTATTAATAGTTAAACCTGAATTTTGAAATCGATAATGTAAAGGGAACAAATTCCTAAAAATAAAAATACATAGACTAATTTTTAAATTTACAAAGAGTGTAAAGACTTATAACATATTTTAACTAAAAAAATCACAAAAACTAAAAGAAACTAAAAAATGAGATTTAAGGATTTACTATGTGTTACTACCTTATTTTGAAAGAATAAATAAAGTTAACTATACATGAAAAAAATGTACATATACAAATATAATGTAAGTATAAATACATATTTGAGCAATTATAAAGTAGAATCAAACCATTAAAAAGCACAAATAGATAAGAGAAGAAAATGATTCGAGACTAAAACCCACACATGTACAATTGCAATATGATGGGTTGAAAACCCACGCAGCATAATTACGAATAGAAAAACTCAGACTTAGATCTTTCAAACCAAACGGTACCGAGGCTTTATAATAATTTATTTTCTAATAACTAATTATAATAATTTTTTAATTTATGGACAATTAACCACACAATTAAACATCACTAGAATAGCCTTTGACACCTTATGTGCATTTATCATATTTTCATCAATACATACTGATACCAATAAATATAAGTCCAAACTAGTCATAAATCGAGCATGTATAAATTAACAATTTACATGTGCCATTGTATAAATGATTGTCTGAGATATAAATATAAATATAAATATTGAAATAATATAGACTAACAAGATATTAAATATAAATTCACATAATAAAATTAGTATGTGGAAGACTTTATTTTTATTAATTAATAATTTCTAACTTTCCAAACGGATATATAAATAAGATTCCTCTAAGTTTCTTAAATATAAAAACTTGAGATTCAAATCTAATAGTAGTAGGATAGATAAGCAAGTTGGTTCAATAAATCTAAAGGAATCCCCACAATAATTAAAGATTTGGTAATCTTTAACTCCCAAGTCCCATGTCCCATCCGCATATCTAAGAAATGCCTTGGGAAAAAAAAAATCAACGCCTTTGCCGTTGTTCCAACTTTTTTGTGAGTCAAAAGCAAAGGAAATGGCAATGAAAATGTGATACCCATTAACAATTGGAAGCTGAACATATCCCTTCATCCATTCAAAGGTTCCATACTGGATGAAAATAGAACCTTTAGACCTTTCCCCACCCCACCACGCCATCAATATGGGTTTTAAGCCGCAGTTGGGTTAGCCCTTAACTGTCCCACTAACACATAGAGATTATGCATCTTTTCTTTGCAAATTGTTAATATTCAAATATGGAGAATGGGTTCTTCTTCATTCATTTGTTGCTTGCCTTAAGATTCTCTCATGATCTAATTCGAATAAAAGGGTTGGTATTGATGGCTGAATTAAATAAACATTGCCCAGTTTTAAAAAAAAAAAGTAGATTTTGGTTTTGAGATAAGACCAAGTTGGTGCAAAATCTATGTCTGCAGGCAGAATAAACTCATGGTTTGACTATATTATAAACCATGGAAAGTCGGAACACTTTTTGGTGTGGTTGAAGGGACCTTACCTTGCTTGATGCCTTATGGCTAAACCCTATCACTTGCAAATAATTAATTATTACATTTTTTGTCTTAGAGGGGGATTTAAGAATATCCAATTCAACTTTGAGTGGTCCGTCTTTTCTCTTCCTTCAAATTAATTAGTTGTGTTTTGAGTGATTCTCTAATGGCGTCTACTGCTAGATGATATGTTGTTGATTCTCCTGATATTTTGTGTCTTTCATTTTAGATGACGTCCCTTTCATGGAAAGTGTTTCAACAATGTTTAGCGTGTACTGTTTTTGATTTTAAGGCTTACAATTGAATTAGATATAATTTAACAAATATCAAACAAGCAAGGCCAGAGGTATTCATGATTGAGCTTTTCTAACCCCCGACCCATTTTACTATTAATTTAAAAATAAATTTATATTTTATTATTAAATAATTTCATGATTTATTTAAAGAAAGAAGGGAAAACAAAATTAAGAGTAAAGTGGAAGAGAGAAAATTCAGAAAGTTGCGATAATCAATTTGAAAAAAAAGAAAAATATATTGTCGGCATGGATTTGTAGTTGGCAAAAAGACAAGAGTCAAAAGTTGAAGCAGCGTCATAACTTAATTTCTATAATATGGCCAATGCTGCTAAATTTCCTAGCAATTCAGGTAAATTGTGTGTGCCCCCATACAACAGTCGCTTTGAAATGCCAACAGACAGTGGCATCTTTGTAAAGATTCGGAGATTGCCTGATTTATTGGTACAACATAATAAGAAATAGGATGACACCATGGAGGAAGCTTCTTGGTTTTTATTTATGTATAACCTATGATGGCGGCAAGAACAATAGGTATGATCACATTAATACATTCAATGGAACTTTGGCGGGAAACATGAAAGAAAGCTGATTTATAATTGTTTTGCCCCCCACGCTCTAAAAGCTTTTTAATCAATGTAAATAAGCTCTTGCCTTTTCCTTTATTTCTATATATATATATATTATTTGATTTTTGGAAATCTAGTGTAACTTTCAATTTGCATATATCACCCTTAATTTTTGATCTGTACAAACCATTGAAAGTTGAACGCATTGTATAAAATAAGCTTTTCTTATTTAGATATGGTAGATACCAGATACTCAGATTTTAGCATTGCATAACATAGATGAACTCAAATTGACAATTTCTGAAGTTTTTCATAATTATGAATGCGCCATATTCAAAACAAACAGGTTACCATGGCGAATACCTGATCTGCTGAAATTCAGCGTAGTAGATTAAACTAGTTTTCACACTTAAGGAGCATGAATACAAGTATCTTCATTACAATTTAGCTAAGTTTCTTTAGTTTTACTTACATTCAATAAAATATGCAAATTGAGTCTTTTATTAACCTTAAGGGTCAAATGAGGCCTCAGGAAGAGCTAACATACTTTGTAAATTTGCAAGAGACCATTAGAAGGCATTTTAAAATGATATTGGATGATATGTCACAACGCGAGAGGACTGATGTCACAACATAGGGAATAGAATGAAGAAAACTCAAATCTGCCTTCGATGTTGCGACACAGATTGAGGGTGTCACCACACAGACTGAGGATGCCACAACATACCCTTGAAAATGGCTAAAAAGGAGCATACTAGTTGTTATGTCGGGACATAGGTCCTGGTGTGTCACGACATTGACTCTAAGACAGAAATTAGACACAAAGCATGGGCGTTTTGGTTTGCACAATCAAACTTAAAGCTCAGGAACATCAGCTGACCTAGGGTTAAGGAAATGACCACCTGAAGGGTATAAATAGGCTCATTTGACACATGTTAAAGACACTTTTCCATTAACCTAGTTTCTTCCGTTAAATTTAGTTTTGTTTGCTTTGTTTCTTAGTTTTTAGAGTTTAGTTTATTTGTTCTCTTTCAAGAGATTTTGATTGTGGACTCATTCAACTCTGTGGATTTGCGCTTAATATCAATACAATCAAACTCTTTCATTTACTCTATCTTGTTGATTTAATTTGCATGTTTTCTCTTTATATCGATTATATATTATTTATGAACATATGAGAAACTAATCCTTCTATGAGGGATTAGCGAGTGAAGGTATGATCTGTTAACTATTCTGTAGGGTTACTCAACGGATTAGCTGTTTGGGAAAGGGAAAATGTGAAACAAACCCTAGGCCTGACAACCCCGAGAAGTTACCAAAGTGGGAATTAACCCAAAATTGGTATTACCCATCCGTAAACACCTTAACCCCAGACCAGTCTGGACTGTGAGCTCAGAAGATAAGTAGTTCTTATTGACTCGTTATGTTATTGAAAGATCCTGCTAGGGTAGCTACTAGTTGATTGACGAGGAACCTAAAGTGATAGTTGATGGAGATTACCGAAGCAAGCTAATCACCCATAATCAGATTTGATTTATTCTTTTTTTTTAATCTCTTGAATTTTATCTTTTTATGTTGTTTTATTTTTATTATAAAAACCTCAAAAAATCCTTTATTTTATATTTTTCGTATTATAACTGAATCTAAAATATTAATTAGATCTTTTAGTGCTTAGGTTAAAATTGATCTAGCACTTGCCTCCCTTGGGTACGATCCTTGAAGTACTTACACACTCCGTTGTAAAACTATAATACAACTAGACCTGTACACTTGTGGATACCGTCTCGTAATTTTATATTTTATTGTAGTATTCACACTTTGAACATTAGTACGTTCAGAGACAGTCAATACACCATTCTCTTTTTAACATACAAGTACACACTTCTTTTTCAAAAACTTCTTATAAAATTTATTCGATTATATCATAGAACTAATTCAACCAATTAAACTTCGAATGTATCATAACCTTATCATAACAATATCCATCAAAGAACATTTAGAATTTATCCAGAACATACCATAAGGGCAGAAAATCACAGTCTACCATACAAACTCAGTAGAATACGCCACAAGGGCTAAATAGAATACGTCACAAGGGCAACATATAAAATCACATGTTTACTATCTCGGCGGACTTTCACAGAAGGTGTCATGGGTTTCTCCCTCATAGACTTGTACATAAATTTCATGTATCGTGATCTGCCAATTCAATCTAAACATTATCGAAGGCTACACCATGAACTTCATAGTCATATCTTGCCATGGGTCTCAGTCACATGGACTTTCACACTTTCATGTATCGTGATTTGCCATTCCAATCTCCATCTTACTGGAGGCCATACCATTAGTGCTTTCATATCATAAAATGCCATGGGTCTCAACCTCATGGTTTTACACTTGTTTTCATATTGTGATATGCTAGTCTAGTTAGTAATATAACTGCCTTACCAAAGGCATCATAGTGGGACATTTACATATCATTCACTTACCCGGATTTGTTTACACATATGATTGATTCGTACCTTTCTTATATTAAACTATACTTGCATACTTATCCATCCACATCCTATTCCAACAGAACTTCATACATATTCTCATAACATGTATATCATTTTTACTATGCTTCTTACACTTACTAATTAGTAGAGATATCATCGTCATTTAGATATACTTCTATCTAAATAGTACCCATGCAAGAGTCAGGATAGGGACTCACCTGATACTCACCCACTATAGTTTGAAGCTCTAGACTCAGGCATCTTTCTCGAACCAATAGCAACAACTTCTTAAAGAACATAAGATTACCATTAAAACTCATTTATATACAAATTGTTAACATTCCAACTATGAATAACCCCCATGCAAGGCCTTGTATTCGTATCTTATTGTTCATAACTCTTAACAACTCTAATCTTACAAAAAACTTAACATTTAAAGCTATATTACTTACTAGGGGGTGCAACAATCACTGATTAATGAACCAAAAATTTTATAAAAAAATCAGTGAGTAATATATTGAGGGAAGAAGAAAAATCTCTTACAAACCCTTCACACACACACACACACACACACACACACATATATATAAGATCTATTTTCTTATAGTGGAACTTAACAAGTGTCACTTTATTTAGAATTTGTCTTTCTTAATGGCCTACAGATTTAGAAAGAAACATAAATAAGAATCTTGCATAATGGATTTTGGACTAGTAAATCCAGTTGGTTTCTAACCAAGTCATTTTACAACCCAACCAACACAGTACTTGTTGCATGTGAATATGATGTGCGAATTGTGCAAGTGTACACGTCGAATCAAGTAATAAAGTGATGAGTGAGTATCGTTCCCAAGAAGATTGGATGAGTGCTCTTTGTCTAAGTTATCACAATTGAACAGAAAAGATAAATGTATCAAATGATGTTTAATGAAATTAAAATGGGATTAACACATTAGAAGTGAGAGTAATGAAGTATACAAGTAGAGATTGCCATTGTAACAAATCAAACAAGAGTACTAAGCACTTTAGCAAGGTTGGAATATTGGTTGTGAAGGCTGGGATTACCAAAGGATTTGTTTTAACCCGTGAACAATGTCGTGGCAAAATTATGGTGAACTTACTATTCGATTGGGTACTAATGTGGTTTACCTCTATCGAAAGTAAGACCTAGGGTTACTCACCCTTAAGGCACTATATGTTTATTGGCTCGAGATTAACAACTACTACTAAAGCTCAACCCTCTAAATTGTATAAGGTAAGACTCTATGTCTAGAGTTTACACGAGTATTTCACTCAACACTCATTTATATTACCCAACTACGGTTCATGTAACCTAATCCTGTCAATGTCAAGCTACCTTAAGACTTATTGAGTATTCTTCAACACTTTCTTAAGCATTTAAACAAAAACAACCATTGGGTAAAGCAGTAATATGAACCATATTAATCCATAAACATTAATCAAAGTTAAAATATCATCCAAAGCAAACCCCAACCATATTAAGTTAGCTCATGGCTGAGCTACACAAATTAGAGTTGTTTTCATATCATTAATATCCCAAAATATCAGTTTAGAACAAAAGAATTAAAACAAAATGCAAAGGAAGAAATCTGGGTTTCAAAACTCCAATCCTCTCAACTCGATGTCTTCTTGCTCATCTTCACCAAAGTTCACAATCAGTTCAACTTACCCTTCTTGCCACCATGAGACCTTTGTCCTAGCTCAAAAAAATTGCCCTCCCTTGTTTCTTCCATTTTTATTACCTTTTATACTTAGGTTGTCCTCCAGGGTAAAAGTCATCAGCCAATGATTGCTTTTTCCCTAATTCTGAGATGAATATTCTCTATTAGATGTACATGTGGAGGACCAAATGCTGAGTGCTCTCATTGCTGATTAGGTGTTTATTGTTTTCTTCACCAGCATTGCAATGGCAACCTCTCACAATACCTCGACAAACCTCTATCCTCTGCTATCCTTCTCTTTTAAACTTGCCATCCAGCCATAACAAAACCTTTCCACAAGCAATTAAAAGTGAAGATGTAATAAAGTAATTACCGTCTCAAGTTCTTAGATACACTACTTGATTGACTAGAAATGATCATGCAATTATCTAAAATGAAGCTAATTTTACTTAAGTACAAGCAATTAATTAAGTCTAAAAGTATGAATTATAACATTTTTCAAGAGTTATCAGTACGTCAGATAAATGAGGCGTAATATACATTTGACAAAAACTCTTACCATAATTACCTTATGTGAAAAATAAAATAAAATAAAGAACATACAAATTTTACGTGGAAACCCTTTCGGAAAAAAACCACAGGCAAAGGAGAAGAAAATTCACTATGTCGAATTCAAATCGATTACAAGAGGAATAGACTATGTCTATTTATAGGCTTGTAAAGCCATATTCTAGTAAGACTGAAACACTTTATTCTAATCAATATCAAATAGATGAAATTTAATAAGGTTTAAAAAACCTTATTCTAAAATAAAATAAAATAAGTATAATTCTATATGGATTCTTCTTTTATTTTATTTTACCACTGTATTTTATTTAAATAAGGATTCGGGTCACTTAATTCTAACAATCTCCACCTTGACACGAATTCTCAATGAACAAGTTCTTCATCGCGAACTCTCAACGAACAAGTTCTCCATCTCTTCCATAAAACCCCTTAAGGGTTTAACTTCAACAATGAACACTAACCAGGTTTAAGCAATGCTCAAACTTGGTTACAGGAAGTGACTTAGTCATCATATCTGCAGGATTTTCATGAATACTAATTTTGCTCACAACAATATCACCACGAGAAATAATATCACGAACAAAATGATACCGAACATCAATGTGTTTTGTTCTCTCATGAAACATTTGATCTTTTGTAAGAAAGATGGCACTCTGATTGTCACAAAATCATGGCTTGATTTGAAGGTCTTTATTAAGTTCACTAAAGAGTCCCTTCAACTAAATAGCTTCTTTACAAGCCTCAGTAATCGCCATGTACTCAGCTTCAGTGGTAGACAAAGCGACTATAGTTTGCAAAGTGGCTTTCCAACTTATTGCACAACCTCCGATTGTAAAGACATAACCTGTGAGAGATCTTCTTCTATCAAGGTCTCTAGCAAAATCAACATCGACATACCCAATGACTCCATCTCTAGTTCTTCCAAATTGTAAGCAAACATCAGTAGTACCTCGTAAGTATCTTAAAATCCATTGAACTACTTTCCAATGTTCTTTACCGGAATTTGCCATATATTTGCTAACTGCACTAAGTGCATATGATAAATCTAGACGTGAACAAACCATAGCATACATGAGAGATCCCACTGCACTAGAGTATGGAACATGTGACATGTACTCAATCTCATCATCTGATTGTGGAGATAAAGCCGATGAAAGTCTAAAATGGACTGCTAAAGGAGTACTAACAGGTTTAGCACTCTGCATATTGAACCTGCAAAGAACTTTTTCAAGGTACCCCTTCTGACTTAGGTACAATTTACTTACTTTTCTATCTCTGAGAATCTCCATACCAAGTATCTTTTTTGCTGGTCCCAAATCTTGCATCTCAAATTCTTCACTTAGTTGGGCTTTGACCTTTATTATCTCTCATTTATCTTTTGCTGCTATCAACATGTCATCAACGTAAATAAGTAGATACACAAAAGAACCATCACTATTTTTCTTAAAGTAAACACAACTGTCAAAACTACTTCTTTTGAAATCATGAGAAGCCATAAAGGAATCAAACCTCTTGTACCACTGCCTTGGTGACTATTTCAAACTGTAAAGAGACTTTTCAGCAAGCAAACATAGTCCTCTTTTTCTGGGACTTTAAAACCCTCTGGTTGTTGCATGTAAATATCCTCCTCAAGTTTTCCATGCAAAAATGCAGTTTTTACATCTAACTGCTCAAGCTCCAAATCATGCATGGCCACAATACCAAGCAAAGTTTGAATCGAACCATGCTTCACAACTGGGGAGAACACATCTGAGAAGTCCACTCTTAGAACTTGTCTGTAACCCTTTGCAACAAGCCTTGCTTTATATCTGGGTTTCTCAACTCTTGGAGTCCCTTCTTTCTTTTTAAACACCCATTTACAACGAACAGTCTTCTTACCTTTGGGAAGTTTCACAAGATCCCATGTTTTGTTTTTGTGGAGTGATTCCATCTCCTCTTGCATAGCAAACATCCATTTTTCTAAGTCTTCACAGCTAATCGCCTCAGAATAATTAGATGGCTCTTGATTCGCATCTATATCTTCAGCCATATTTAAAGCATAAGCAACTAGATCACCTCAAAGATACTTCTTTGGAGGTTTAATTTCTCTTCTAGTTCTATTTTTGGCGATAGAGTATTGCGGCGAAGAAGCAACTCTATTCTCAATTTTTGTACTGGCTTGAGGAGTCGACTCTGTATTAATTTGATGCTCCATCTGTTTTCTTTATTGGAAGAGTCTTTAAGAGATAAGTTAGGTAGCATAGCAGTTTCATCAAAAACAACATCTCTGCTAATCACAACTTTTCTATTTTCAGGACACTATAACTTATACCCTTTTACACCAGCTTTATAACCAAGAAAAACACATTTAATGGATCTCGGTTCCAATTTTCCATTATCAACATGAGCATATGCAGGACACTTAAAGATCTTTAAATCAGAATAATTAGTAGGATTACCAGACCATACCTCTTGTGGAGTCTTTTTCTCAATGGCAACGAATAGAGATAGGTTGATCAAAAAAATACAGTAGAGGCTACTTCTGCCCAAAATAACTTCGGTAAGTTGGCATTTGACAACATACATCGAACCTTCTCCATGATCGTTCTGTTTATTCGTTCTGCAACGCCGTTTCACTGTGGAGTATGACGAACTGTCAAGTGTCTCATGATCCCTTCTAACTTGCACAATCTATTAAACTCATCAGAAAAGAACTCTAAGCCATTGTCTGTGCGGAGGTATTTTATTTCTTTTCCCATCTGTTTTTCAATCATAATTTTCCAAGACTTAAATATGGAAAACACGTCGCTTTTCTGCTTTAGGAAGAATGCCCAAACTTTTCTGGAAAAATCATCAATAAAGGTTAGCATATAACTAGCTCCACCTCTCGAAGGCACTCTAGATGCCCCCCACAGATCAGGATGAATATACTTCAACGCTCCCTTCATGTTATGGATTCCTCTGGTAAATCGAACTCTCTTTTACTTCCCAAAAATATAGTGCTCACAGAAATTTAATTTGCAAATTCCTTACCCATCAATAAGTCCTCTTTTGCTCAATTCTACCATGCCATTCTCACTCATATGCCCTAGGCGCATATGCCAAAGTTTAGTAATATCATCATCTGACAAGGAAGAGGAAGCAACATCTGCATCACCAGTAACAGTAGAACCTTGCAAAACATATAACTTGGCAGTCTTTCTTTGCCCTTTCATCACAACAAGGGAACCTTTGGAAATCTTTAAAACCCCACTTTGAGCTGTGTATCTGTACCCTTTTGAATCAAGAGTACTCAATGAAATTAAATTTCTCTTCAATTTTGGAACATGTCGCATATCACTAAGTGTTCTAACAACTCCATCAAACATCTTAACTTTAATTGTTCCAACACCTGCGATTTTACACGAAGTATTATTTCCCATCAAAACAACACCTTCAGACACCATTTCGTAAGTTGTAAACCAATCCTAATTAGGACTCATGTGGAAGGTGTGGCCTGAATCAAGTATCCACTCTTCGCTTACTTTAAAATCATTGACAGAAGCGACTAGAAGTTCACCATCACTGTAGTCTTCTACAACATCAGCTTCACCAGAATTTTCTGGTTGTTTTCCCTTTTGATTTGCAGCCTCCCTTTTAATCTTGTTCTATAGCTTATAGCATTCAGATTTAATGTGTCCTTTCTTCTTGTAGAAGTTACAAGTTTTACCTCTATTTGAAGACTTCAATTTACCCTTAGATTTACCGCGAGGATTCGTTCCTGTGTCCTTCCACGATCATTATCAGCATTTCGATCTTGTCTCCCACGAGCAATGAGACTCTCTCCCTAAGAGTCGAGTTTAACCATAAGATACTTCATCTTATCATATGAGGTCAAAGAATCATAAACCTCATCAACTGTGAGAGACTCGCAGCTATATAAAATCGTGTCTCTAAAGGTTGAATAAGACGGGGACAACGAATAAAGTAGAATCAACCCTAGATCTTCCTTATCATACTGAACCTCCATGGCCTCCAAATTTGAGAGAATTTCTTTAAACACGGTTAATTGTTCATGTACAGACGCACCTTCCTCCAAACGATAAGCATAAAGACGCTACTTCATATGCAACTTGCTTGTTAGAGTTTTCAACATACATATTTGTTCTAGCCTCTTCCATAATGCAGCGGCGATCTTCTCTTTCATCACATCCTCTAAAATTTCGTTGGACAAATACAGATGTAATTGTGTTAACGCCTTTCGATCCTTACGCTTCTTCTCTTCATCTGTTAATGTCGAAGGCATCTTATCTATCCCTAGCAGGGCATCCTTCAGATCCATCTGCGCAAGAATTGCTTGCATCCTAATCTGCCACAACTCAAATCTGGTGTTAAAATCCAACAGCAGAATTTTATACTTCAAAGACGCCATTACCGTGATCGAAATGAATAACCCGGAAGCTCTGATACTAATTTGTGAAAAATAAAATAAAATAAAGTAAAGAATACACAAATTTCACGTGGAAACCCTTCGGGAAAAAAATCACAGGCAGAGGAGAAGAAAATTCACTATGTCGAATTCAAATCGATTACAAGAGGAATAGACTATGTCTATTTATAGGCTTGTAAAGCCATATTCTAGTAAGATTGAAACACCTTATTCTAATCAATATCAAATAGATGGAATTTAATAAGGTTTAAAAAACCTTATTCTAAAATAAACTAAAAGAAGTGTAATTCTATATGGATTCTTCTTTTATTTTATTTTACCACTGTATTTTATTTAAATAAGGATTCGGGTCACTTAATTCTAACACCTTGTCATTTAGCAAAATTTTCCTCTTAAAATAGTAGAATAACCTGAAATAGAATCTTCGCTTATTTACACGGTGATTATTATACACCCACATATATACGTCAAAAGAAGCAAATTGGTGGGTTATACTTCGCCAAAGAGTTTATTTCACCACCTACATGCCTTAATCTTAGACCTTCCAGATTTGGGGTGTGACACCTTTGAAGGCTAATCCCCCTCTAATATTAAGAAAGCGTCTTTTTAGGCCATATCAAACTTATGCAAAAAGTAGCATCGCTTATTTAGGTTAACACCCCTTATCAAGCATATGATTGTATAATCCAAAAAGAAATAATAAAGTAATGTAAATTGATGTTTCATTCAAATACTACTAATGCATGAAATAACCAAATAGATTAACTCTAAAAAATAATAAAACACTACTAAAGCAACACCATATCTAAATTCCATTAATAATGGAAATAAAAATGGCAACATAGAAACATTTAAAAGAAAATCTCATTTTAGCTTAATACTTCTATAAAAGAAAATCTATCTTAGTCTTTAGACAGTATATCTTTAGATTCAATGTCAATCATTCCTTTTCCTTTTGCCTTCGTTTGCGGCTCCACACATCACTTTTCACCGAGCCAACCACTAAAGGACAAAGTATGTCAATCAAATATGGGACAACATACGAAGCGCCCAACCTAACCTCCCATAAATCAAAAGGAATACAAATAAATTAGATGTTACTTAAAGTTGTGTGGCACAAATTTAGGAAATTTTTAGAAAAGAGTCTGTCCACCTTATCATACGTTCTGTTAATGACAAACTTATTATTCTTTACATCAAGCCTCTCTTATGAATCCATCACCACCAATTCATATTTAGCTTTCCTTATCATTTCAGATAAAGTTATCATAGAAGTCTTCAAATCAGACAATAGGGCATCACCATGGCTACTTTGAGAAGTACATATAGAGATAGCTCAGTTCTTCTTTTGCTCTAATAAGAATTATTCATTCCAAAGCTTAATTTTCTCTTCACTAGCTTTCAGTTTCCTCAATAATGCTCCTAACTAATTTAAGCAACTCTAGTCGGCTCCCTTTAACTTTTGATTCTCTATTAAAAATCAGATTAAGATTTGACGAAAGGCCTAATGTAAGTCCACCTTTAAGAAGTGAGAGACCCTTAAACTCTCATTTCTTATGATGATAAGATAAACGATAAGTGTTAATGCTAGCTCCACTAGAGGTCTTATCACCATTACATTATGTGGCCTAGTAAACAAACCTATACATCGTACAAAAGAATATCAAGGTTAGAAGGGTCAACAAATAGCTTACAAGTTAAAATTAGTAATAGAAAAAACCAATATTGCTAGTATTCACTGTAACTTTATGGCCTCACTTGTCAGCAGTCTCACCTGCACCAGTCCTAGCAGCCAAAGCCTTTATCTGTAGATATTGGAGCGTGTAATAATAAGAAAAACCCATAGGTTCTTCTTCTATACCCATCATTACCCATAGGTTCTTCTTCTATACCCATCATTAGCATTTCCAGGTAATCACCACTCTAGTATAGTGTGCCGATGGTGGAATGATTATGCCAAATTTGTTTACCATCTTGCTTACCTCATTAGAGAAGTCTCGTTGAAGTGTCACTTCTTGAAAAATCTCCAAATATTGAAAAATGTCTAAACTTTATCAACAGTAATCTACTCCCAACCAAGTAATGATACTGCTATTGCATAGAGGACTCCATCAGCGAAAGTGAAACAAGCCTAGCTAGCATCGAAATAATCCACTACAGAGGAAAAGAAAAATTCCCCAGCATATTTCTTATCATAATGTAGTTTCAGGGGAAAAAAGAAACGTCTTAGGGTAACTGATAAACATCGAACATCTCCTCATTTTTTGTGAGGGAAACTCTTGTATACTAAGAGGATTAGTGAAATTCAAAGTAAATAAGTTCCTGGATTTAGAAATCTAACGTTTATCCTCCTTTTTAGATAGTCAAGAAAATACAACAATAAACACCACAAAGTCCCTAACAATAGGTCGATGCAAAATGGTAAACTCATAGAACCTGAACAAACTAGGGTAAAGCGATAGATGGAAACTTTTTTCTAATAAATGGAATGAATGAAAGAAAGTTGTGTCATTTTCTACAACCTTACTCATACAACGGATAGTCGATGAAATGGTGAATTCATACCTATAGTGGAAAACCTAAAGGCCCGCAATCAGGAGCGGAGCCTCTAAAATGGAAAATTTTCCATTTAGGCTCTTTATAATTGATAAAATTTTAAATTGGTAATAGTAGAATTACACTTTGCCCCTCCAAAAATGATAATAATTTGATTTAATCCTTTAAAAATTATAAAGATGTAAGCTATTAAAATGGTGAAATTACCTTTTTACTATCATAAAGATATATAATTTAATTCCAACCCCCAAAATTTTTTTTGGCTTTGCCCTTGGCCGCAATCGCAACATCGCTGCCATGTCCTCGAATGTCATGGTACAGTTCAATTCATTACCTCTCACCACAACCTCTCAAATAGAAGAAATGTTAGCCATTTAGAGAAACAAAAAGGAATATATGAAGAAACTTAACATGAGAAGAATTAGAGAGAAAAAATCACACAAAGAAAAATACTTAGATAACAAATACAGGCTCCTTTACTAGGTGTAAAGCGCACAATTTATAGAAGAGCAAGTGGGGAAATGAACCGAAAATCAAATGGAAACAATGGTTGGAGGAAAAGATACCTTCCCAAGAACACACATCACAAATTACCACGTGTTCAGGCACAAAGAAATGGACACATTAGTTGGCGAAGCAATAATGACCTTTCAAACAAACATCAACTAAATCAATAAACTGACCCCTTATCGCCAAAACATTAAACACCTCAATCCAGGTTACTTTTTAACTTGCATTTTGGCTAAGGGACAATTATTATACCATTATATTTTGCATAAAATCCAATTTCCTTAGAAAGCTCTATCCTAAACAATCCATCTCGTAAAAGCATAATAATGGCCTATGATACTTTATCACCCTACATTATTTCGCTCTTACAAGAGTCATGTTTGACAAACCCTACACTACTTAATCCACCCTTAAGACACTTACCATACCATTGTTTAAACTTCACTCCTCTAGGACCCACAAAATCCAAGGAAATATATTGAAATGACCTCTTACAAGCACCTGTTAATCTATTACATTTGGCAATTCCTTGTCAAGTAATTTTGGGTTAAGTTCAACAATAACCTAAGTTAATATTCGTCACCTTATTTTGGCACCTAGGATCAGGAAAAAGGGGGAACCATGACTAACCTTCTCGTCACCAATTAATACCTTTCAAGATAATGCGCAAAGGGAAAACAAGAATAATATAAACCCACTCTATCCATATCCTATCTAACTATCCTTTTAATAATTCATAAGTAGTGGATCTTCGCACCTTTCATGTTGTAAACCAAACCCTTACTAGAAGCTTTCCACACCCATTGCAGTGTGAGCCACACTTACAATCCACCTTCATTCTTGCATTGTAACAAAAATTATCCATTTTATTTTTTTTTCACTTTCACTTCTTACTCACATAAAACTTTTTTTTATTCATTTTAGTTTCTCTAGCATTTATATATATTATATCTTTCTCACATTTCTATTTTTTTCATATTAAGTTTTTTTTCACCTGCAACTCACAATTTCTAATATATTTTAACATTGTTATGTTTAATAATATCTTAACTGAATACATTAAAATTGATAGTTTTTAATTTTTGTAAGTAATATTTATATTATTACGAGGGTGCTTCTATCTTTTTATATTTTTAAGTTTGTGACTAAGTTGGTGTCACGGGTAAACCAATAATCAACACAGCTATGGAAATTAATAAAATATATCCTTACATGTATAAAATAATTTATATCATTTCGAGGGTACTTCTATCTTTTTATATTTTTAATAAAACCAATAAAATATGATGAGTCTTGAACCGGTGCCACCAACATCTATAAAATATTTTCTTTAACATTTCAACTGAAGCTTTATTTTGATTTTTTTATATTTTGATATTATTACACAAAATTTTTCACCCTGGTCACTTGTACATATTGATAGTGTCATTTGTTTAGTTAATGTTAGAAGTAAATCTGATACCAGTATTCTTAATATGATAAACAATTTAAATGTATTTAATATTCTTAATATGATATATTTACCCATTTAAATTTCCTTTTACTCATAATTTAAAATAATTTTTATTTTAATTAGTACATATTACTCATGTTATTATTATTAGTTTCAACATTATGTTTTATTATTATTGTATGTTATTTTTAAACACGCTTGTGCTTTAAATGGTTTCCAAATGTATAGGCATGAGATAGAATTTCTAGTATTTATAAAATCATTTGTTGAGTTAGTGTCATAAGTCAAATCAATATTGACCCAAAAAAATCAATACCAACTAAAAAAATGACAATACCATGATAAACAATCGAAGTGCATTTAATATGCTTTATATGATGATTTTATTTATTTAAATTTTCTTTTACTCATAATTTAAACTAAGTTCATTTTGATTTAGTACATTATGTATATATGATGTTATTATTAGTTTCAAAACTTACGTTTTACTATTTATTATATCATTTTTTTAAATGCGCACATATAGTTTAAATATGTGATTTTCACACATATACATATAAGAGTCAAAAGTAACAAATTTTAGCCTCATTTTTAGTGTGTTTTTTGGTGATTATGTGGCATTAATTGTGAATTATATACTCCTAATCCTTTATATTCATGTAATGACGCTTGGGAGAAATAAGAGTGAAAAACAGTGGAAATTAGAACTTTTGAGCATTCTGGAAGTTGTGGACATGCAATAAATTTTCACACAGGCAATCCACATGGCCACGTGGATTCACACAGCTATGTGTCCAAGATCTGTCAATCTTGGGAACTGTGTGGACTGAAAGTTGCAAGTTACGATCTTTAGGGTTATTTTTTTTAGGTTTTTTAGAACTTTAAGCATATATAAGTAGGGAAATAAGAGGATAAGAAAGCAACCATCAAGGGAGAGCACAAAATTATCTTGAGAGCACCATTGAAGCCAATTTCCAAGCAATTTTTCATCATGATTCAAGATTCCAAGTTGATTTTCAAGGGAGTTATCATGAAAATCTTTTATTCTAATGGTTATATTGTATTTTTGGTGTTCACTCTTGCTATTTTGAACTAAATCTCTTAATATCTAGGGGAGATGAACTCTAGGATGGGTTATATTGTTTGATTAATATTTTTATGCAATAAAATCTTAGTTCTTTGTTTTCAATTATAGTGATTTATTATTTTTGGGTTAATAATTCTAGAGTGTTAGTTCATGTTTGATGTGTATAAGTCTGAGGTTGAATAGACCCTCACTGTGATTAGATCTTGCATAATTGAATCGAGTTGCATGCAATCTTAGAAATAGGATGAAATAAATCTACCGAATTAGAGTCAAATCTAATAGGGGATCCATATAGTGAATTGATGTAATAATAGGGGTTTTAATTAGAAAGAAATTACAATTAATCAACCTAGAATCAATTGCCTTTATGCTTGAAAGAGATATTAGCATAAATTAGGGATTTCTAAGGGTCAAAGAGTTAAAAAAATAAATTGCATAAATTAGATTGAGAGTTATAGATGAAACCTAGGTGGATTCTTACCTAGGTATTATTTTATTACTTGGTTAATACTTGATTGCTTTTGTGTTTCATTCTTGGGTGCATTCATTAGTTAACTTAAATAGTTTAACTTAATCTTAACTAATCTTTTGAATTACTAGGCTACATAATGGAAATGTGATAATTATTAGTAATTGTAATCATCGAGGTAATGATATCTGTGCACACCATAATTATATTATTACTTGATAATCGCACTTACCTTGATCAATTTATTAATTAGTTTAGTGTGATGTGATAAAATATTTAGTATAAATTAAATGTTAAAGAAATATACTAGGAATACTCATTATAATATTTCTATGGGGGTAATAAAATAGTTATTCAAAATTGGAAGATTTCGCAATCTATAGTTCTCATCGAAATAATCAAATGATCCGATCGGTATGGTTTTTGGTTCATTAAAAAGCTGTGTAATTAGCTTCGAACTGCTGTCTTTTTATTAATATTTAAGGAACCTCATTGCCATGTTCTTTTTATTATTATAATCTGATGCTTCACCGAATGGTGAGAAGAGTAATTTAGTACACATTAAGATTAATTAATTTCTTTGGCTGCTATCTCCGACAATTTGCATTATTTTCCTTTTTTGAATGAAAATAATTAGTGAGTGGTGGGTCAAGTTTAGTCAACTGAACTGTGTCCTTCTACTACAATAGATTTGATTTATAATTATTTTACACCTTTATTTTGCCTAATTCAGTACATTCACTAAACAAATATTCTTAATTGACCAAATACCATAAACTCAGCATATCACTTATGTTTTTTTTTCTTTAGACAAAAGGTAAGACCCTTATTTAAACTGCATTAAATTTTTACAGCTCCATAACAACTTTTGATATTAAGTTCTTGTGACATTGACCATGGTTTAGTCTTTGGTATTGGTCTTGCCCTTTTTTAGGAAACTGAGAAATTGAAAGGGCTTCAAGCTTTTGAGTGTTGACTACCTGATTGCTTCAAGCCAAACAAGATCAACGGTCAGGGATTGGTCATACTGCAACTTCAAAAATCCAGGACGTTCAATAACTGCCAATTGAACAGCATATTTATTCCAAAGTTTGACAGCTATAACCATGTATCCAAGACACATGGACGGTGATAAATGCAAACAAAGCATGGGCATTACAGGGAATAGGAGAGGGAAGCGAGAAGCTGGAGTTGTCACCATCAGACATTGCATGAAAGGAGCAGGTGTCGACAAGGCAGGCGATGGTTGAAATACGGTTTTTGGTGTTTGTGGGAAGGGATTGAGATATGGGCGTATTTAAGCCATTGCTGGGTGTCATGTTTTTTTATTTACGCCTAAAAGCAGTGAATGAGGGGAGAAGGCATGGGTGTCATGTGCTACCGTTGCTTTGCCACCCGACAACATCCGTCCACACGACCCCCTCGTGTCATTCCTTGGAAACTTGAACATTTTTAACACCCATGTTAACTTGTCCGAGGAATTTGTCCTCTTCACGCGCCACCCTTTTAATTTTCATCATCTATTTCTCAATCTTTGTATAAAATAAAGATTACAATTCAGTATACCAAATTCATAAGTCAATATTCAATTTATTTTTAGTACACTACAAAGGAACATTTCTTGGTTGGGATTGAAAATGACATCATCAAAACTAGTAAATCAATATTTCTCTTCCTCCCAACCTTTTTGTTCGTTACTTCATTCTATCAAAAAGGTTCAACAAGGGAACATTCTTGAAAATCTTTTTTTCATTATCGATTCATATATATATATTACACAAAATAGTGGGTTAAATAATTATGTCATGCTAACGTTGAGGAATTTTTATTGGTTTCACACTCTACAATTGGGCCTCAATCTAGGGCTCATTTGCATAGTGCAGAATAGGTCAACCCAATTTCTTTTAGCACATATTTATTCATTTTGTGCGGTCTAGTTCCCGACATATAAACGTCAGTCACTAAGCACACTATCCCAGGAAATAAGGGTGTGTTTCCACGCGCTCCAATGTCGGAGATATCTTTTCCCTATACTCCGTCATGCAATCGTGGCGGCGCAACTACTTTATATAAAGAAAACGAAATTACGGTGTTCTTAAAATACATTTAAAAAACATTCAAGATTTTACCACAAATATCGGCATTTGGCAGTATTTCTCCCGTAAGGAAGGTTATTGATTTTGTGGCCGTCTAAGCGCATCCGCCCCTGTATAAATAGCATCCGCACTCATTAGTGTTTACACCCTAAAATATAAAAGCCAGCATCCTTGTACTCCCCTTGTTTCAATTCCCAGAATCCAGCCTCCAACGCCATGAGAAGTGAGATAGAGAGTGTTTGGGTGTTTGCCCTTGCATCCAAATGGCGAACCTTTTCTCAAGAAAGCTTTGCATGGTCGATTTTCATCATTCTTCTTGCCTGGCTAATCATGACCCTTGTCTACTGGGCTTACCCCGGTGGCCCAGCCTGGGGCAAATACAGGTTCGTGAACCGTTCCTCACTTACTGCTGCTAACAAGAGGAGAATTCCAGGGCCTAGAGGTTTGCCTCTAATAGGCAGCATGAAGCTGATGGCCAGCTCCTTGGCTCACCACCGGATTGCGGCCGCAGCAGAAGCATGCAAAGCCAAGAGGCTAATGGCCTTTAGCCTGGGTGACACTCGTGTTATCGTCACTTGCAATCCGGATGTAGCGAGAGAGATTCTCAACAGCTCTGTGTTTGCTGATAGGCCGGTGAAAGAGTCGGCTTATAGCTTGATGTTCAACAGAGCAATCGGGTTCGCACCTTACGGGGTTTACTGGAGAACCCTGAGGAGAATCGCGGCTACGCACCTTTTCTGTCCTAAGCAAATCAGAGGTGCCGAGGAACAGAGACGCCAGATCGCCTCTGAAATGGTCACCTTATTTGCTCTCCATAACCAAAGCTTCCACGTCCGCCAACTGTTCAAACGAGCTTCTTTAAACAACATGATGGCTTCAATATTCGGACGAAAATATAACTTAAATTCCACCAGCAATGAAGTCGAACAACTTCGAGCTTTGGTTGAAGAAGGCTACGATTTACTGGGCACATTAAATTGGTCCGACCATCTTCCATGGCTAGCCGATTTCGACCCTCAAAAAATCAGAGTTCGATGCTCCAACCTTGTGCCCAAAGTTAACCGCTTTGTGGCCCGAATTATATCCCAACACAGACACAAAACAAACGGCGAAACAGAAGATTTCGTCGATGTTTTACTTTCTCTTCAAGGTGCCGATAAATTATCAGACTCCGACATGATCGCCGTTCTGTGGGTGAGCTATATTATAATAATTACTATTCGTCACATGTGTAATAGTATTTTTTGTCCAAACAAGTTTACTAAATTACAAATCAAATAATAATATTTCTGGTACTGAATACGTACGTACGGTCTTTTTTCTTTTTTTTTTTTAAATATGTGTGTGTAGGAAATGATATTCAGGGGAGCTGATACCGTTGCGGTCTTGATGGAGTGGATACTAGCAAGGATTGTGCTTCACCCTGATGTTCAACAAAGGGTCCATGATGAGCTTGACGAAATTGTTGGCAGATCAAGAAGAGTTGATGAGTCTGATGTAATGAACATGACATACTTACTGGCTGTGATCAAGGAGGTACTGAGGCTTCATCCGCCGGGTCCACTTCTTTCTTGGGCCCGTCTAGCTATCACTGATACAACTATTGATGGGTATGATGTTCCCAAAGGGACCACCGCAATGGTGAACATGTGGGCCATCACCAGGGACCCTCAAGAGTGGCCGGATCCTTTGGAATTTATGCCCCATAGATTTGTGACTAAAGAGGGTGAAGTGGAGTTTTCTGTGCTCGGTTCGGATCTTAGGCTGGCTCCATTCGGGTCCGGCAGGCGGACATGCCCGGGAAAGAACTTAGGTTTGACCACTGTCAGCTTCTGGGTTGCCACCCTTTTGCACGAGTTTGAATGGCTACCGTCCGATCAAAATACTGTTGACTTATCCGAGATTCTTAAACTATCCTGTGAGATGGCAAATCCTTTGAGTGTTAAAGTTCGCCCCAGACGTAGTGGGTTAAACCTATCCCTCTAAGGTTTTACTATTTTCTGGCATTGTCACAATTAAAAGCAAAATGAGATTAAAAATGGGAATTAAGCAAAGACAGAATGATTACTAGTAATAGTTATATGCCAAATCTAAAACCCGCTGTGTTGGTCGTGTCTCTTCGAGTGTCAGGTTTTTAATTTCATTTGTTTTAACCGTTGTAAATATGGGTGATGAGAGGGGTAATACAAGTTCCCAGTCTTGTAACTCTCTTACTTTTTTTTTCTCTCCCTTTATAACTATTATACTACTTGAAATAGTCACTGTTATTAATGCTCCTTTTGCATGCTTTAGACGGTCAATTTAAGCATATTTTTCAAACATCTACGACTTTGCAACCTATCATGGACATGGCTTGGACATGCGTAGGTCGGTGAAGAAAGAGCGTTGTAACTAAATAGCCGGTCATAGTGTTTGTGGTGCTAGTAAAAGCCCTGCAATCTATTATCCATAAAATGAACGTCTTGGGTTGTAATGTGCGTTATGGTCACGGATCGTGTACAGATCGTGACTTTCTTTTCCATATATTCTATTGACGCCCTTGTAGCATCGTTGGAACGAAACTAGTTTATATCATCTTGAAATTACTACAATGTTTCTTTTCCATCAAATAAATTGCCTCGACATATAATTCTATTACCAGTTAATACAGTTTATCAGATGAAGTTGTACATCTTTATTATATAAGGCTCTCATCTTTGTTTGTGCTTATTTTGACTTGCCTCGATTTAAATATTTATGAAAAGCCTTAAACACACTTACATTAAACACTAGGTGAATATTGAATATTGACAACAACCTAATTTGTAGGACACATTACCTACCCATTTTAAAACTTTGAAAAGACCCTTGTCTTGTCCAAGCTTTAGCAAACTTGCAAGCTAATGAATTTGGTCCCTACAACTAACATTTTTTTTTTTTTTTTTTTGCAAATCACATTGTTAGTGTTTGAGATATACCTCCTTCAATGCATATACTTCTAATTACTCATATTCCATTAGTACTTTTTTGCCCTCAAAGTTTGATGCATAATCTACCTCTCTTATAGGTGGTAATAGAGCTATCCATGAGCCGGGTCGAGTCAGGCCCAATTCTAAAAAAAATTCATGTCTAGGCCCGTTTTTGGGCCAACCTGCCGAAAAAGCACATTTTATTGTTCAAAAATATATAAAATATATATTTAATTGATATTTTATATATTTTATAACTAAATTTAAATTTTGAAAATATATTTTTATTATTTAAATTGAATTTAGGCCAAGTCGGGGTACAAAAATTCTTGTCCAAGTTTGGCCCAAGTCAGACCGGGCTATCAGCCTAGACGAGCTACTTGACCCTTGGATAGGTAGGTAGTAACCTTACTAGTAACTCAACATGCTTGATATCGGTAGAGGACTACTGCACCTCTAAGGAGGTCTCATCAATATTAAGAACTGTAAGTAGATGTTTTCATTACTTGGATCACCCTTAGCTAGCTGGATTAAAGATAATATACTGGTTCCAACATTCAAATCTTGACTCACCGACAAAATGCATTGCTAGAAAGGATCCAAGATACATATGCAATCAACAAACGAAACAAAGAGAGCATTAATTTGGTTAAGAGAATTTAGCCCAAGTATAAATTCATAATTGTCAAATGAATTACCTCGAAGTTCTCCTTGCCTTTTTAATTTTCAATTTGTAGCTCAACTTCTTGTGCCATTCATAGAATTGAGGCCTCCTTAAAGTTATTGGTCTTGATAAATCTAATTGTTTGATTAATTGTAAGACCAAGTTAGCTAGTAGCCTTATTAGATATGAACAAATTGGATGCTCTATGTCAACTAGAGCACTCTTTCATCTATTTGCGATGTTAATGTCTATGACATCGACCATTTTTGCTTTCGACCCTTCTATGCCTTACCAGAATTAAGTATCATAAAACCAAGCTTCAAAATCTTACTCTCTAGCTCCTCATCCTCCTTATTAATATAGTTTATCATATTAGTCTTTGGCACTTCAATTGTTGTTGTTTGTACCTGGTAAGTTCATAGGGTATAATTATGTACTGTTATGTATTTTATTTTGGTTAAATTGTAATTTCACAAGGTTTACAATTTTGTCCGAAAAGTGAGAATTGAATTAAGGATCTAATCGTAAAGCTAAGCATACATGATGAATATGATTTATGTGAAATGCTAAATGAATACAACTTGATTATGACATGTTTACTGAAAACATGGAAGTGCCCCTATACTCTAAATGTGGAAACAAGAAAGTCATATAGTAACCAATTTGTTAAATTAACAATAATTGAGGTGAGTTTATTATTCTAATTCCAATAAACGTTGTAACACCCTATACCTGACCTGGTCGCCAAGCCCGAATATCAGGATGCCACACCACTGTCTCATGTTATACTCATAGTAAATTGTCACATTATTAAGAAATTGTCCTCTTTATCAATGATCTTATAATTTTTTAGTCAAACATATATAAATTATCATTAGAACATGCCAAACATACTTTAAATAAACTTATAGTAATAATTGAACATGCATTAGGATCACTTAGCAAAATTTCCAAGACAATAACGTAGGTATCAATACTAGAACAGGGGTATCGATATTTTTCTTGTATGGTATCGATACCTTATAGAAAATCAGTACCAAATCGGCATTCTGTTTCTCGTCTAAAATCAAAACACAAGAAAATATCGATACAATTGAAAAAATATCGATAAAAATTACCCAGTATCAATACTCGTGATAGGGTATCGATACCAATTTACGATTTTAACTTCTTGCATATTCAAAATCATAGGGGTATCATTTTTACAACACGAATATCGATAACTCTGCTTCAGACAAGAAAAATACAACATTTTTAAGCATATAAGTCATTCCAACTTGCACCAATTCATCATGTTATCATATCCTCATCAAATAAACATCAAAATGGCCGTAGTAATATTCTTAAACATCGAAAGTAAGTTCGAGCAATAATCAACATAATACAAAATAATTCTTATAAACTTAGGAACAAATAATCTATGGAAGCATCCAAAATATCATGAAAATTATTAGTAAAAGTCTACCTCATTGCCTTATTACCAAAACATAAACAAATACCAATAACAATTACGAAATCAAGGAAATAGACTTGCTTGGATCACCCCTCAGAAACCACATCGTTCACACCGGCACATTACTAATTTGCAATGGTTAAGAAATGAGTGGGTGAGCTTAACAAGCTGAGTGAATGCTTACAACAACTACCATACAAACAATTCACCAAGCATCAACAAAACAACCATATAGCACAACCTCAACGGTTCCAACTTTAGTGTCATAATATACTTACTCATGCATTATTACTAGTTCATTTACATGGTAACCATATTCACTTTTAAGCATATATCACATTACACATGTAATCACATAACATTTAAGCATATATCATAATACTCAAAAACATGTTTATAGATAAATTGACACTTGAGCTATGAAACATAAAAGTGAGCTCTATCATCACTCATCGGATACACGGATCTCCAATACACCACATAGACTCATAGAGTCAAACATGTCCCATAAGTGAAGCATAAAGCTATCACTCTCCTTAATTACCCTCACATGTCCCATTGAATGGAGCTTTTCTCACATTCCCTTATCCCTCCAACATGTCCCAATCATATAACATATAAGTGAGTACTCACAATCCTATGGCATGCCAACTATATCCAACGATTTCAAGAATCACAAGGCCAAAATATCTGTTATTAAGCACACACATATTACTTACCGATTTACCATTCACTATCACTGCATAATTACATCATAAGCACATAATTATCACTGTCACTTGGCATGTTTGACATGCCTACATATACACTTTCACAACAGTAATAAATAACACATATCACATGTAATAGCATCTCATCTTGATACATATTTCCACAATAATACAAGCACATATTTCACAAGTTAAGCATGAGTACGAGAAAGCTTACACTCGAAATTTAGAGTAGGGGTTTAGGCTACAACTAAATTCCCAAATAACACATTGAATCATGTCCACAAGCAATTATTCCAAACACTTATCAATTACGCTTTCCTTGAAAAGCCAAAAGTTCAAACTAGCTTTTCCTTGCCTTTATCTCTACTCGTAGAAGGTCACATCGATTCCAACGCTTCAATAAAGTAAATTACATTACAACACAATCAACATTCAGCCAAAGATACAAGCCTAAGCTAGGTTCTCTTTTGATCAAAACCTTCGACATAGAAAACTTAAAATTCAAATATCTCAGACTGTAAATAATCTTTTCACCTAAAACCAATTCCATTCATCTTATAATTCACCTACGACTAATTCTCAACCTTTAAACTACGTTAATCTACTTAGTTTATGGTATTGACTTTTCAGACATTTTTATGGCTATTTTCGAAAATTCATTAAAATTTAAGAAATCTTTAATAAAACTTCCAAGCAAGTTTAGAAACCTTCTAACCACATCAAAACTAATTGAAAAACACTTTAAAACCATGTTTTTACTCAAAATCCCGAAGTTCACCATTAACGACTCTTCTTTAGGCTTTTAATCAAACCATGTGATTTAATGGCTAAAAATTTCGTTAAAAATATCATTTAAAACTAATTAGGAATTCAAACATTACCTTAGTTGATGAAAAATCGAGAATTTGATCTAAAACCCAAAATTAAAACTTTACAATGGAGAAAACTATGGTGATTTTAGGTGTTTTCTTGAAATACTACTGAGGTATATGACTTGCTTGATGGTAGAAATTGAAAGGAATCAAGTTTGTAGAAGAAAATTGAATGAGAGAGAGACTTGGAAGAGCAAGGGACAGCAACAAAGCAATAAGGAGAAAGCTAATTGAATATAAGCTGTAGGTGGGGGTTATTAGGTTGATTTTTAAATTTTGGTCTAACTGCCTCTTAAAAACCTCACAACTTTGACCCTTTTCCAAATCAATTCTATTTTCAAAATTAAAGGTCTTTAAAAATCATTTTCATAAATTGATTTAATTTTCTAAAAACCCTAGTAAAAAATATTATTGAGAAACCATGTCATAAAATTCTGAACACTCTAAGGCTAAAATCCATAAAATACCCTTAAAACTCTTAGGCCCTATTTTGGAGTGTTAGAAATATACTAAGCATCTGTAATGCTTACTCTGTTTCATTTTCTGTGTCTAGAGTTGGCACTTTTGTGGAATGTGTCAATCGAATCACTGTAGAGCTCACACTATTCAGCTTCAGACTCAGTAAACTTTTGAATCATTATTGAACTAATTATGTGGCATGTGTCTAAGTTTAAATGTGATTTAATGTTTATTTTGGATGTTGAGGAAATGATCCATGTTTATAATACTTTTTTTGGGATGTGTATATGTCATGTATATAAGCTTTGAAATGAATAGGTATATATGTCCATGAAGATGATGGAATGCTTAAGTATAATGGTGATAGTGAATGTTGATGAAAGTTTGAATTGTTGTTAATACTTTGATAGATATATGTTAAGCTTCAAGGTATATAATTTGGTAAAATAGTTAAGTATAAATGAAGCCGTGTGCTCATTAGCAATCAAGAATTTTTGGTATTACACGATTTTCAATTTTCACACGGGCTAGCTACACACCTGTGTGGGTATTGTAGATGTAACAGCTTAGTTTAGGGCCTAGTCGGAATAGTGGTCTCGGGATCACAAATCTGAAGCTAGAAAAAATTATTATTTTATTATTATTTTGGAGTCATAGCATGTTTATATTAGTGCATGAAAAATTTGGGGAAGTAATTTTAACGTTTGTGAGCCCAATCGCGAAAAAAGAACTAAATTGCATAAAGTGCAAAAGTCTTAAATTGATAGATAAAGGTGGTTAATGCCATGAAACTTATATTGGGGGTCTTTAAAGGGCAAATAGACCTTTAGAAAAAAGCATAGCCAGCCATAGAGTCAAATAGGAGATGAAATTTTTAAATTTGGTGAGTTAAGTGGCTTATTCTTGACTAAAATAGAAATAAATAAAGGAAGGATGATATCATTCCTTTTTCATCTTCTTTCTCTACCAAAAATCAGCCATTGAAGGGGGTTTGAAGCTTGAAATTTTTAGCAACTTGAAGCACTCACAAATAAAGAATTGCCGAATCCGAACTTAGACCAGAGGAAAGCCAAGCAAATTGACTAAATCTATTAGTCGCCACGTTTTGTAATCCGAGGTAAGTTGTATGTAAATAATACAACTATATTTCTAATGCATGTGTTGAATTGTACTTACATTAATATAGCATGAATCGCTTGATTGTGAAATTGAGAAGGCATGATGGTAATAGAGATAGTAGAGTTTCCGTGTGAACTTAGGAAATAAATCGGATATTCATGCCATGGCATATGGCTTATTGTGAGCTAGTGTAAAACATGTCTGGGAAATGTATCAGCCACATTATGAAAGCCTGTGTAAGACCATGTCTGGGACATGGCATCGGTATTGAGACGAGTGTTAGTGAAAGACATGTCTGGGACATGCATCGGCATTGAGACGAGTGCTAGTGTAAGATATGTCTGAGACATGTATCGGTATTGAGACGAGTGCTAGTGTAAGACATGTCTGTGGCATGCATCGACATTGAGACGAGTACTAGTATAAGAAATGTCTCAAACATGCATCAGCATTGAGACGAGTGCTAGTGTAAGACATGTCTGGGACATGCATCGGCCTCGAGACGTAAGCCAGTGTAAGACATGTCTGGGACATGCATTGGCTACGAGATGTGTCAGTGTAAGACCATGTTTGGGACACGAAAACGGCATAGATATGCTAGAGCTTATGTAAGACCATGTCTGAGACATGGCATCTGCACCTTACCCACATTTGAGGCTTAATGAATATCCGGTAGCGTTTCGAATGGTTCAACGGTGAAAGTTATGAACTTAAGATAATAAGGAAAGTTTAACCGTGTTGTGAGTGTTACAGGTACTAAATTGATATGTATGAGAGTGAGCTCAATGTATATGTTATGTGATTTGTATGGATAGTGATGAGTAATTTATACTTATACCCACTTTTGTATTATGAGCTTGTTGATAAATGGTAAAGTTGTTGTATATTTATTTATGTGCAACTTACTAAGATTTATGCTTACTCCCTCTCCTTTTCTATTTTCTTATAGTGCCGCCTGTCTAGCTCAAGGATCATCGGAAGTCAGTGATATTGATCACACTATCAATCGAAGTACTCAGTATAGGTTGATTTATATTTTTGAATTTGGTATGTATAGGGCTTAGACTTTACTATTTTGTGTCCTTAAGAATTGGCCAAATGTGTTGGCTTGGGTTGGAAACCCGTCCTTTTGTATTAAGCCCTGAATAATGGCTAACAGTCATTTTGATTTTATAAAAGATGTATTTTCATGGTTGAATTAATGTCTATTGTGGCTGATTTGGTTGTATAAGTTATGTTTGTTTTGGTATTGGTTGGTTTTGTATGGGAACTATATAAGTAATGGTGACAAAGAGGCTTGGTAAATAGCCTTATATTGTCCACACAGGTAGACACACGGACGTGTGCCTAGGCCGTGTGTAACACATGGTCTACCTCATGGCGTGTGGTCCGGTCATGTGTCCCTTGCACGTAAAAATCTCGAGTCAATATGCATGATAGTAAACACACGGGAAGAGACACGGTCGTGTGTCTTAACCATGTGAAGGACACGGTCTAGCATGCAGGGGTGTGCCTTGGCCTTGTGACATTTTGGGAATGCTGACATCAGAAACAGAATGTCCATGTTTTTGCACACTGGCTAAGATACGAGCGTGTCATGGCTGTGTGATAGACATGGGCTAAGAACACGAGTGTGTACCAGGCCATGTGAAAACCCCTATAGGTGTGCATTTAGAATTAATTCTACACGGGTAGAGGGCACAGGTATGTCCATGTATTGCTTAGGCCGTGTGTGTCACACAGGCCATCAGCATGACCATGTCGAAATGGTCACACGGGCGTGTTACTCTTCCACACGGGTGTGTGCCCTGTTTCAAAGGTAAAATTTTAATAGATGATTTAAGGACTTCGAATGGCCCCGAATAGTTTCCAATGGTCGATTAGGGGCTCGTAGGCCCATAATCAGAAGTTTAAAATAGAAATTGAAAAAGTTTTAAATTGGACCGAGTCTTGGTGACTTGGGATCATTTGTGTTCATGAGATCGAGTTATGTAATGCCTCGTATTCCACTCTAGCGTCGGTTACGGGTATGGGGTGTTACATTTAGTGGTATCAGAACTATGGTTTAGTCAGTTTTAGGACTAACCTAGCGAGAGTACGGGTCTAGCTATAAATGCCATAACTGTATATTGATAGTGTGACGACTTATGACGATTATAAATTATGTAAATAGATCCTGATAGAGCCACGGCGGATGACGTGAAGAGTAACGGGCCGGCTCCCACCGAAGAGACCACGCCAATTGAGAGTGAGCCTGTGACTATGGGCCAAGGCGAAGGGGCTAGAGAAACCTATCTCCGAATGATGGATGCTTGGTACACGGAGTTCGTTCGTGTGAATCTGAACGCTCCGCCTCCCCTACCTCCTCTGATTCCTCAGTGTGCCCCGGTAGCTTCGCAAGGCGCGGACTTGATCAGGAGGGAGAAGCCTCTAGTAGACAAGAGTAGGAAGTAAGGGGCTAAGGAATTTTGGGCTAACTTAGATGACGACCCGGAGAAAGTAAAATTTTGGTTAGAGAATACCATCAGGGTATTCGATGAACTATCATGCACAAATGTCACTCCTATGGGATTCGGCTTATCAGTGGTGGAATACTCTCGTGTCCGTTGTACCGAGAGAGAGGATCACTTGGGAATTCTTCCAGGAGGAATTTTGGAAAAAGTATAATAGCCAAATATTCATAGATCAAAAGAGGAAGGAATTCTTAGAACTAAAGCAAGGTCGAATGTTAGTGACGGAATATGAGCGTGAATTTGTGAAGCTCAATATGTATGCACGGGAATGCGCGTCTACAGAAGCCACTATATGTAAGAGATTCGAGGATGATCTTAATAAAGATATTTGAGTATTTTTTGGCATCTTAGAATTAAGAGAGTTTTTAGTGCTCGTTGAGAGAGCATACAAGGCAGAAGAGCTGGTAAAAGAGAGGAGGAAAGCAACTATTGAGTCACGAGATTCAAAGAAGAGAGAGATGGGGAAATCATATCAGTCCACATCTAAGAAATTGAAGGAATTTGTTACCCGATCAAATGCTTCGATAGGGTTTTCAAATAGAAACAAGAACCAGCAGAACACAACTTCTAGAGCCCAGACTGCATTGGTCGCGAGTGTCGGTAGTGCTCGGCCAAAGAGGCTAGAATGTTCACAATGTTACAGGCGTCATTTCAGAGAGTGCCAAGGGAATGAAAGGGGTTGTTTCAAGTGTGGATCATTAGAACACTTCATCCGATACTATCCCAAAATGGAAGAGAGAGAGAAAAAGCAATAAGTAAAGACAAGTAGTACTCCATTGAGGGGTAGACCATAAAAGAATACTGGAAGCGGGACTCCTAGAAGAGGTGCACAAAGAGATGCTACAATGAGGTCAGAGGGCAGAGCACCTGCAAGGACTTATGCTATACGTGCTCGGGAAAAGACAGAGTCTCCCGATGTGATCACGGGTACCTTTTCTATTCATGATATATCTATTATTGCGTTAATTGGCCCGGGATCTACCCACTCTTATATTTGTATGGAATTAATACCTCGTATGAACATGATAGTAGAGTCCACCGAGTTTGTGATAAAAGTGCCCAACCCTTTAGGCAGACATGTACTAGTGGATCAAGTGTGTAAAAATTGCCCTTTGTCAATTAAGGGTCATTGTTTTCCGGCTAACTTGATGTTATTGCCGTTTAATGAATTTGATGTAATCCTTGGGATGGATTGGTTGACTTCCCATAGTGTTGTAGTGGACTTTAGGAGAAAAGTTATTGAGTTGAAATATGAAGACAGAAATGTTCTTCGAGTTGGACCAGATGAGTCGGATGATTTGCCTATAATAGTATCATCTTTGACTGCTGAGAAATATTTGAGAAAAGGATATGAGGCTTATTTTGTTTTTGTGTTGAATGCTCAAGTGTCTGAGTTGAAGATTGATTCGGTACCAGTGGTTTGTGAGTTTACATACGTGTTCCCGAAAGAATAACCCAGATTACCTCCAGTGAGGAAAGTTAAGTTTGGAATCGAGTTGGTCCCTGGAACAACACCCATTTCGATTGCTCCATATAGGATGGCTCCTACGAAATTAAAGGAGTTGAAAGTTCAATTACAAGAGTTAACTGACAAGGGCTTTGCTAGACCGAGCTTTTCCCCGTGGGGTGCTCCGGTGCTCTTTTTGAAAAAGAAAGATGGGTCGATGAGGTTATGTATCGACTATAGATAGCTCAACAAGGTAATAGTAAAGAACAAGTATCCTTTGCCAAGGATCGATGACCTGTTTGATCAGTTAAAGGGAGCCACTGTATTTCCAAGATTGACCTGAGGTCAGGATACTACAAGTTAAGCGTGAGAGAGCAAGATGTACCGAAGACTGCGTTTCGGACAAGATACGGGCATTATAAGTTCCTCTCATGCCCTTTGGTTCGACTAATGCCCCAGCGGTGTTTATAGACTTGATGAACCATATTTTTTGGCCGTATTTGGATAAGTTCGTGGTGGTCTTTGTCGATGACATACTGATTTACTCACATGATGAGAGTGAGCACGCGAAACATTTGAGAACGGTTCTACAAACTTTTAGAGATAAGCAGCTTTGCACCAAATTCAGTAATAGTGAATTTTGGCTTAAAGCGGTCTGATTTCTAGGACACATTGTGTCGGGTGATGGGATTAGAGTTGACCCGAGCAAGATCTCGGCTATAGGTTAGTGGAAACTGCCGAGGAATGTGACTAAGGTTTGAAGCTTTTTGGGTTTGGCCAGATACTATAGACGGTTTGTAAACGAATCCTCTATGATAGCTACCCCGATGACAAGGTTGCTGCAAAAAGATGTCAAGGTCAAATGTACAGAAAAGTGCCAGCAGAGTTTTGAGAAACTGAAGGTTTTTTTTACCAAAGCCCCAGTGTTAGTGCAACCGGAGTCGGGCAAGGAGTTTGTGATATATAGCGACACCTCCTTAAATGGTTTGGGATGCGTGCTTATGCAAAAAAGTAAGGTCATAGCTTACGCTTCGAGACAGCTAAAGCCTTATGAGAAAAACTACTTGACACACAATTTAGAGTTGGCCGCTATCATGTTTGTGTTAAAAATTTGGAGACACCATTTGTATAGAGAGAAATGTTGAGTATTCACCGATCACAAGAGCCTTAAGTACTTGATGACTCAAAAGGAGTTAAATTTGTGACAACGACGATGGTTAGAGCTAATAAAGGATTATGAGTTGATTATTGACTACCATCCGGAAAAGGCGAATGCAGTCGCTGACACTCTAAGTAAAAAGTCATTTTTCGCCTTGAGGGCTATGAGTGCTCAGTTGACTGTGTCTAACGATGGTTCAGCCTTAGCAGAATTGAGAGCTAGACTGACATTTTTACAAGAGATCCGTGAGGCTCAGAAAGGTGATAAGGATTTGCAAGCTAAGATGACTTAGTGCAAGACAAGAAATGAATCTGAATTTCGTATTGATACCAACAGGTGCTTAATGTTCAAATATAGAGTTTGTGTACCCAAGGGCAATGAGCTTATTCAGAAGATTCTGCTAAAAGCACATAGTGGTTATTTGTCAATCCACCCGGGTAGTGTGAAAATGTACAAAGACATAAAGAAAATGTATTGGTAGTTGGGCATGAAAAGAGACATTTCAGAGTTCGTTTCTAAATGCCTAGTGTGTTAACAAGTAAAAGCTGAACATCAAGTACCTTCGGGTCTACTTCAGCCTATCATGGTCCCCAAGTGGAAGTGGGATTGTATCACTATGGATTTTGTGACGAGTTTGCCGGTAACTCCGAAGAAAAAGGATCTCGTTTGGGTTGTTATGGATAGACTAACAAAATCGGCACATTTTATACCAATGCATACCAATTACTCCCTTGAGAGATTAGCCGACTTGTATGTATCCGAGATTGTGAGGCTTCATGGAGTGCCGTTATCGATTATTTCATATTAAGACCGGAGATTTACCTTGAGGTTTTGGAAAAAGTTATAAAAGGCATTGGGGACAAAGTTGAGTTTTAGCACGGCATTCCACCCACAAACCGACAGACAGTCGAAAAGAGTGATTCAGATTTTAGAGGACATGTTGCGGTGCTGTGTTCTCGAGTTTCAGGGAAGTTGGGAAAGATACTTACCATTGGTTGAATTTGCCTACAACAACAGTTATCAGACAAGTCTAAAAATGGCACCTTATGAGGCTTTGTATGAGCGAAAGTGTCGAACGCCCTTATGTTGGACTGAACTTAGAGAGAGTCAGATTCACGAGGTCGATTTAGTCAAAGAGACTGAAGAGAAGGTTAAAGTAATTTGTGACCGCTTGCAGGTCACTTTGGATAGGTAGAAATCCTACGCGGATTTGAAACGAAAGGAAATTGAGTTTCAAGTCGGTGATAAGGTATTTTTGAAAGTTTCCTCGTAGAGGAAAGTCCTCAAATTCAGTCGAAGAGGCAAGTTGAGTCCTCGTTTCATAGGACCTTATGAGGTTGTCGAGAGAGTAGGGCCTGTTGCCTATTGGTTAGTCTTACCACCAGAGTTGGAAAAGATTCACGATGTGTTTCATGTGTCTATGCTACGCCAATATAGATCAGACCCTTTGCATGTAATTGAGCCGACAGAGGTTGAGATTCATCAGGATATGACCTATGGCAAAGAGTCGGTCAAGATATTAGCTCGAGAAGTCAAACAGTTGAATAATAAGAGTATAACACTCGTGAAAGTCTTATGGCATAGACATGGAATCGAGGAAGCCACATGGGAACCCGATGAGACTATGAGAGACCAGTACCTGAACTTATTCACCGGTAAGATTTTTGGGGACGAAAATCCCTAAGGGGGAGAAATGTAATAGCTCGATTTAGAGCCTAGTCAGAATAGTGGTCTCGGGACCACAAATTCGAAGCTGGAAAAAAATTATTATTTTATTATTATTTTGGATTCATAGCATGTTTATATTAGTGCATGAAAAATTTGGTGAAGTAATTTTAACATTTGTAAGCCCAATCGCGAAAAAAAGGACTAAATCGCATAAAGTGCAAAAGTCTTAAATTGATAGCTAAAGGTGTTTAATGCCATGAAACTTAAATTGAGGGTCTTTAAAGGGCAAATAGACCCTTAAAAGAAAGCATAGCTGGCCATAGAGTCAAAGAGAAGACAATTTTCAAATTTGGTGAGTTAGGTGGCTTATTTTTAACTAAAATAGAAATAAATAAAGGAAGGATGATATCATCCCTTTTTCATCTTCTTTCTCAACCAAAAATCAGCCATTGAAGGGGGTTTGAAAGCTTAAAATTTTAAGAAACTTGAAGCACTCACAAATCAAGAATTGCCGAATCCGAACTTAGACTGGGGGAAAGCCAAGCAAATCGACTAAATAGATTAGTCACCACATTTTGTAATCCAAGGTAAGTTGTATGTAAATAATACAACTACATTTCTAATGCATGTGTTGAATTGTACTTACATTAATATAGCATGAATTGCTTGATTATGAAATTGATAAGGAATGACGATAATAGAGATAGTAGAGTTACCATGTGAACTTAAGAAATAAATCGGATATTCATGCCATGACATATGGGTTATTGTGAGCTAGTGTAAGACATTACTAGGACATGCATCAGCCACATTATGAGAGCCTGTGTAAGACCATGTCTGGGACATGGCATCGACATTGAGATGAGTGCTAGTGAAAGACATGTCTGGGACATGCATTGGCATTGAGATGAGTGCTAGTGTAAGACATGTCTGGGACATGCATCGACATTGAGACGAGTGCTAGTGTAAGACATGTCTGGGACATGCATCGGCCTCGAGACATAAGCCAGTATAAGACCTGTCTAGGACATGCATCGACTACGAGATGTGTCAGTGTAAGACCATGCCTGGGACATGGTAGCGGCACAGATATGCTAGAGCTTGTGTAAGACCATGTCTGGGACATGGCATTGGCACCTTACCCACGTTTGAGACTTAATGAATATCCGGTAGCATTCCGAATGGTTCAATGGTGAAAGTTATGAACTTAAGTTAATAAGGAAAGTGTAACCGTGTTGTGGGTGTTACAGGTACTAAATTGATATGTATGAGACGTGAGCTCAATGTATATGTTATGTGATTTGTATGGATAGTGATGAGTAAGTTATACTTATGCCCACTTTTGTATTATGAGCTTGTTGATAAATGGTAAAGTTGTTGTTGTATATTTATTTATGTGTAACTTACTAAGCTTTATGCTTACTCCCTTTTCTTTTCTATTTTCTTATAGTGCTGCCTGTCTAGCTCAAGGATCAACGAAAGTCAGTGATATCGATCACACTATCAATCGAAGTACTCAGTATAGGTTGATTTATATTTTTGAATTTGGCATGTATAGGGCTTAGACTTTACTATTTTGTGTCCTTGAGAATTGGCCAAATGTGTTGGCTTGGGTTGGAAACCCGTCCTTTTGTATTAAGCCTTGAATGATGGCTAACATTCATTTTGATTTTATAAAAGATGCATTTTCATGGTTGAATTAATGTCTATTGTGGCTGATTTGGTTGTATGAGTTTTTTTTTTGTTTTTTTTTGGTATTGGTTGGTTTTGTATGGGAACTATGTAAGTAAGGGTGGCAAAGAGGCTTGGTAAATAGCCTTATACTGTCTATACGGGTAGACACATGGACGTGTGTCTAGGCTGTGTGTGACACACGGTCTGCTCCATGGGCATGTGGTCCAGCCGTGTGTCCCCTGTACGTAAAAATTTCAAGTCAGTATGCATGATAATCAACACACGGGCAGAGACACGACCGTGTGTCTCAACCGTGTAAAAGACACGGTCTAGCACACAGGCGTGTGCCTTAGCTGTGTGACATTTTGGGAATGTTGATATCAGAAACAAAATGTCTATGTTTTTGCACACGGGCTAGGACACGGACGTGTCATGGCCGTGTGACGGACACGGGCCAAGGACACGGACGTGTGCTAGGCCGTGTGAAAACCCCTGTAGGTGTGCATTTAGAATTAATTCCACACAGGTAGAGGACACGGGTGTGTCCATGTATTGTTTAGGTCGTGTGTGCCACATGGGCCATCAGCACGGCCATGTCGAAATGGTCACACGGGCGTGTTACTCTTCTACACGGGCGTGTGCCCTGTTTCAAAGGTAAAATTTTAATAGATGATTTAAGGACCTGGAATGGTCCCGAATAGTTTCCAATGGTCGATTAGGGGCTCGTAGGCCCATAATCAGAAGTTTAAAGTAGAAATTGAAAAAGTTTTAAATTGGACCGAGTCTTGGTGACTTGGGATCTTTTGTGTGCATGAGATCAAGTTATGTAACGCATCGTATTTCACTCCAGCGTGGGTTACGGGTATGAGGTGTTACAGTAGATTGGTCATTTATTGTTCCACATGGTTTCAAAGAGTTACACGACCTGGATGCATGGTCATGTGACCCCTATTTTGAACGATTACCTTTATCTTTTAAAAATGTTGCAATTTGATCCTTATTTGTATTCGGGTCAACTTAAGAGCTTTCATAAGCTCGAATAAAGCTCAAATTTAATTGTATATCATAATATTTGAATGTTTATGATATGATTGGTTATTTGAAGAATTTATTTATGATTTAAAGGATCTGTAATTTTTGAAATGTTGCAAATTAGTCTTAGTTAAACTTTAGGTTGATATTGAAGCATATGTAAGCTCAAATAAGGCTTGAGAAAAGTTATACTTGATTATTATGCGTTGTGTGACTCATGTTTAATTTGAATGTTAATTGTGTATTTATGAAGTAATTCCATTTTTATTGAAATAAATAATGTGAATTGAATGCGTTTTGTTTTAACATTGATTGTAGCATTCTGTAGCTCGGGTCCGGCAACCGGATCGGGTGAAGGGTGTTACAAACCCTATACAAAACCAATCCAAAATCATACATAAACATTTCATTTAAACCAATTCATATCATTCAATCCAATATGCCACAATTTGGCACCAAATCAAACCAAAACAACCTAATCAAATTTAACCTACATCATATGCCTTTAAACTATTCAAACCAACATTTAACCATGCCGTATAAATATCAAATATACCATTCAAGAATCATTCAAAATCAGAAAATTTTACCAAAGTAAACACATATACACATAAGCATTATCCTTTCCAAAATTAAGCATTAGGTAGGGTTCAAACTAAGTTAACATCCCAAGCTAACATATATATATATATATACACACACCTATTTGCATGCCACATAACCAGATTCAAAATGATTAAATGACTACAGAATCAAGGCAGGATAATGTGAGCTTGGAGACAATCTGATCGACACGTTCCACAAATTGACAACCTACAGGAAAAAGGGAAAGCAACGATAATCATATCGAATGCTTAGTAAGTTCATAGGTATTAAATAGTACCTTACCTCAATTTACAGTTCAAAACAATAAGCTATTTAGCTTGACACGTTTTCCTAAACATGGGAAAACACATATTAACAAGGTGAGTTAATATATAATTATATAATATAGTAATTCAAACATATGACATTTCAAGTCACTTATAAACAACATTTCAATACTAATATCTTTTTCAATACAACATTTAGCCATTTTCATATCAAGTTCATACCATTTCATTTAAACTTATTTCATTCAATAACCATTTAGCCCAATGAACTCTAATAAACAAATTCAGATATACAGATAACTACACTACACCAAATTGCTCGTCCAAGTAGTAACTACACCACACTAGGGCACTGAAGTACAAATCCTGTAGGCTATCATATATAATAGTATGACAATACGTCCCTCTACCACACCAGGGTCTTCGAAGAGACATATAAAACTCAATAATCCGCAACAAATGTTGGATTTCGATATAATTAGTAATAACTCTACTCGATCACATACTCTGTACCATCACATATATCCTGTATGAATGCCTGGGTAACCCTATTGGCATGTCAATCTTATCTTATCCTTTATTACATTCATTCGGGTAGACTTTACACATATAATAATTCTTTTACAATTTAATTCATATATCACCTTTTGTACCAAATCATAAACAATTCAAATTACATTCACACATACACAAATTCATAATTCAAGTATATATAAAAATTAAATATAACCCTACCATATGAACTTACTTGACAAAAACAACAACAAACAAAACATCGAGGACTAATCCACAATTTTGTCTTTTCCTCTATTTTCCTTCGTTTGATTCAATTCCTGATATATATGATAATTCATTTCAATTTATCAAATCCAAATATCCTATAACATCCTATTACGTGCATATGACATTTCAATTTCATTTCTTAAAAGTTCCCTAAAGTTTCACATTTTATTCGATTTAGTCCCTAAGATCGAAATTACCATAACTTTCAATTTTGACCCTCAATTTCAAAATCGATCTCAATTACATCCTTATATAACCCTTTGTTAACAATAACTATAGAAATATTACACCCATTTTAAAATTCATGCACTTTAGTCCCTATGTTCAAAAACTAGCAATTAAACTTTACAAACTAGTCTTTTTTCGCATCTAAGCTTAAAATCTATTCATTTGACACCAAAAAATTCAAGAAATCAACAATAGTAACTTTTGAAAACATTAACAGTTTCACCAATTGGTACACGAGCTAGCTAAATCAAGCTCCCGAAACCTCAAAAACATAAAAATTATAAGAAAATGACTTGATTCCAATACCTATTTATCAATCGAAAGTTTGAAGCTTCAAAATAGGGTTTATCCTTTCTTTCTCATGGTTGAAGAAGAAGATGGAGAGAAAATGACATTTTTTTTTTATCATTTTCTAACTTTAATACCTTGATTAAAATTAATAAACTTTAATTAATTTAATCTAAGCCTTAATTAACTTAACATTAAGCATCATTAAGAAAATATAACTATTAAATAATAAAAATTGGCTCAATTGCTTAATTGGTCCCTTAGTTAATTAAAAATTTATGGTGATTAAAGTTTTACCACTTTTACGATTTAATCCTTGTACCTCAATTAACTATTAATTCAATAAAATTACTAGACCAAAATTCAATATAATACTAAATCAATCTCGTAAATATTATTATAATATTTACGAACTCTACCATCGAAAATGAGGTTCTGAAACCACTTTTTCGGACACCATTGAAAATCGGGCTATTACACCAACTATTGGGACTTTGCTCCATTAGGAAATACTTCCAAATATTATGCAAGTTGTATGTATCTTCTACTTTCAAAGGCAAACCTACACATAATCGTCTGTATTTTTCTAGTTTCGCATTTGTTTTCAGGTGGATCAAAGGTGCTGTAGTTACTATTGGGCTTACATCAAGAGTTAGGAAAGGGAAAACCACCGCCGCAGTCTTGGTGACCCTTGATGTATTTTTCCCTTGACAAAAGCATGTTGTTCCATGTGTTATCCAAAATAAAGGTTGTACCCTTGTGAGCCATCAACATTACAAAGCCCTTTTGATGAACTCTACTTGTAGGAAAAATAATATAGGCCTTCCTAAAAACGTCCGAGGAGGGTTTCTCTCCTCTTTGGTGACAATGTAGGAAGTATGGCGCTAGAGATGTTCTCGTCAACTATCCAAGAATGATGCCATAAAAATTTAACAGATCTACAAAAAAAGGGGTGAAGGGGCAAGAGAAAACCCACTTCAAATAGATACAAAAGCAAGTATAGTGAGCACTATCCCTCTAAACTGACTTTGTTCAAAAAATGTTTCCCTTGAGGAATTGAGAACTCATATTTGAAATTAGTCATAACTTCGATCCGTCTACACCCCAGTAGAAATTTCATCCCATTTATGATATTGTGTATTCAAACTCAACACTCTTAATTGGGACATCCTTAGGCCTCGTCACTATTTTCATGTAGTTGGATGTGTTAACCCCAACCATTGTACTCAAGACAAAAATCAGAGAACTAAAAAAAAAAGAAGAAGAAGAAGAAAGAAAAGTTACCATTGCCAAAGTCGAACAATTTGAAGGAAAATCTAGAAAGATTTGCAGAGAAAGAAAAGTAGAGATAAAAGAAAACCCAAAGAAATTGAGAAAAACTAAAAAAAAATCCCTCCAAACAACAAAGAAGTAGAAAACACTAAAATGGGAGTAAATGAGCTATGAATCCCTAACTCCCTTTATTTATAATAGAAGTGACCCTACATTCACATCCAATGCATGACAACCAAGCAAACACACCTGACACTCGCACATGATTCTTAATAGTCTGCACAAATGAACCATTTATGAAGAGACACATAATGCAATTACATCACCATCACTAATCACCTTAGTCATCCAACAGGCACATCATCGTTTAATGCATACCTTCACAACTTTTTTTTTTACCTCATTTAAATTTAGAGCTCACCTTAAATGATAATCTTAATTTTAAATTTTAAAATTACAAGTCATGAATTTTCAAAATAACAAAGAGCTTCAATAAGTTCGAACTGCTGTCAGTGGGCCTTCTGACTAAACAAACTTAACGAACCTCCTTAATCAACAAACTCGAGGAGGTCATTTTATAACCTCCCATCGTTTAGAGAGACAATTGTTTTACTACCTCTGTGAGCCTTACACATGCCTTTTCCAAGCAAACCTTGCACCGAGTGGACCTCCAACATCAGGTAACTCCATAAAAAACCCAAAGGACCTTCACGCAAAGCTACCTTTGTCAAGCACATGTGAAACTTTGTGCTCATTGATTACTCGATTGTCCTAAGACATCACATCATCAACTTAGAAGGTCAGATCATCACCCCTATAAACAAACAAGATGTGACTTTGCCACTAATGAGATCTTGACACATGGCATCCCTTGTCTCACATGTATAAGCTTACTCAGTATATTGAAGAGATCATTGAAACACAACATAATACCAATTACACTCTTTCCTCTCCATTCTCTCTCTCTATGCCTTTCTCTCCACTTTTCTCTTATTGCCTAATACTGCGACTCTCCACACTGTCAAGATAAACCGCCATCATCACCACCATCTTTTCCACCTTGTGGATTCATCACGTTAACACTTTTAATTATTGTTGTATCAACTATTCAATACTGATTCTTGTTATATTGGTTACTTAATATTGATATATAGATATTATAGAATTGACATAAATTGAAATATCTTTGGTGCTATGCGGTATGCCTCATGTAATATTGTGTATATTTGAATAATCCAATCAATTTACATCCATATATTAATTAAAACTTACTTTGAAAGAACAAAAGGACGTCAACACATCACGAAAAATATAAAACTTTTTGGCGTCAATGTCCGTGGAAGAATAAATTTGAAATAGTCAACATAATATTCTTTATCAAACTTGTTTTTATTTGCAAAAAAGAAAAGCTGAACTGATTTTGCGACAATTTCAACCCTGAAACTGAAACGTGTAAGTTGAAGATATTTCAGATTGATAATGTGTAGTTCTTTCATCCATGTCTTGCCCATCATCTTCCTCCAAATCCATTATTATCCAATTTTTCTATGAAAAAGAAAAAAGAAACTCGAGTAAAATTTTTTTTTAGGAAAAGACACAACCGCTTATCACATTATTACAATAATAATTGTCCTAATTATTGGTTCAAAATGTTCAACAAATCAAAACAATTAATGAATGCGTAGGGTATCAAAATTTACCATTTCTGTTTCAGCTTCTTTGCCTCTCTGCGTTTCTCTTATTCGCTTTCACAAATCTTCTGTCACATGTCTTTATCTAACCTTTATTTTTCTTTTCCCTTTTGTTTCTTAGCAGTATTAGTACTAATAAATAAATAATTATGAATTTGATTAAGTTGACAAGTTAGCTTCGTACTTTACAAAAAGAAATCAATCCATTTGTTGGTAAATGCATAAATCTAAATAGTAAATATTTATTAATTTATTACATAATGACAAGTACCATCCAATTGGATTAAATTATAAGAAATTAGAAAGAAAAATTAGCTTTTAAGTAAAAGGATGAAATTTGGGGCTATTTCTGGGATTAAATTCCAACGGACAAATTATGGATGATCACCAAGAGAATTAGTGTAATAAAGCCAACACGTTTGTGAAGATGTCCAAAGGGGCCCGGCCATGGTGGCTGCTCTCTTCTGCTAACAATCCAAAACATTAAATATCATGTTCCAACTTTTTAGGAAATAAGATGAACATCGAAATCGACAGTTTGAAAACCCTTTCCTCCGATGATTAAATACAAAGATATCAATGTTTATTCTTTCTCCTCCATCAAATTATTATTACTTAAAAAAGAAGAAGCAAGCATTGTTTCTTCCTTTTTCTTATTATCTTGATAACTAATAAATTATTTGGTATTACAACTTACTGTATAATTAACTCCTGAAAATCTTATCAATATATATCATCCTCAAATTACCTTCTTTTGAAATATTTATTATTATATATGAATCGTGACCCAAAACTAGCTAAGAGGGGATTTCCCCCAATACATGACTAAAAGTAAAATGTTTTGGACCACAACAAAAACTATTTCCCCAATTAACTACTTGATAGGACAGGACATATAGGCCACACTAAAATTCTTTATTTAGTTGAAAATATAATGGAATTTACATCATGTCATGGATGCATGATTGAACTACCTACTACTCATACTAACCAAGGGATGATAGAAATACGACTTATATTTATAAAAAATAGATAAATTAATTTATGTATCTTAGACTAAAGAGTTTTTATTAAATTTTTTATCATTTTTCCTATTAAGTGATAACATGATACATAAGGCGTGTCATGTGTGCCACATTAATAAATATTTAAATATTAAAAAATTAATAATTATTTATTTTTTTATAATTTTTTAAATATTTGTTGATGTGACAAAATTATGAGGTACACACGGCACGACACATGTTGCTATCTACTTGTTTTGTGTGTCACGTCATTATTTAACAGTAAAAGAGATGGGATTTTTAACGGAAGCTTTTTTATCTAACCTACATGGAGTTATTTACCCATTTTCTGAATAGATGAAGTAAAATATAATTCAACTTTTAATATAACACTTCCGGTACTTTTACCATTAAATATATAAATAATTTCATACACTTAACAGAATCAAATTAATTTAACATTAAAGAAACAAAAACTAAATGTGTTTTTAATTCCCTTAAATTGCAAGAAATAAAATTAACAATTTTAGATTGACTTGGTCAATTTAAATTTATTTTATATGCACTATAGAGTTTGAAAATTGCGGTGGTTGGTGAAGGAGGATCTATCTCCCTAGCTCTTTGAAAGAGTAATGGTTTTCATGAGTTGATTAATGAGTGCCAATCTAATATAAATATAATTAATTGATATATAATGTGGAATTGGATCATTTTCTTCCTTGTGTTCCCAGCGAATATAATTGAAATATGGCAGATAGCTCAGCCTGCATCACATCATCCTACTCATTTTTTCTTGACTGCATGCAACCTATAAAATAACCATCTATCAAATACATATTGAAATATAGATACAGTTGGGTTTTTAAAAGTAAGTTAAAAAATGATTTGTCATTAAAAAAAAAAAACATAAGTTAAAATATTTATTAAATACTAATCAAAATAAAAACCTAATTTGTTAAAAGTATGTACGGGAATCATTTCTATTAATGGAGAGAAACTATTATCAGTCGTGAAGAGTGAAAAGGGTTAGTAAGAAAAAATTCATGACATCACTCTATATACACATACACCAAAAATACTAGGCATGGTAGGAGTGGGATGGGGACCATGATTTTGGTTTTAGGGATGATAGAAAGCAAGTTGAACAACAAAATCTTATGTGTACAAACACTGATAAGTTGTTGTCAGAGAAACAACATATGGAGCGATGCCAATGACAGGCATCTCATAAACTTTGATCAACACTGATAAAGACCACCTACCGGTTTCAATTAACAATATTAATGTTAAAAACATAGCGTCACCCTTTGCTTTTAGCCGCAACACTCACACCGACTGTGACCACCAAAAGTAATCCATACACTACAAACAAATTTAACACCATCACTTTTTATATTTCTTTGGTTTGGATAAGAAACCAATTCCAGGTGCAGCTTCAAAGCAGGATATATGGGAATTCTGGTCCACCTCCTATCTCATTAATTAATTAATTAATTTCTTTCTAGGCTCATAAGTTAAAGGGATCGTTCTGATTTTTGGATATAACTTGTGAGGACCACTTGAAACAGAGTTGATATGCAACTGTAATAATTTAATTATTCTCTCTCTCTCTCTCTCTCTTTTTTGTCGACTGCTTTTGGTATGTTGTTAATTGTAGATTATGTCACCATATATCAGTTGTTGTATAAAACAGGAACTCGTTTCAAAGCTTAACTCAGTTACGCAACCATTCTTTTAAACCATGATATTCAATCATTCCAATTTTAATATTTACAATCATTTCACACATATTTCCGGATTCCGATCACATTCATTTGTGTATATATATAAACAGGACAAACAGAGAATGAAGATTTATATATGTCGGAGCTGACTCAATGAATTATGAAATTATTTGTGTACGGTTGATATGATTGGTTGAAAAACCCTAATAAAACAAGCTTTATTGTAAAGGGGTTTGTTTATAAAATCTATGCGTAAATAATACAAGAGTCCATCACGTCATTGACCTAATCGACCACACTAATCATATGATTTTGTAGACAAGGATATTAGTTTAAGTGATAAAGAATATTAAGATTTTAAGATGGAAATTTGAAATTTTTTTGCTTAGTAAGTGAAATTACTTGGGGAAGGATTATGATGATGTTTCCCATCAGTGAAGTTGGTGAAATTGCTTCTTCATGACATCTAATCTATCAGCCAATTCTTGAGTGCAACATATCCCAAAAATCTCGCAGATTAATACCACAAATAATGCAAACTACCCAACTAAGATCATCTTCTCTCTGCATTTCACTGCAAATAAGCTTCCATATTACTTGTCAAAATTGCTTTATATTTCTTCTTTCTTTTGCAGTTAACTATAAACGTATCAATTAATGCGTATAGGTGAGAATTTATTAAAAAGCTGTCGTGCAAAACCACTGTTTCCATTACCATTCTTCAACCTTTGAAGTTTGACCCCATTAATTTTATTGAAGGAACCCCATTAGTTTATTTTGTCCAGATTGTTGCAGTTACCATTCTGTATTATTGCCCATGTGACTTGCCCTAATTATTTTGTTTGTTTTCTACTAGTCATAAATAATTGTGGGGAGGGGAGAAATAATTGGTGTTTACTGTTTAGCTAATTCATCCATCATTTTCTTTTGCCTGTGAAATCAATGTATTTTATACTATTTATAACAAAATTATTTATCCACATACAGAACAGACACAGATTTGGACCCTTTGCTTATTTGAGTCAGTATTTGGTGTTGCTTTAGTTGAATGTGTAGGATTTTAAACTATAAATATTACAGGAATCCTAGGAGACCTCTTGGGCCAATATTGCAGATTTTAAGCATTAGATTAAGGCACTGCTTAATGAGGACATGTTTTTAACCATAAATATCTGAGGTAGTCATTGAAGTAAATGAACAATACAAACAGTAGTTATGTAAGCACCAAAGAGGGGAAAAACATGCATTACCATTTACCATTTGCCAAAGGGTAGCACAGCAGAAATCTCTGATTGTAAGTGGGCTTTCTCTAGTTCCGTTAACGATTAGGCTTATGAGATGCCTAGAATCTAGATTAGGTATAATGTTTAGGCCATGCTAATGGGCTCAAATCCAGAAAATTTCAATGAGACAAGTTAGGCCACAGTCTTTTTAAAAATTAGGGTCACAACTCAAAAGAAACTATAAGATCACTTATAATATAGGCCTAAAAAAGATCCGAGTGAGGTAATTCTTCAATTCATACACTACATAACAAACTGTTTGAATTAAGCCTCCTAAGCCCTATTTGCCCACCATTTCAAAGAAAAAAAAAACTCAACTGCAACTCTACTCCTCTTCATCTAAACAACACATGTTAATTCTAATGTCCACCTACTAATTTACCCCTTTTGGTTTTGTAGACAAGGAAAGATTATTTGAATGCATTTTCCTCCAACAACTTGTTTTTATATATATACATCATTTGTTCAAGACCAAAAATCCCACCACTGATATCCATTGCTGGACTAATCAAAGAGATCAATCGAGTCAAAATTGCACCAATCCACTAGAGATGTTAAAGAATTATCCACTATTTCCACCATGCTTACAAGGTTAAGTTCTTGTTAGTTTCGAGAATAGCATTTTTTTATGGCATATCATCATCTAAAACCACACCTACACCTCTTTCCATTGATAAACTAAGCTGTCATTCTGAGTCCATGATGTGGATGCTTTTATCGGAAAATAATATAAGAGAAAGAATAGAAAGGGAGACTGCAACAATTAGGGTTTTAGTTTTATTTATTTTCTTTATTACATTAGGTTTTATTACAAGTTTTAGTTTTGCTTATTTTCTCTATCATATTAGGTTTTTATTTCCTTCATAAACTCTAAGTTAGGAATTCTATCAGGACTATTTTTCCTTGTTATTAATAGTCTTTAAAAGGCTTCCAATATGAAATAAAGAGGCAAGCCATTTATTTTTATCATAAACATTATTTGGAAGGGGTGTCAAGGATGAATCTACCTCTTGAGTAACCATAGGTTGAAACAAGAATTCTTCCTTGTCTAGACTTGTGACTAGATCCTACGCCAAGGCGCACAACAACTTGGTATCGGAGCCTTTTGCCGTGGGTGATGAAGAGACTTTGGCAACCAAGCTAGAGGCTTTCATGGAACAAATGACTGTGCTATCTCTTTCGGTCCAAAAGACAGCGGAAGGGTATTCAGAGAAAAAATAGTGGAGGACAAGGCAACAATGAAGGTAGAAAAAGGAATTTAGACCCGCAACAAGGTGGGTGCATAGTTCCACGATACTCTAAGATGGAATTCCTTACTTATAATGGTGTCGAATATCCTTTTGGGTGGATGAAAAGATGCAATTTTTTTTTGGCAATTAACGGACTAACGAAGAAGACAAAGTAGGGTTAGCCGCATTCCATCTTTTAGGAAATGCATAACTGTGGTTTGATCAAATGGAAGAAGAGGAGCCAGATCCTGATTGGGGGTGCTTCAAAGAGTGTTGTCATGTGAGGTTTGGGCCACCTATGAGTAATAACCCCTTAGGGGAACTTGCTAACTTAAGAAAACTGAGACTGTAGAGGAATATCAATGCTAATTTCAATTACTACTGGCCAGGAGTGCTGATATTAAACCTTGACAACAAGTAGACCTTTTTACTGTCAGGTTGGTAGAGGAACTTATAATTGATGTTGAGATGCAATGACCGAGACACCTTGGAGTTACAATGAATATGGCTCGAGCTTTGGAACATAATCAAAAGGTCTCTTCCAAATTGTTGTCTCGAACCAACCAAAACTATCCAACTTCTCAAAACACGAGCAACAATTCGATCATTCCAACAACTAAGATCCTTGCAAAAGGAGGGGGAAAATAATGAAACCAACAAGGAACAACGGTAAAATAGGTTCTTCCACACCATTTATCAAGAGATTGACACGAGCAGAGATGGCGAAAAAAAGGTCTAAGGGGTTACGTTTAATTGTAACGAGTTTTATTTCATGGGACGCAAATGTAAAAGGTTATTTTGGATAGAAGTACCAGATATTGAAGATGATCAAGATGACAATAAGGTAGATGATCTTGAAATTTCCTTACATGCCATCAGCGGAACTTGTAATTCATTTACTATGAAAATGATAGCAAATGTGTCAGGAAAAACAATATTGGTACTCGTTGATTCGGGCAGTACGTATAACTTTATACGTGAAGGTTTGGTGCCAAGGTTCAGATTGAAAATATGGAAAAAATCTAGGCTGCAAGAATGTGTGGCAATTGGAGAATGAGTTCCTAGTACAAGCATTTGTAAATCAGTCCAGCTTGTGGTGGCAAATGAAAACTTTCAAGCTGATTTTTATACAATACCATTAGAATAGTTTGATATGATTTTGGGGGTTAAATGGTTGTGTACTCTTGGTTTGATTTTATGGGACTTCAACTTCTTGACTATGCAATTTGTAGTAAACAAAAAGGAGATACTATGGCAAAGACAACACCTAGAGAAAATTCTACAACTTAGTCTGATACAAGGACGTAATTTAACTACTATAATCTTGGATAAACTATTGGTAGAATTTATGCATTTGTTTCAAGAGCCATCATGGTTACCTTTGAATCGCAAATGTGACCATCGTATAACTCTTAAACGAGGATCCAAACCAATTGTAGTAAGTCCTTATCGATACCCACATTTTTAAAAGGATGAGATTGAGAAGTAGTGTGATCAAATGCTATAACTAGGAATCATTCGACCTAGCAGATCACTATTATCTTCTCTAGTACTTTTGGTAAAAAAACATGACGGGTCATGGCATTTTTGCGTTGATTACTAGGAGCTTAATGCTTGCATTGTTAAAAACAAATATCTAATTCTGGTAGTGGATGAACTTCATGGGGCAAAACATTTTACAAAGTTGGATTTACAGTTGGGTTATTTCCAAATTAGAATGGAAATTATAGATGTTGAAAAAATAACTTTCCAAGCACACCATGGGCACTTCGAGTTTCTTGTTATGCCATTCGGGCTTACCAATGCCCCTTCCAGATTTCAAAGTTTGATGGATGACATTTTTCACCCTTACTTGCGTAAGTTTGTTTTAGTATTATTTGATGACATATTAATTTATAACAAAGCATGGATTGAACATATGCATCATGCAAGACTAGTTTTTGAACTCTTACGGAATAACATGTTGTTCTTAAAGAAATCCAAGTGTTTCTTTGGAGAGTATCAGGTAACCTACTTTGGTTATGTCATCCATAGTGATGGAGTCGTAGCTAATCACACGAAAATTAAAGATGTCACCGATTGGCCAATTCCTAAATCTACTAAGGCTCTACGAAACTTTCTTGGATTGACAGGATATTACAAAAATTCATCAAGAATTATGGGCAAGTGGTTACACCCTTAACATCTCTTCTAAAGAAAAATGCCTTCAACTGGACTAGGGAAGCTAATGATGCTTTCACCCAATTAAAAACTTCTCTTTCAGTAGCCTAGGTCTTACAATTATCCAACTTTGAGGAGGAATTTGTGGTTGAATGTGATGCTTTTAACAACGGGTTTAGGGTTGTACTACGACAAATGGTACACCCCCATTGACTTTTTCAATTGTAAAATTGTAGATCGACACTTTAAGTTGGCTGCATACGAGCGAGAATTAATTGGTTTAGCAAAGGCAGTGACTCATCGAAGACTCTATCTTTGGGGTAGGCAGTTCCTTATCCGTACTGATCGCTTCAGTATTAAATACCTGTTAAACCAATGACTTACTACGTCCCTACAACAACATTGGATCAACAAGCTAATGACGTTTGATTTTTGAGTGGAGTATAAAGTAGGTAAGTTGAATAGAGCTACAGATGCTTTATATAGGAAAGATAAGGATTTACCACACCTCATAACCATTTCCTTCCCTCAAGTTGAAATTCTTGAGGCAATCAGACAAGAAATGAAAGACTCTCCACAATTATTACAACTCCAGCACAGAATTATAAAATAAGATTGGGGTCCGATTGGGTTGCACAAGATGAGTTGATTTTCTTCAAAAGGAGGTTGTACCTTTTGCCTACCTCTCCAATTATTCCCACTATTATTTCAGCCATACATGCTATGGCACATGAAGGGGGACTAAAAGAATTTACAGCCCGTAAGATTGCTTCAACCTATTCTAATTCCACAACAAGTTGATATCTCTATGGACTTTGATGGACAAACAGAGGTTGTTAATCGAACAATAGAAATGTACCTTGGATACTTCTCTAGTGATCATCCACAATAGTGGGTTGGTTGGGTTCCATGGGCTGAGTATTATTACAACACCTCCTATCACACTGCCCTAAGGGCCTTCCCTTTCCAATTAGTATACGACAAGGATCTACATCGAATTCTCTCCTATTTAGCTAGTTCTACCATAATTGAATATGTGGATAAGGCCCTACAAGATAGGGATGCACTTTTACAAAATGCTCGGGATATGCTCTTGCGAGCTCAACAACAAATGAAGAGCACTTATGATTTGGGGCATAGAGAGTTGAACTTTGAATTCAGGGATTGGGTGTGGTTACGACTTCAGCAATATCGACAGTTGACGATAACTGAGCAAAAGTATCACAAGCTATTGTCGAAGTATTTTGGTCTTTTTAAGGTCTTGAACAAGATAGGAATAGTAGCCTATTAGCTTGAGTTACCTACAGGCAACAAAATACATGATGTATTCCGTGTTTCTTTACTCAAAGAATATAAGAGACCTCAATCAAATGTGGTAGGAGATTTGCCTTTAGTATATGATGGCAAGGCCTTACCTACTCCATAAGCTATCTGTAGTAGACTCAATTGAAGTCGATGAGAACTATTAGTGCAATGGGTAGGTTTTCCTTAAAAAGATGCCACTTGGGAACCGTTTGATTATTTTCAAAAAGCTTATCCTGAATTTGAGCTGGAGGACAAGGTCAACTCCGAGAGAGGGAGCAATGATGTGGATGCTTTTATCGGAAAACAATATCAGAGAAAGAATAGAAAGGGAGACTGCAACAATTAGAGTTTTAGTTTTATTTATTTTCTTTATTATATAAGGTTTTATTAAGAGTTTTAGTTTTACTTAATTTCTCTATTATATTAGATTTTTATTTCCTTCATAAAATCTAAGTTAGGAATTTTATTAGGACTCTTTTTCCTTGTTATTAACATTCTATAAAAGGCTGCTAATATGAAATAAAGAGGTAAGCCATTTATTTTTATCATAAACGTTATTTAGAAGGGTTTAGTCAAGGACAAATCTGCCTCTTGAGTAACCATAGGTCGAAACAAGAATTCTTCATCGTCTAGACCTGTGACTAGATCTTATGCCAAGGCGCATAATAGTCCCCCTCAATATTGTTCATTGTTTTAAGTTGCTCGCTACACTGCCTTTCTTCCTCTTTTGGCTTCAGCTTCTACAACTGTTAATTAAGAGTTTAAAAATAACTTTGTTAGAGTCTTTAATTTTATAAAGCTTTGTTGCCTGAATGAGTACGGTCTGCTTATCTTTGTTTAGAGTCTCCAACATGGAAGCTAGATTGTTGTAACTAGCTCTTTGTTTGTTTAATTCCAATGATTTGATTTGTTTATCACTGAACCTCCTCTGGTTCTTGTTATCCTTCTTCTTTGATGTTGCAACTTCATTCATGCTACTAAAAAAGATTGACTCAATTCTTTCCCATCAACATCTACTTATCCATGTTGGAGATAACAGAGTATTATAGTTAACTGAGGAACTAATCTAACATTACGGGGGCAGTTTCTTGTTACCTTAGCTAACAACTATTGCAGACTCCAACACATTTATATTATTCACAATATACTTCTGGACTCATACTTAATTCCTAAAACATAATCTCAAAGTCTAATTCCTTAGAAATATCATAAATGGAAATTGCAAATTAACTTTTAACAATCCAATCCCAACTCAGTAGAAACCAACATTGTAAAAACAAGAATATTTTGAGTTTCAGAATATGGTTGGTATTTATCAGCTACTATATGCAACCAAAATGAATAATATCATGTCTAGACTGGATTGGTAATTGTTACATAATTTTCAAACTCTTTGGGACCTGATAAGTTGTAGTGTGTTTATAGTTTTTTTATTTTGATTAAACCCAAAAGATGGCTTACCCACCCTCTCTTTTTTATTTTATTATTGTTGGTGTATAGAGATAAAATTGAAATTATGATAAATTAATGAAGGTTTTCAAAGCATGTATTAAAGTTGCTTTCTTTGAAATTCTATTCGTTGTCACCTATATTTTGGTGTGCAATAAAGTTACTGGCAAATAAACCTCGAGGATACAATAAAGCCAATGGTTGTCATCGTTTTGCACTGACGGAAATAATCCACTGAACATTGAGCGGAGCATAGCAAGAGTATCAATTCTATAAAGATATTATATAATAATTCTTTAAAGAACAATCTAGGAATAATAAAAGATGGAGGAGAATAAAAAGAAACTTTTGTTTCTCAACTTTTAATGTGTTTTTAGCGTATCAAACAAATGAAATTTGACTCTTATTTATAAGAGTTTTCATATCTCTTCATAGAGACATAACTATCCAAATGGATAGTTACATTTTTTAACAATAAACGTAAATATTCAATAGATATCTACTTGAATTATTATGACCCTTTGTTATTAATAAAGTGAGATAAATTTTCGTAACAAAAGACATGACTCATCACTATGAATAGTAGAAACTCTTGGTTAATAACCAAGTGACATAATTTTTGGATCACTTGTAATTTTTGAATTATAATTATTGAAACACTATAAATATTTTGAAAATGTTTCAACAATCTCCCCCATTTTCAAAATATCTTAGATTTTAATATTTTTGGAAATCAATTACTTTAATGAAGGTGTCTTATGACTGAACCTTCACTTAGTGAAAAAATGTTAAAGTTAATTGAAATTGCATAGTAGACTATATTGGATCTGGTGCCCTAAGTATAGTATTTTCGTCTAAGTACACTTTTAATTTTTTAAACAGATTGAATAATAAAACAAATTCATTGATTACATTAACATACTTTGTATTATTGTCCTCAAATAGTTTTTGCACGCAAAGTAAAATGGAAGCAAGTGTTGCTCATTGGTTGTCTAATATTTAACTAATACCAAGCGGTATTACGTGGCCAGATCATAATACGACGAGACAACTTGTAGAATAAGAACCTAAACATTTCCTTAGTCTAATCGAAAATAAGCAAATCGATTCAAAGACTAATATGTCATTTATCAAGTTCAATTGGGGAAATGCCTTGTCTTGGGAATCGAAGCTGATGACTCCTAGAAGATAGAGACATGTATGTGACTGATTGGACTGATAGTACATTGGACATGACCCAAGAAAAATAGATCCTAAATCCGCTTACGAAATTATTCACTTGTGACGTTCATAGTGTGGGATACTAAATCCCGAGTGGATGATAGACTATGTATGCGAGACTGGTACACTTTAATATAAGTAAAAACTTGGGCTTGAATAGATAAAAAAAATTAAAACTAGTGTGTTGGGTGTACGACTTCTGTAGTACATAGTGTCATTCACAATAGTAGAATTCATAGCCTGAGACATGGGTAAATGGTTTCCTCTCATTGGCCTTACATGGTTGATAAAAAGTAAATGTGGCCACAGGTTGATCGTCAATGTGATGAATGACTTGATCACTATTTGATAGTGATTGACTTTTTATGAAGGAAGATGTAATGGTTACCCTGAGATTAAATAAGATCATATTGGAAGAGCAGATATTATCCCAAAGAAATCAATGATATCTTATGAGGGTAACACACTTATGACAAGGTCATTGGATGAGCATTGAATAAATGCTTTCGTAATGGTATGTCGTTAGGGAGAGCTCAGTCACGATATTATAGTAGAATGACTAATTAATAGGCGAAAAGCCAGAATTTAATTACAAATCATTTGAGTCTTAATTACATATGTCCAATCGGTCCCTTCGCTAGCTCATTGAAACAGAAATGAATTGCGTGTTGAATCGAAAATGAACGAAATGAATAGAAATAAATAAATAGAAAACATTCAAAAATGATTATGGTTTTCTCTAAAATAGAGAAATAAAATCATTTGGAAATGTAACGCCCCGTACCCGAGACCGTCGCTGGAGTCGAATACGAGGTGTTAACAGACTTAATTTGTTACTTAAACAGCTCAAACAATTTAATTTTAAAATTTTCAGACAAGCTGAAAATCTGCATCACAGTCGTTTAAAAATTCATATCTCGAGTTACGAAACTCGAAATTAAGATCCGTAAATTTTCTATGAAACTAGACTTATTTATATCTACTAATTTTTTTCTAGAATTTTTGGTTGAGCCAAATAGTACAGTTTATTAGTTAAAATATCCCCTATTTCAGGGTTTGACTACTCTGACCTCTGTGTATTACGAATCAGATATCTCTCTATACAAAATTTCAATGACTATTAGGTTTATTTCTATTAAAACTAGACTCAATAAGGAATCTTTAAATATAAAGAAAAACTTCTAATTATTTTTGTAAAATTTATTATGAATTTTTAAAGTCAGAACAGGGGATCAAGAAATCACTCTGCCTGTTTCACAAAAGTTTAAATATCTCATAAAATATAATTTATATGCCTATTTTATTCATTCCATATGAAAATAGACTCATCAAGCTTCGATTCCATAACTTATTCATTATTTAATTCCATTTCTACTATTTTTAGTGATTTTTCAAATTCACATCACTCTCTTTGTCTGAATCTATTTTATGGTAAATTTTACCTATTTCATGGTTTCCATGGATTAGCTAGCAATTTGACATACATAACACCAAATATGATCATGATTAGCCATTCCAATGGCTAATCATTACCAAGAATTTTCATACCACTCAATAACCATATCATAAGACCATATATACAAAATGATTATAGTGCTATACATGCCATACTCAAAATATACAAGCCATTATGCCAAGATGGTATACGGATAGTGTGAGCGAGCCTCCGACCATTCCCGATTTCCGAGCTGACTTGTCAAAACTACAAGGAGTGAAAAGGAGGGAGTAAGCATAAATGCTTAGTAAGTTCACATGCAAATAGCAAGTAACATAACCATATAAGCAAACATAAAATATCATTTGCATTATCATCATCAAGACATTCATGTCATATTTTCATTTATCATCTTACCACATTGTTGATATATCGAGTTTTCAACCCGAGGGTTAAGTACATACCTGTTCAAAGTATCCATCTCACAACACTTACCAATATGTCCCTTTCATCTCTAGTATTCCTCCATTTGAGTAGAACTTTACCCGTTGAACACATCGGAATATAATTCGGATACACGGATAATTTGCACATAAGTTCCACATATGTAATCAAGCAATCATGTAACCCGCCCATAAGTGAACTCGGACTCAACTCAACGAGCTCGGGCGTTCGCATCCATAAGTGAACTCGGACTCAACTCAACGAGCTCGGGCGTTCGCATCCATAAGTGAACTCGAACTCAACTCAATGAGCTCGGATGCCTAGTTACATCTCACGAACTCGGACTCAACTCAACGAGTTCGGACATTCGCATCCATAAGTGAACTTGGACTCAACTCAACGAGTTCGGATGCTCAACCATCCTAGTGACATGTCACTTGTATCCTAATCTATTCCTAAGGTTCAAACGGACTTTTTTCCTCGATCGACATTTGCTTGTCTCCCACGAATATCGAAACCGATACTCGGTAGCAATTCATATTTATCAAGTAGTAAACATAATTTGCATATTACTCAACGTTAACCATAAAGCATATTATTTCAAGATTAAAAATCAGCATATCATATAATTAACATCAATAACTTAAAAACAACAATTATGCTACGTTATTTACACATGAACTTACCTCGTATGCGAAAATGGCTACTTTTACCATTTCGTCCACAACTTGTATTTTCCCCATTTTAGCTTTGAATTTCAGTTTTCCTTGCTCTATCATTTAAAATATAGTCTAATTAGGGCTCACATTATTCAAATTAACCCAAAATCATATTTTGGCAAAATTACAATTTTGCCCCTAAACTTTGCATATTTACACTTTTGCCCCAAAGCTCGTAAATTAAACTTCAGCCTATTTTCTTATGTTTTATGACATTATAATCATTTTTTCCTTCTATAGCAACATCAAATTCTCACTCTAACATGTACTTATGAACATTAGGTATTTTTACCGATTATGTCGTTTTACTCGTTTTTACATAAAATCACTTAGCAAAAGTTGTTTAACACAATTTCAAGCTTCATATTCTACCATAAAACATCAAAATAAACACATTTCACCTATGAGTATTTTTCCAAATATGAACCCTAGCTTAAATTATTGCTAGAATAAGCTTAATCGAGCTACCGGGATTCCAAAAACGTAAATAACATTAAAAACGGGGCTTGGAATCACTTACTATTGAGCTTGGAAAGCTTGAAAGCCCTAGCCATGGCTCCCCCCATGCTAATTTCGGCCTCCATGAAGAAAATGAGCAAAATTGGCTTTTAATTTTGTATTTTAATTCATTTTACCCCTAAATGACCAAAATGCCCTTACTACTAAACTTTCAAAAATTCCTTCCATATCCTAATTTTGTCCATGAACTTAAAATTGGTCAAATTGCTATTTAAGACCTCCTAATTAATATTTCAATGCAATTTCATACTAAAAACTTCTAGAATGCAAATTTTACAACTTATTCGATTTAGTCCCTACTTTCAATTTAAACACTTTAGGCATAGAATTTCATCACGAAATTTTCACACAGTCATGAAATCATATCATAATCATCAAAATATTCATAAAATAATTATTCTATCTCAAATTTTGTGGTCACGAAACTACTATTCCGACTAAGCCCAAAATCAGGATATTACAACTCTCCCCCCTTTTTAAGGATTTTCGTCCTCGAAAATCTTACCTAAAAAAGTGGTCTTCACTTTTAATCTCATATTGATTGCCAAGAACTTTCACTTAGGCTGTACCTCCAATACATCTCTTTAATTACTCATATGATCTGAAAGCTTACAGTCTCAACTCTCAACTGTTCTTAAATTTTCAACCCTTTTCAGTTTCCCATGATATCATGACATAAAACCCGGATCTCAACTTGATTAATGGAGACCTGAATTCCAAGAAATCCAACAATCAAAGAGACCTAAAATTCCATGAATCTGATGAGTAGTAATTCATTCAATATAGATATGATTTATAGATCTCGCCAAACATTTAACAATAGGATACTTCACATTTTCCTCTTTCCGCCATAGAAATAATTCTGATATGGCCTCAAGAATAATCCTTCTCATTTTCATCCCAATATCAACACTGGCAAGGATAATTTTGATAGATCCCAATGCTCGGCTTTAACCTCTTTAACAACTCAGATTTTATGTAACATCGATGCTCTAAACTATCACATTATCTCACTGTCTTGAAGCACATCACAATTCATACAGTAGTACATTACTGAAAGTCAAGAAGTTTTTACTCAATGTAGATTCGTCTAGTTCAGACGCTTCGGTTACCAATATTCTCATCTATCTGAACTCTGTCAATATGTAATAAACTTTTCAGCTTTCACAAAACGAAAACCTTATCATTTGTAGTGATTTAACTAATATCCAACTCTTTCTAATAAATATACACTTCTCGTTCAGACTATTTACTCTTTTATCAGTACAAAAATGAAATTCTATTATCAGACTTGGGAAAAATAATCCTGGCATAATTGTCACATTAAATCTTTCAAATAAATAATTCACCATACTGACTGAAACTCGCACTTTTATCACTTATGCCTTTACTGATGTCAAATCCTTACACAGAAATTAGAAAAAACCCCAATACTAAAATCACCACATTACCAAGATCAAATTAGAAGTATAGTCATATTTGACATGATTATCACGAGCTGAAGAACGCACTTCGAACATGAGTCATAATTGACAATTTATGGAACAAAGATAACAAGAAAACCGAATAAAGAAATCCAAGATAGAGAAACCCAGAATAAAGAAATCCAGAATAAAGAGACCCAAGATACGATACTATGCCGGAGAATCGAAAACCAAACTCATAGAGAAAATACGGAATACCCCGATAATTTTTCAAAGAAAGAAAGTCCAAAAGAAAACATCATTTAATCCTACTGAAATCAAATATAACAAGATCAATATATCTTCTCATACATATGTATCAGATGAAGCATCAAGTAGAAGAAACAGAATCATAATATCATATGTATTCTCTCATCAATTCTTATCGATTTAAATGAAATAGAATACCCGATGAAATAGAGCAATATAAATTATAAACCAGTCGATTACCAATGCTTTCATCCAACACGAATTAGAAGACATTCCCATATAACAAAAATTTCTTTAGAAGATCAATAGCCATAGAAATATTTACGAGAACGGGTAAACACATAGAACATCTCAAAAGAGATCACAAATCTGTCCGATCCATAATCTTTGTCACACTCGGATAGTTCACATTTCAAATATCGTTTCCCCAACTAGTTCAAATTGTCACAATTTTCATATTAAACCATTCACTAAAGAAGGCCAATTCTGAATAAATTTCGATTTACACTTTTCTCAACCTTGCACTGAGTAATTGATTTACCAAAGAGAATTCTTCTCTAATTGGGATAGTACATAACTCCAATAATCTTTACGTCAATCCGATACTTATTGTCTCTCGACTTTACTTATCAGCTCATTTTCAATCTCTGATCATACTTATAATTATTCTATCGGTGAACTCTTTGGGTTCTCAACTAGAGACTTATTCAATACTGAGATCTCATGAATTCCATTATAAGTACCACTTCGGTAAGGGAGGGGTTGTAGGACCTCTCACTCGACTTTCTTATACATACACATATGACACAATTTCCATCATCATAGCAACATCATCAAAATCATGTCATTCATTCAGGCAATGCAACATTCATGTTGGCTTACACAAATTTTCCTATTGTCCCATTTAGACAATATACTTATGCATACATTCTATGTTTTCTAGATAGCTTTACTTATCGATTCATTTAATTAAATTAAGTCATGCTCATGACATCATATAAGGCCAAACAAACATAGATATTTGCACCACAATTACAACTTTCATTTCGTGCATCATCATGTACATATCATTACAATCATATAATTCAGTCCAACAATTTAACATAGATAAGTTCATTTCATTATAATCCTTTATCTCATAAAAATTATATATCATTAACATTTATCAACATTCGACGTCCAAATCAAGACAAGGACATTTTCATTCGTATCATGATATTATGACCTTTATTCATACCTCTACTACTTTCTATTTATTCCGTTCATCTTATCAAGTAAGCCACATACACAACACCATATAAACACCGATTATGTCGTTTTACTCGTTTTTACATAAAATCACTTAGCAAAAGTTGTTTAACACAATTTCAAGCTTCATATTCTACCATAAAACATCAAAATAAACACATTTCACCTATGAGTATTTTTCCAAATATGAACCCTAGCTTAAATTATTGCTAGAATAAGCTTAATCGAGCTACCGGGATTCCAAAAACGTAAATAACATTAAAAACGGGGCTTGGAATCACTTACTATTGAGCTTGGAAAGCTTGAAAACCCTAGCCATGGCTTCTCCCATGCTAATTTCGGCCTCCATGAAGAAAATGAGCAAAATTGGCTTTTAATTTTGTATTTTAATTCATTTTACCCCTAAATGACCAAAATGCCCTTACTACTAAACTTTCAAAAATTCCTTCCATGTCCTAATTTTGTCCATGAACTTAAAATTGGTCAAATTACTATTTAAGACCTCCTAATTAATATTTCAATGCAATTTCATACTAAAAACTTCTAGAATGCAAATTTTACAACTTATTCGATTTAGTCCCTACTTTCAATTTAAACACTTTAGGCATAGAATTTCATCACGAAATTTTCACACAGTCATGCAATCATATCATAATCATAAAATAATTATTTCTATCTCAAATTTTGTGGTCACGAAACTAGTATTCCGACTAAGCCCAAAATCAGGATATTACAGGAAATGAATGTGGTTTTCTCAAAATGGAAATGGAAATGGAAATGAAAATGAAAATGAGAAATGATTCATTTGCAAGTGTAGATGGGTTACTCAAAAATGATCGAAAGAATGAGTTTATGTTTTTGAGCAGTTTTAAAGCCTAAAAATGAAAATAAATCATTCGATCATATTGAAAAATTTGATTTGTGAAATATTGAATATATTTTATTAGAAATTTTACTAGGGGTAAAATTGTCATAATTTTATCAGGGTTAAAATTGGGATGAGAAAATTATTTAATTACAAATTTAATGTTTATTTTGAAAAATATAAAAATATATATTGAGTTGGATTAAATTATAAAGTGCTAGGTTAAACATATAATTGGACCCAATACAATGAGAGGCATGAATCTCCATCATAATAAATATGAGGGGAAGCACCCCTATTAGCCCTTCTCTTTCTCCTAGTTGGACTAAGAACTTGTTTTTCTATTTGGAATAAACGTCTACAATTAAATAAGGGTTCTACCTTCTCTCTTTAAAAATAGATGGCAATGGTAGAGCTATTTACAAAACTTTAAGAGATTGTTACTCTGCTGAAGATAGAGAGAATTTATTCTCAATTATTAAATATATTTTTCCAGAATAGAAATTCTATCAGTTTTTATTAAAGAAGAGAAAATTTTTATTTTCATCACAAAAGGAAAAATAATTTTTTCTAATTTTGTGTTTTGATTCAATTTGTTCAAGCTCACACTTGAAGTAGTTTGTGGTATGAGAATAGCAGCGAAGACCATTTGGTTGAAAGTTAGAAAACATCAAGGACTACCTTATACGAAAACATAGGTACGATTTCAGTCTAACTTTTATTGCTATAAATATCACAATCCGGGTCGATTTTAAAAATTTTAAATTTTCGTTGTGCAAGAAAACCGTTTTCAAATTGAACTTTTTCCCAACAGGCTATGCTTTGAACCAATTATTCCATTTGATTAAATAAATACATCTCACTCAACAATTCCAAAACAAGTCAATGAATAGTATCCAGAGACACTATTATGACCATGTGTCTGTAATGTCTTTTCATGAGTCTTGTCAAAGCCAAGCTCTTTAGCTCTTAGAAGCAGTCACACTTCCACTTACATAGGTAGATCCCATTAAGAGTGTTCCCGTAACTATAACACTCTAACATATTTATGTTATGTTTTTATTAAGAGGATAATACTCTCATCATTTCCTTATTATTACAGGTACCTAACACTTTTTACCTTGGGATGGTATATTATATATTATTTTATAGAGCTAGTAGTCACACGTTAAGGATATACTTTGTCTCATTGAACTCAAGATTTGGCATTATACCAAATGTTGAGTTGAGTTTCCATCATGGGTGACTCAAATATTATAGGCTTGTACTTCATCCTTAAATTTCCAAATTTTCAACATAGCTATGTTAATTATCTATTCCACATGGTGAAACCTTATATTTATTTGTGTATTGAAAATTCACAGTACCAACATCCTTATGTTCAATTACCCATTCTTTCGCAAAAGAATCATACCAAGGATATCCTTTTTACTATTGTAAAATTACAGTGATCACTTTATCTTTTCTTATCATGACAATTTTTTATTTGGCTACTTTATTTATTTCTTGATATTCAAGAAATTAATTTCACAATCACCAAAAATAGGAAACTAGACATCATGACTTTTGCACCAAGTTGTTGTAAAAAGGCCTCAAATCCTTTGGTGAAACTAGACAACATATTTACTAATTGTCATAGCTTTATTTTCAAAGTTAATACATGGCTTTAAAACTTTTTGCTTTCATAGTCAAATAACATTATTTTTATTAACACACCATATATACACAATGGTGTAACAAATATAGTCATATTAGAAAACCATCAATAATTCAATCAAGTGACTATAATATTACACATTTATTCACCCTTTACCATAGAAACGATTAATTATTTTCTGACTACAATCAGAATCATGTCCATCACCTAAATTTGTCAAATAACATTCATATTGCTATTTTCATACTTAGGAGATATTTGGTTAATGGCTTTCAAAGTAAAATTCAAAATTTACTATATCTCAAAATTTTATAGAACCACAAGATTATAAATCATATCCAAGCCATACAAAAAAACACATGTACCATCATAAATATGTGTAGTATGATATCGATTCCAAATATATGATTATCATGTTATATATGCTCATTAAAAGATTTCATATGAGAATAGTGTCTTAATTACATCTTATTATACCAATCATAATCATGCATCTAAAAAGTCATGCATACAATGAACTAACATTTAATTTTTTTCCTTCAAGTAATTGATGTATGGGACACTGTCATCTTTTGCATAATGCAAGTCAATAAACACATCACGATTGAAATCTAATTCATGCAATAAGAGTAAAATAATAAATTTAACATACTTTTCTTACGGTAAAGATTTCTTCTAAATCAAAATTTGACAAAATCACTAACCTTGATGCAGCCACATTTGTCGATACTCATCCTCATAGTATCAGGCTTGTAGTGGCATATGAATGTACGATTGATCTGCCATTCATTAACCAAATTAGGTTTTTCCTGATATACTTAAGTAGCTTATTCTCAAACAAAGTAGCATCTTTTTCATAGTTTGTTGTAATTTTGGATAGGCATTAATCAAAAACATGATCTTCCTTACAATAAACATATGTTAGCTTGGTTGCTTTCATTTCTTGCACTACAGCTGGTCTCTTTAATGTTTTAATCATATTAGCTAGGGATGATACCTGAGCTATTAATGGGGTGATTTCATCAAGCTCCATTGTTCCAGTAGCTCTTCTGCCTGTCCCTACTCTTGTAGTCAAATATTGATAATCATTGTTTGCTATCCTTTTTAGAATCTCATACGCCTCATGATATAATTTATCTAGCAACGTGCCATTGGCAAATGCATCCACTACCATCCTTGTATGTGCATTTAATCCATTGTAAAACATTTCCATCTGTGTCTAATGTTGGAAACCATGAATTGGGCATTTTTTAAGTAATTCTTTGAATCTCTCCCAAGCTTCATACAACGTCTCATCCTCGGATTGCCAAAAAGATGTAATGTCATTCCTTAACTTGGCATTCATATTAAGAGGATTATATCACAACAAAAATCTTTGACAAAGATCATTCCAAGATGCCACTGTTCCTAATGGCAAAGCATTTAACCATGCTCTGGCACGATCTCGCAAAGAATAAGGAAATAACTTGAGTCTCAAGGCATCTTTAGGAGCACCCTGTTGCCTAAATGAATCACAGACCTCTAAAAAGAGTCTTAAATGCAGCCGTGGATCTTTAGTAGGTAATCCACTGAACTTTCCTACTATTTGTAGCATTTGAAGCATCATTGGTTTTAACTCGAAATGCTGAGCTTGAATCTATGGCCTAACAATCCCCTAGATTCAAATCATCCAAGATAGGCACTACATGTTCTCTAATAGGTCTGTCTCTATCATCTATCACATGAGGAATATTAGCATCCCTACCATTCAGACATAACGGATCTTCTCTATCTGGATCATTTCCAATCCTCACCATCTCTCGCAATTCCTTTCTCCTTCTCCTCAAGGTTCTTTCAATTTCAGGGTTAAAATAATACTCTTCGTTTTCAGGAATACCTCTACTCTCAAACTAGCAACAGACCTGAAAAACAATAAAAAACAACGAAGTAAGTTAAAACTAACAAAATTAAATTGATAATAACAAACCAAAATTCACCAGTTTGTCGATCCTCGACAACGGTGCTAAAAACTTGACGCGTGTGAAATGATATGCGAAAGTGCAAGTGTACACGTCGAATCAAGTAATGAAGTAGTAAGTAAGATCGTCTCCATAGGGATTGGTTAGGATTAATTTGGTTAAGTTATCACTATGAACTATATGAATCAAGCTATGACAAAAACAGATTAACAAATCTATAAAGGATAATGATGTAAGCAATATTAAACTCAGATAACTAACTTAAAATGCTGTGGCAATTTAATGAGAGAAAGTTAAGAGAAACTACGCTGTTGAATGAGAAGGTTGGAATTACTCAGATTACATCCTTATAACACAATAATGCCATGGAAAAAATTTAACCAGCCTACTGGTCAGATTCAAGCTATAGTAGTTTGTTTCTTTAGAGAGTCAGACTTCAAGCTACCACTCCTAAGGCTTTGTATGTCTACAAGCTTCAAGGATGATACCCAATATTATTTCTTCCTTACTCTGTACATGTAACACCCCGTACCCGTATCCAATGCCGGAATAGGGTACGAGGCATCACTGGACTTATACACAAGCAGTCATACAAAACCGAGACATAGATTTCCATCCAAATTTAAAACTTTTCATAATCATTCATATCATCCCTAAAACGAGCCTACAAGGCCCAAAACATACATTGGGAGTGGTTTAGGACTAAACCGAGAACTTTATAAAATTTTACAACACTTAGAAAAATTTTCATGTTTTAAGAGCCACGCGCCCGTGCGGGCAGGTCGTGTGGTCACACACCCCCGTGTCCCTAACTCGTGTAACTCTATATTTGTCACCCATGAACAAATTGAAGTCACACGGCCAAGGCACATGCCTGTGTGCTTAGGCCGTGTGGTCAATTTAATTTTCATAATTTTTCATAAAATAGGTGCAGACTTCACATGCCTAGGGCACACGCCCGTGCCTGAGGCTGTATCATCCACACGGCTGAGACACACGCCCGTGTCTTTGCCCGTGTGCTGAATACTGAGCATTCTATTTTGCAACAATTAAGGTGCAGGGGACACACGGCTGTATCACATGCCCATAGGGTAAGCCGTGTGTCACACACGGCCTAGACACACACCCGTGTTTCTACCCTTGTGGACAAAAACAAGGCTATTTACCAAGGTATTTTGTCACCCTTCCATGCACACACCTACACAACAAAACATAACACCAACTCAAGCAATTACATCCAACCAATTTAGCCATAAGACATCCACACATCATTCACATACTACCATTTATCACATACAAACATTACATACTTATCAACTTAAACCATGCAAATTTCCACATCCATGAAAACATCATCATATGCATGTATATACTTAAACCAATATTAGCCAATACCATATGACCATTTACAAATGAATTTTCAACCAATATAGGCCAGCACATTAGGCCAATTCAATTATGACACATAACAGAATAACTAAGTCTCTATACATGCCATAAATAAAAATATTGAAATCATTTGTACCAAAAATATTAAGTTGATAGTGTGACTGGATTTTCGACAATCTCCGATCCCCGAGCTGGCTTGGTGACACTATAAGACAAGGGAAAAGAAAAGGGAGTAAGCTATATAGCTTAGTAAGTTCTCATGCAAATAATAAGCATCATAAACCAACATTTAACATACAATTATCATGGTGATAATTTGCAAAAATATTATTAAGATCTTATAATCATAACTTACTCAATCATAACCTTACCGAGGGTTCATCACATAACGAGCTTATTTCTTTTGAGTTTTATGTACATACCTAAATCATCTCAAATTGGATTTACACACACTTCATCTTTGACATACTCGTTAAATTTCCTATTGAACCACTTGGAACACTAAAGGATACTCGAGAGTTCTGTACACACGGTACCATACCAATGCCATATCCCAGTTATGGTCTTACATGGGATCTCGTATCGATGCCAATAGCCTAGCTATGGTCCTACACAAAATCTCACATCGATGCCATATCCCAGATATGGTCTTACATGAAGTCTTATATTGATGCCATATCCTAGATATGGTCTTACACATAGTCTTAGTAATCCCAATGTCATGACATTTGTATCCTACCTACGCTTAAGGTTCAACTGGGATTTCATTCTTGTCGTAATTTTTTTGAACATGCTCAATGGTCAATTATAATTCATACAATAGTAAAGCATTTAAAACACAATTAAAACAATGCATTATTTACATAAGAACTTACATCGGTACAAAAATAGTGGAAAATTGACCTAATCGTCAAATACTTTGTTCTTCCCCCTGTCTAGGTCCGAACCTCGTTTCTCTTGATCTATAACAGCAATTTTATCTCATTTATTAATCACATTACTCAATTCAGTCCAAAACTTACATCATGGCAAAATTACATTTCTACCCCTAAACTTTGACATATTTACATTTTAGTCTCATCAAGACCCAAGCCTATCCGAATCTCTTTCATGCTTATAACAACTCACATTTTCCATTTAATCACACTTTTATACACATTTTGAAATCTTTTTACAAATAGGTCCTCTTGACATTTTCATAAAAAATCACCTAGCAAAAGTTGTTTATCTAACATTAAACTTGCCTAATCTACCATTAGACATCAAAATACACAAATATATAACATGGTTCAAATTTTAGACTTTGATTTTCTTTCAAATCAATCCTTTAAATGGCTAGATTAGGTTGCAAGGACCTCAAAAACATAAAAATCATTAAAAATGGGGCTAGAACGGACTTACAATTGAGCTTGGAAGATGAAAAAACCCTAGCTATAGTTTCCCTTTGAAATTTTCAGCCAAATGTAGAAGAAGAGCAAAAATTGGATTTTAATTTGATTTTTAATTCATTTATTAGCCAAATGACGACAGTGCCCCTAACTTAAAACATGAAATTTCTCCTACCTCATGTCCATTTTTGTCCACTAACTTAACAAATGGTCTAATTACCATCTAAGGACATTCAATTTAAAATTTCATAACAATTTGACACCTTTAGCATGTAGAACTCAAATTTTTCACTTTTTACAATTTAGTCCTTTTGCCCAAATTGAGTGTCTAAAAGTCAAAATTTTCGAACGAAATTTTCACGAAATCATTCCATAAAACTATATACCATGAAAATATAATAAAAACAAATTTCACTACATCAGATTCGTGGTCTCGAAACCACTGTTCTAACTAGGCCCAAAATCGGGTTGTTACAGTACAGGGTGCATCTTTATGTCTAAAGTGTTACGAATATTCTTTCGAGTACTCGCGTGTATCATTTGATGAAAATCCAACTCGTCTAACCTTTTAAGAATTAAATCAAGTTTGTGAACATACCATACATTCATCTATGTCTAGAGATTGCATGTATGCATTTAAAATAACACAAATCGAATGAAATAGTAGATCTAATCAAGAAAATGCCTGGCCATTAATGGAAATAAAGATTCATCAAGTAGTTCCAACCTGATGAGATTAGCTTGTGGGTTGGAAATTAACATCCAAAATAAAGGTATCATTCAACAACATCATTTAACAGTTAGAATTCACAGAAACTAATCAAGATAATGAAGGAAGAACTCTAGAAAGTTTTCACCAAATCAGCTCCTAACTCTAGTTCTTTAATATTGTGCAAGACCCAGGGTTGAATGCTTCGTCCCCTCACTTGCGTCTCTGCTCTGTGCTTTAGCTGCTACCCTCTCTTCTTTTCTCTAGATTTTTCACGAGAGTTTGTTGGAGAAGAAAAACCACTCCTAAATCCTCATGTAAAAATACCATGTGTAAAATTCTCCTCTCTTTCCTCTTTTATAAGGTAGGTCCTTCTCTCAGCACACACTTCCCTCCATCTTTTTCAGGTGGATTTATCTGTACACGTCCAGCTAGCTTAGAGTGATGAGTACTGAGTGTTGCGTTAACATCTTCTTGGAATTGCCAGAGCATTTATGCTGGCAATCTGCCCAACCTTTTTCCATCACAATACTTCACTCCTTGATTTCTCTTATTCCTTCCTACACCTGCTGCAAACGCAAACAATTCCTTTCTTTCCACTAATAAAAGTAATATATAGTAACATTGAAAGCACATTCCAAGCTTTATGATGTAATGTTATAAAAATATCTTAAAAATGCAAATATATCCATTTAAGTACAAACAATTAATCAAGTTTAGAGGCCTATAATATAAATCTTTTCCAAAGTTATCACACCCCCAAACATGAGCTATTGCTTGTCCTCAAGCAAAATATGTATGAATGCAAGAATTTCTATAACACAAAATTACCGTTGTACTGCCAAACTGTATGAAGCATATTTCTTTTACCTCTATTCTCAGTGATCATCTGTCTCCGAGAATCGGTTCAAGTTTCATAAGCTTATTTAGAAAAGTAACTACAGAAAATATTCCCCTAAAAATTAAAATTCCTAATTTCTCAAACAATTTTGACTATAGCAAGTACCTCATAATGTACTTAGTTTATCTTTCATCTAAACTCAGTTTTTTTTTTTAAATCTGGCCTTGTATAACTCAATTAGAAATATTTTTACTAGGGGATTCATCTTGTCTCATGGTTTCTTTACTTGACAATTTCAATGGAGCATACACTAAATTTCTAGGTATTGCATCATGTCACAATTTGAATGAAATGCACTCATGAAGTTAAGGCTTTTAACATAGAAGATGGATGGAGCAGACAACTACTTCCTTAATTACTCAGCCTAGCACTACATTGGAGTGTTCCTAAACTGCTTCTTTTATTGAATTCAATAAAAAAATATTACTAACCTACTTGACAATTTTAAGCATTTGAGTAACTTATGGCATTTATTTTTTTTTTAAATTGAGAATTACCATTATCTTGAACTTAGCCTCAAGAATTTCTAGCTTTATTAAAAGAAACATGCTATAGTCTAATTGGAATTAGGGCATTCTACTTATAAAGGTCAATTCTCATGCAACCATTCTAAGCTAAACTCATCTAATTCACTGTCACAAATTTCTAGAATGCCAAAAAATTAAATTCCTCATCGAACATCATCGACAAAAATATACTCATTGCAGTCTAATAGTTTTCTAGCATTTTTGTGTCATGACGAAATAAATGACAAAATGAACAAATACTAAAATAACTATCTAATGCACAACACACCCCCAAACCTAAGGGATGCATTATCCTCAATGCATGAACATAAAAAAAATGAAAAAACATATATATAAAGAAAATGTAAAGACAACAATTATGAATGCATGATGAAATGAAATTGAAAATGAAAGCTTGGAAAGAAATTGTTGTTACTTCAGTTTGGGTTAATGGTTTTGTGAGCAAGATGCTTGTAACACTGCTTCCATTTTAAGGAATTGATTGGCACCTTATCCTCCTCCTCATCTGATATGTTGAGATCATTAATTAGCTTATTAATCTCACGATCTTGCTCTGATATTAGCGTAGTTGATGGAGGTGGGATAGGTGTAATAACAGGTTCAGTTTGTGTAGAAATTGGGTTTGTTTTTTCTCATTCTCGAACATTTGGGTTTCAACAAGGTTCTTTCCATGGTGTAGCAGTCTTCCTGTGACATCGTCCATTTGGTTCCTTCAATACAGAGGTTTTGCAAAACTTGTGTTAGACCAGCTGGCAAAATAAATAAAATCATTTTTGGGAGACGTCAAATGGGCATAAAACTCTCTGATAACCTTTGCTAAAACATCATCAGGATGGACACAAAAAACCTGCCATCCATGCTTTCAATGATAGACGATATACACTCATCATACCCCATGAAAGGTTCATCTTTAAAAATGAATCCTTTTTCAAGACAGAACGATCACTTGGAGATATTATGGGTATATCTTTCTTCTGTTGCTTGGTTGAAAAAGGTTCTTGGTGACGCATTAGCCTATGGAGGAGGAGCACGTGGAGCCATTCAAAACAAGGTAGAGTGTCTATAAAAAGAAAAAGGTAAGGACTTTACAGTTATGGAATAAACAAAAATAATGTTGAAGAAGAAAGAAATTGATAGTAACTGTAAAAGAAGATGAATCGATTAAGGTAAAAGAAAGAGAAAAATCAAGCCGTGACGTGGGTGATAAAAAGGTTGAAATTATGGCCTGACACGGTAAAAGAAAGTTTAGGCGAGAAGATAAAAATTTTCTTGGGGGCAAATTAAAGTAAAAGTTGGCAATTATTTCTGATGGGCTAAGTACTAATCTACCAAGCCCAATCCTTAGTATACTTGCAAAGGAAAAAAAATAAAAATAAACTTAATTATCCCAATCAAATAAATAAAAAAATAAAGCAAAAATGAATAATACAAAGAAACTAATGCAAAGGTGGGAACTTAAGCATTTTGAGGAGTAATGGAATGTTTCTCTTGAGTTATAGAGGCACCCCAATAATGCTTCAACCATTGTCCATTGACTTTGAATGTAAGTCCGACCTTCATATCTTTGACCTCCACAGCTCCATGATGGTAGGCATGAGCTATTTCAAAGGGTCCTGACCAGCGAAACTTCAATTTTTCATGAAACAAGTTTAGCCTAGAATTGAACAACACCTGTTGTCTAGGTTCAAACTGCCGTGGAAACATCTTCTTATCATGCCATCGCTTTGTCCTTTCTTTATACAGTTTGGCATTCTTTTAAACCTAAGCTCTAAATTCCTCCGTCTCATTCAACTCAAGTGGTTGGTTATTGCTAGCATTAATCCAATCCATGTTCAATTTCTTATTTTCCCAAAATGCCTTATGTTCAAGTTCAATAGGAAAATGGAAAGGTTTTCCATATACAAGCTTGAAAGACAATATTCCTAATAGTGTCTTAAAGTTAGTACAATATGCCCACAAAGCTTCATCCAATCTAGTTGACCAATCTTTGCAGGTGGGATTGAGCACTTTCTCCAAAATTTGCTTAATTTCTCTATTAGAAACTTTAACTTGTCTATTTGTCTGAGGGTGATACGCTGTGGCAATTTTATATTTAACCCCATATATATCCAAGGCAATAACAACTAATTTTTAGTCAAAATGAGAACCTTCCTCACTAATTAAAGCACGAGGAGTACCAGACTTGGTGAAAATATTCTTATGCAAGAACTTTTGTATCGATTTGGCATTACTCGTAAGGAGAGTGATAGCTTCAACCCACTTGCAGACGTTATCTATAACTACAAGGATGTATATATTACCCCAAGAGGGTGGAAATGGACCCATAAAGTCGATTCCCCACACATCAGACGATTCAACTTCTAGAATATTTTGCAATTAAATTTCATGCCTCTTTGGAACTTAGGTAAGTTCCCAGTTTGTTGACAACGATCGCAAGCTTGACAAAAGTCATGTGCATCTTTAAACATGCTTGGCCAATAAATGCCAAATTGTAGAAACTTTTTTCATAGTTAGCATTCCCCAAAAGTGTCCTCCATACAGTGCTGAATGACAGTGGTGTAAAATACTCTGAATCTCGTCATCCGGAACACACCTCTAAATTATTTGATTTGGAAAATTTTTAAATAAGAAAGATTCATCCCAGTAATATTGCTTGGCATCATGAAGAAATTTCCTTCGTCTCTGATTGTTGAGCTCATGTGGGAGTAACCCACTTATTAAGACATTACGATATCGGTATTCGAAGGTAATGCCATCACAAATAGCAGTTGCTTATCTGGAAAATCCTCCTTAATAAGTTGAATATTTTTGTCTTTATTCCCTGCTTCAAGTCTCGACAAGTGATCAGCCATTTGGTTCTCGGTTCCCTTCCTAGTTAGAAAATTTCAAGATCAAATTCCTACAGCAATAAAATACACCGAATTAACCTTGGCATGGCAACTTTCTTAGTCACCAAATACTTATTTTCAGAATGGTCCATATAAATTGTAACTTTGGTGCCAACTAAATAATATTTGAATTTGTCAAATGTAAATACCACAACCAAGCTCATTTTTAGTAGTCGTGTAATTGAGCTACATGTTTGTCATGGTTCTGCTTGCATAGTAAATGGCATGAAACACTTTATCCTTCCTTTGCCCAAGCATTACTCTTACAACAAAATCATTGGCATTGCACATAAGTTCAAAAGGTAGTGTCTAGTTCGGTGCTATGACAATCGGTGCTGTCACTAGTTGCTTTTTAATTCTTCAAATACTTTCAAGCAAAGTTCATGAAAATTGATGGTTCTATTGTGTTCTACCAAAACACATAGGGGTTTGGATATCTTCGAAAAATCCTTACTAAATCTTCGATAAAATCTTGCATAGCCAAGGAAACTTCACATACCTTTAATCGTAGTAGGTGGTGGAAATTTCTCAATAACCTCAATCTTTGCTTTATTTATGACAATCCTTTGCTGTGAAATTTTGTGACCTAGAACAATGCTTTCACAAACCATGAAATGACATTTCTCTCAATTCAGAACAAGGTTATTTTCTTCATAGCATAAAGAACTAGCTTCAAATTCTTCAAGCAACTCTCAAAAGTATCACCAAACACAGAAAAGTCACCTATGAAAAATTCTAAGAATCTCTCTACCATATCTGAAAATATTGCCATCATGCAGCGCTGAAATGTTGTTGGGGCATTGCACAATCCAAATAACATTCGTTTGAAAGTAAAGGTTCTATATGGACATGGGAAAGTGGTCTTTTCTTGATCTATAGTGGCTATGGCAATCCGGCTATACCCCAAATAACTACCCAAGAAGTAATAGAAGGCTTTCCCCACTAATATATCTAACATCTGATTGATGAACGGCAATTTATCTTACTATAGTCCATGCAAACTCTCGACACGTGATAGTAAGAGTTGGGATGAGTTTGTTGTTTTCATTGCTAACTACGGTGGCATCTCTTTTCTTTGGTACACATTGAACAGGGCTCACCTACGAAATATTGAAAATAGGGTATATTATTCCAGCATCAAGCGATTTAATAATCTCATTTTTAATAACTTCCTTCATAATAGGGTTCAGTCTTCCCTACTGCTCAATAGAATTGCCATGACAATCCTCTAGTAAAATCTTATGCATGCAGATAGCAGGACTGATTCTCTTGATATCAGCAATTGTCCACCCCAATGCTTTCTTAGATTTCTTTAAAACTTTTAATAAATTCTTCTCCTAATCAGGTGCAATTCTGCAGATCTGACTATTGGCAAAGTGTTGTTGTCTCCCAAGTAGGCATACTTTAAGTGTAATGGCAAAGGCTTCAACTCCAAAGTAAGAAGGTCCTCTATGGAAGGTCTAGGAGGCTTAAAAGAACGATTTGATCAATTTACAAATTTGAAACTCCTCTCTTGTCGATACTCAAATTGCTTGGTCTCTATAAGTTTACCAAGTTCACCAGTCATTTCTGTTTCAGTCAGCTCAAATGGATCTCCATCATCATCAAATTTGCTGTGACAAAACTTTGCAAACTCTTCCTCTATGGCTAAGTTAAGAAATCCAATGGCGTGACATTCTTCATTTTCATCTGCACACTTCATGGCATCAAAAGCATTAAAATATATTTGTTGGTCATTGACCCTCATTGTCAACTCACCTTCTGCACATCAATTAGCGTTCTACCTGTTGCTAGAAAAGGTCTCCCAAGAATAATCAGTATATCTTTATTAGCTTCACTTTCTAGAATAATAAAATTTACTTGCAAAATAAATTTATCAACTCTTACCAGCACATCTTCAATTTTACCTTCCAAATGTGCATAAGAATGACCAGCTAGTTGCAGTGTGACTATGGTAGGTCTTGCCTTCCCAATTCCTAGCTTCTTTAAAATAGACATAGGCATTAAATTTATACTTGCTTCTAAATCACATAATGTCTTGCCAACATAATTATTTTCAATTGAACATGGGATAGTAAAACTCCCTGGGTCCTTCAACTTTGGAGGCAATTTGTTTATCAACATTATTGTGCACCCTTCAGTGAGAGTAACAGTTTTAAATTACCCTAATCATCACTTTTTTGACAAGATATCCTTTATGAACTTAACGTAATTCAACATTTTCCCTAATGCTTCCACCAATGGTATGTTGATATGAAGTTGCTTCAGGACATCCAATAATTTTTTAAATTGAAAATCTTGCTTAGACTTCTGGAATCGCTTAGAAAAATGTGGCAATAGCTTTCCTTCAGACTTTTGATATTGTTGTGTTGTGCCATTTTTATTGGTGACACGTGGTAACTTTGCTTCAACCTTTTTTTCTTTGCTCTTTTCAGTTGTATACTGCACTACGAATGGTTCTAAATTCGTTCCATGTGTAAAATCTAAGTTGTCATCCTCAACAGTAGCATCATTAACAACTCCAGGTGACTGAGTACCACTTCTGAGGTTAATGGCCTTGTAGTGCTCCTTTTCTTGAGATCTTGAATTTTTAGTGTCACTTGGAAATGCTCTTTAGGGTCTCGAACTTAATGAATTGCCAATCTTCCTTACTTTATTTTCCAAGGCTTTTAGGGATACAACTTGACTCCATATCACATCATCATTTTTTGCAATATATTCCGTCAACAGAGCTTCCATTGATGAAAAAGATTATGCTAAACTTTTTTGAACATTTTGCCGTGGCATGAGTTGATTATATCCAGTTGGTGCACTAATAACATTCTGTCGAGCAACATTACTAGTATTTCCCAATCCTTAATTACTCCAATTGAAGTTGGGAAGTTGTTTCCACCATGGATTATACATATTGGAACATGGACTATATTTCTGATTAAACTTTCTCATCTAATATACTGAGGCTGGGTTTGATGGGAATTCATCAAAAACATGATCTTCCTATAATAAACACATGTTAGCTTGGCTACTTTCATTTCATGCACTTGAGCTAGTCTCTTCAATGTTTTAATAATATTAACTAGGGATGATAAATGAGCTGTTAATGAGGTGATTGCATCAAACTCCATTGCTCTAGTAGCTCTTCTGCCTGTCCCGACTCTTGTAATCAGATGTTGATAATCATTGTTGGCTTTCCTTTCGAAAATCTCATACGCCTCATTATATGAGTTATCTAACAACGTGCCATTGGCAGATGCATCCACTACTATCCTTGTATATGCATTTAATCCATTGTAAAACATTTCCATCTATGTCCAATGTTGGAAGCCATGCATCAAGCATTTTTTAAGTAATTCTTTGAATCTCTTCCAAGCTTTATACAACATCTTATCCTCGGATTGCCAAAATGATGTAATTTCATTCCTTAGCTTGGCATTCATATTAGGAGGATTATATCGCAGCCGTGGATCTTCAGTTGGAAATCCACTAAACTGTCATACTATTTGTAGCATTTGAAACACCATTAGTTTTAACTCGAAATGCTAAGCTTGAATCTGTGGCCTGACAATCCCTGGATTCAAATCATCCAAGATAGGCACTACATGTTCTTTAATGGGTTTATCTCTATCATCTATCACACAAGGAATACTAGCATCCCTACTATCCAGACGTAATGAATCTTCTCCATCTAGATCATTTCCAATCCTTGCCATCTCTCGCAATTCCTTTCTCCTTCTCCTCAATGTTCTCTCAATTTCAGGATTAAAATAATACTCTTCGTTTTTGGGAATGCCTCTACTCATAAACTAGCAACATACCTGAAAAATAATAAAAATCAATTAAGTTGAAACTAACAAAATTAAATCAATAGTAACAAACCAAAATGTACCAATTTGCTGATCCCAGGAAATGGTGCCAAAAACTTATCTAGTGTGAAATGGGATGCGAATATGCAAGTGTACACATCGAATCAAGTAATAAAGTAGTAAGTAAGATTGTCTCCATAGGGATTGATTAGGATTAATTTGGTTAAATTATCACTATGAACTATATGAATCAGGCTATGGCAAAAATAGAATAACAAATTTGTAAATGATAATCACGTATGCAGTATTAAAATCAGATAACTAACTTAAAATGCTGTGGCAATTTGACGAGACAAAGTTAAGAGAAACTACGCTGTTGAATGAGAAGGTTGGAATTACTCATATTACATCCTTATAACACAATAATGCCATGGAAAAGTTTTAACTAGTCTACTGTTCAGATTCTAGCTACAGTAGTCTGTTTCTTTATAGAGTCAAACTTCAAGCCACCATTCTTATGGCTTTGTATGTCTACAAGCTTCAAGGATTATACCTAATATTGTTTTTTCCGTACTCTGAACAGAGTGTAGCTCTATGTCTAGAGTGCTACGAATATTCTTTCAAGTACTCACTTGTATCATTTGATGACAATCCAACTCATCTAACCTTTTTAGAATTAAATCAAGTCTTTGAACATACCATACATCCATCTATGTATAAAGATTGGTTGCATGAATTCAAAATAATGAAATCAAATGAAATAATAGATCTAATCAAGATAATGCCTTATCGTTAATGGAAATAAAGATTCATCAAGTAATTCCAACCTGATGAGATTAGCTCATGGGTTGGAAATTAACATCCAAAATAAATGTTTCATTCAACAAAATCATTTAATAGTTAAAATTCACAGAAAGTAATCAAGATAATGAAGAAAGAACTTTAGAAAGCTTTCGCCAAATCAGCTCCCAACTCCAGTGCTGTAATATTGTGCAAGACCCAAGGTTGAATGCTTTGCCCCCTTGTTTGTGCGTCAATTTGTTTCTCTAGAATTTTTAGAAGAGTTTGTTGAAGAATAAAAACCGCTCTTAAATCCTCATGTAAAAATACCATGTGTAGAATTCTCCTCTCTTTCTTGTTTTATAAGGTAGGTCCCTTCTCTCAGCACACACTTTTCTCCCTCTTTTTCAGGTGGATTTATCTGGTATACATCCTGCTAGCTGAGAGTGACAAGTACCGAGTGTTGAGTTAGTATCTTCCTGGAATTTCCATGGCATTTATGCTAGCAATCTATCCAACCTTTTGCCATGACAATACTTCACTCCTTCATTTCTCTTCTTCCATCCTACACCTGCTACAAACATAAACTATTCATTTCCTTCTACCAACAAAAGTAACATATAGTAACATTAAAAGCACAGTCCAAGCTTCAGGATGCAATGTTATAAAAATATCCTAAAAATGCAAATATATCCACTTAGGTACAGACAATTAAGTAAGTTTTGAGGCCTGCAATATAACTATTTTCAAAAGTTTTCATTAAGTTAGTTATGTGACGCCCTCGACCCGATCCAATTCGTTAGATCCAGATCTTGGGTGTTACCATTCATATTACAGATTCATACTTAGACTCATACACACAACATTGCATCTGTACTAAACATTTGCTTCCATAAAAAATACATATGAGACAAGTTTGACGATTATGTTAGTTACAATAGACTTTATGATTTTTGTAGGGTTGCAAAAGAATAATCATGACTTAGTTACATTATTCTATTCATTTTTCTTCTAAGTGTTTGCACTAAATTCAATGGGTTTATCAACTTATTTTTTACCCATTACAGGGACTTACAAGTGAATTGTTGGACTTGTTTCATTAATTCCTTTAATGTCAATCACAGGAGCCCAAATTTGCTCTGTATGCATAATAGCCAAACTCGCCTCTCCTTTGGTGCAGCCCTGGCATCGTCCCTTCTAGCGAAGTTCTATCCCAGCTTACCTGTGACACAAAAACATAGAGGAAAGTTCATGGGAACTTAATTAGTGAACCCTCTTTTACCTAAGTTTTATCTGCGAACTTCATTATCATTCTCTTTGACTTTGGCGGATGCATCCCTTAGATTCTATTCATTATAACATGGGTGTCACACTTTGCACTTAAGTCATATATTGCCTTTCATATCTTCTGTACCACTTTTGTGTTACTTGTCTTATTCTTTTCTGATTCCTTAACCATTCCCGTTGCAGAAGGCCTTTCAGACATAATGTTCTAGGTTCGCCACATACTATCGCGCACTCTAGTCTCGCTGTTCTTATCATGTTACTATACTCGATTAGTCATAACACTTTGTACATATGTTCCTTTAGAAAAACCGTTTTATTAGAGTTAGCCATATGTTCCTTTCTTCCCATTTAGAGTCCACCACGAAGGCGTTTCTTTCAAATGGTTGCCACAAGGGTCAGTCTTTAGATGTTGCCACAAAGGCATTCTTTTTTAAAATTAGCCACATAGGCTTCCTTATCCTAATATTGCCATAAAAACCCCATTTTCATTAAGTACTCGCCACAAAGGATTTTCTTTCAGAGTCTCACCACAAAGTCATCTTTTAAAATGTTCACTACGAAGGCTTACCCTTCCAAAGTTTTGCCACAAAGGCTATCCTTTAATAGGCTCACCAGAAAGGCTTACCTTTTTAGAGTTTTTCCTCAAAGGTTGTCCTTTAATAGGTTCACCACAAAGGCTTGTTTTTCTAGATTCTTTCCACAAATATTGTCCTTAAATAGAGATTGCCACAAAGGCTTTTCTTCTCATAGTGATTTAGTCAATAGGGATTTGCTTAGACTCACCCTTAGTGAGGTTTCCCCCTTATCATCTTGGGACACACAAGAGAACCAGTTTAGATAATAACCTTTCTTAAATTTTTCCATATGATACCATAACCCACCAGTTACAGCCTTACATGATATGGTCTTCTTTCCATATGATGCCATAACCCACTAGTTACGATATACACGATATGGTCTTCTTTAGTGCCATGACCTTGGACTTTTTATTTCATTTATTCGTGCTTTTTGTCCCGAAAAACCCCTTTGACAACTCTAGAGACAGACACAAAAGCATTATGTATCGACTCACTCATGAAAAACATTCTTACGGTTACCAGACACACATGAACTTCCTATCAGACTCGTTTTTATTTTGAGACATAAGCACACCATAGTCATTCAGATTCATAAGTCTTACTTTTCTTATCAAATTCGTTACCTCATACATTACTACTTTCAGTCTTATGCTTTGGCCACCTAGAATAGAAGTTTCTAAAAGGCATGCAATTCATGTAAGAGTCACTTTAGGGACTCACATGACTTTTCTCTTTCTTAGCTCTAAAGCTCCAGATTCAAATTTCCTTTGGAAGACCGACAACAACCATTGTTATAGAGCATAGAAACTCGTCAAAATTCACTCACATACCTCTTTTTTTATCATCTTTAATACTTATATCCCCTACTATAGTTGTATGTCCTTAACCTTACCAAGTTGCTCAGACTTACTCTTTTTCCACAACATACTAAGGAAGACCACAGATCTTACCTTGACATGAAGCACTCATAGGTGGGAATTTAGATCAGCACTTCTATTTTTGTAAAGGAAGGAAGCACTTTAGATTGTTTTAGATCTAGACTAGGGAAATACTTCCTAAAAAAGGCAGAAGAAAAACTCCCTATTTTTTTCAATTTCTGTCTATCTAAATATACAACATTTACCCCTATAAAAACTTGACACACATCAAGATTCTATTCTATTTGCAATATGAGTGGTTTACAGCTGTAAGAAAATATGTATGACAATCCATGGTTATATATATAAATGAATATTTTTGGGTCAAATCCATCGTTTGTTCTTAACCGTCTTATTAGAATATAACCAGCACCTTAACTATCCAAACTTGGTATGTAACGCCTTTCGGCCATATCCCTTGTTCTTCTTTCAAGATTCCTTAACACTTTACTAAGTTTCACTCCTATAAATGACTCACTTTCTGAGATATGTTCCTTCAATATCCTAAATTTTAATGATTCACCCAAATCCATCTACCAAAGTATCTTTTTGGTAGATAGAACCACACTACTATTTTGTAACAGCCCGATTTTGGGCCTAGTTGGAACAGAGGTTTTAGGACCACAAATTCAATAAGGAAAAATTTGTTTTTATTATATTTTTATGGTCTACAGCTTCATGTAATGATTTCATGAAAATTTTGTTTAAAAATTTTGATGTTTGGGCACTCAATTTAGTCAAAAAGACTAAATTATAAAAAGTGCAAAAGTTGAGTTCTACATGTTAGAGGCGTTCAATTGTTATGAAATTTTAAATTGGAGGTCCTTATATGGTAATTAGACCATTGGTTAAGTTGGTGAACAAACATGGACATGGTTAGGCATGGTTCCAAAGTTTTTCATTAAAGGCATTTTGGTAATTTAGTTATTAAAATGAATTAAAAACAAAATTAAAAGCCAATTTTTGTCCATCTTCAACCCCTTGGCTGAAACGTGCATGGAGAAACCATGGCTAGGGTTTTTCAAGCTTCTAATCTCGATTGTAAGTTCGTTTTAGCCCCGTTTTTAATGATTTTTACGTTTGTGAAATCCTCGTAACAAGATCTATCTATTTCTTCCACTAATTTGAGATATGGTTAAAGTATAGGGTTTTGAACCATGATGAATATATGTGTATTTTGATGCTTAATGGTAGAAAATGCATGTTTATGGTTATAGAAATGACTCTTACTAAGTGATTTTCGGTGAAAATGCATTAAAGGACCTATTTGTAAAAGTTATGCAATATGTGTTAAAAATCTGATTTAATGGAAAATTTGGGCTACCATAAGCATGAAAATGATTTGTCTATAGATGGGTAGTAAAGAAATTGAACACATTTCATTTTACGAGCCTAGGGACTAAAATGTAAATATGTGAAACTTTAGGGGCAAAAATGTAATTTTATCATAATGTGATTTTTCTATCACATTGAATAATGTGACTAATAAATAGACCTAATGTGATATTATAGATAAAAGAAAATGAGGTTCGGACCTAGAACGAGGGAAAAATAAGAAATTGACGGTTAGGTCCCTTTTTGCCATTTTGGTATCGAGGTAAGTTCGTATGTGAATAATGCATTATTATGTTTGTATTTTAAATATTTTAAATGCTTCGTTAATGTGTGGAATGAATGGTTAATTCTATGGATACAATTGATAAGTTCCGATAAGTGTGAAAAATCCCGTTTGAACCGTAGGAATTGAATAGGATACGAGTGACATGTCACTAGGAGCCCTGTGATTTATCAGCTCTTGAGATATGTGATATATGTTTATGTGGTTTCGGGTGCTGGTCTTATACGTCATACCGGTGGCTGGGTAGTCCGGCATGTGTTGTGGATACCTGACAGCTTGTGTAAGCAGCCCATGTAGCTACGTCCTGACTGACAGCTTGTGTGAGCAGACCCGTGAGTAACTCGAGAATGAGCCTTCATGTGTTATGACCTATGAGGTAGCTTTGGCTACGTATGAGGCATGTATGTGTAAGACTTTCTGAGTATCTTTTATTATTCTGAGTGGTTCAACGGGTATTTCAATGATGAGATGAAAAAGGAATAAATATGTTAGGGATGGTACATGTATATACAACAACTCATAAGTAATGAGCTCGGTGTGTGATGAACATTCGGTAAGAATGTATTCGAGTAAGTTACGCTTGAGAAATATCGATAACCTTATGAATATTAATTTACACTTAAAATGAATGGATACATGAAAAAATTTGATAATGATCATGTGATAGGTTCATGAGCCTAATTGAATTATGATATAGTACAGTTTATTTATTTAAATTGTGTTTCATTGGATATGAGGAAAAGGAAAGACAGGCATAATTGCCGAATAAAGTCATTATGAGAATATAGTAAGATCCGAGCTTAGACAAGTGAAAAGTTGTTTAACTATATGTTGAAATTATGGTTACTCATAAATAATGTGTATGTGATTAAGAGGATGGAAATAACTTGTTAAATAATGCGATATGTTATAATGGGGAGACTATGGTGGCTAGGCTAATGCCAAGGCATGTAAATGGTGTTTATAAGTTAAAAGAGTAAGCACTATGAATGAATAAGTGGTAATCTTGAGATTTAATGCAAATTGTAATAATAGTATTCTTATGGATGGATAAAGTAAATGAATGTTAATAGTTTTTTATTATTTGCATATGAACTTACTAAGCTTTATTGCTTACTCCCCTTCCTTTCCTATCTCTTATAGGTTAATTTAGCTAGCTCGGGTTGGAGTTCGTCGGAGATGCTATTACACTATCAAGTTATCATTTGGGTATAATTGAATGCAAGTATTTTAAGTTTATGGCATGTATAGGTACTTGGTCTATTGATTAATTATGTCATTGTTAATGTGGCCAAATGTGTTAGCTTATAATGGTTATGGTCCATTTTGTGTATAGCCATGAATGATGGCTTATATTGGTCATATGATTATGCATGTACCTATTTCTTTGAGATATGGTTTGTGATTGTGTGTATGTGATGGGTTATGTTATTCGTGATGAATGCTTGTTGATATTGTATTGGCATGTGTTGGTCATAATTGTGGATGTTTTGGTTGCCTAAGTATGTTATATTTTGTGCCTTTGAATTAATGTGAGTTTATGTGTGAATAAGGGTGGCAAATAGCTTGGTAAATAGCCATTAATTTGTCCAAACTGGTAGACACACAGACATGTGTCTAGGCCGTGTGTGACACACGGTTGCCCCTTGGGGCGTGTGATCCGGCCGTGTGTCCCCTGCATCTTAATTTTTGGCAAAACAGAATGTCCAGTAGCCACCACACGGGCAGAGACACGGGCATGTTGCATAGCCGTGTGGAGGACACGGCCTAAGCACACGGGTGTGTGACTTGGCCGTGTGACCTCAATTTAATGATGACGTCATAAACAGAATGTAGTTTAAGATGGACACGGCCTAAAGCACGGGCATGTGATATGCCACACGGGTGTGTCCTTTAACCAACACGGGCGTGTGGTCCTATTTCATGATGAAAATCTTCTATGTTTCCTAGAAGTTTCTAAAGTTCTCGGTTTAGTTCCGAACCACTCCTAATGTTTTGGGCCTCGTAGGCCTATATAAGGACAATTTGCATAGGTATGAATAATTTGATTTGAATAAAATGTTATGGCTCGGTTTTGTATGTTTGCTTGAGTTTAAGTCCAGTAACGCCTCGTACTCTATTCCGACGTCGAATACGAGTAAGGGGTGTTGCATTTAGTGGTATCAGAGCTATGGTTTAGTCAATTCTTGGACTAACCTAGCGTGTGTGAGTCTAATTATACATTCCATATTACTACTCGTGATGGTGTGATATCTCCCGACTCTGACGAAATTGTTTTGTTAAGACAAAGATGACTTTCAACAGAGCTATTTTTCGATAATGCTAAAAATGATATTAAGATAATTGAAATGTGCCTATGATGTGTCAAAATTTGGAAAGGTATGAATAGAAGTTCATGATATGTATGTGATAATGTATGAAATGAGATAACTATAGGTTGAGAAATGTGGAAACATGAAATGAAATGAAAGTTTATATGGTGATAAGCCCATCCATGTTTGTTTGGTATTCATATGATGTTATGTGCCCAACATATTTGATTAAGTGAATATGATAAGTACACTTACACAAATTGATGGAATGTGTGTTTATGTATACTTGTTTGAATAAGTGTGATCAGTGTGTTCATATGGTTGAATCTTATGTTTAATTGTTAAATTAGAGATAATATAATTTTTTTATGTCTTTGTTATTGAACCATGAATTTTATAGTAGAATGAAAATTGAATTGGAAGATCAAATTGAGTAGAATGCAGGAAATGAGTACGATCGTTCAATGATGATTTGATGGATAAGACCATGGTTGGACCATGGCAAAGTATGAAATGTAAGACCATAGTCGGGCTATGGCATTCCAGTGAAAAGAGCATAACTGGGTTATGGCATTGTAATACGTGTAAGACCCTAGCAGGGCCATGGCAAAATGTGTGTAAGGTCATAGTTGAACTATGGTGTCAAGTAAACGACGTACTTGAACCCGTAAGACATTCACTAATTTGACAAGTGTTGGTAACTGATACTGTAGTTAAGTGTTGTAAGTTAATTAGAAATTGATGTTGAATGTAATTAAGTAACTTGATCGTTTGAAATTGTAGATGACAAAAAATATTTGTGAAATAAATAAGTATATTAATTTTCTTAGAGTGAATTATGTGATTATGATGATATTATATTGATGATGAATGCTGATAAGTTATAATTTATACATATTATTATCCTATGTTTAGCACATTTTTGGATGAATTATCATTAGATTTGTGGAATTTAATGCTCCTAATCTTTTAAATTCATGTCTTATACTTAGGTGAGCATAGGAAAGTAAAAAAGAACGAGAAACAGGCCAAAAATAGAGAAAATGGGCCAACATGGGAAATCAACACGGCCTGGACTTCCTCACACGGGTAGATCACACGCCCGTGTCTATTTAACAGCCTTGAACACGGTTTGAAGCCATTGCACACGGCCGTGGCCCCGTCGAGTCCAAGTCAAGTTCTATTCAGAAAAGGCTACTTTTGGGCTATTTGGAGCATTGGAAAGTCTATTTAAACACCCTAAAGGAGGATTGAAGAGACAAGCAGAGTAGGAAGCAAGGAATTACTCGAAGAAAGACGATTGATCCATCTCAGAAGCTATATTCACCTTCAGGACTGAAGATCTCCCTTCAATTTTCTTCAGGGGTTTTTGGGTTTTCTTTATGTTTTGTCATTATTCTTCTTCTGAGATGTTTTCTTTTACCATTATGAACTAAACACCCTAAATACCTAAGGGGGATGAAACCTAAGATGGATCTTGTTAATATTTTCTGAACTATATGATAAATACTTGATTTGTTCTTAATTATTTTTTTAAATCTTGTTTGAATATTCCAGGATATTGATTCAAGTATTGATGTGCTTATGCAGAGGATGAATAGTCCCCGTGTAAGAGTAGATCATTCATAATTAAGCGGAGTTGCATGCAATCCTAGAGATAGCACAACATAAATCTACTGGATTAGAGTCAAATCTAATAAAGGAATCCATAGATCGAGTTACTGCAACACTAGGGGTTTTAATTAGAAAGAGATTTCAATTAATCAACCTAGGGTTAGACGTTATTAGTCTTGAATAGGGATAATAATATAAAATAAGGATTTCTACGGATCAAGTCAAGTGAATAAATCATCCGCTTCAGAGTCGAATAACAAGTGAAGTCTAGGTGGATTCTTCTATGGGTATTGTCTAAATCAATCAGTTTTCCCAAAAGTATTTCCCCAATTTACTTTCTGTGCATTCTTAGCTTAATTAATTAGTTAGATAAAACAATCCCTATTATTCTTAGGCTAGATAATAAAAAGAAAGTTAATACTAGAACTTTTAGTTCCTTTGGGTTTGACATCCGGTCTTGCTAAAACTATACTACTGTTCGATAGGTATGCTTGCCTTCATCGTGATAATAGTTAGTTTTAAGTACGATCAATTACAAAATTTTAAAACTTATAGCGAGTGACAATTAAGTTTTTGGTACCGTTGCTGGGGAACTAAGATATTATGAGCACTCAATTTTTATTACTTTAGCCATTACTTCTTATTTTTATTTAATTTTGTTTTTGTTTTTATTTACTAAATTTTCTTTTATTTTCTTCTAGCAGATTTTCATAGTTTATGACTAGAAGAAACCCGTCGGGACCTTTACTTTTTGATAGTGAGATCAAAAGTACAGCTCGTAGAAACTGAAGAGAAATTAGGAGAAGCTTACAATACATAGAGGAAGGGCAAGAGGACGATATTCCCACTGCAACTGAGGAGATGGCTGATAATCAGAATAATCCGCTACCTCCTGCGATTGCTGCTGATCCAGTAAATCAGAATCCTGCTCCTCATACTATGTATGATTATGCTAAACCTACTTTAACAGGAACTGAATCGAGTATAGTTAGGCCTGCTATTGCTGCAAATAATTTTGAACTAAAACCTAACACAATTCAAATGATACAATAGTTTGTTCAGTTTGATGGTTCACAGGACGAGAACCTAAATACTCATTTGGCAAATTTACTGGAACTCTGTGACACATTTAAGATCAATGGCATTTTTGATGATGCCATTCGCCTTCAGTTATTTCCCTTTTCACTAAGAAACAAGGCTAAACAGTGGTTGAACTCATTACCACGAGGGTCAATCACTACTTGGGAACAAATGACCGAAAAGTTTTCACTCAAATATTTTCCACCTGCTAAAACAACTAAACTAAGGAATGATATTTCTTCTTTTGTGCAGATGGATTTAGAAACACTATATGATGCATGGGAGAGATATAAGGACCTACTATGAAGGTACCCTCACCATGGGTTACCTCTGTGACTACAAGTTCAAACGTTTTACAATGGTGTGAACCCTTCGACAAGACAGATAATTGATGCAGCCGCTAGTGGAACCATTAATAACAAAACACCTGAAGAGGCTTACGAATTTATTGAAGAGATGTCACTAAATAACTATCAGTGGCAAATCATGAGGTCTAAGCCGACCAAAACAGCAGGCGTTTATAATGTCGACTCGGTTACTACGCTGTCAAATCAGATAGAACTATTAAATAAAAAGATTGACGGTTTACTTAGTTCCATGCAGGTACATCCAGTGATGAGGTGTGATTCAAGTGAAGGAGGCTACACACAGAATATCAATCCTTCAACCCTAGCACCGAGGAGGAACAAGTTCACTATATCGGTAATAATAACTCTAGACTTCAAAATTACTCGTATAGTAACACTTATAATGCAGGTTGGAGAAACCACCCTAATTTCTCGTGGGTGGCCAAGGAAATCAAAGGCCACAAAATCCTTCGGGTTTTCAACTAGGATGAGCATTCAATTGGCAGATAAAACCATTAGATTTCCTAGGGGTATCATTGAAGATGTACTAGTAAAAATCGATAAATTTATATTCCCAGTTGATTTTGTTGTTCTAGATATAGAAGAGGACAGAGACGTGCCTTTAATTTTAGGAAGGCCCTTTTTAGCGGCTGCTAGAACCATTATTGATGTTGGTACAGGTGAACTCACACTTTGTGTGGTTGATGAAACAATCACTCTTCAAGCTTATGATTCGAGTAACGAGGGCAGTAGTATAAATCATGCTATTGATACTGATCATGTGGTGCAACCTTCTTTGCAGGAAACACGCTCGAAGAGCATTAATGAGCCATGTTTACGTAACAACAAAGGACCTATCCATGAAGAACGAAGGCTACAGATCGAGGAACTAGATGAATGGCGGACACAGAAATCGAGAAAACATGATAAAATGAAACTACGCCATGACGAACTCGATTTTTCACCAAATCAACTAAGGTTGAAGACAAGGTACTATTAGATGCAGCAGACCCTTATATTGCCACTTTTGAACCGAATGGAGCAATCCCTCTCACGGTACTCAAAATCTTCCCATACGGTACAGTCGAGGTAACTCATCCCAAATTCGGCACGTTTAAGGTAAATAGTACTCGTTTAAAACCTTATTTTGATAAAACTGATAACAGGAATGAGGAGTGTAAACTCCTCGAACCACCATGACCGCGTGAAATCGAGGTAAGTCGAGCTTAGACTATAAATAAGGGCTTCTCGGGAGGCAACCCGAGCACTAACGGTATTAACTTCTTTAAATTTTAGTGGTTAACATCTAATTCACTAGCTGAGCTCTTGAATACAGGTTTTCCAAACCCACACGGCCAGGCACACCGACATGCTTTAGGCCGTGTGCAAATAGAGCAAAATTTTTGCCAGACACAGGATGCGATACTTTGCCACAGCCGTACGATGTGGCCGTGGTCAATCCTACCAATTCAACACTAGAGTGCGACACGCCCGTGCCTGGAAACCATGGTTGAAACTGAGAAATCAGCACGAGTGTGCGACACGCCTGTGCCCAACACCCATGGTCGATCCTGTCAAATTAACACAGGCATGTGCATATATACTCGGGCGTGGAAGAAGCAAACGATGCAGCACAAAGCTATGTGACACGACTGTGTACCCCCACACGCCTAATGAACACAGGCATGGACTGAATCTAAGATGCAACCAAATTCAAAAATCACGAAAAACACGGGCTGAAATCAGGGCACACGGGCGTGCCCCACGACCATGTGCCCCAAAATCTATATAAACCCATCACTATTCATCATTCCCTTCCCCAAAACCTAACCCTAGCCGCCGCACATGCCTCCCCCACGCCCATGGACGACTGACCAGCCACCCTAGCTCCCCTATTTTCTTCCCTTCTCTTCCTTCTTTCACCCCCTTTCCTATCTCTTTTCACTTTCCCCCTCTCTTTTCTTCCCTTTCTCTTCCCTTTCTCCTCTCTTTTTCTCTTTTCCTTTCCTTCCTACCACCCTCCTTCTTTTCCCTTTCTTTCCCCTTCCTTTTCTCCCTTCCACCGCCACCACACGGCTTACCTCCACGCCCATGGTCAGCCCGACGCACACACCCCAAGCCGCCGCCGTCTCCCCTAGCTGACTCATCACCACCTATTATTGATTCCCCTCTTTTTCTTCATGTTTACTTAGTTATTTTCATCTTTATTGATTATTATTACATTCTATTTAGTACTTTACTTAGTCGAAATTAGTTGATTAATCCATACCTATACTCCACTTAGTCTTTAACATTGACATTATTTTGCATTGATTGGGTCATAGTCTTCTCTATTGTTCAAATATATATATATATATATATATTTACTAGGTATTCACATTTTACTTACTTCATTGCTTGATTGAGCTAAACTTGGATTCGCCTATTGTGTTAATTCTTCCGACTAAATTTTAGAATTGTTTTTGCAGGCATACCATGTCAAATAAATATGGCAAGAAAATCACCGTCCCCACCTCGAAGAAGTGAAAAGGAGCATCATCTTCTTCGGGTCCCACTTCAAATATTCGACACCCCTTCCTCTGATTTCCACCAGGCAATCAGGAGGAACTATTTCAGATCCTACGGGCCCGACCCTTAGAAGTGGGCCGATGTATCGACTGGGCCGCCCTAGAACAGATACAACTTGCTGACGCAATTCGACCCCTCCTCACCACCGACGCATGGGGGCTCTTCTTCAAGATCGTCGAGCTGACGTATCTCGAGCTCACATTGGAACTCTTCTCGATGTTCCATCTTCAGACCGTTATGACCAACTTCGATGATCCTGGAACGGTCTAGTTCTGTCTTGGTGGTCTTGTCCGCTAGTTGAGCGTCCCAGAGTTCGGTATCACATTCGACCTATACACGGAGGAGTTCATGGATGAGAATGACCTTGACACTCTCTATTGCCTCATCCATTATTCTCCTTTACAGTGCTGGAGTACTTTAGTCCCTGTCTCGGCCACCTATGACCCTAGCCGCTCCAAGGCATCAGCCCTCACCCCATCCTTGAGGTACTTACACGCCATCTTAGCCCACACTTTGATAGGATGGCGAGAGAGCACCGGCGTCGTCAACACTTACGATACTTATTTTTTATGGAGCATGGCGCATGGGCACGTCTTCGACCTCGCCTACTTCATTGCCTTAGCCTTTTGCCATTAGACGGAGCGGCATAGGAAGGGGGTCTTCTCTATCGGCCCATATGTGACTCGCCTGGCGAGGTACTTCAGCCTCCTCAACACGGCGGCGCAATCATCCTCCCTCACTCTAATTGGTTAGATATCCCCACAGGTCATCTCTAGTAGGCTGCACATGAGGATGATCGAGCGACGACACGGCTTTATCCCTCCTTAGTATTGCCTTGTCCAGTCTGCCGAGCAGGAGAACCCCGAGGTCATTACTGATGATGTTCCTCCACCATCTCAGCCACCACCTATTCACTGTCCAGTTCATGCGGCTACTTCACTCTTTGACATTTCTGAGTGCCTTACTCGATTTGAGCAGCAATGTTTTCAACGCTTTGATCATATTGATGCGACTCTACAGCAGATCTGTCAGTATTTTCACATCTCATCACCACCCCCACCTCACGAACCATCTGGCGATGACGATTTTTAAAGACTTTTTTATTTATTATTTTTGCTTTTAGTTTCATTTATTTGTTTAACTTTCTTTTAATTTTATTTTTCTAAGACTAATTTTATTTCATTTTAGGTTTTACAATTTTTATTAAGTAATTTATGCCTTTGGCTATTTCTTTATGAGTAATCCTACTTCTCTATATTCCTAAAGAATTATTGATTTTATCGCAGTTATAAAAGAGCTCCAAAGCTCACTATTACTTAGGAATTTACAACTCCACTGGAAAAGGGTCATCCACGACTGCCATGTCCTGCCCGACCACCATTATAACCTCTTCGTTGGACACTGTGGTTGTGGAACTCAACCTCTATCACCACCAGAGTATCCTCCTTCTTGCCTTAGCCAATCACTTTCCATAACTACTATTCAAGGAATCCAGTCAACATTCAGGAAGTTTCACTTCTCTCCCTATCTTATGATCTTATATCTATATTTGTCGCTAACTTTATTGTTGTACATTGAGGGCAATGTACATCTTAAGTGTGGGGCGGGGTCAATTATATCACTATCAGAAAAATCGCTGAATTTTGTCTTATTCTCTTGTGAATCACTCATATCACCACTAGAATGAATTTTGATTAATTTATGATTTTTATTGATATGTCTTGAATTAAAACATAGGTATTTATGCATTGATGGTTTAAACTTTAAATAATTAAAGAATCAAGCATGACAAGTTGATTTTTGAGTATTAAAATTTTAGGCTATTTCCCCAAGTTTAGGTATTATCTTATAGTTGAAATTCATAGGGTTAACATCAAAAAGCCATAATTTTTGTGAGATCTTGAGCCTTTAGAGCATATATTATTTCTTTCATGCTCACTTTTATTGTTGCTATGAGTAAGTTAATATTGATTTTTTATTCTAGAACTTGCTTCGATTATGCATGTCAAGACCACACCATTGATTTGTTATATCAAGATGATAATGGCACTTAGGTTTAACCCACTTACTCCATAAAAGCCTACCTTCATAATTAACCCTTAGTGAACCCCCTTAAGCCTAACAAACCATTCGTTGATTTACCCCCAATATTAACCCATAACCCATTATTGTTGAAATCCCCTAAATTAATTTGGTCCCTATTTTTGGATTTGATTTGAATAAATTGCTTAGCTATGTTCCATTTTGATAGTTAGGAAAGTTCTATGTTACTTGGTTTGTTCTTAAAAAAAATGAAAATGATGAAATTATGTAATGCTTGGGTTTAAACGATGTTATCTATGAAGAAAAGCTCAATTAGGAATGTAATTTGTCAAGTTTTAGTATTTTTCTAGTTAAGTACTTTTTCAATTCAATCTCGATTCTAGCCTTTTCTTTTAGCTTGTGACCAAACCCCCTAACCAAAGCCACTTTACAACCCTCTAAAGACCTTTTGATTGATGTATCATCTCAATATATAGTGGTGGAGATTTGATTTTTATGCAAGCCTATGGTAATAACTTTTCATATTGACTGTTGAGTACTAAATTCATTCTCCTTAAACACCTTGAGTGATTTGAGTGAATCTTTAGTGAGGATGTTAAACTCTGTGATATTTTGAATCAAAGGTGATTACTTAGATGAGGGGAGACACTTATGTTTTTCATGATAAAATGCTCAACTTGGAATGTTTGAAATTTCAATGTTCTTCTAGTTGAATTCTCAATGTATGATTGCTTATGGATTATTTTGAGATATTATTGATAGGAATTATAAGTTGAGAAAAATGAATTCTTAATGGTGAATTGAGGATTTTGCTTGAGGACAAGCAAACGCTTAAGTGTAGGGGTATTTGATAAGTCGTAATTTATACATATTTTTATCCCATGTTTAGCACATTTTTGGATGAATAATCATTATATTTATGGAATTTGATGCTCCTAATCTTTTAAATTCATGTCTTATACTTAGGTGAGCATAGGAAAGTAAAAAAGAACGAGAAACGGGCCAAAAACAGAAAAAATGAGCCAATGTGGGAAATCAACACGGCCTGGACTTCGTCATACGGGTAGATCACACGTCCGTGTCTATTTAATAGCCTTAAACACGGTTTGAAGCCATTGCACACGGGCGTGGCACTCATTCATGGCCCTGTCGAGCCCAAGTCTAGTTCTATTCGAAAAAGGCTACTTTTGGGCTATTTGGAGCATTGGAAAGTCTATTTAAACACCCTAAAGGAGGATTGAAGAGACAAGCAGAGTAGGAAGCAAGGAATTAATCGAAGAAAGCCGATTGATCTATCTCAGAAGCCAGATTCACCTTCAAGACTGAAGATCTCCCTTCAATTTCCTTCAAGGGTTTTTGGGTTTTCTTTATGTTTTGTCATTATTATTCTTCTAAGATGTTTTCTTTTACCATTATGAACTAAACCCTCTAAATACCTAAGGGGGATGAAACCTAAGACGGATCTTGTTAATATTTTCTGAACTGTATGAGAAATACTTGATTTGTTCTTAATTATGTTTTTTAACTCTTGTTTGAATATTCCAGGATATTGATTCAAGTATTGATGTGCTTATTCAGAGGATGAATAGTCCTTGTCTAAGAGTATATCATTCATAATTAAGCGGAGTTGCATGCAATCCTAGAGATAGGATGACATAAATCTACCGGATTAGAGTCAAATCTAATTAGGAAATCCATAGATCGAGTTAATGCAACACTAGGGGTTTTAATTAGAAAGAGATTTCAATTAATCAACCTAGGGTTAGACGTTATTAGTCTTGAATAGGGATAATAATATAAATTAGGGATTTCTACGGATCAAGTCAAGTGAATAAATCGTCTGGTTCAGAGTCGAATAACAAGTGAAGTCTAGGTGGATTCTTCCTTGGGTATTGTCTAAATCAATCAGTTTTCCCAAAAGTATTTCCCCAATTTACTTTCTGTGCATTCTTAGTTTAATTAATTAGTTAGATAAAATAATCCCTATTATTCTTAGGCTAGATAATAAAAACAAAGTTAATACTAGTACTTTTAGTTCCTTTGAGTTTGACATCCTGTCTTGCTAAAACTATACTACTGTTCGATAGGTACGCTTCCCTTCATCGTGATAATAGTTAGTTTCAAGTACGATCAATTATAAATTTTAAAACTTATCGTGATTGACAATCAAATGCAAAGTCATATGTGTGTATTTATGAGAGTCAAGTTAGAGGCTTTACGACCTCACCCCCTTACTAGTGTTGCTTAATAACAAAAATTCATAGGAATCATGCTGAATAAGTCCATAAGTGTGAAGCTAAAGAGTTCAGTGGTGAAATAATTAGTAATGCATACAGAGATGAGAATAGTGTAGAAAGTGAAAACAATTTTGGAAGAAATATCAGAATGTTTTAAAGATTATACATATTATGCAATGTCACAGGTAAAGAAGAAGTTAGTCTTGGCTAATCGACTCAATTAGGTATGGAGTCTAAAGACGTGATTACTAAAAAATTCTTTTGAATTGATTTTCGTTAGTGAATGGAATAATACGGGGTTCATGATAACAGAATTAGTCAGAGAAATGATGTTTAAATTGTAAATATGTTTGAGTATAACAATTCTGGTTGAATGGATTACAATGATCTCTTCTGAGTATTCTATATATTTTTTTTATCCTCAGAGATATGTGTGTGTGATTGTTCAGTTTCTGATGGAGTTCTTATGTTGCGAGAATGCTAGCTAACTATGATGTTAGACGAAAGCCCTGTTGGTTTGGTTAGTTAATGACCAGTATTTTCTTATCTTTCTTTGGAATTCTGTTCTATTATGTTTGGAATAAAAGTCAACAGTGAAGTTATAAGAGGCTATTCTTCTATTTTTACTGGTTATTGTTCTATTTTATATGCATATATAAAAAAGATGTTATCTTTGTTACAATTGTTTCCAAAGCGTGTAAGCATTATTTTCTTCTGGTTTTCTCTGAGGAATCATCAGGATCTTTATTATTTTCTTATGAGTTATGTTCTCGGATTTCTAGTATGGTATCGTATCTTGGATTTCTTTATCTCGATTTTTCTATCATTCTTATTTCATAAATTATCAACCATGGTTTATCTTTAAAATGTGTTTTTCAGCTTGTGATAACTATGTCTATTATGATTATGCTTCTGGTTCGATCATAGAAACGTGGTGATTTTGGTATCTGGATTTCTCTAATTTTCATGTAAGGAAATGACATTGGCAACGGTATAAAAGATGGAAGCACAAACTCAAGTTGTATGATGGATTTCTTTCTCAGGTAAGTTGATTAAAGTCAGTGCATTCAATCGGGATGTCTTTGTTTCTTTAAGCTAATGCGATTGTAAAGGCCTTTGATTAGTATGATAAGAGAACTTTGAAAGATTGTGTTTGAGTTATTTTTAATAGCATGATGAAAGGAGCATTTTGATATGTGTTATTCGATAGTTGAGATCGACTCAGCCATTTTTATCAGAGTTTTGTTGGGAGGTGATTTAAGTCATATGTATTTAAGTATTTCCTCAGCTAAGAGAATGAATTTTGTTCCTTCAAAAGTGTATAGACTGATAGTCTGAATGAAGCATTGATATTCTTGAAAGCGTGATGTAGAAACAAACCTACTAGATTTGTTTTAAATGGGTGATGTTATTCTGAATTAAAGCTATTATGTTAATAAAGTTATCCCAGTTGTGAAAGTTTGAATAGTCTGTGCATGCCAGCAAAGTTGAAACAGTTGAAGGTATTATTAACTGAAGCTCTAGTTCTGAGTTTAGTTTGAATTGAGTAAAGAATTTGTGATTTTTTAGTGATGTACTATGGAACAGATCGGAATATGTTTTAATACAAGAATGTAAAGAAGTAGTTTGTACTTCTAGACGGTTAAAGCACATTAAAAAGATATTGTTCGACTAGTGATGTAGAGACGGCCACTTCATGTCTGTGTTATGAATTTGATGATTTCGTATGTTCAACGAAAAATGTCATATGCTTCCTGATCCTAATGGGTTAAAGTATCCAATGTCCTAGAAAGATCTGAAATTTAAGACGGTGTAAAACAATTGAGGTATTGAAAGATTTCGAGTAATTATCGATTAATCTTTGAGAAAATAGTTATATTTAAAGGTGCCTGGATAGAAAATCTTTGATTATTTTTTTGAGTACTAGCTAATTGATTGATCTTAGTTGATGATGGTCTAATTCCAGCTAAATTAAATGCTAAAGCGAGATTTTCTTTGCGAAAATGAGAAGCTTAGAAATGTGATAGTGAATGGTAATCTAAATGATTTTCAGAGTGAGTTTACTTCTAATGTCAAATTTCAGGTCGGACATGATTCCTGTTATTATTGTTATTTCGAGATAGAATTTTCATATTGATGAATCTAGAACTTATGTAGAATTTTTTGTATCAAGCTCAGTAATTACACGTCTGTTCATCCAAGAGTAAAAAAAAAAGTGCAGTTATATGAAGTAGACGTTCTAGTGAATGAGTATGTATCATGATATTTTGAAATTATGTTCAGATATCTATTTGTTAGCAAGTAAGCCGAAGATCAAGTGTATTCAAGACTAATACAGTCAGTGATTGTGCAAGAGTGATAATGAGATAGAGTTACTATAGATTTCGTACCTGGATTGCCATTTTCTCCAAAAAGGAAGATGTTATTTGGATTGTGGTTGATTGTTTGGCAAAAATCTGCATGATTGTTTCAGTATGTACAGATTTCTTATTTGATAGATCAACTGAGCTATGTGTTCCTGCTAGAGTAATTCAGAATTTTGACAATATGTTTTGACACTGTGTACTAAAGTTCAAAGGCTATTGGAAAAAGATATATGAGGTTAAATCAATTTTTGATTTTGAGAAATTAGTGAAAGTGGTTCATTTTGGGCCTAGTCAGAACAGTGGTTTTGGGACCACAAATCCGACGAGGAAAAATTTATTCTTATTATATTTTATGGTCTACAATTTTACAGAATGATTTTGTGAAAATTTTGTTCGAAAATTTTGACGTTTGGGCACTCAATTTAGTCAAAAGGACTAAATTGTAAAAAGTGCAAAAGTTGAGTTTTACATGTTAGAGGTGTCCAATTGTTATGAAATTTTAAATTGGAGGTCCTTATATGGTAATTAGACTATTTTTTAATTTGGTGGACAAAAATGGACATGGTTAGGCATGTTTCCAAAGTTTTTCATTAAGGGCATTTTGGTCATTTAGTTATAAAATGAATTAAAAACAAAATTAAAAGCCAATTTTTGTCCATCTTCAACCCCTTGGCCGAGACTTGCATGGAGAAACCATGTCTAGGGTTTTTCAAGCTTCTAAGCTCGATTGAAAGTCCCCGTTTTTAATGATTTTTACGTTTTTGAAATCTTCGTAACAAGATCTATCTATTTCTACCACTAATTTGAGATATGGTTAAAGTCTAGGGTTTTGACCCATGATGAATATGTGTATATTTTAATGTTTAATGGTATAAAATTCATGTTTATGGTTAGAGAAATGACTTTTACTAAGTGATTTTCGGTGAAAATGCATAAAAGGACCTATTTGTAAATGTTATAAAATATGTGTTAAAAATCTGATCTAATGGAAAATGTGGGCTGTTATAAGCATGAAAATGATTCGGCTATGTATGAGTAGTAATAAATTGAACACATTTCATTTTACGAGCCTAGAGACTAAAATGTAAATATGTGAAACTTTAGGGGTAAAAATGTAATTTTACCATAATATGATTTTTGGATCACATTGAATAATTTTACTAATAAATAGAGTAAATGTATATTATAGATCAAAGAAAATGAGGTTTGGACCTAGAACAGGGGAAAAACGAGAAATTGATTGTTCGGTCCCTTTTTGCCATTTTGGTATCGAGGTAAGTTCGTATGTGAATAATGCATTATTATATTTGTATTTTAAATATTTTAAATGCTTCGTTAATGTGTGGAATAAATGATTAATTCTATGAATACAATTGAAGAGTTTCGATAAGTGTGAAAAATCTCGTTTGAGCCTTAGGAATAGAATAGGATACGAGTGACATGTCATTAGGAACCCTGTGATTTATGAGCTTATGAGATATGTGATATATGCTTATGTGGTTCTAGGTGCTAGTCTTCTACGTCCTACCAGTGGCTGGGTAGTCCGGCATGTGTTGCGGATACCTGACAGCTTGTGTGAGCAGCCCATGTAGCTACGTCCTGACCGACAGCTTGTATAAGCAGACCCGTGAGTAGCTCGAGAATGAGCCTTCATGTGTTATGAGATATGAGGTAGCTTTGGCTACATTTGAGGCCCGTATGTGCAAGAATTTCTGAGTATCCTTTAGTATTCTGAGTGGTTCAACAGGTATATCAATGATAAGATGAAAAAGGTATAAATATGTTACGATATGGTATAGGAATGTGCAACAACTCATGAGTAATGAGCTCGGTGAGTGATGAACATTCGGTAAGAATGTATTCAAGTTACGCTTGAGAAATATCGATAACCTTATGAATATTGATTTACACTTAAGATGAATGGATATATGAAAAAATCTGGTAATGATCATGTGATAGGTTTATGAGCCTAATTAAATTGTGATATAGTACGGTTTATTTATTTAAATTGTGTTTCATTAGATATAAGGAAAAGGAAAGACAGGAATAATTGCTGAATAAAGTCATTATGAGAATATAGTAAGATATGAGCTTAGACTAGTGAAAGATGGTTGAACTATATGTTGAAATTATAATTACTCATAAATAATGTGCATGTGATTAAGAGAATGAAAATAACTTGTTAAATAATGTAATATGTTATAATGGAGAGACTATGGTGGCTAGGCTAATGCCAAGGCAGGTAAATGGTGTTTATAAGTTAAAAGAGTAAGCACTATGAATGAATAAGTGGTAATCTTGAGATTTAATACAAATTGTAATAATAGTATTCTTATAGATGGATAAAGTAAATGAATGTTAATAGTTGTTTATTATTTGCATATGAACTTACTAAGCTTTATTGCTTACTCCCCTTCCTTTCCTATCTCTTATAGTTTAATTTAGCTAGCTTGGGTTGGAGTTCGCCGGAGATGCTATCACTCTATCAAGTTATCATTTGGGTATAAGTGAATGCAAGTGTTTTAAGTTTATGGCATGTATAGGGACTTGGTCTATTGATTAATTATGTCATTGTTAATGTGGCCAAATGTGTTAGCTTATAATGGTTATGGTCCAATTTGTGTATAGCCATGAATGATGGCATATATTGATCATATGATTATGCATGTACCTTTGTCTTTGAAATGTGGTTTGTGATTATGTGTATGTGATGGATTATGTTATTAGCGATGAATGCTTTTTGATTATATTGGCATGTGTTGGTCATAATTGTGGATGTTTTGGTTGCCTAAGTATGTTATGTTTTGTGCCTTTGAATTGACGTGAGTGTATGTGTGAATACGGGTGGCAAATGGCTTGGTAAATAGCCTATAATTTGTCCACACAGGTAGACACACAGACGTGTGTCTAGGCTGTGTGTGACACACGATCTGCCCCTAAGGGCGTGTGATCTGGCCGTATGTCCCTTGTACCTTAATTTTTGGCAAAACAGAATGTCCAGCAGCCACCACACGGGCAGAGACACAGGCGTGTGTCACAGCCGTGTGGAGGACATGGCCTAAGCGCACGGGTGTGTGACTTGGCCGTGTGACCTCAATTTAATGATGACGTCATAAACAGAATGCAGTTTAAGATGGACATAACCTAAAGCACGGGCATGTGATATGCGACACGGGTGTGTCCCTTAACCCACACAGGCGTGTGGTCTTGTTTCACGATGAAAATCTTTTAAGTTTCCCAAAAGTTTCTAAAGTTCTCGATTTAGTCCTGAACCACTCAATGTATGTTTTGGGCCTCTTAGTCCCATATAAAGGACAATTTGCATATGTATGAATGAATTTGATTTGAATGAAATTTTATGGCCTGGTTTTGTATGTTTTCTTGAGTTTAAGTCCGATAATTCCTCGTACCCTATTCTGATGTCGAATATAGGTAAGGGGTGTTACATTTTTCCTCCAATTTGTTCGCCTAACCAGGACTTCACCCAAGGGCATACCCATAAACTTTGACCTCTTGGTTCAATCCAGTACCTTACTTACTCAAAACCTATTCCATAATTCTTACTCTTGAACAACACTCGAGCACTAGGGTTTTGCTAGGTGGGATGTTACAAGTTATCACTATAGTTTAGGTTTATTTGCACTTTTAGTCCCTATACTTTTGGTTGTAAGACATTTCTAGTTTTAGTTTAATGTATTTCAATTTCTTTTACTTTATATTAACTAAAGTTTGTTCTTTTTATGTTTATTGCTTTAGGTTTTCTGGTCGAATGCTTTTAGTTTCATGTTCTTTAAGTTTTCTTGCATAAAAATCCAAACTTTTATATTTTTCTTAAGCTTTATTTTGATTATTTATTTGCTTTTCATTTCCATGTCCATTATTTTTATTTTTAGCATGATTAGCTAAACCTCAAAGGGGGTTAGTTGATGGAGATGTGAGTAAGTTGACTTTTTGGAAAATGGACTATATTGTAGTAAATTGGACTAAATCGAATAGACCTAAAAACTTAGAAATTGACACCTTTAAGAGATTATCTAGACAAGTGAGATTAATCGATGAGATAAATTGGATTAATTCGTCTAAGTTGGTAAAATTGAGATTGAGAGATAAAATGGAGCCACCTAGTAATTTAAATGATTTAAGTCCCTCATTCGAGGACTGACAAACCACATTGAAATAAACCAACCACCGTTAGTCATTCATTGGTTAACCTCTTAGTTTGTACTCTTTACATGCAACGCCCTCGACTAGGCCCGATCTACTGGATTCGAATCTCAGGTGTTACGTTCTTCTTACAGATGTAACTCAAAATTTTTCTTTCTTATTCATTGATGTAAACGTCTATCTATGAGTGTAACATATTTCTTATGGCGTACATTGTATGATTTCATTTACATTTCAAAATAATAAAATTTCGTCAACTTCTATTCTATCTCTTATGCTGCTGAGCACATATGAGATTGCTACTTAATGAACTTATGCGCAGACTCGAACATGCCATTTGTCTTCCTCTGTATGCATAACAGCCCAATGCGTCGCTCCCTTGGCGTAGCCCTGACATCATCTCTTGGCGTAAATTTTTTACAAACCTGAATATAGAAACAACTTTGGTAAGTTCATAAGAACTTAGTGAGATAAACCTTGGAATACCTTTTTCATTCATTCTATGTTACTTATGTTATTTTGCACATCCTTGAGGTATTTATTGACCTTTCTTCCTTCTTTGGTAGGTACAATACCAAGGTTACCATCTTTCTTTCTTCAGAACCATTTTCCCCTCTCTTGAGTGTACTATACTTAACATCTCTTTACTTTTTATATCCTTTCTTAAAACTTACCTTATTATTAGACTTAATATCTTTTCCCATAAGTACTAGTCTTATCATTTTCTTCGGGCAAGGTAGACTACGCCCAATACTTAACTCATAATTCACCTAGATCTTCCTAACTTTAGTACACTCTCTATACATACTTTCAACACATAACTTTGCCTTGCCACGTACTCTGGCACACACTAGCCTAATCCTTTATAACTATACGGGGTTCGCCTAAAGGCGTTGTCTTCCGATGGTTATCATGAGAGTCGTTCTTCAAATTATGCCATGAAGGCATTCCTTTCCAAAAATAGCCATAGAGGCTTTCCTTTAGAGTCTCTCCACAAAGACATCTTTCTAACAAAGATTACCAAAAAGGCTTTTTTTTAACAGAGATCACCACAAAGAATTCCTTTTAACAAAGATCGCCACAAAGGCTACCTTTTAACTAAGATCGCTACAAAGGCTTTCTTTTAGCAGAGATAGCCACAAAAGCATCCTTTTAAAAAAGATAGCCACAAAGGCGTCCTTTTACGATAATTTGTGTTTTTGACGATAGAGATTCGCCTAAACTCACCGTCGTGAGATTTGCCCCATATCATCTGGTATTCACCCAACCATCCTTTAATTTTTTTCCATATGATGCTATAGCCCAGCTATGGTCTTACACTATATGGTCTTCAAAGTGCCAAGGACCTTTCCTTTTAAAGATTCATGTTTTTAGTCTTGACGAACCCCTTTAGACAACTTCGGAGATAGAAACAGACATTTCACGCAGACTCATACTTGACAGGCTCATTCACATCTGACCTACTCATGATAGCATATTTCACAATAGACTTGTTCATATCAATATTCCATATGAATCATTCATGCAAGTTCATTAGGCATTCATTTCTCACAGAATCATCATATCATGAACTTTTAGCTTATTTTCATAGAAGGTTCTACTATGCATAATACATTTCAAAGAGTCGGCTTAAGGATGCACCTGACTTAGGCCTTTAATATCTCTAAACACCAAATCTAGGTTTCAATCAAGTAGATTGGTAACCCCTAATTGACAGAACATGGGAACTCATCAACATCTGTACACTTAACTCATTTTCTTTCACTTTGGACATCAAAAATCTCTATATAAGACTTTACCATTGTAACACCCCATACTTGGCCTAGACGTTACGATCGAATTATCGAGATTACATTGTTATGAAAAGACATTGTTGATTAATTCTCGAGAAAATGTCATTTAATTCAAAGATGACAAAATTGATTCATTTATCGAAATCATAAGTACTTAGAAAATTATGTATGCGCTTTGTCGAAAATCGTGTTTTACTAATTTGATCAAAACTAACACAATCGTTTGACCACTTATATCGCAAAACATTATGTTATTTCCAAAAATTTGTAACTAGAAACATTTTAGAGTTCTTAACTTATAAATCTTAAAATTTAATCGTTAACTTCTTGTTATTTCTACCTTTTTTAATTAATATGTTTGCAAAAAAAAAATTCAAACCAAAATTAAAGTCTCAAAACAAAAACCAAAAAGTCTAAAAGTCCATAAAGTCCAAAATTAAATCTAGACATACTTAAAAATGAAATGTCTGAATTGAGCTTTGGATACGCCATCCAATCCTAAGTCTAAGGACACCTAAAACGAAACAAAACAAACGAATGAGCTATGTAACACCCCTTACCCGTATTCGAGGCCAGAACAAGGTACGAGGCATTACGGGACATAATCGTAAACAAATATGCAAACTGAGTCATAAAATTTCATTCATATTTTGAAACATTCAATCACATGCACATAGTCCCTTATTTGGATCTACGAAGCCCAAAACATACTTTAGAAAGAGTTCGAGACTAAATCGAGAACTTTGGAAAGTTCTGGGAAAACTTAGAAATTTTTCTCATGGAACAAGGTCACACGCCCGTGTGCTATCGACACGCCATGTCCTCAGGCCGTGTAACTCTCTGGTTATGACGTCAGCAAATAGATTGAACCAGACGGCCAAGCCACACGCCCATGTCACCAAGCTGTGTCCCTCACACAGTTGAGACACACGACCGTGTCTCATCCCATGTAGTTGACTCTTAGGCTATTTTCTAAGCCTTCATGTTTCCTATAAACCCTTACAACCTTATACATCAAACTCACAAATCATGGCATCATTTTACTGATTAAACACCCTTTATTAAGACACATTCAACATTAGCTCCTCATTATACATATGTTCCACCTACTCATGATAAACTAGTCTAGCCACATTATTACACATTCATTTGACCTTGTCATCTTATCAATCACTTATACCATTATACTATGGTTACTAACTTACACATCAAACATCCATGTTTAAGGCACTATCATCTTATTACCATATTACACATTTAATTCATGGTCATGACCACCTCGATTAGTCATAAAACATGCATTCAACACACATGACATATTACCAACCATAATCAATATGAGCCACATCTCATGGCCATATCCAATAGCTCAATATAGGCCAATACATTTAGCCAAATCATAATAACACATGTCATAGAACTAGGTCCATATACATGCCACTCGATATTTCTAACATATGTATCAATACTCCAAAGGTATTAGCTTGATAGTGTGATGCTGCCTCCGACGATCTCCAACCTTGAGCTAACCTGGGAACACTAAGGAAATGGAAAGGAGGGAGTAAGCTTTACGCTTAGTAAGCTCGCATGAAAATAATAAGCAAGGAATTAATATGCTATTTCAATTTCTCTCTATTTATTCAAAATCCAGTCAAGCTATTTTCTTGAGTCACAGTCACTAAATCATTTATATCTGGAGCTACAGGACACCAAATTAAGATCCATTAATTTTTCCAGAAACTAGACTCACATATATCTTTATCATAAAATTTTCAAATTTTTTTTAGCCAATAAGTACAGTTTATTCATTAAAGTCACCATTGTTTTGCTGTCTGGTAGTTCCGGCATCTCTTCACTAAGAATTAATTATCTCATAGTACAGAACTCGGATGATGTTCCCGTCTATTATTCTTGAACTCAGACTCAATTAAGGATTTTAAGCATATAAAGTATAACCAATAACTATTTTCCTACAATTTTTAAAGATTTTTCCAAGGTTAAGATAGGGGAGCCCGAGATCACTCTGACCCTATTTCACAAAAATTTAAATATCTCATCATATGAGATTCCTTTGCTTACACCGTTTTCTTTATCTGAAAGTAAACTCGATAAGATCTAATTTCATATTTTATTTAGCCTCTAAAATAATTTCCACTATTTTTGGTGGATTTTCAAAGTCGAACCACTACTATTGTCCTAATCTCTCTTAGTGCAACATAATGGTAACCATCACAAATTTGTCATAGAAATTATTTTCATAAATATCACTCATTCATTTGCACTCTTATTACAAATCCATTTCATTTCACATGTCAAACACATAGTCATGGGTTTCGAGTACGTACCTGTGCTATCTCTTAGCACAACCACTCATCCAAACAGGATAATCATATGCATCATACTAGTATCAACTAAGCATAGATGAGTTTATCATTTCAAGTATTTCCATTCCATTTCTCATATTAATACCGATGAATTCCTCGGAATCTCGATTGATATCCTATTTACCGTCAAATCATCCAAGTGATCATTATCAATTATGTACTCCCGCGAACCTTGCTCTTACGGTGGGATTACCAGTCCAGGCTAAATCCCCCGTAGTATAAACTCATAGAGTAAATGTTGGGATTACCAGTCCAGGCTAAATCCCTTGTGACGACAAATTACTTCATGAGCTTAGATCTGAATTACCAGTCCTGGCTAAATTTAAACCCTAATCGAATTACCCGTCCGGGCTAAATCCATAATGCACACATATTCTTCGGGAGGCTTGATCACTGTAAGAACACTCGTCCGGGCTAGATCATTTTTACCGTCAATTCATTTCTAGAAATCCATCAATTATCCTTTTTATTCAACCAGGATTTTCTCTTTTCATGAATTATATCAATATGCACAGATGATCATGCAATGTACATTCAAATCAACACAGTTTCATGTTTATTTGAGCATAAATCCATACAATCAAAATAACATGTCACCTTGTTTCTATACAAACTTACCCATTTCATTTAAAATATCATATTCCACCAAATTTCTATTAACATCAAATTCAATACAATCATAGCAAAATATATTTCATGTATAACAATAATAACATGAATAATAGGCTTATTAAATCACGCGAACTTACCTCGAACACAAAAATGACAAAATTACCATTTTAATCTATGACCTTGTATTTTCCCGATTTAAGTTCGAATCTCGATTTTCTTGATCTATCATTTCAAATATAGGCCTATTTAGGACTCACATTGTTCAAATTGACCCAAAACTCATATTTTGGAAAATTTACAATTTTTCCCCTAAACTTTCACATATTTGCAATTTAGTCCCTAGGCTCGTAAAATGAAATGTGTTCAATTTCTTGATTACCCAAGCCTAGCAGAACCATATTAAAGCTTATGGTAGCCCTTATTTCTTATTAAAAGATATTTTTAGTTACCTATTTTACACCTTTTTCAATTTAGTCCTTTTTAGGCTTTTTCATGAAAAATCACTTAGTAAAAGGTGTTAAATACACTCCAATCTTTCATATTCTACCATTAGAAATCAAAATACTAGCATGTCATGCATGGGTAAATTTCTAAACATAAACCCTAGCTCAAAATAATGGTAGAAATGAGTAGAGCATGTTATCCGGATTTCAAAAATGCATAGAACCTTAAAAACGGGGCTTGAGATCACTTTCTATTGAGCTTGAAAGCTTGGAAACCCCTAGCCATGGTTCCTCTCTTTATTCAAACGGCCATGGGAGGAACATGGACACATTTGGCTTTTAATTTTTGTCTTTTAATTCATTTTACCCCTAAATGACCAAAATGCCCTTTTACCATTCTTTCAAATTTTATCCTTCCAAGCCCATTTTTGTCCAAATTTTTAGAACTTGGTCAATTTAATCTTTAAGGACCTCTAATTAATAATCTAATTCAATTTCATTCAAATTGCTTCTAGAACAAAAGTTTTACAAATTATTCGATTTAGTCCTTAAAGTCTAATTAAGCACTTTTCACATAAAATTTCCTCATGAAATTTTCAGACAAGCATAGAGACATATCATAGACCTTATAATAATCATAAAATAATTATTATCATCTCGGATTTGTGGTCTCAAAACCACTGTTCCGACTAGGCCCTGATTCGGGATGTTACAAGCTAAAAGCCGAGTGTGTAACTTGGCCCATATATAAAATTTACTTATAGAATTTCTCATATACAATTATCATATCAGACTTTTCAAAACAAGTATCATTTATCATATTTTCAGATCATATAACATATCCGAATAAACCCTACCCCCATCTGCTACACACTCTGACCAACCAATCACACCAATTAGGACTACAAGAGTCCATCCATCTAATCACACTGAAACGTGGCGGTATGCCACTCATAAATGTGCAGCTGAGCAGCTAGACAGAAACTACTGTTTAACCACCAAAGTTGTAGTAGAACTGGCAGAATACACTTCAACCAAAATAGCAAAACCCATCCCAATACATATGCATAATCATGTTAACATACATATGTATCATATAGTTTCATGGCATGCATGTCTACACATATGTTCATAGAATATAACATAACACATAACTTATACAAAGCGAAACATACTTAACATGCTTCCTAAGCTTACTTCTGTATAACATACCGAGTTTTTTGCTTTCATAGGCCTACAAAAATGCCCACGGATCCAATTTTTGAATCCCTTAATCGGGCCTACAATTTGGGCAAAAAAGGCCCTTACAATCCAATAAGCTAGCCCTTGTGGCCCATATGGCCTACCTGTTTAGTTGTGTAATCACACATGGTCGTGTGCTTTACAGGCCAACCACACGGCTGTGTGGTGCATACGGTCTATCACGTGGCCTACCACACGGTTATGTGATGCTGGGTAGTTTCGAAAATAGCCCCTATTTTAGGGGTTTTTTTAGATTCAATCTTATTTTTCGAGTTAGTTCACACACCTAATGACAAATTTGATTAACAACACAAATATCGCACATTGAATCCTACATATAACATTAAAATGGATTGATTAATGAACACGAATTAACTTAATACCAAAACTGAAACTTATTTTCAATAACACAATTTGAGAAAATCAGTTCCTAAACTGATCTACCAACACTTATCCTGTAAAAGTAGTGACTAAATGGTAAGATAAGTCACCAATAGGTCACGTATCTCACACACTTCGCCTAGGAAAACCTAAAACAATCAACACCAAATGTTAGAAACATCTAAACATCCTAACATCCATAAGTAACAGAACTGTTTACCCTTACCACTGAAATATCTGCATACGCTCTTACAATTAGAAAGGAAATATGTACCCCACTTAACACGCAACACCGAAGGATTGGAAAAAGAAAAATGTAAAGAACAGATGGAACAAGGGTGATAGCAAAGAAATAAAATTGGAACACCAAGATAGAAGAGAAAAGAAAGAGTAAAAGAAGAAAAAGAAAGTAACATAAATGTAAAGAAGAAAGGATGTACAAAAAAGAGTGGAAAATTGACCGTAAATGAGGAGAAAAATTAGGGATACTTTGATTATTTAAAAATAAACAAATAAAAACAGAATAAATAAAAAAGATTTTGGTAGTATCATAACCCACCAGCTTATCTAGAATTTAAGATTAATTCAACCATTAACAAATAGGCAAAGAGTAAAAAGAATCCATCTTTCCACACAGAGGTTCAAACATAGGACCCAAAGCAGACATTCCATGAACTTAACTACCAAACCAAATTATATCACTTCACATGTTTTAAACAATTTAAATATAAGAAAGTTTGGGCGTTACAACTCTCCCCTCTTTAAAGAAATTTCAGTCTCGAAATTTACCTGATTCAAAAAGATGAGGATACTGTTGAAAGGATTGATTCCTCTGGCTCCGAAGTGGCTTCCTCTAAACCATGATCCTGCCATAAAACCTTACCTAATGGAATGGTCTTTCTCCTCAAGACCTTAACGTCATGATCCAGAATCTGAACCAGCTTTTCCTCAAAAGAAAAATTCGGTCTAAACTCAATTTCCTCCACGGGAACCACATGAGACCGATTAGATCGATAACACTTCAACATGGACACATGAAAGACGTCATGGATGTAGTCCAACTCCGGAGGTAGCTCTAACTAATAAGCAACCGGTCCAACATGCCTCAAAATTTGATACGACCTGATGAATCGAAGGCTTAACTTGCCTTTACAACCAAATTTGAAAACCTTCTTGCATAGTGATACCTTAAGGAAAACACGGTCTCCTACCTCAAACTCAATATCCTTCCTCTTAAGTTTATGTAACACCTTATACCCGGCTCGGTCACCGAGCCTGGGTAATAGGACGCTACATCGTCGTCTTATCATCAACAAAGCAAAAAACATCTCATTGGCATGCGATTAACATCATAATCAAGTAACTTTATGAGTTTTAAGTCTAATCTCCCCTAGGCAAAGTTAAAATTCGCTTTAACATACAATAATCGACCTTAAAACAAGTTAGAAGCATGCTTAAAGTCCATTTAACATAAATTCTTATAAGATAACGTAGGTTTTGATACTCATTTGATGGTATCAATATCGTTTAATAAATCGATACCAATTTAGCATTTTTTTCTAGTAAAAATTAAAACCAACAAACTACCGCTACCAATAAAAAAATCAGCATTATTACCTCGAGTATTGATACTAGAGAAATTGTACCAATACCAAAATGAGCTATTGACTTCCTGCAAATTCGAAATACCATGGAGGTATCGATACTAATTACCCAATTATCGATACCTCTACACTAAATATCGATATTCATAGCAGAATAGGGCCATTAACTCAATCATACATATACCAAATCAACAAGCATCTTAGACATCAAAGTTCAACATAAAAAAACTCCAAAATTACAATTCAATACATCATCAATAGTTTAAGCTAAGCAAACCAATAAGCTAATGTCAAACGTCTAAAAATCCTATGAGAAACAAATCCAAGAAACAAATCCAAGTAACCATCCAAAACATCATGGAAATAATCAACCAACAAATCTAGGAAAAAGATGCAAAATTTGCAAATCAGGGGTCACATGGCCGTGTGGCCAAGCCATGTGCCTCGCATGGCCGTGTCAGAAGCTTGTGTGTCAGGCCGTGTAACTCTTTGAGTTGTCCTACACTCTCGTGTGCTAGGCCGTGTAACTCTTTGAGTTGTCCTACACTCTCGTGTGCTAGGCCGTGTGTTAAGCCGTGTAACTCACTGACTTATACCCTAAAGAACTTATCAGATGACACACGGCCGTGTCGCCAGGCTGTGTGTCTCACACGGATAAGTCACATGCCCTGTCTCAGGCCGTGTGGACCCAAAATGAAACTTAAACAACAAGTTTTCCATTTAAGGTTTCCTTAGACTCTAAGTAATCCATTTACTAGCCAAAAGACTTATTCAAAGTGACTTTAAACAAACTAAAAACATGTAAAATCAACATCTTAAGTGCCTAAACAATGTATCATCATTGATACCACAAGTATATACAATTATACATCAAAATGAATCATCAATCACAACTTAACAATTCAAAAAATTTAACACCTAACCAATGTGTCTATCGTAGGCTCCTCAAGCACAACATTGCATTAACACATATCATTCATATTTGCATTAAAACATCTTACCTCATTCTCATATATCATATAAGTTGATTATTTGTACTTAAGATCATACTTAACATTTCACATATCCAAAACAATAGTAATGACATACAAGCCTATTATATGCCATATAATCCAAAATGAACGTTCCAAAAACTACCGAAAATGAGTGGATAGTGTGACTTGAGTTCTGATCTGACCGTCCAACCTTCAAAGTATCTACAAGAATAGAAAATAACACATGTAAGCTCATTGAAGCTTAGTAAGTTCAACGTACTAAAACAATAAATCTTACCGAAGTAAGTACAATAAATCAAAAAATAATAATACAACCTTATGTGTTCCCTGTCATCCACAATCTCAACGGTGAATTGTAAAATTCAATTCAAAACTCAAATACATGACAAAACCATCAAAAATCACTAAACAAGTTAACTTACTGAGATTTACAATCTAATGAATGACTTACAGATAAGAGTTCATAGATATTCCAACATCAAATGCTCAGAAGAGCTAATCTGTTCGAAACACACCAAATGCTCATAAGAGCTAATCCATCCAAAACACACCAACGGCTCCAAAGAGCTAGTCCAATCAAACCACACCAAAACAGGGAGTATAACACGAGAGTTCGTAGCATATACTGAACCTTGGTATACTCGAGAAACATATATATGTCACTTCACAACAGTCCCCTCTCCAATCCCTAATAACACACCATATCTCGACTATACTCTATCCCACGTTCAATCCGATCCAAGTAAAATAATTTCAACAAATTTTCCTCAAATAAATTTTACATCACTTATAATCAAATATATCTATCATATTACATAATATCATCAAACATTCCAATAGATGTTAATTATAAACTGGACGAACTTACCTAAATTGAATTGCAGCAGTTGCAGAAGTTCAGGGACTATTTCACTTACATTTCACATTCCAATTCATTTTACATTTTATACCTTTTTATTTTTAAATTTACACAATTACCCTAAACTTTTATAACTTTTGCAATTTAGTCCCTTAATCCAAAATTCATCAAATTAATCATTTTTCTCAAGTCAACATTATAGCCGAATATACTAAGCCCTTAAACAGTCCCTACTAAACATTAAATTCACTATCAAACCCTAAAATTTTGACATTTTCATAATTTAATCCCTAAATCAAAATCTAACAAAAATCACTTTACAAAATCACCAAATAACACAATCAAAGCTTCAAATACATAGTTATAATAAAAAAAACATTCAAGATTCTTCAATGGCAACTTCCAAAATTTTTAACAGATTCAAAAACGAAGGTAGGAGCTAGCTAGACCTAGTTGCAACGATCTCAAAAACATAAAATTCATTAAAAATAGGGCTAAAAAACTTACTCATGCAAGAGAGTAAACTATCTAAACCTCCAAACCTAAGCTTTCATGGTGTTTTTGGCTATGAAGAAGAAGTCTTTTCTTCATTTAATTTTGTTTTGATTTCATAAAATTTACCAATTTGCCATTAAAACATGTAATATTTTATAATTTTAATACATAATGTCTTTCAATGTCAATATTAAGGACTATTTAGTACATTGGTCATTTCTAATTTAATAATTAAGCTATTTAATCATTTAAATGTTATAATTACTATATTTTACCTTTTTTTCAATTTAATCCTTTTTTCTTTAATTAGCTATCTAAACGTTAAAATTTCTTAACCAAATTTTAATACGACCTTAATGATTCCATAAATATTCTAAAAGCAATATTCACGAGTCAACTCGATGGAAATTTGTGGTCCCAAAACCACTGTTCCGTCACCATTGAAAATCGGGCTGTTACATGGTCCTTAACTATCTCGGTTCTCGTTTGGTTAGTTCCTAACTATTGTTACTTCCATCTTTATTGGCTCAAAGCCAACCTTATAGGATACTCTACACTGCTGACATAAACTCGCATCATAAAGATTGTTTCCCTTATCCATAATAGAGTCCGCCTACTCTATGTGTCATCAAATCTTTTGGGCTAATCCTTCCTTACTAGACACACTTCTTGATCACTATGTGTCAACCTAGTGTTCACCAACATCAACGCGTCATAGGCGTGTTCAAAGGGTTCTTATACTTAGTCTAGTTCTAATACTATGCATATTCAAAATTTATCTCATCCGTCTTGTTTCCCTAAATAGTATCCAGACATTAAGGCTTCATCGGGCAGGGTGTTACATTACAATTTAGTTCTTGTATTAGCATATTTAATTTTCTTACAAGACTTTCTTGTTATGATTTGACATACTATAAAATCATAACAGCAAATGCTTAGACTCTATGGTGTATGCTATTTATCACTCAATCGATATCTCTTTTGGGTTCGATCCTTGGAATACTTGAGTGTTCCATTATAACACTACAAATATTACAACTGACCTATACACTTGCAGTAAAACCACACTTTAAATTTTTTTATACGCATGCGGGAACGTGTTCAGCGATGAATAAACAAGCCTTCTTTAATTTATCATAAATTTCAACAATAGAACCTTAAAATTGTTAGTGTGGGATGATAAAATTGAACTTATGAGAAATTAATGAAGGCTTCAAGGTGTGTATCAAAGTCATTTTCTTTATAGAACAATCTAGGAATATTAGAAGATGGAGAACTTTTGTTTCTCAAATTTTTTTGTGTTTTTGGTGTATCAAACAAATGATTGACTCCTATTTATAAGAGTTCTCATGTCTCTTCATGGAGATATAACTATCCAAATGGATAGTCAAATCTTTTATCAATAAACATAATTATTCAATAAATAACTATGTGAATAACTATGACCCTTTGTTATTAATTAAGTGACATGACTTTTGGTAACAAGAGACATAACTCATCACTATGAATAGTGACAAGTCTTGGTTAATAATCAAGTGACATTATTTTTGGATCACTTGTAATTTTTCAATTATAACAATTGGAGCATTATAAATATTTTGAAAATGTTCCAACAATTATTTAAATTTAATTATGTTTTAGACTCACTTCATGTTTTACATGTTTTCCCCATATTTTTCATCATGTCATGGTCATTCTCATCTTTAAATTTGCATACAAACATTACAACCATATATATTTTTTGTTGGGATAAAACATTCCATCATCTTCCCTATCGAGCCCGGGGAAGAGGTTGCGTTGAGTCACTACCAAATGCTCCATCTCACTTACTCAACCTTGTCAAAACTTCGTATCTCCTTTATCTTAACTTTATCTATATAGAGTTTGAGTTGGCCCACAGAGGCATGTCAAGAAACTTGTGGTGGTTTTAATAGAGCAAACACCTGCCCAAATTTTTACTCAAAATTGGAGCTTATAGATAATTCGCCTTTAAAGACGAAAACTTTCCAAGTATAAGTGCTTGGTTGCTTGTTTGTCGCCTTCATTCATGAACACCAATAATTTTCGTTTATCTACACTATGATTATAATATTTTTAAATAAAAATTATACTTTGATAGATTTTTTATGGGATGTTTCATTTGATAGAGAAAGAAATTGTTATATTTGTATATGAGGAATAAGGTTCAATTCAAGGCTACTAAATTTTTAGACCCATAAAGAAAATAGTCAAGGATCTTAGTGTCGAACAATACATGGCATCAAAAAGTTAATATCCTCAGCACAAACAACCATAAAGATGTATGATCATTTTAAAGGAGAGATAGCCCCTGAGCTATGAACTGTAAGATATAGAGGTCAATTTACATATATTAATGAGGTTTCTTTTTGCTTGAATCTTTGCTTAGAATTTTGAGTTGCAAACCATTTTTTGTCTAAGATGTTGGGCCCATAAACTATTGGACGATGTGGATCAAGTTTCCAAGCCTACAATCTCTCATTTATTTTATGCTTTAAAAGCCTTTTTCATCAAAATCTAACATTTGCTTTAAAAAAAGCTTAAACTCTTTATCGATGTGATATTAATCAAGTCTTGTTATAGTAGATGAAATGAGGGATCATAATGATTGAATATTTTTTGATAATAACATTAAGTTTTGTTCGTGCTAGGTAAGCCTAAGCCTATCATTGCTCGATGAGTAGGTAAAGAAAGTGGAGATCGGGTTGTTATTAGATTTAAACAACATACAAACCAAGCCTATCATTTTCGATGCATTCTTCTTATTAGAATCCTATAACTATCTCATTATAATGTAAAATTATATAAGAGTTCCATCATTTAAATAATAATTTTTACAAAAAAAAATAATAGTAATTGATTGGTTGCACTTTAAATAATTACAAGTGATATATTCTCTAGAATCAAGTTAAAAAAGAAGATGTTAAAAGGGTCAAAGGGAATTACACTTGCTTGACGAAGCTGGAACACACTAGTAAAGGTCAGAGGTCCAGCAAATACAACAAGAATGAGTGACATGAAGTTGCCTAAACAACACAATACTTGCTTCAAACTAACAGAAAAACTTTAACAAATGAACAATTTGCAATGATCAAATAGAAAAAGAAAGAAAAATGAAATAAAAAAAAAGTTAAAGAAGAAAGAAAGTTTTTGAGATAAATCTCATTTTCAATCATCAGAAGAAGTAGAATGCAGACATTCAGTATTTATATACTAACTAATCAAGTGACTAATCAATTGTTGTTAACAGCTTATTAATAGATTAACAAATATTGTTAATACTTGCTAATAGTTCAATCTATTAACTATTGACAACTGACAGCTGACAGCTAACAGCCTAACAAACTTTCCAATGCACATTTAGCACATGCTCAATTATTCCAATATTTCCTTTATTTTCTTTCCTTTAAACAACTTATGTATGTCATCCTTCTCAGTAGTGCTGACTTCAAGTTTTGATCTTAATCTCGAAAAAACTTGTTTAAATAAGGGCTTGGTGAAAAGAGCATAAATTTATTCTTGTGCTAGTAAATGGTTGATCAAAAGTTGTCCTCGCATCACTTTTTCACACAAAAAGTGTACATCAAGCTCTACATGCTTTAGTTTAGCATGGAGCATAGGATTAGCTACTATTGAAATAACACACATATTATCACACCATTTCGTTGTGTACCAACCAACTTTTTACCAACTTCATTCAATAAATTCACCACCTAGGATAAATCAGTAGTTGCATTAGCAAGGGTTTGATACTCAACCTCTAATGTAGAACGTGCTACTACATTTTTCTTTTTTGAAAATCAATCAATCAAGTTATTGCCTAAATACACATAATAACCAGATGTTAACCTACGATCTTCAAGTGAACTACCCCAATTAGAATCTGAGAAAGTTGTTAAAGTCAATTGATCAGCTAAAAAAACAAGTCCATGTGTGACAGTTGCTTGTAGATATCTCAAAATTCTTTTTATTTCTGCTAGTGTTTGTCAGTAAAAGCTTGCATATGCTGACTAACTTTTTTTTACTGAAAAAGCTATGTCTAGCCTCGTGAGATAAATGTACTAAAGTCCTCCAACAACACTATGATATTTGACAGCATACTCAGAAGTCAAAGAATAATTATTAGAAGCAGATAATAAAGAAAACATGATCGTTAGAGTAAAAACTAGTTTTGAATTTATTATATTAGCCTTATCAAACCATTGTATCTTTTGATTTTAGTACCAAGGGAAAACTTCAAATCTCACATGCCTTTGAGTGAAAACTTTCCATTGAGTTTCTTGATAACAATATCAACCACTTGCGGGTCATCTCGAGTGAGGATTATATCATCCATATACACTAAACATAACACACAAGTACTTGAAGTTCTTCTTATGATGAGTGAAGGATCAAAAACCGAAGTAAAAAAAATGTAATTCACTTGTCATGAAATCTTTCAATTTTTGAAACCAAGCTCAAGGAGCTTGTTTGAGCCCATATAAGGTCTTGTTCAGCTTGCAAACTGAAAATTCACCATTTTCACCATTTTTTTCAAAGCCAGATGGCTGCTTCATGTACAACTCTTATACAATATCTCCATTTAAGAAGGCATTACTAACATCTATCTGTCTCAACTGCTACTTATGTGAAATTTCTAAGAAAATTACAATTCAAACATTACAAGCTTATAACGCTCTATAAATTCATCTTCCTTCTTTTTTACCTTAAAAAAGCCATCTAAACCCTACTACTTTTCGATTATGAGGCTGGGACACCAAACTTCTAGTTTGGTTTTTGATCAATGCATTCAGTTCCTCTTGAACTGCTATTCCATGGAATGATGAATATCTATAAGAATGAAAAAAATGTCAGTTACATGATATAGATGAATCTTGGGCTTTAATATACTTATTTTTCCTCTTGTAATCATTGAATGGACATTTGTAGCTAGAATAACTAGATGAGCAAAATAAATATGTAACAAGAACATCTAGCTGAAGAGAAGTAATATGATTGTTTGGAATAGGATTTGAAATTTTTGTTGTAGAAAATATGTTGTCATTATGTGGATCATGAACTAAAATAGTATGAGGTAAGTATAAATCTAAAGTGTGTGATGCAATAGAAGATGGGGTTGCACAAGAATGAGTAGGTGAATGATCAATAGGAGAATGAACAACTAATGTATGTGATTCACTAGGAGGTAAAGAAACATATGAATTATAAAAAGACTTACTAGATAAAGGTGACCATTTTGATTTCTACAAAACATAAATAGAGTTGGGAATTACATGCAAATGTGTAATGATAAAGGGTATTCATGTAGAAGGAGATGTTATTTTTTTTGTGGAGGAGTTTGTTCAGAAAAAAGGAAATTGCTTTTTTCCAAATTTAACATGTCTAGAGATGTAAATTCTACCATTTACAACTAAGCATTTATAACCTATATGAGCGTCAGCAAAACCAAGATATGTACAAGGTATAGAATAATACTACAATTTATGCTTATTATAGGGAGCCAACAAAAGATAGCATCTACAGCCAAATACTCTAAGGAGTTATAACTTGGTTTCTTTTTATGAAACTTTTCAAAAGGATTGATTCTTTACAAAGTTTTTGTAGGAACGATATTAATTAACTAAGTACCAGTAAGGAAAGCATCATACCATTGTGTCCAGGGCATGGAAGCCTAAACAAGTAAGGTCAACCCAAGTTCAACTATTTGAATATGTTTTCTTTTAATCATACTATTTTGCTCTAAGATATATGAATAGGTGATTCTATGTCGAATACCACGAACTTGAAAGTATTTTGGAAAAGCTTGAAACTCTCCCCCATTGTTTGTTTGGATAGCCTTAATTTTTTTTATCAAAAACTAATTCAACTCGTCACATCCCGAAAATCAGGTTAGTAGAATTGGGCTTTTAAACTAGGGGTTGTATCAGGTATCATAAATTAGGGTCATAAGTGGGTAATTAAAGAACTAAAATTACATATTCGGGTTTTTATTTTATTATTTAGCTCAAAACAAAATTTAATTTTGAGGTCTAATTTGAAAAAAATGGATTTTAATTAATTTAAGACATTTTTGGAAAAGGGAAGAATTAGGAGTGAGCTAAAGGGCAAATTGCTCAATTTTTGAAATTAGTCTCCTACAAGAGAACGTCGGCAGTCTTCCCCTTCTTCTCAAAAACTCAAACTATTTAAAAGTTTTCCAAAACCTAAAATCATAGAGTTTCTTCGAAATTGTTTCATTCATTCATATTTATTAACTTCCCAAACACCAAATTAACCCCTAGTTTCAAACGAAAATCGCTTTTTCTTCCCTAAATTCATCATTATTCTTCTTGATTTCAAATCTCAAATTAGAGTTGTAAATCGTCGTTTCATCAAATTAAGGTAATATTCTTACTTTCTATGGTTAAATAAATAGTGTTGTTAATTCAAATCAAGTTTTAAACGGGTATATTTGAGTTTGATGTTTTTAAAATATGTTTGGATTCAATAATGGTAGATTTCGAATTTCAAGTCACAAATTTGTCATTTTTCTTCTTGAGTTCAAATCTCAAATGAGAGGTGTAGATGTTCGTTTTCACCAAATTAAGGTAATATTCTTACTTTCTATGGTTAAATAAAGAGTGTTGTTAATTTAAATTGAGTTTTAAACGGGTATATTTGAGTTTGATGTTTTTAACGTATGTTTGGATTCAATAATGGTAGATTTTGAAATCTTGAGTAAACTTGTATTTTCAAAGTGATTTTTTATTCATTTTAACTTAATTAGAAGGTATTTAAGTTCAATTTGATAGTTAACTTCAATTTTAACTTAAATACATGAAAAAATGGAAAAACTCTTGATTCTTAAAAATTCGGTTATGAACTATCAAATTGAAGTGAAATACCTTTTAATTAAGTTAAAATGAATCAGAACTCAAGATTTTGAAATATACCATTATTGAATCCAAACATACGTTAAAAACATCAAACTCAAATATACACATTTAAAACTCTATTTGAATTAACAACACTCTTTATTTAACTATATAAAGTCAGAATATTACCTTAATTTGGTGAAAACGAAGATCTACACCTCTCATTTGAGATTTGAACACAAGAAGAACAATGACAAATTTGGGGAAGAAAATGTGATTTTCATTTGAAATTGGAGGTTATTTTGGTGTTTGGGAAGTTAATAAATATGAAGGAATGAATCAATTTTGAAGAAACTCTCTGATTTTAGGTTTTGGAAAACTTTTGAATAATTTGAGGTTTTAAGAAGAGGAAGACAGTGGGTGTTCTCTTGTAGGAGACTAATTTTGAAAAATTGGAAAATTTTCCATTTAGGTCACTCCTAATTCTTCCCTTTTGAAAAAGGTCCTAAATAAATTAAAATCTATATTTTTCAAATTAAACCATAAAATTAAATTTTGTTTTGAACTAAATAATAAAATAAAAACCCAAATATGTAATTTTAATTCTTTAATTACCCACTTACGACCCTAATTTCTAATACCTAACTCAACCCCCGGTTTAAAGACCTAATTTTACTAACCCAATTTTCGGGGTGTGACACAACCTATTTCTTAAACATCAAGAAAGTTGACAATGCATCAAATTTTTGCTTAAGACCAAATAATCAAACATGACGTGTAAAGGCATCAATAAAGGAGATATAATATCTATAACCATAAAAAAAAATTGGAGCAGGACCCACAATTTAGTTTCAACTAACTACAAAGGTACATCATTAATTGTAACAGACTTAGAGAAGAGAAGTTTGTGATTTTTACCTAACTGACAAACTTGACACAAAACAACAATTTTATTTATTTTCACAGACAGCTTACAATCATAAACAATTTTTGAAAGCAAATTATTAGAAACATGGCCAAGTATACAGTGCCAAAGATCTTGAACAAAAACTTGAGAACAACGAATACATGAATCGTTATTTGGAGCAACATTCTTATGTAAACCATGAGAAGAATATGAAAACCTATTAATAGTGAGATCACAAGAAGAATCGACAGTAGCAACATTGCAAATTGAAGTAGAATAATCTTGCACTTTGAGTTTGTATAACCCATTTTATTCAATGCATTAAGTGAGAATCACCTGCATTTGAAGATCTTTAATATAACACTGAGTAGGGAAAATTTCAAAAAAAACAAATACTTGATTTTCTTTTGTAAATTCTGACACAAAGAGCAATTTTTATAGTATTAGGAACATGATATAGTTTTTGCAAGTGAAATGAATTTGAAAGATAACATAATACAATTTGAAAAACAAAATTAATAGATATAATGTTACCATTTCCAACTTGATCTGTATTTGAAGAAAAACTGACTGCAGACAGTTTGATGAGATCAATAATAAGATGACTAGAAGCCTCGAAATTAGAGTACTAAGCAGGATTTGTAACTATAGTTGGTGCAGCAAGAATAGCAGAATAAAAATAAGATAAAGTATTGGCCTCATGAGAAAAAGATGTATTATAAACAACCATTGGTCATGATTTTGGATAAGAGGATATAGAAGGTTGAAATTGTGATGTAACAATATTAGAATGTTGAACAGTAGGCATAGAAGGCCGTGAAAGAGTGTATGATATTATTTGTGATGGCATTTTTAAGTCATTAGTGATGGTTGAAACTAAGGATACAAATAAGAGAAAAGAGTCATGGTTGAAAATGTAGGAATAAGTGGAGGATTATGATAAGGTGTATGATAGCACATATTAGTAATACAAACACTTGGACACTATGTGACCAATCTTACCACATAACTGACATTGTGGTCTTGAAGATTTATTAAACCTTTCTTTGCCACGAGTTCAATAACCATTTCCTTGATAAAAGTAAGGTCATTGTTGTTGATTAGTCTCGTTGACCACTGGCCTATAATTAGAAGTATTTACACTAGATTCAAGTCTATACAAAGGTATAACAATAGATCCAGATTGTTGTTGTTGAACTGTAACATTAACAATCACATTTATATGAGAATTCATCATCTGTTGTCTAGCTTCTGCATCAAGCAAAACTAAAGTAACCTCTGTAAGATCAAACTCATGCTGGCTCGTAGTCATGATAGAAACGATACTTTCATATCCAAGAGGTAAACCATTCAATATAGGATATTTATGCTCATCCTCAATAATGATTTGACTACAACCAAACAAGGTATCACAAAATGTTTAATTTCTACGTGATATTCAGATAGTCATTTTTAGCTTTTTTCACATTGTGTAGTTTACACCTATAGCGCATTTTCTTTGTTTGTGATTGATTAGAAAAAACTTGATGTAACTTAAACCAAATTTCTTGAAAAAAATCAAGACTAATAAGATGTGTATGCGAGGTAGGACTTACAAAAGACATGAGCCAAAAGACTAGTGCAAATCTTGTTGTTCATAGGCTATGTATGTATGATTTTCAACTTGAGCGTCATCAGTGTTTCTTATAACTCGAGTAGGAAAAGGAAAGGTACCTTTAATGTAAGATTGCAATCAATGAGTTCGAAGAATAAGAACATGTTTCTAGGCTAAATAATTGATCTCATTGAACAACAACAACAAAAAAAAAACACTTTGTTGTCGATAGAATAGTGGCAGATCCTAAAGCCATTGCAATACTAGTGGTAAAAGCAACAGGGCTGTCATGTTGTGATGTTATAATTTGCGCCATGAGAACAAGAAAAGTGATATAATTAATATGAAAAATGAATCAAATAACAACAATCAAATACTCTAATACCACAACAGAAAAACTCTAACTGATAACAATGATCAAACATAAAAACAATGAACAATGAAAAGCAAAAAAGTTAAAAAAGAAAGAAAGCTTTTGAGATAAAACTCATTTTCAATCATCATAAGTAGTAGAATGCATACATTCAGTGTTTATATACTAATTAATCAACAGATTAATAAATATTGTTAATACTTGCAAACAACTCAATCTGTTAGTTGTTAATAGTTAATAGCTAATAGCCTAGCAAACTATTCCAACTCACATTTAGTACATGCTCAAGTATCCCAATACAAACACAATTATAATTTAGTACAAAGTGAACTCATTTGTGTTCTCTGGTCACTTTTGCAAATCAATAATAAGTAATCACAGTCTTAAGACCAAAGACATAAACAGCTATTCTTCCTCACTTTCTTTTTTATTTTTACTCTATTTTCTTCATTAGTTTGAGCTCATATTTTTCTAATGTGTAATGACTTAAACATCAGAGAGCATTCCAAAGCACAAACTCTCATATCTCTAGCTCACCTTCACCTTACAATAACTACCGAGCATTCAAGCTCATTTCGTTGCCCTTGAAGAAAATATCTCAAACCAATACATCGCCAATCATGTGTAAACAAGAAGCCTCATTATGAACTGAGCAAAAATCATGCTCAACCTCCTTAGCACTTCAAGTTAAGGGATAAGCAAAAATCTAATTAGCTAATCAATTTAATGGAAAAAAGTCGATTTTCAATTTATTCAGTCAAGGTAATGGGTTTGATGATTTATTCAAGTCTAATTTTGGGCTTCCAAACTAAATGAATAGACCGAATTCCCATATTAATTCCAAAATCCAATTAATTCAATACCCAATGCCCATAGAAAATTCAAACTCAATTTTTTTTTTTCTGTTTTATAAATAAATAAGTAGAAAAATTAAATACCGCCAAAATTGACCAAATTAAACTGAAGAAGTTTGTTTGATTTTTTTGATTTTTTTTTTTCATATAGAGTCGATTGTTTCAATAATTTTAATAAGTTTATTATTAACATAATAATATTTTATATGATTCAAGTTAATTTTTGTCTGAAAATCATATTACGAAGCTCCTTTTCGACAAAATCATTTACCCTTTTCAACAATTTCTAGAAAGAAAAGTTTATTTCTTTTGAGCTATTTATTTTCGTGAAACAAACATAAAAAGGAAAAAGGGAAAAACATTTTTTTCCAAGTCATGTTCTGCAATGCATCCAACAGTGATGGGTTTGGGGTGAGCAATGGATATTTGCCACTTAACCCTTTACTTCCCTTCAAGCAAAAGCTTAAGCAATACAAGATCCATAGGGTTATCTTTCAGAATGGTTAGAAGTGGCCCAAAAATACCCACTACGAAAATGGGTACTGAAACTCATAGATCAAAATGGTATTATCTTGAAAGAAGAAAAAGGGTTCATGTCAATTAATTACTCCACCTACTTCACTCAAAAACACTCATTTGATGGAATTTTATTAAAATAATAAATTTTTTACTAAAATAATTTAGATTCAATTTTATTTATTAAAATAATATAAATTGAATAATAAAAAGAACTTTTCTTTTTCCATACCCTAAATTGACACAGTTGGTGGCAATTGGAGAGAGCACAGAAAATGGAGCCATGTGTGCGAGAACCCAACCAACCCAACATAAACCTCACTCAACCCTATTTACTACTTCCACTCTAAATCACAATATAAACCTCCCAAACCCAAACTCGTCTCACACAACTCCTACATTAAAAAAGTTGTGGAAAAAAATATTTCCAATTGATTTTAGTTTTTGAACTTTTTTAAAAAAAATTATAAATCTAATTCAACCTATTTTGAACTTTTTATCTGAGTTAATATATTAATAAAGTTTTATATTTATTTTTTACAAAGTTTCTTGTCGGATTGCTCAAGTAAACATATTTATCACTTACCATCCTAAAAAGTCAGGTTAATAAGGTAAAAAAAAAAATTGCTTTGATGCGTCTAGTACATGTCCTCAATTATGACATGATAATTGAACTTAATCTAGGCCCTTGATTTTCGCTAATGCCTAAATTTGTGACATGTCACTTTAACTACATAAAGGGACATATCTTCAACATGATGTTTAAGTTATCAAGATTTGCATACATCCTTCTTGGGAATAGGAGAGTTCAATAAAATGAGTTATTGAGTATTTTCATTAAAACTTGATTAACTGAAAATGATTGATATTTAGATTTGGATTAAAAAAATGAGTTGATTTCTTAGAAAATAGCTCATAATTGATTGAATTAATTTTACATTTTTTAAAATTTTAAAATTATTTATTTAATTAAAATCGGATGAATTAATTTTTATTGGAGTTGTGTGAGATGAGTTTAGCTTTTAAGGGATTTATATAGTAAGTTAGGATGGGGCATTAAATAAGGTTGAGTGGGATTTGATATTGGGTTGGATTGAGGTCGTTGGTTTTGGAAACAGAAGGTGATGGTGATATAGAACTCAATTTTTTATGTCATTGTCCCAAATCGTCATTGTGTTGATTTGAAGTATGGGAACACTATATTATATTCTTATAAATAAAATTAGATTTATATTATTTTAGTAAAAATCCCTTCATTTGATCACTTTTATTAGCATTAATGACATTGTTTTCGTGAGTTGTGGATTAGCTCATCAACCATAAATACAATCCCATGTGCAATCAACAACTTTACGTACTTGCAACTTTCACTAAATACAATGCTAACTCCCTACGGAGGAAGTAATTTAATTAGGGAAAAGCCTTGCATGTTAAAATGTGTTATATATTTTTATATTTTTTTTTAATTTTAGTTTTTATATTTTTATTTGTAAGAATTTAATTTATTAATTTTAAAATTTTAAAATTTAGGTTGAATAATAAATATTTTTATTTTTAAAAAAAATGGTTAGTGTGATATTTGAAATAAAAAAATTTTATTTAGTAGTAATGTAATTAAGAAAATGACATTTTAATAAACTTGAATTTAATAAAATAATTTTAACAATGTTAACAATTAGATTTAAAATTTAAAATTTAAAAAGTAAAGGGACTAAATTATTAAAATAAAATAATATGGACTGAATTTTAAATCTAAAAAGAGTACATGAATTTATGGCATATACTAACAATTAAAATAAAATAGCAAGTTTAATGACTTTTTTGACTCTCCAACTTTACAAAAAAAAAAAGTCGTTTTAGTATTTCATTTAATTTTTTTTGTTTTAGTCCTTAAACTTGTACTTTTTATCAAATCAACCCAAAATGCATAGAAAAGTTAACATTTTTTTCGAAAACTTTGATGGCTTGGCATACATGTGAATTGCACATGGATAACACGTCAGCATTTAATTAATTTTTTTAAAATTTTAAAATTATAAAAAACTAAAAAATATTTTAGAATTTAAAAATCATTAAAATTATTTAAAAAAGTATAAAAATATTTTTAATAACTTTAAAATTTTAAAAATAATTAAATGTTGATATGTTATCCACATGGCAATCCACGTGTATGTTACACGTCAATAAAGTTAACAAATGTTAACTTTTCCATTCATTTTGGTGTGATTTGACAAAAAATACAAGTTTAAGAGCTAAAAAAGACGGAAAATAAAATAGAGGATTAAAATAACTTTTTTTAAAGTTGGAGGACAAAAATATTATTATGCCATAATAGTATGATTCCTACCACGCTTTGCGTTGGTTAATTATTTTTCGGACTAATTTGTTGAGCAAATTTTGTAGGTTAAAATATACTTCAAGTCTTTATACATTTGAGATTTAGTCTTTATACTTCTATTTTTTGGGAATTTAGTCTCTCTACTTATTGAATTTAATAAATAGATCCAATTGTTGACACCATTAAATTCTTTATATAATTTCGTTGGTGTCACATTTTAAAATTTTTAAATAACATACTCACTTGATAAGCATGTAACAAAAATAACATTACAATAGACATGAATTTAACAGATAAAAGTAACTATGTTAATATCTCTTAAAAATAACATTTTAATTAAAATAAAGTATTTTGCCAAATTATGTTAAAAAAATTAAAATATAAATGCTAAATCTTAAATTTAAGTGTAATACATGTAACAAAATTAAAATTCCAACATTATTATATAATTTATAATAAAAAGTATATGCTCCCATAACACTTTGCCACAGTAATTGATGGGCATCGAAACCACCAAATATAAATTTCTATGACAAAATAACAGTAATTAGTAGTATAGAGCAGTAGGATCAAATCTATAGGGACTAGCTATCTAATTTCGCCTTTTTCCATGACTAGAATCACTGTCGCGGCCACAGTCATACCCACGACCTATGCGTAGAAATGCTGAAAATAAAAATAAAAATAGGGGGTTTAAGTTTATTAAGATAATAAAATAAGGAAATACGAAAAATAAAATAAAAATAGATTCAAAAATGCAAAAATAAATTTAAGAAAATAAAATAAATGGAAAAACAAAATACATTTTAAGCATAGCCTTAGTCTCGGTGTACTCCAATCTTGAATTGATCCTTGAAATAGATCTTCACTTCCAAGCAATAAGCAGGTTATAGCGGCCAAGAACATCCCGACAGCCAACTTTTCCTTATGTAGTCGGTCCAGGTACAAACTGCAAACCAGCTCTTGCCAAATTTCTAACTGCGATACACGTGCTCGCAATTTAAGATTTCGACAACCTTCCGATCTGAAAAGCCCAACTCGAATAAATGGCCTCAACCTCGTGGGTCATTTAAATTCGATCTCTATCTCCCTTAACAGAATCCAACTGGCTTTTTCCACCTAGACACGCCAATTTATTCGCGGGAATTCGAACACAGCACAACCGATTTGTCTTCCTAACTGTATGCCAAATAACTCCAACCCAACATGCACTTTTTGAATCGAAGCTGAATCAACTTTAAGGGACGAATTTGTACTATCCCTTATACCGAAGAAATAGAAAATACTGCACTGAGAGGTTTTTTGAGTGGGTTCGTATCTCACGATTATTTTGTTGGACAATTTTCGGGCTAAAGCTAAAAAATGTTTAGTTAATCCTGGAGGAAATCATGCTTTGAAAATAGATTTGTGGAATTGTGGGTGATGGAAAGGGGAAGGGCCTTAGAAGGTAATTAAGCCAAAAAAAAAGAGTTGAAAGTAAAGAAAAAAATGAAACAGAATAGAATTGGCAGAGTGTAAATGACGTAAGAAAGGGAGAAAAAAAAGAATTTATTAAATGTCAAAGCAAAGTGTGTGTTTCATTGGTTGTAGCCACTAGGTATTTTATACATACTTCTAGTGCTAAAATTTAGCTAGATTTTCTCTAAATATTATTACTAAATAATCCTAAATAATATCACTAAATAATTTAAAATTTAAAAATCAAATTTAAACTACAGATAAAATTTAAACTAATTACAGAGTTGTAACAATGTCAAAAATCATTCAATCTTTATCTAGCCACTTTTAAATAAACTCTTCAACCTTTTAATCTTTATCCAATCATCTTTGTATCTTCAATCTTTCAATCAAGCCCCCCTTTTTGCTTTTTGTTTCAATTTAGCCTTTTTTTTAAGAGTTTGAATTCAGCACACCAACATCATTCTTGATAAGAAAAATCTAAATTTAATAGCATTTTATCCGATAATTAGTCAAAAATAAATATATGAAAAATATGAATTAATCTTGCTATCAAATTCCCCCTACTTAGCCAATGCTTGTCCTCAAGCATAATATCTACTAAAAATAATTCGTCAATCCTTTTCAAAATCAAAACCCCTTTCCTAGTCAAGCATACTGCAAACAATTAGGTGAATAAAAAATAAACAATTGCTAAGCTCAACCAATAAGCATTTTATAAAATCTTGAACAGTATGTTAAATTCAACTGTTTCACTAAATTTAAGTTTAATCAAACATGCAAAACGATCATACCCAATATATACTTTTATTTATATTTTTTATTATTTATAAATTTTTCATTTTTTTATTCAAACGTAGTTAAGTCTTTTGACGCAAAGTGAGATGACAACCCAAACACCTTACCTCGGTTACTAAACTCGAAATGTTCTCTTTATTTAATTATTTGTTTTTAACGAATTTGAGACATAATCAAACCTTTTGACGTGAAACGAGATGACAACCCAATCACCTTATCCCGGTTACTCAATTTAATTTCATCTGTTCCTAATCAATTTATTTCTCCTTTCTAAAGGCAGTTCGGTTAGCAGAGTGTTACAAGCTTTGGCTCATCACCAAACCTTTTGATGCGAAACAAGATGACAACCCAAGCACCTCATCTCGGTTACTCAACTTTGTCACATTTCTGAATCTTCATTCTTAACCAAGCAATTAGCAACTTTATTTAAAACGAGTAATTTCATTAGGCAAGTTAAAAAAACCCAACAATTTTCACGGGTAAGGCATAATATTTTCGATTCTACAAAATATCCATTGATCAAGCAAGCAATAGTTAATCATGATTCACCCACTTATTTAAGTAAACGAAACATAAGAATTAGAGGTTTATTTCTGAAACAAATTAAGAAATTATTCTTAGCAAAACACATGCAAAAAGAAAGTATGACATGATCCCCCTACTTAGTCCACATTGCCCCCAATGTGCATAAATAATAATAAAAGTTTATGCAAAGTGTACTCCCCGTGTATATTCAATGGGTCGAAAGACGGTGGGAGGGACCTCTTTGTAGTATGTTGAGGATGCTTGAGATGTTGGCTTCCATTGTTTCAAGGCGAGCTTTAATGCGAAGAAGTCGTTCATCTACAGTAGAAGGTGGTTGCTCCTTTTGTTCTCTAGTAGCCGGATCACATCTTCGTCGAAAGACTTTATTTCTTCGAGCAATTCGTGTACCTAAAATATAACGCGAGAAATGGATTAAACAACATTTTATTTAATTATCAAATTAAACTAGAATTCAAAATTATATTTAAATAAATAAAGATAAATATGGGTTGCCTTCCATAAAGCGCTTTTGTTTAACATCGTTAGCTCGATGACCTGAGAACTTAATCGTTCGACTCCTCAAAAAATAATTCCTCCACCATGTGTACTTGAAAGTTCTTGTAAAAGGGTTTTAACCTTTGACCATTTCTTTTAAAACATTTACTGGATGCCTCGCTCTTAATTTCAACTACACCATGAAGAAATATTTTAGTAATAACAAAAGGACCAAACCACTTGGTTCGAAACTTGCCCGAAAAAATTCTCATTGTAGGATTGTAAAATAGCACTTTCTAGTCAACTAAAAATTGTTTGTGAGATATTTTCTGGTCACGAAACGCCTTGATTTTGTCTTTATAAATTTGGGCGTTTTTATATGCGTCTCACTGAATCTCTTTGAGTTTCTGAATGTCCAATTTTTGATAATTACCTAGGGCGTTCAATTCTATGTTGCATCTTTTCACTGCCCAAAATGCTTTATATTCTAACTCTACAGAAAGGTGACACGATTTATCGAATATGAGTCGATAAGGCGACATTCCTATGGGTCCCTTGTAAGCAGTATGGTACACCCACAATGGGTCATTTAAACGTAAGCTCCAGTCCTTCCTATTTGGTTTCACGGTCTTTTCGAGAATCGACTTTATTTCGCAGTCCAAAACTTCAACTAGACCATTTGTTTGTAGGTGATAGGCCGTGGCCACATGTTGTGTCACCCCATACTTTTTCAGTATAGTATCAATTACCTTGTTGCTGAAATGAGTTCCTCGATCGCTGATTAATGGTCTTGGTGTAACAAACCTGGAAAAAATAGAGTTAGTTAGAAAATCCACTACAGTTTTAACATTGGCATGTCAGGTAACTTTAGCTTTAACCCATTTAGATATGTAATATAAAGCGAGAATAATGTAAACATTATTAAATGATGAAACAAACGGTCCCATGAAATCGATGCCCCACACAAAAAAAATTTTGCATACATGTATAGGTGTGAGGGGTCTCATTCCTTCAGCTTAAATTCCCCACTTTTTGACATCTCTCGCAAGTTTTGGAAAATAAATAAACATCATTAAATATGTGTGGCCAAAATAATCCATACTCAAGTACCTTATGTGCAGTGCATTTAGGACCGAAATGCCCTCCACAAGTATAAGAATGACAAAAAGAAAGGATAGATTGTACCTCTATTTCTGTGACACATCGTCAAATTACCTTATCAGAACAGTGTTTCCATAGGTATTCCCACCTGTCACGCAAGTGACTCAAGTTCGATCCTCGCCAAAAGTGCCAGAACTTGATGGGTGTCGAAACCACCAAATATAAATTCCTACGAAAAAATAACAGTAATTAGCAGTATAGAGCAGTAGGGTCGAATCCATAGGGACTGGCTATCTAATTTTGCCTTTTTTCGTGACCAGAATCGCTATCACGATAACAGCCGTGCCTTCGACCTGTGTGTAGAAATGCTAAAAATAAAAATAAAAATAGGGGGTTTAAATTGATTAAAATAATAAAATAAGGAAATACGGAAAATAAAATAAAAACAGATTCGAAAATGCAAAAATAAATTTAAGAAAATAAAACAAATGGAAAAATAAAATATTTTTTAAGCTTAGCCTTCGCCTCAATGTACTCCAATATTGAATCTATCCTTAAAATAGATCTTCCCTTCCAAGTAATAAGCTAGTTATAGCGACTAAGAATGTCCTGATCGCCAACTTTTCCTTATGTAGTCGATCCCGGCACGACTTACAAACCATGGTTAAACTATCTGAGTTGACAGAAGACTTTCATCCAGGAAGTCATCTCTAAGAGGTGTATCATCTTTTGAAAAGGGAATTCGACTCAAGTGATCAACTATTGAGTTCTCACTTCCTTTCTTGTCATTAATCTCGAGACTGAATTCTTTTAAAAGAAGAATCCAACGAATTAGCCTAGGTTTTGCCTCTTTTTTCCCATCAAATATTTCAACAGTGCATGGTCAGAAAAAATAATAACTTTAGTGCTTAATAAATACGATCTAAATTTTTCCAAAGCAAAAACAATAGCTAATAATTCTTTTTCAGTAGTTGAGTAATTGCTCTGGGTAGCATCTAATGTTTTAGAGGTGTACGATATGACGTGAGGTTCCTTTCCAATTCTTTACCCAAGGACAGCTCTTACAGTTTGGTCTCTTGCATCTTGAAAGGATAATCCCAATTTGGTGATTGTACTATAGGAGCTACAATTATACCAAAATATATTTAAATGGTGAAGGGTAGGTATACGACGATCATTAGGCCATAATTGAACAAGGGGTAGCAACACTACCTTTCTTTTTCCCACCAACAACCGCCGATCATTAGGTCATAATTGGAATGAAAAAAAAACATATTTAAATAGTGAAGGATAGGCATACGGCGATATCAATAATTTCTACCAATATAAATGTGAAAATCGGGATAAAATATAGGTTGGAAAGGTGGAGGGCATGTGTCAGGCAACACCCAAACCCAGAGTGGAGGGGTACTGTCAAGCGACACTAAGCCCTATTTAAACGATGTTTTCTTAAATGGTTTAGTAGGGAAGAAGAAAAGAGGGAAAAATTGTAGAAGAATAGAAAACAAATAAGGTTAGTATAATATGAATCGTTTTTTTTTTTAAAATAAAATTTGTTTTTTCAAATAATTTATTGAAAATTTTAATGATTTTTACAGATCTACTGGAGAGTAGCATTAATGTTATCAAATTGTTGAAAACACTGCTGCTCGAAACTGTTGAGGTGCTTAGATATGTCAGCATATCAAGCCGCCGCATGAACTGGACAATGGGAGCGTGGTGGCTGGGATGGTGAGTCCTCGTGCTATGGAGGGACATCATTAGTAATATCCTCTGGAGCCTTCTCCTCGGTAGATTGGGCGAGACAATATTGGGGAGGGTAGGTTCCTCGGCGTTTTTCAATCATCCTCATGCTGAGCATGCTCGAGATGCCTTGTGGAGACATCTGGCCAATGAGTGTAAGGGATGATTCTTGGGCCACGGTGTTGAAGAGTCCGAAGTGTCGCGCCAGTCGAGTCATGTAGGGGCCAATAGAGATGACCCCCCTCTGATGCCGCTCCATCTGGTAGAGAATGGCAAGGGTGATAAAGTATGCAAGGTCGAAGACGTGCCTGTTTGACATACACCATAAGTAGTAGACGTCATGGGTAGTGATGACCGGTGCTCTCTCTCCGCCCTATCAAAGTGTGAGATAAAATAGAATGTAGATACCTTAAGGACAGAGGGAGAGATGATGCCTTGGTGCGACTAGGGTCGTAGCTACCGAACGTGGAACGAGGGTACTCCAACACTTTGAGGGAGAATAATGGATGTGACAGTTGAGGGTATCGAGGTCGTTCTCTTTTTGAAACTCCTCCGTGTAAAGGCCCAGTGCTGCACCAAACTCTGAGACGCTCAATTGGCGTACTAGACCGTCAAGTCTAAATTGGATCATGCCGGGATCATCATGGTTGGTCATTACGGTCTGAAGATGGAATGTCGAGCACAGTTCCATCGTGAGCTCGAGGTACGTCGGCTCGATGATCCCAAAGAAGAGCTCTCAAGGATCGGTGGTAAGGAGGGCCCGAATTGCATCTGTCAACTGAACATGTTCTACCACAGCCCAGTTGATGCAGCGGTCCGGAATTAAAGGTCGAGCCCGGAGTATTTGGAAAAGTTCTTCTTGGGGCCCAATGATGAACTATAGGAAAGGATGACGAATTTTCGCGGTAGGGCTCGAGGAAGATGATGCTCCCTTTCTTTTCTTCGAGGCGGAGACGGTGGCTTTCTTCCCTCATGAAGATGACATGGTGAACCTGTAATTGGAACCATTAATTCGCCTTGATGAGTGGACAAGGTAAAATGCAACTAAATTCGAAGAGGAAATCCATAAATATGTTCAGCCACAACTACTAAATTTAACTAAAACAATAAGTTCAATAGCAGACTTTTGTGGCATTAGCATGGTGGTATGAGTAAAAATGGCAAAGAATGGAATGCAACATATTATATGGATGAAAAAAAATGTCAACACAAAAGGCATGAATATTTCAACTATCCTAACCATGAATATTCACTTCTACTAGTCAAATGGAGTAGAGAAATCATGCAATGAGTAAGAATTTTAACATGAAAGAGATGATAATTTGTTTTATAAATGAAATTTGAGTGATGGAAAGATGAAAATAACATGAAAATTATAGATTACTATGATAAATAGCATTATAAATCAGTGAAATAAAAGAGAAAGGAGTAAACAAACACTAGAAAGGGAAGAATGAACGTCAAAAAATGGTGTTGGAGGCGGTGCACGGGCATGGCAGGGGGGCCGTATGGACTTGCAGCGGCTAGGGTTAGGGATTTTGAGTGAAGAAGACAATGAATAGTGCAGCTTATTTATAGATTTTGAGGCACATGACTAGGGGACACGCCCGTGTTCCCCAATTTTAGCCCGTATGTTTTACGTTTTTCCTATTTTGGTGCGTCTGAAATTCGTCCCACGGCCGTGTACCTTGGGCCTGTTGGTGCACACAGTCGTGTCGCACGACCGTGTCTAGCTTCATTCACTTCTCCCACGCTCGTGTATACAGGCCCACGCCCGTGTTAATTTGATAGGTTCGACCATAGGTGCTAGACACGGGCGTGTCGCACTTCCATGCTAGTTTGTCAGTTTCAACCACGGTCCTAGGGCACGGGCGTGTTGAATGCCCGTGTTGTTTTGGCAGGTTCGCCCACGGCCATGTCGCACGGCCTTGGTGATTTATTGTAGCCCGTGTTTTGGGGAAATCTTTTCCCTGTTTCCACACGGTCCTAAACACACCCGTGTGCTTGGCAGTGTGAGTATGGTAAACTTGTATTCAAAAGCTTCGTTAATAGGTTAGGTGGTAAACACTAAAATTTAAAGAAGTTAATATAGTTAGTGCTCGGGCTACCTCCCGAGAAGCACTTATTTATAGTCTAAGCTTGACTTACCTCTCCATCAAATGGTCATGGTGGTTCGAGGAGTTTATACTCCCTATTCTTGCTATCAATCTCATCAAGATAAGGTTTTAGACGGGTGTTGTTTACCTTAAAAGTGCCGAACTTGGGATGACTTACCTCGACTGTACCGAATGGGAAAATGCTAAGTACCGTAAGACAGATTTCTTCATTCGGTTTTGCAGTGACAATGTAAGGATCTATGGCATCTAGTAAGACTTTATATCCAACCTTAAGTTGAATTAGAGAGGTATCGAGCTCGTTCTGGCGTAGTTTTGGTTTATCGTGTGTTCTCAGTTTATGTGTTCGTCATTCATCTAGCTCCTCTATTTTCAGCCTTCGTTCTTCATGACTAGGTCCTATATTGTTGCTGGAACATGGTTTGTGTACTTCCTTCAGATTCATTTCCTGTAAAGTATGTTGCGTCATATTGTCAGTTTTAGTAGAATGGTTTATACAATCACCTTCAATTTTCGATGTGTTGCCAGAATTGCGAGCTTGAAGGGTGATTGTTTTGTCTCCCACACGAAGTGTGAGTTCACCTGTGCCAACATCAATAATCGTTTTAACAGTTGCTAAAAAGGGCCTTCCTAAAATCAAAAGGGTGTTGTTATCCTCTTCTATGTCTAAAACAACGAAGTCAATGAGAAATATAAATTTATCGATTTTAACTAGCACATCTTCAATAATGCCCCTAGGAAATCTTATAGTTTTATCTGCTAATTGAATGCTTATCCTAGTCTGTTTGGGTTTCCCAAGACCTAGCTGCTTAAACATTTTGTAAGGCATGACGTTAATACTAACCCCTGAATCAGCTAATGCATTATTAACATCTAAACTACCAATTAAGCAAGGAATTGTAAAACTCCCTAAATCTTTTAATTTGTTAGGTAGCTTATTCTGTACAATAGCTGAGCAAACTATGTTTAACTCCACATGCGACGCCTCGTCCAATTTCTGCTTGTTTGCTAAAAGCTCTCTTAAAAATTTCATTGCATTTGGCATCTGCGAGAGAGCTTCAATAAACGATAAGTTAATATGTAATTTTTTTAAGAGTTTAAGGAATTTACCAAATTGCTCATCTGAGCGATCTTTCCTTGTCGCATTAGGGTATGGCACTCGAGGTTTATATTCTACACTCACCGTTTTATTTTTATTATGACTTACCTCACTTTTACCTTTACTCACCATAGTTTCTTGCCTCGATTCTGGCTCAGGCTCAATGAATCCTTCTTTATCTTGAACATTAATTGCGTTGAGTTGTTCCCTTGGGTTAAGTTCAATATTACTTGGCAAGCTACCTTATGGTCGCTCGGAGATTAGTTTGGACAGCTGGCCTATCTGAGTTTCGAGCCCTTGGATTGATGCTTGTTAATTTTTAAGTGCCATCTCGGTATTCTAGAAACGGGTTTCTGACAGCGAGATGAATTTGGATAACATCTTCTCAAGGTTCGGTTTCTTTTCCTGTTGATAAGGTGGCTATTGAAAACCCGGAGGATTTTGTGGCTTTTGATTCCCTTGACCACCCCAGGAGAAATTTGGGTGGTTCCTCCAACCTGCATTATAAGTGTTACTGTATGGGTTATTTTGAGATCTAAAGTTATTGTTACCCATATAGTTGACTTGTTCCTCTTCGGTTGTAGGATTGATATTCTGTATGCACACCTCCTCCACTTGAATCACACATCATTACTGGATATACCTGCGTAAAACCAAGTAAACCATCAATCTTTTTATTCAGAAGTTCTACCTGATTTGACAGCATATAACCGAGTCGACGTTATAAACGCTTGCTATTTTAGTTGGCTTAGTCCTCATAACTTGCCACTGATAGTTATTCAGTGACATCTCCTCAATAAATCTGTAAGCCTCTTCAGGTGTTTTGTTGTTGATGGTTCCACCAGCAGCTGCGTCAATCATTTGTCGTGTCGAGGGATTCACACCATTGTAGAACGTTTGAACTTGCAGCCATAGAGGTAACCCATGGTGAGGGCACCTTCGCAGTAGGTCCTTATATCTCTCCCATGCATCGTAAAGTGTTTCTAAATCCATCTGTACAAAAGAAGAGATATCATTACGTAATTTAGCTGTCTTAGTTAGCGGAAAACACTTTAATAAAAAATTTTCAGTCATTTGTTCCCAAGTAGTGATGGACCCTCGTGGTAACGAGTTCAGCCACTGTTTAGCTTTGTTTCTTAGTGAAAAAGGGAATAACCAAAGACGAATGGCTTCATCAGAAATGCCATTAATTTTAAAAGTGTCACAGATTTCTAGAAAATTCGCCAAGTGAGTGTTGGGGTTCTCATTCTGCAAACTATCAAACTGAACAAATTAATGTATCATTTGAATCGTGTTAGGTTTCAGTTCAAAATTATTTGCAGCAATAGTAGGCCTAACTATACTTGACTCAGTTCCTGTTAAATTAGGTTTAGAATAATCATACATAGTACGAGGAGCAGGATTCTGGTTTGCTAATGCAGCAGGTATCGCAAGAGGTAGCTGATTGTCTTGATTTTCAGCCATCTCCTCAGTTGTAGTTGAGATATCGTCTTCTTGCTCTTCTTCTGTGTATCCTAGGCTTCGCCTTATTTCTCGTCGATTTCTACGAGTTGTGTAATCGATTTCTTCGTCAAAAAGTAGTAGTGCTGACGGGTTTCTTCTAGTCATAAACTATAAGAACATGCCAGAAGAAAGAAAAAAAATTAGTAAAACAAAAATTAAAATAAAATTAATTTGCAAGAAAAATAAATGGCTAAAGTAATAAAAATTGAGTGTTCCTAATATTTTAGTCCCCGGCAATGGTGCCAAAAACTTGATTGTGATTTTCCGTGATAAGTTTTATAAATTTATAATTAATCGTTCTTGAAACTAAATATTATCACGATGTAGGCAAGTGTACCTATCGAATAGTAGTATAGCTTTAGCAAGACCGGATTGTCAAACCCAAAGGACTAAAAGTACTAGTAATGACTGTCTTTTTATTATCTAGCCTAAGAATAAAGGGGTTTATTTTAACTAACTAATTATCTAAACTAAGAAATTGCAGAAAATAGAATTGGGGAATTACTTTTGGGAAAAAAAACGATTGATTTAGGACAATACCTAAGGAAAAATCCACCTAGACTTTACTTGTTATTCTGGCTCCTAACCGGACGATTTATTCATTTAACTTGTTCCGTAGAGATCCTTAAGTTATGTTATTATCCCTATTCAAGACTAATAACGTCTAATCCCTAGGTTGAATAATTGAGACTTTTTTCTAATTAACACCCTAAGGTTGCATTAACTCGATCTATGGATCCCCTTATTAGGTTTCACCCTAATCCGACAAAATCTTGTCACCCTATCTCTAGGCGTGCAATCAACTCCACTTAATTACGACAAAGTCACTCTTAGCCAGGGACTATTCATCCTTCAAATAAGAGCATTAACTTGAATCGATATCCTGAAATACCAAAACAAGAATTAAGAACACATAATTAAGAACAAGTCAAATATTTATCATACGATTCAGAAAATAATAACAAGATTCGTCTTAGGTTTCATCCCCTTTAGGTATTTATGGGTTTTAGTTCATAACTAAATAAGAAAACATCTCAGAATAATAAAGAATACAAAACATAAAGAAAACCCAAAACTCTTAAAGGGAAATTGAAGAGAGATCTTCAGTCTTGATGATGAATCCAGCTTCTGAGATAGATCAATCGGCTTCCTTGAAGTAATTCCTTACTCCCTATTTTTCGTCTCCCTTTAGTCCTCCTTTAGGGTGCTTAAAAAGGCTTTAGAAGGCCTCCAAACCCTAAAAATCACCTTTTTTCGAATAAAACTTAACTAGGGCTCGGTAGGGACATGCTCGTGTGCGATTATTTTAGGCCGTGGTTGAGGCTGAGATATCAACACGCTCGTGCTGAGGTTAATATGGGTCGTGGTTGAGCCTGTTAGAATGGCACAAGCGTGTGTTCTGCCCGTGTGAGGAAGTCCAGGCCGTGTTGTTTTCCCCTGTCGACCCGTTTTCTCCGTTTTTGGCCCGTTTCTCGTTCTTTTTTATCTCCTATGCTCACCTAAGTATAAAACATGAAATTAAAGGATTAGGAGCACCAAATTCACCAAATCTAAGGAGAAATCATTCATAAACGTGTTAAGAGAGGGATAAAAATATGTATAAAAAGTACGGTTTATCAAGCATCTTCAAGAACACCCTGTTGCCTAAATGAATCACAAACCTCTAAAAAGAGTCTTAAATGCAACTGCGAATCTTCAGTAGATAATCTACTGAATTGTTTTACTGTTTGTAGCATTTCAAACATCATTGGTTTCAACTCAAAATGTTGAGCTTAAATATGGGGCATGGCAATCCTTAGATTCAAATTATCTAAAATAGGCACTACATGTTCTTTAATGGGTCCATTTCTATCATCTATCACACAAGGAATATCAGCATCCCTACGATCTTCTCTGCCTGGATCATTTCCAACCCTTGCCAGTTCTCACAATTATTTTCTCCTTCTCTTTAAAGTTCTCTCAATTTCAGGATCAAAATAATACTTTTCTTTCTCGGGAATACCTCTACTCAGAAACTAGCAGCAAACCTGAAAAAGAATAAAAAAACAACAACTAAGTAAGCTAAAACTAACAAAATTAAATCGATAATAATAACTAACAAAAATTCACCAATTTGCCTATCCCCGGCAACGATGCCAAAAACTTGTCGTGTGTAAATATGTAATGCGAATGTGAAAGTATACACGTCAAATCAAGTAATAAAGTGGTAAGTGAGATTTTCTCCACAGGGATCGGAATAGGTAAAAATATGATTGAGTTATTACTATAAACTATACTAATTAGCCTTATGGAAAAGTAAACAGAATAATGATTTGAAGTGAAGTTTTAATGTATAAAATATAAAAATCAAATAATGAATAAAATGTTGTGGCAATTCTACGAGACAAAGTTGAGAGGATTGGTGCTGTTGAATGGGAAGGTTGAAATTACTTGGATTATATCTTAATAACATAATAATGTCATGGAAAAATCTTGACGAAATTATTGTTCAGAGTATAACTACTGCATTTTGCTTCTTTCGAGAGCTAGAATTAAAGCTATCATTCTAAGTCTTTGTATGTTTACAAGTCTCAAGAACAATACCTAACAATATTCTTCCTTACTCTGTACAGATCACAAATCTATGTATAGAGTGTTATGAGTATTCGCTCGAGTACTCGCTCGTAACATTCGATTACAATCCAACTTACTTAAGCTTTTCATAATTAAATCAAGTCTAAGGATATACCATGCATTCATCTATGTCTAGAGCTTGCATGCATGTATTTAAAGTAATCCAAACCGAATAAAATAGTAGATTTACTCAAAATGTCACCATGATCATAAAATATATCAAGATAGGTCTAGTAATTCCAACCCAAATGAAACTAGGCCATGGGTTGGGGTTTAAAATCCAAAATCAGAATAACATTCAACATCATCGTTAACAATTTAGAAATCACATAAATTAATTAACAGAATGAAGGTAGAACTGCAGGAAGCTTTCGCCAATCTAGCTTTTACTTCGATGCTACTGAATTATGCAGGACCTAAAGCTAATTGCTCGTCCATTTCCTTGTGTTTTTGCTTTTCTCTTAAGTTGTTACCCTCTTCCTTTTTTTTAGAATTTTTCACGAGTTGTCTCGGAGAGAAAACTGCTCTCCAAATCCCCCTCCAAAATCCTCATCTTTTTTTTTCTCTTTCCTCTTTTATAGGGTAGGTCACCCTCTCTCAACACACACTTTTCTCTTTCTTTTTTAGGTGCATTTATCTGGTACACATCCAAGTGGCTGAAGTGATGAGTGCTATGTCAGCATTTTCTTGGAATTGTAATGCCATTTGTGTTGGCAATCCATCCAACCTTTTGCCATGGCAATATTTCATTTCCTTTATTCTCTTCCTGTTTTTTCTCCTTTTCTTCATCCTTCGTGCACCGGTTGCATACAACAACCAATTCCCTTCTTCCCAACAGTAAAAGTAACATGAAATGACATTTAAGGCACAATCCAAGCATTATTATGCAATGTTCTAAAAACAACCTAAAATGCAAATATATCTACTTAAGTATAAGTATTTAATCAAGCTTAGAGGTCGAAATATAACTCTTTTCAAGAGTTATCAAATACCTTTCATTGTTAAGGGATCAGGTCGGCATCCCCGAGGACAACACTTCAAAGACTTCTCCCGAAAGAGTTGATCCCCCCTCAACAAAAGTCTTTCTCAACTTTGTCATGTTGACAAAGCAACCATTTGGATTTATATAAATGTAGTTGTGTTTCTCAAATTTTTATGCAAAATTTTCTTCAATTGGAGTTTGATATATTGCTCATATCTCCCCTTAAATGATCTATCAAATGTGATGAGAGTTTGAAATTGGAAATGAAACCACTAGGGTATCTTCGGTGGGTGAATTAAATTTTCTAGGGATATAATTATCCTACTTTTAATTGTATCTTTTTAATCTTTAAGAAAGTGTTTGGTTCTCCAATTTTAGGTTATCTTTAAGGAATGTAATATTACTTTATTTGGTTCATTTGGTTGTAATGTAAGATTCGAGTGTTTAGTTGACGGAATGTAAGATTAACTAAAAGTAGATTTTATTATACTATCATTGTTATAGAATTTTGTATGTTACAAGTTCACTTCCTTGAACATTCTTTAGTCTTAATTTTTTCATAAATTATAATAACTTAAGAATTAATTTTTTTATTACACCTTAATGCTATTATATGAATTCAATTGAATAACCATTGAACCTAATTATGATAACTTATTTATATGATTTATCAATTGGCTGCCTTTAATATAAAAGAGAAGTAAAACTAAAATTTTCACATAAACAATTGTCATATATAAAAGAAATTGTTAAATACTCAGTTGGTAATTGCAATGCAATACTGACAGTGCTAAGAAAAGCGCAACTAGCAGTGTCCACTGGAGGTGATACTACGACAAAAACACAGAAAACCAAAACCAAGTTGTTTACACAATTCAGTTTTCTTATGTCTAAAAAGCCTAGCTCAGTGAGATAATTCACTATCTTTCAACCTTGTACAACAAGCGATTTAAGTCCTAACACACCTCGATTTAGCAATCTCATATTTGCACTTAAAGTATAAATCACTCACCTTTAAGTTTTTTCCCTTGAAAACTTAGGTTGTAAACCAACTAATACTCTTGTTTACACTCTCAAAACACTCACAATAACAAGTTCTTGAGAAGATAGGTGCAAAAACTCTTGATACAAAACCTATATAAGCCTCTTCAAATATATATAATTTTGAGGCTTGTTAACATACTATATCAATTACAATCAATTTCCCCAATAGAACAACAACTAAAAATAACAATATATATATATATATATATATATATATATATATATTAATAAAGTCCAAGAAATGTGGAGATGTTGGAGATAAGTCTTCAATGCAGTCTCGATTCAATCTTCTTATTTCATAGAATCTGATTGTTTGATCTAATCCGATCTTCAAGATATTTTGTTGCAAATTTATCTGTTTGTATAGATGGGTTATCATACTTTCATAATATTAACAAGATTCTTAGCCCAAAAATTTTATTCTAAAAAATTATCAACTCCAATTGTAACAAATTATGTTACCTTTCACAATGCTAAGCACAATGACCGCATAATTGCATCAACAACATTTTTTTTTTGTTTCGAGAATGGATTGAATATATATAATTCTCTTGCAAAATTTGCTATTAGGAAAACATGGGAACTGCTGTTAATAATTCAACTTGTATTTGTGTCTTATGCTAACCCTCAGTTTGGAGGTATTGTGTCCGGTTCTAATTTTTTCCATCATGAAAATGTTGAACAAAGTTGAATTTGTGCGATAATCATAACCTTTTGTCATCACAATGTCCTTTTACATTCACATAACTTTCTATTTCTTTCGTCATTTTTGTTTCATGGTTTGTTTTTTATGCATTATTCACTACATGTGATTTATTTATTTTTTTCACCATGAAAAAGTTGAAAAAATTAGAAATTGAAAAGGTTGAACAAAAGTTTTCCAAGTTTCAAGAGAAAAGGGGAAAAAAGAGATTTTGGTTTTTAATTATAGATTTTTTTGGTGAGAGGGAAGGATTACATTCATTAATTAGCTTTCTTTATTAGTGTAATACATCAATTAATTGTATCAATTAATTAAATTACATTTAATTATTTCGTAAAATTACCATAAAATTTGAAGCGTTTCATGAATAATATGGTTACAAAGTTAAACCATAATAATTTATAGCTTAATTTTAAAAACATGGTAATTAATATTAGACTGAATTTAAATAAACAATATTTTTAAAAATATTTTCTAAATATAAATATTATTATATCTCTACTTCAATTTGGATCCACTTGGGGCGGCATAATTGAGTAGGATTCATCACTCTCCTATTAATACCCCAATGATTAACATTTTAGAGTGACTCCTCTCAACTCTAAACCCTAATACACTAAGCATTCATATTGGGTTCCTCTACCTATCTGGTTCTTGATCCTAGAATGGATGAACCGACTTTTCTCATCATAACCCCCTCTCCTCCTCCATCTTCGTTGATACCATGTATCAACAATTATAATAATATACTATTTGAAATTATATTGTTATATATAATTTCATATATATTTTAATTATTAATTAGTGAATGTAAATTGTTAATTAAATTTAAATATTGTGACCATTAAATAATTTATTGTAACATTATTTTTAATTTTAAATATCTATATCAATTTCAGTAATGTATTTAATTTGTAAAAATAGTGATAAACTCAAAAAGATCTTTTCAAAATGATTTTAAAATTTACTCAAACTTATTATGTAACATTGTATGTTGAAATTAGAGCTGATCATGGGTCGGGTCGGGTTCAGGCTGGGCCTAAACAAAATTCTAAGCCCATTTTCTAGGCTCGGGCCCAGTTCTGCCCAAAATATGGGCCTAAAAAATTGTCCAAGCCCGGCCCAAAATAAAATTGCTAAGCTTGAGCTCGGCCCGGCCCGGCTCATATTAATTTTTTTTAGCTTATTTTATTAAACAATTTTTTTTAAATATAATAAATCAAATACATTTAAAAACATAAATGATACTAAAACAATTCTTAAAACAATACACAAATTGAAAGTAAAAGTGAAATTAGAAAAGTAAAGTTAAAAATTTAAAATGATTAAAAATAAAATAAAACATTTATTATATAATTCAGGCTGACCCCGGGCCAAAAAAATATTGCCCGAGGCCCGGCCCGTTTTCTAACCGGGCCTCTTTTTTTGTCCAAGTCTATTTTTCAAGCTTATATTTTTTTTCGAATCCTCCCATTTTTTGGGTCAGGCCGGGTAACCCGACCCATGATCAGGTCTAGTTGAAATATTGAATATAAGATAATTAAGACTTATTATGAAAATATAACTTGCAGAGCACCATTAAAGATTATATAAAAAAATTGGAGAGATTTATGTTAGAAACTTACTTTCTATTATTGCCACATGTCAAATTTTAAAGTGTAGAAACTTAAGAACCTAGTAATATATATGATACAATAAAAACACAAGTTAATTTTGTCTTAAAGTTCAGACTCTTCTTAGAATCTTAGAAACATGAAAAAGTGGTCGTAATAAGATTACACTCTATATTATAGCATATCGATATTGTTCAAGAATATAATATTACAAAATGATTAGAATATTGAGAATCCAAATATTAAAATCTTATTTCGAAATATAACACTATAGATTGTATGTAATAGTTAATCAACGAGACGCCCCTAAATGTTACAATAAATCCTATTTTATTTTCATGTTTTAACACTAGCCACTCTTTTCATATTTCTCTCTTCCCTCTTTGCTCATTTCTATTTGTACGTTGTTTTGCTATTTTCATTGTTGTTTGCTTACAAACAATAGTAAAAACATTTGACTTAAAGAAAATAATTATTTAAATAAATAATAATTAATTACATCAATAATAAAAATATCATGATATATTATTTAATTAGTAAAATTACTATTTAACCTATTTTTAAAAGTTTTATGAAAATGAAATAATTTAAACTTCAATTATGTACCATTCTCTTTTTAGTATCCTTAATAATTATTTTTTATTCTCACATGCCCATTATAAAAGTAATTAAATCTAATCACATATTTTACAACTCATTGTAATATCATTACTACGATATTTAATCTCATGCTATAATAACTAATTCTATTACTATTGTTGTTTTCATTTCATTGAAATCAATCTCATCACACAGTCAAACTTTGCCTTACCAATGTTTTATAGGAGGCAGAAATGAAAGAGATTGGTGAAATAGGGTGCCAGAAAAAATGTGACAGTAAAGAAAACCGAACCCATTAATTAGAGTAGCTACCATTTACTGAAGGATGATACTAGTTTCGCAAAGTCTTTATCTTGACAGTCAGCTCAGTAGCCACCAATATATATATTTATGTATACATGTATGTTATCCAAGAAACCAAAGTCATATATTTCTTACGGAAGTAGTTTCAATGCTAGTTCAACAGTTTTGTTTGTATGGACAGCCGTCGGGACTGTTGGAAAAATATGATTTTTGGAATCTTTGAAGTATATTTTTGATTGGTAAATGAGGAGTTTTGAATTATAAAATTATGATTTTTTGTTTTATCCCATAAGACCTTTATAACTAGATATCATATTTTTAAAATAATTAAGTAATGAATGAGAAATTGATACTCAAAGTATGTTACTTTAAATATACAAATATGCATTAAAGAAGCCTTTAAATCTGTTTTAAGAAAACTGTGAAAACATGCTTCAACATCTAGTAAAACTCGATTCTCTTATTCAATTTCTGATTTTTTTAAGGATCTTATTTATTTAATTGATTTTTCAGATCTGATTTTTTTAAATAAATATAAATATTTATTTAATTTATTTTGATATTTGTTCGCTTTTGTCCTATAGGAATTATATGCCAAAATTTTCTTCCATAAAGGCTAATTGGAGCCTCCTCTCTCATGGTATGATAATATTGTAGCCATAAGCTAATACCCTTGCCCACAGTGAAGACATTGGTGTTGTCAACTCCATTTTGTACGTATCAATGATTATCTAGCTACGTTGATTAGAGAAATATATAAAAAATTAATTAATGTATTATTTTTTTAAACTTAACAAAAAAAAAAAAAACATGTATGCATTGGGTTTTTTTCATATATATATGAAATAAGGAAAATAATGGAAATTTAAAAATTTAAAATTATTTTGTTAGACTACTTTGAACAGTAACAACATGAAGATGGTATTTGGAGTGGTTGACTATAAAGTCTGCTCCTCCAACTGTTGACTTCAATATTATATTTTATTCAATTTGCATGCAATTTTAACATGAGTCTATTGGGTAAATGGGGAGATTTTTCGCATTAAAATTGTAGAAAAAATATAATACTCAAGTTAGCATGTGGAGGAGCCGACTCTAAAGTCAGAACCTCCAACTTTCGACTTTCACGAAAATTGGTTATGGGAGATGTCGGGTTCACCGTCATCACTATTCAATTTAAACCATTTTACTGAATAATTTGTTATCACATCTATTTAGGAAAAAAAACATTGGGCATAGTCGCAAGAATATGGGAGTAGCTATGGGAACAATTACAAATGCGAGTGCAACAATAATAATAAACACAGACACAATGCGATTGTTTATGTAAGATTTTCTATGTTTACGGTTTTTTCCAGAGAGACAATACATTATTTCTAATCTTATACACTTAATATCTCACTTTTACACTTAATATCTAATCTTTCTCCATTAAAATTTTCTAATAAAATTTAATTTGTAAATCAAGAGGCTCGCTTATTTACTTATAAAATACACTTACAATAATGAATAGAATAAATGCATAAACTCTTCCTACAAAACTTATACAAGTCTTGTGCATATATGATATTTCGATTTGCTAACATTAGATCAACTATTATCTCAATCCCCATCAAAGTCCAAGATAAATCACAGATCTTCAAAATAAACTTATTAAATCATTTGATCCAATCTCCTTAAAATAAGGGATTGAATTTGATCTGATTTTTAGTATTTATTTCTTCTTAAAGATCAATCTTCAATGATGGATTAGCAAAAGTTATGGACAAACTGTTTTTTGGTATTTATCGAACACATTGCAAGCACCTTAGACGAGAACCGATGAGCAATTGAAGGAGGGCCAAAGCAGGCCCGACTACGGGACGAGAAAGTCTCTGATGTCGGGATAACATGATGGTTTTTCGGTAATGAACATGGCGACGACATCATGATGAGGAGAATCAGCACGTCACGACGTCACGATAATTCCTGATGTTATGCAGCCATGTTTTGTACAGGTCAATATGATTTCTTCTTCCAGTTGGACTCTGATTACTTCAGGGTTATTTTAGTCATATATTCACACGAATTTTAGCCTATAAAAGGGCCTTTATACCCCTAATTTAGACGTGCCATTCAATAAAGGTTTTTTTTTTAGGACGGCAAGATGTAGTCGCATATAAGTTTTGATGAGAGTTTCCTGGTAACTATGGAGAGAATTTTGTTCCCGAGTTAGGAATTTATTTTCGGAGTTTGGGTTTGTACATTTAGGTTTATTTTCTCCATATTGTACTTTCGTTTGTTTACTCATTTAATAAAAAGCCGAAACCTCCTTTGTCCGTGATTTTTATCTTCTTCGGAGAATTTTCCATGTAAAATATTTGTATGTTTAATCTTTTCTATTTTACTTGTCTATTGGTTATACGAACCGATTCCCAACATTAAGTAAAATAAGTTATGATATCTGTGTAGTGTAAGTTGCAATTATAAATGTTGGGGACGCTATTCTCATAACTTTCTCAACAATTTCCATAACTTTTTTTATGTTTCATATATACCCAAAACAAAAACCTTGTTCGTTAATAGAAGAGCTTCCAATTTATGAGATGCCCAAAAAACTATTAGCCGAAGAGAATGATGAAAATAAAATAAAAGGGCTAATTTGCTTTTAGTCCTTATATTATTCAAACATTTAAAATTTATTGCATCTATTATAATTCCATGAATTGAGTCCCTCTACTCTTTTAATTTAGTAATCGAAATCCATTTAATAAAATTGCCAAAGGAGTTAAGTTAAATGGATAATTGAGAATTTTCTTTAAAAGGAAGTGCTAATATGGCCAATATAAAGCCTTATGAAAGCTATGTAAGTAAAAAGAAAAATATCACTCCACTCCCATGAAACAATGCAAAATGATCTTACATTCTTAAATTCAAAATTGAAAAACTTATAATCACAATTGAAAATTTTTATTTGCTTATTTGATCTTCTATGCATGTAATATTAAACTCGTCAGTAATTTAAAAAAAACCTCATAATAAAACTTAATATTGAACATCAAATATTAAATCAATGTAATATTGGAACTAAATTTCATGATAAAAAAATACATAGAATTAGACCAAAATAATGATGATAATAATAAATTGAAAACGTAGTCACATTGACCTTATAGCTTAACCAAAGAGTTGGGATGGGGTAAAAAGGCAAAGGTGAAAACGAAGAGTGTGGACCATGACCCACTCTGTCGCTCCTGTCCTCGAATTCCTCGCCATTCCCAAAAGCGACACGCCATACGAGGGCTCCTCATTTTCTGAAAATAATATATAAGTAACCCTTATTTTTATCATTACGTTAAATGTTGTGTATTATAATAAAATTTTGAAATTAGATTAATTAAATTTTATTTATTTTTTAATTAATGTATCAGAATTATATTCATTAATAATACATATAATTATATATTACTAGTATCTATAATTTTTAATAGAGATAAATCTCAAAATTATACATGAACTTAGGTTTCATGTGCATTTCTATATATTAACTTTGATTTTATGTAATTTTATATTTAAATTTATAATTTAATTTAATTTTCATAAATTATTAACACAATTATTAATATACTATCATTTTATGTTTATATATAATATACCCAAATAATTTTATTTATCCAATATAAAAATAAATTGACTCTTTAAATATATATAATTGAATTAAAAAGAAAGTTTCATGTATATATTTAAAAAAAATTAAAATTTCATATATATATAATTACATTAAATCAAAATTCGTATATCAAATTGCATGTTAAATCAAAATTTATTTATAATTTTGAAATATACCACTTTTTATTATTCAAAAGTTCAAAATTTTCAAATTTTAAAAAAATAATTAGATATATTAAATGTGTATTTCTATCATGGGGCTGCTCAATAGCTCAACAACTCCTCTGACTCACTTTTGGGCCCTCCTTTACTTTTTGATTCCTTTTTATATTCAATTATTTAAGTCATCATTCTATTTTTATAGTTTGGTAATTGATACAACAGTGTTTTTCAATCATAGTACAAAATCTCACTAATCCTACGGTTCTTAAGGGGTCTGAGTTTCGACTTTCAAGGCTTTCATGAAGGAATAGACAGTAGAGTAGAGTCTGAGTTGTTTATTTATTATGTTTGATGACAACATCTAATGGTGTTTTTTGTTCAAATATGCACTCAGTCAAACATTGCTTGTACGAGGAGTTTAAGTGTATGAACATGGTAATCATGCATCAATGGGGGGGATCCAACGGTTGGTAAACATGGTTTCTGATACATTCGTGTAACACCCAATGTAGAGGGTGCATGAGGTGGGAAGGAGTCGTGGTCATTTATGGGACTTGGGAAACAACTGGTAGGGTCGAGTCTCTACACCTACGGTTTTTGTCTTTTCTTTCCACTCTTTGTTTCTCATCTTTTAATCCCCCTCCCCTCCTCCCCTCCCCCAACTCTCTCATCATCAACACAACCACTCTCCCATCTCTCGCTATCTTTCCTAGTCTCTGTCTCAGTCCCCCCTTGAACGAAGGCGAGACTCCTGGGGGTGGGGGATAAAAGGGTGAAACACATACACAAGCACTTAGTTACAAGTTGCAACCAACAAATCCGTGAGAAATTTGTTTTCTTTTGAATATTGTTTTAATTGGGATGTTTTAATGGAGTTACTCTTTGAGGGGAATGTTGTCTGACCCGAGGATGCTTCTATGAATCCATTTTTCCTTGCATTTGATGATTCTTCTTATGGATCTGATTGTTGTTGTAATGAAGTGAGGGATTGAGGTTTGTGCCAGCGCCGTCGGACCAGGCTTCATTCCCCCCCAATTGCTGCTCCTAAATGGAACTTCCCAACAAAGGCTATGTTCTACAGCATGGACTGCAGCATGTAAAAGGTTTGATTTTCAGCTTAATTGATTATTTTGATTTTTCGGTGTTACCCCTTTTTTATTTTCCTCTTTTGGGAAGATTTATTTACATCATTGGGTACTTTGTTTTGTTTTGAGAGCAATTAAGGGTTTTTTTTATTATTTGCAGATTGGTGCAATGATAAGGGCTTTGACCAATTTCCTTTTCATCATTAACCTTGTTCGTTTTTTTCTGTGAATGCATGATGTTGTTTTTGTCAGTCCAAACACACCTTTCTGGTTCATCATTAGACAGGTTTTTCCCATGATCGCTTCCAGTATCCGATCTGTCTCTTTCAGATCTACCTTTAAACTTCGGTAGATTATTATTATTATTATTTGCTAATCTCTCTAGGGTTTCAAGGTGGAGAAGGTTGGTTGCATCTTCCCTCAAAGTGAAACCTTTGGAACAATGACCAAAGATGGAAGTCAAATTCTTTCCCTTTCTTTTAACAGTTTGAAATTCCCATTGAAGTAATTAAGTGCATGTAATAACCTAATATAATTGTCCTTCACTTATACACACATACACATGGTTTTTTTTTTTTTTTTTTTAATCAGCTTTCTTACCTGCTTTGCATAATCACTTAGTTTCTGTCTATATATATAGCTAGTTAGGTGGCTAGAACGAATAAGGGAGTTTTCATTGTTAAAGAAAAAAAGAAGAAAAAGTTTTTTGTCCCATGACATGTTAATCTAAAACCCTAAATTTGATCATAAAATGAGGTAATGAAAATCCAGGCCCAGGGTTGGTTTCATCTTACAAACAGGGTTAAGGAGGTTTCCATGAGTGACTATCAGTTGAATGGAAGGCTGATTTTGCCGAAGTTAGGAATTAGTGAAAGAACAAAAAACGAGGTGTATATATTGTTCACAATAAAATTTCCGTAAGTTGCTATTTGCTTTACTCATGGGATGCCAAGGGACACAACACATGAAGAAACAGTTGATTAGAAAGACTGGCAGGCTTTACTTATAATGACATTATTTCTCCCATTCGCCTTGCTTCCCACCACCTGATAAGGTGCGTTTTATTCACTTTTAATCTTACTTTATATTTCTAATTAAGATTATTTTGTTTAAATTTTAAATATTGTATAGAACTCATAATCTGGTTATAAAATGTAATATCAATATCACTAATTCTTAAGTTATTTAACATTACGAGTGTGATCTAAAATTTTAGATAATTTTACTTTTTACTTTTATTATTTTAATCAGTTTTATCCTAAACCAAATTCAAGTTATTATATTTTATTCTAAATATTAGTTTATTATTAATTATTATATTTTATTCTCAAAGTCTTATATTTAGTAATAATTAAGATTTTATCGGTTAAAATCTCTGTCTTCTTTCAATATTGTGCTTATAAAAAATGTTTATATATTGATTTAAACAATTATGATAGTATTCAATTCAAAGTTTGATTAAAATGAAATTAATGTATAAATACTTGATTTTATATAAAATATTGCATACAATCAAGCTATAAAATTATATTTTCCTGTGATTTGAACATCAAATTTAACCCATAGCATTAAGATTGTTAGAACTCGGCAGATATAATATTTTAAGAGTTAATGTTTATTACAAATATCGGTGTATAATTCTATATATTACTAATGAATCAGATGATATATTATTTCAAATTTTTAAAAATAAATTTATTTTTATTTATTTTAGATGATGTATTATTTTATTCTATAGATGTATGATAGTTTATTAAGTAACGAAAGAAAGAATTAATTTATTTTTTCTTTTATTTTGGTTTCTGAAAATTATTAAACTCTATGGTATCTTCTTCTAATAAACCAAATACCATAAAATGATAGGGGAACCCTAATAACTACTACAGTAGAACTTGTTTTTGCTGCAACTTTTCATGCTCGAGTCGAAACCCCAGAATTCCATTTTTGTGAGAGAAATGGCAGGATATTGCTCAAATCTCAATCTCTGTTAGAGATCACTGAGGCCCAAGTTTATCACGCATCCGTTTTTTCAAGCCCAAACATTATTTAACAAACTCAGGCCCAGAGACAACCTGGATGAGTGCCTGAGCGTCAGGTGATGGAGAACAATTAGAGTTTGGCAAAACAGGCTCAAGCCCAGAAGCTCGCCCCTGCCAACCTGAGCCTATAACGATCTAAGCCCGTGAAATCCCAAACCTGTAACAGATCCGAGCTCGAAAAAACTCAAACCCGAGATAACTCCGATTTAAAGTCCGACTTTATAACTAAACAACCATAATAGACGTGAATAATTAATATAATTTTATGATATCACTTAAAATATACATAAATGATAATTCTATATTTTTTGAAAATATATTCATAAACATTTCATATTTATATTACAATTTTATTAACAGGAGAAGTAGTTAATAATAATTTTTTATGTTAAATTATAAAGTGAAATAAAATTTTAAAGACATTAGTTTAATATAAAATATTTTTAATACTATAATTATATATGTATAATAAATATATAAAATTAATAGTTATTAAAATCTATAAAATTGAAAATTAATGATAACATAATAATATATTATATCATTATTATCAAAACTAAAACCATTTACCTAACTTAACCTTAAATTGATATAATAAATTAGTATATTACTAATATATTATTAATAATATAATATATAACTATTACTAAAAATATAAATACATATATAACTATTATTATAATATAAATTATAATAAAATATATGATACTATAATGTTTAATCATTGATACATTTGTATATATATAAATTATTAATATTTTACATGATATATCATTATATAATATTGTAGGAGGACTAACTTTTAAATGTACAAAAAAATGTAAAGACTTAGAGCATATTTAACCTAGTATAATAATGTAATGCCCCAAAGCCTGCCTAGGTGTCCAGACCGAGTTCGAAGAGTTACATGAACAACACTAGAAATCCATAGTCATAAACACGAATAAAAGAAAGTCATTCAACATAATAACAAACATAGTAATCAACCAATCATTCATCCATCTTACAAAGTGGTATTTCTAGAGAATACTGCTATTTCTAATGTTATAACTAAAGTAGTGATAAAGCAGATTGACCGAACTTTCACAACGTCGACCCATTCAAACCTATGAACCACCTATAATCCAATTAACCACAATGAGTTGTAAACCCAATGTATATAAGAAATATGTATACTAAAGTACTATTATATAAATGAATGTACTATTATATAAATGAATCCCAAATCTCAGATTCCAATCAGAACTAGAAGACCTTAAGTATAGATTTACGTATCAGATAGATGGCAAATCAATTCCAGTTCAGCTACAGAGCAGATAAAAAACAGATGCAGTTAATTCTACCCCCATCCGCTACACATCATTTCCTACCATCCCCACACACTATTTAGGGCATTGAATACCTATCCATCCCTGCACACCGCTTAGTGTCGATACGACACCTTTCAAAATATTTGTAGCTTAGCTGCCAAGTCAATAGGCGAATAAACACTCGGTTCATATATATATACATGTTGTAGACTAGCTACTGAATCAGAACAGGTCACTTCCTTCTTTACCCTATTCCTACCCAATGCAAATACAGTTTATAGATATCAAAATGTATGCACAGTCATTCAGTTTTAGTAATCAGTTGTATAATCAGAATTTCAGTAGCAGTTATACGATCTAATTCAGGGCATACATACATGTTACAGGCGGCCTACATTCGTGTTAATAATTCTTACGGCCCAGAAAAGAATTTCAAGTTTGACCCACACATCCGTGTCTCTGGCCTGTAACCCTCTAATCACAAACAGTGAGTCACACGGCCTGGACACACACCTATGTCTCTGCCCTGTGTGCTCTCTAATTACAAACAGTGAGTCACACGGCTTGGACACACGCCCGTTTCTCTTACCCGTGTGGCACGTATTTGCTGAACAGTGGGTTTCACGGCCTAACACACGGTCGTGTGGTGTCAATAGCCATGTTTTTCGACGTCTAAAATTCATAAAAACTCAGGTTTTCGGTACGCACCTGGTATAGATTTGACGTAAAAGTAACAAAGAACACTTTAAAACCTAAAATGACAGCCAATTTACCAATTTAGAGGAAACAACCACTTCAACTAATAAGTTAACAATCAAATTAACTGCGTCAAAACTATTCTCCTGCCAACACTTTAACGACGATCAACCGAAACTAAACCGCTGAAGGCCTACTCCTTTCAATATCCTCGCCTAATAAAGAAGCAATTTGAACAATTAATAGAGGTTTCAGATGTCGGACAAAACCATTGCTCAAAAATGAAACTTGATGAAACTAACAGAGTAGAAGGCAACCATAAGAGAACTTACAGAGAACACCTTCAATTACAGTAATAAGCAACGCGTTAACCCCGATTAAACCCAGTAAAAGAGTTTACAGAAGTAAGTAAGCAAAAGAAAATAAAAGAAAAATGGAAAAAAAATGGGAAGAAGATGAAGGAAGGGGAAAAGAAACTGTAGGCTAAGGAAAAAAGAAAAAAAGAGAAATTTAATTAATTCAAGTGAACTAGAGCAAAAAAAAAATGTTCTCTCATTGCTCACACAATTACTAGAACCCATGACTAAAGGAAACACAACGTATAACCATCGAACTAGCAAAACTTCTAACGATGCGACTTGAACTTCCAACCTCAAACACAAAAGCAGAGCACATAACTACAGATACAAAATTTTAATTATGACAGTTTCTAACAGTCATTCAACCAAATTTTTGGGACGTTACAAATAATCAATAATAATATATATAATAAGTAATATATAATGTACTACTATTATACATAACTAGTATTATAATATTGATTATAATAAAAGATATAGTATTACATGATATTATAATATTTAATCATTTATGCAAATATATAAACTATTAATATATGATATGATATAACATTATATAATATAGTAGGAGTGCTAACTTTCAAATGTACAAAAATTTTAGTGACTTAGAACATATTTCAACTAGTATAATAATAAACAATAATATGTAATATGTAATATGTAATATATAATGTATTACTATTATATATAATTATTATATTATAGATTATAATAAAAGATATAACATTACATAATGTTATAATGTTTAATAATTAATGCGTATATATATGAACTATTAATATATTATATACTATATGATATGATATAATATTATATTATATAGAATAATAGGAGGGTTAGCTTTCAAATGCACGAAGATAGGGACTTAGACCATAATTCAACTAGTATAATAACAAACAATAATATAAAATATTTAATAATTAATATATAATATACTACTATTATATATAACTATTATTATATTATAAATTATAATAAAAGATATAGTATTGCATGATATTATAATGTTTAATCATTAATGCATATATAAACTATTAATATGTTATATACTACATGATATGATAGATATAGCATTATATAATATAGAAGGAGAGCTAACTTTCAAATGTATGAAAAGTATAGGGACTTAGAACATATTTTAATCAATATAATAACAACTAATAATATATAATAATTAATATGTAATGTACTATTATTATATATAACTATTATTATATTATAGAACATAATAAAAGATATAGTATTACTTGATATTATAATGTTTAATAATTGATTTATATATGTATATGTATATAAACTATTTATATATTATATATTATATACTATATGATATGATATAATATTATATAATGTAGTAGGAGGACTAACTTTCAAATGTAGGAAAAGTATTGGAACTTAGAGCATATTTCATCCAGAATAATAAACAATAATATATGATAATAATTAATATATTATGCATTACTCTACTATTATAATATGTGATATAATATTATATAATAAAAATAATATATCTTATAAGTATTAATATAATAACTATTATTATATTATATAGTATAATAAAATATATAAAATCAATAGTTATGTGTAATTTAGTATATTAAAATTTATAATTATAACTAAAAATACATAAAATATTATTAAAATTTAATATCTTAATAAAATATTATTTATGTAAATTAGATTTTAAATTAGACTTTAACTTCAAATTGTATTTGGATATTGGGTTTAATTTCTTTTTATTTTGGACTTGAGATTTGGGTTATAATTGGTTTATTTTGACTTTGGATAATAATGAGTATATTATTTGGGTTTGGTCTTATATACCATATTTAAGGTTTGGAATTAATATTTTAGAATATGCACATTAGGTTTATAAATTTAATAAAAAATAAAAAAACTATTTAATTGTTAATATAATATAACAATGAACAATAAAAGATATTTTCATTAATTCAATAAATTTTACGTACAATAAGTACTTTAATTATTTTATATAAAATAAGTATATTGAATATATATAATTTATGATTTTTATAAGACAAATTTGAATTGCGTTGCCATTGTATAAAAGTAAAATGAATTATCACATTGAAAATTAAAATATTTATAACTTATAAAATTTAAAATTATCTGAACATTTTAGAGCTTGCCCAACTCGATTCTAGCCTGAATTCAAAAAATTCGAGTTTGAAAGGGCTCAAGCCTAAGCACATAACAAATTCAAACTTAAGAAAGCCCGAAAAATTCCGAACTGAGAAAATTTGAGTCCAAATTAAGCTTAATCCAAGCCTGCTGATTTGCCAGCTTTAGGAACAAATAATTGCCTATCATCATCAAGCAAAAACAGAAACTAACTCTTACTTTATTTTGATTTTACGTATCAAAATTAAGTTAAAATATGATTATATACGTGATATTTAATAATTTAGAAACACTTTTTAACATGTTGATTGAGAAGTAATTCAATTAGCACTATTGTTGCTGTACTAATTTGAAAATCAAGAGATCGAATATGCTTAAAAATTTAGTAGAGTTTATGAGTAGTTTAATATACATACGCTATTGAAGGTTATTACGTTGCACGTGAATTTATACATTTTTAATTCATTAAATACTAAAATTCCATAATTTAAATATATATTTTTACTAATTAAATGAGAATTAGTTTAATTTATACTAAATGCCAAATAGTTTCGAAAAAAAAATTGAGAAAATAAAATAACTTTTCGAAAATAATGAAAATAAAAAATTGAATTAATACATAAAACTATTAAAATAATATATAAATTTGGAACTATATAAGAAAGTAAACAAAAAATATATTTGTCACGCCCCAGAATTGATGAATCTAATTGAGTGTGAGATAATGCATATTAATTTTGTTTTGGCGCGCTATGATAGCATGATCCGCCACTCGGCTGGTTGGTTGGCGAGATAGAGTATTGGCGTATACTAATGTTAAAGTAGTCGTTAGTTGGCGTTAGCTAAGGATTTAATTGCAGAGTAACTTCAAGTGAAGAAAGAGTATGCCCCAGAATTTTGTTTGAGCCAAATGACCTACCAAGTGTATGAGAAAATGGTAAGAGACTTAATTGTCTTTAGGACCATGCCATACGTGAATCACTGCCAAGGTGTAGTACGTACGGTTTGCTTGAACACTGTTCAAGTTGATTCTTGCCATAGGTTTAGTTGGGAGTTGTTAGGGTTTTGCAACAACAAAAGCGGAGAACAAAACAGAGTAGTGAGGTGTATGAAACATTGCTTATACGCTAAAGCAAGCCAACTAAATAAATCATCACAGTAGCATGTGTAACACCCCTCACCCGTATTCAATGCCAGAATAAGGTTACGGAGCATTATCGAACATTTTATACACTTGCATATACATTTCACATACATTTTCAAGTTTCATGCAACCATCATTCAACAGCAAACATATCGTCCCTAGTATAAGCCTACGAGGCCTAAAACATGTATTCGGGGTGGTTCAGGACTAAACGGATAACTTAGGAAACTTTTGGAACACTTAGAAAATTTTTACAAAATATAGGGGACATACGCCCGTGTAGCCTGGCCGTGTAGAGCATACTGACTTGATTTCAATTTCAACACCAGGGGACACATAGTCGTGTAACATAACCGTGTGTCACACACGGCTAAGACACACACCCGTGTCTCTGATTGTGTGGACAAAAATAGGCTATTTACCAAGCCATTTTGCCACCCAATTTGCATATACCTATATCAAACCAAATGGCACAATTCATAGCATAAAAATAAGCATTATAATAACCTCAATCAAACATAATTCAACCCATTTCAATACCAATTAATTTAAAACACACCAGTACAACAATATACCATTTAATTTCATACCAAAATTCCTAATCTCAAATCATCAATATGAACACTTCCAACTTTGCATCATTTAGCCTAATCTCATAAACATACCAAGTTCATTTCTCAACCATTTAGTATCCCTATTTTTCCAAATATCAACTAACATCACATATCCATATTCAAGCACATAATAATAGCCATATGCACAAATATATACAGAACCAAACCAACCAAGTTAAGCCAACTTTCATGGCTATATACAAAACCAAACTCTCAATATTTACAAGCCATTTCAAATGAATAAATTCATTAACAACACATATACCAAAATGACCAAACTCCTATTTATGTTATATACTCAAAATACTTAAGTTCAAAAGTACCAAAGTGATAGTAGGATAGTGTGATGAAGTCTTCGACAATCCCGAATCCGAGCTAGCTTTGAAATCACTATAAAACACGAAAAAATAAACAAAGTAAGCTATAAAGCTTAGTAAGCTCTTATGAATTAATAAGCAAACTCACCATTTATACAAAATCAAATAATATAAACATGGTATGCTACAAAACATTCAAATCAAAATGTTAACTTGTATTCATCACAAATATAGCCATGAACTTATAACTTCCATAAATTCAATGCTCACATAGTTTCTGTACATACATGTACTATTACGTATCTATTTCTCACTATTTTGCATTTTCGATATACCCGTTGAACCATTTGGAATAATACAGGATACTCGGGAATCTCGCACCTTAAGTGCCAATATATATATAGTTGAAACTATCTCAATATCATATCTTAATAATGCTCACTCTCGAGCTATCAACTGGTCTGCTCACACAAGCTGACGAGAATTCGCAACACATGCTAGATAACTCAGCCACCGATAGGATGTACGGACCAGCACCTAAAACAATAATAACCCTTAATGACATGTCATTTGTATTCTAATCTATTCCTAAGGTTCAATCGGGATTTCTCGTTGCCAAATCATCGTCGAATGTGTCCGCAAGGTCGTATTTACAATTTATGCAATATGAAAGCATTTAAAATACAATCATAACAATACTTACCTCGGAGGCAAAAACGGTGAAACGAGTCGATTAATCCAAAACATTATTCTTTCCCTGATCTAAGTCCGTATTTTGCTTTTCTTGATCTATATAATATCAAATTTAGCTTATTTAATAATCTCTTTATTCACTGTAGTCCAAAATACACTTTAAAGCCACTTTACACTTTTGGCCTTAATATTTCACACTTTTACAATTTAGTCCTTATTTCATAAAATCACAAATTCATTCAATTCAACCAAAACCCATGCTAGCTGAATTTCAATTAGGTCCCTAGCAGTCCATACCTTTCATTTATTTCATAATTTAACCCCAAAAATTACACATTTCACAATTTAATTCCTAATTGGACATTTTACTAAAAATCACTTAACAAATATTGTTTATCTAACAAAAAGCATGCATTTTCTACCATTTAACATCAAAATACACTAACATTCATCAATGGAAAAACCCTAAACCTTTAACAGTTTTGCAAATTAGTCCCTAGGCTAGCTAGATTAAGCTGCAATGATCTCAAAAACATAGAAATCATTAAAAATGAACAAAAACGAACTTACAATTAACAATTTAGGGTTGGCCAAAACAAGCTCCTTCCATAGCCATTTTAATCTTCTATTTCAGTTGAAGAAGAAATAATGAAGAAAGCTTTTAATTTTGGTTTTATTTAATTTATGTTTATTAACTAATTTACTTAATTAACCTTTTAATTTCAACCAAATTTCAAAATTACCAAGCCACTATCATCCACTAACTCTCAAATGGGTAAATTACCATATAAGGACCTCTACTTTAAGATTCTATAGCCATTTGATACCTTTAACTATTAGAACATTACTTTTACATGTTACGCGATTAAGTCTTTTTTATAAAATTAAGCATTCAAACGATAAAATTTCTTAACGAAAATTTCACACAATTATTCTATCATACTGTAAACATTAAAATAATAATAAAGTAATTATTTCAAATTTAGATTTATGGGCTCGAAACCACTATTCTGATTTGACTAAAAACGGGCTGTTACAGTATGGTTGGCCATTATTCAACAAGAGTCAATTGGATTGATTTGACCCTCTCCATGATTGGTCAAACAATAGCAAAGATCTTCGCTAGCGTCTATTTACCTACCCTTGAAATTTTGTGGGAAAATAAGGGATTTGGTTTAGGTAAGCATTGTCACTTGTCAAGTCCACAGTAAGGGGTTAAGAAGTTTATATCTAAGGGGAAGACATCTCGAATGACTTTATTTTCTACTTCACGATTCTGGTTCTTGTCTCTCTAACCAAAATTTCTTCTTCTTCTTCTTCTTTGTTAAGCTAGAGCTAAGATTTCGTTTAATCTGTGGATGATTCAACCTTTTGGTAAGTCTTAAGGCTCTATATGTCACTATTATAGAAGGGGAAGGGTGTTAAAAGTAAGTTGTGATTGGGAAGCCCTTGCTTAGGGGAGCTATATGATTGGAACGATAGTAAACTATCTGTAATGGGGATTCTAATAGAAATTTTATGATCTTTTAAGTAGTCGTTGTTGTTGGATTAGGACGGACGATTGAATAGAAGCTCTGGATCGAGGTAAAGGTGAGTCTCTAGACCTATCTCCTACACGTTATCATGTAATGATTCTTTGCATGGTTGATGTTCATATAGATGTGAATATATTCATGAATAGTGGTAATATATATGTATGCTTGCTTGTTTTCTGTGAGATAACTATATGTAGGTACTGAAGTGCATGATATATTGTATGAAAATGATGATGTGTCGAAAACATGTATGGGAAGCATGATTTTCGTTAAGGGTATGGGTGGAAACTATCCGTGTTGATTTATTTGAGTAGTGCATGTCAAAGTATGGTTGGCGATAAGGGGGTTTGGGTGGAGTGTCAAAAAAATATGTGATACAATAATGGACCCTGTGATGATACTTTGGTGATATTCACTGGAACAGTAAACACGAAGGCTAGTATGGCGAAATGTAGTCCACCAGGATAATAAACATGAGAAAGGCTAGTATGGTAATTGTGTGAAAAGACCATGGCCATTACATATTCTGGAAATGGTGGATGAGCTGCACTTGTTTACTTGGGTTTCTACGTGTCCTTAGGGTGATAATGGGCAAACCTCAGACTATGCTGAGTTTAGGCAAATCCATATCGTCAAATACAATAGTTAGTATAGTGTCTTGGTGGCAAACCAAACCAAGCCTTTGTGGCGAATTCTCTAGTGAAGCCTTTGTAATGAATGCTCTATGAAGCCTTTGTGGCGAATTCTCTGTGAGGCCTTTGTGGCGAATGCTCTGTGAAGCCTTTGTGGTGAACTCTCTATAAAGACTTTGTGGCAAATTCTCTGAAAAAACTTTCATGGTGTATAATTCAGAAAGCCTCAGTGGCAGAGTAATTTGGAGAATACTTGTGGCAAGTTTTCTGGAAAGTCTTTATTGTGAAATCTACGCCTAATCGACGAGTTGTTAGTCCGCCTTTGTGGTAAGACTTGGATATGCCCTTGAGTCATTTTCTAAAACAATTCTCAACAGTATGACGACTGATGAACCCGCCATTGTGATCTGCTAGGACAGAAAGCTTCGTGTACCTAGAATCATGAATGGTGTAAGTGTTCGCCAAAACTGGGTATTCTCTTGTTAATATCGAAGTCATTTGGGAATTCTTTTGGATAACCAAGCATATTATGTTCCTTGAAATAAAATCGTCTTTTAAATATACTTAAAGATATGTTGTACCTAGTATTCTGACTATAACACTCCTAACCATCTTTATCGTCGAATTTAGATTATAGAGTATTACGACACATATCAAAACAATTTACATCATTAAACCACTCATTTAATAAATTAAATAACAACATTCAAATTACATTTATTTATTTCAAAATCACATTTATGACCTTAAATCAAGCTTATGAGGCTCTAAAAATGACTTGGGAACAGTCTAGGACTAATTTGAATCAAAATAGAAAAAATATGCAAAAATTTGAACATTTTGGAAACAGGGGTCACACAGCCGTGTGACATAGCCCAAGTCGTGTGGCTTCAAACATGTCCATGTGGCTTCCTCACATGCCCATGTGGCTACTCCACAGGCCCGTATTGCCAGACCGTGTAACTAACTGTGATTGTGTGAAAAATCTTGCACCAAAAATCAATAAGACACACGGTCATGTGACCATGACATGTGTGACACACGATCGTATGACAGACTGTGTACACCTTAAAAAGCTTCCAAAATAAGATAAATTTTCATCCAACACTTAGGTACCAAGCAAAATCAAAATCATCCATTCCATACTTTAAAAGCAAATTCAAACAAGCCTAAAACTTGTCAAAACATTCAATCGAAGTGTCAAACCAATGTGTCATTATTGACACCATAATTCAAATATTAAATAAATTTGCATTCAACCCTAACAAATTCATACATTCTATATATTCAAACATCAAGAACTACCAATATTATCAACACAAATTCATACTATATATAAACCTAAATACCAATTCAACATGACCGTTAACACACTTTGAAAAGAACCAACTTATAATACATATACAAGCATTAGCAACCTAATAGAAAACATGTCCAAGCATTCACAAAATAAGCACCCTATATACATGCCACATATGACCACCAACCAAGACTTCAAAATCTACCGATGATAGTCGATGATATGTGTGAGCTCTGATGATCCGATTAACACGCTCAAAAAGTTCAAAATCTACAGAAAGTAATAACAAAAGTAAGTATGTGAATTACTCAGTAAGATTCCACAATTTAACACATTAACTTACCAAACTCATTTAAATTATATTTTCACATAGTATGTCAACCTCAACCTTATTACAACATAATCCAACGATTTCACGTCAGTAACATTTAAACTTATAGACAATTAGAATTCATAATTCATTTATTCATTGAAACAATTTTGTATCAATTAACCTTTGTCCTTTTGATAGATCTTTGTAAAAGTATTCAAATACATGAGTCTAGAAACAAATAATGCTTGTAAGAGCTAATCAGATACATATTAAATATGTCAGGTTAATTCGGGCTAAACCAATGACAACATAGATAAACTAGCCTAGTCAGGGCTAGGCATACATGTAAATCGACCATGAATTATCAGTCCAGTCTAAATCCGAGTCTCTTGTACATCTGAGTTTGCAACACATGCAGGAACTCGGTCTAGATCAAAACTTCAGTTAGAAATCTCATGTAAGAAACTTTTACTTGATTCATCAAAATTATTTTAGAAATTTAGTATAATTATTATAGATTAATTTGTTTTAGCAATCTCAAAAATATATATAAATATCAATGACAATATTTAATAACAAATTATAACCAAAATAACCATAGAAACTTACCGAATTGCGATAGCTACCTAGAACCGAAGATGATTACTCAACAACCTTCTCTTTCCCACGATTACCAACCGATCCACTCGTTTCTTGATCTCAACGTAATAAATTAATTCAATTAACTAATTCAAGCTCCATATAATACTTACATTCAAACTATTCACCCTTTAATTATATTTTTACATATTTACCCTCAATAATTAACTTTAATACAATTGAATTCTTACCTCAAAATTTAATCAAATTGAAAACAATTAAAACTAGATCAAACTAGCCAAATTTCCCATAATTTTATAACAGCCCATAAAATTCTCAATTTCACCATAAATCCATGAACTTTTATCAATTTAATGATTAAACCCTTAATCATCAAAAACATTTAAAACTACTTCACAAAATAATACCATTTAACTACAAAGCTTACAAAACCATCACAAAACTTCAAAAATCTCATAAACTTAACAATGGCACATGTTAAAACATTTAACAATTTCAAAAATTTATACCCAGGTTAATAGGACCTGATTACAACGATCTCAAAAACATAAAATTTACTCAAAACAAATTAAAAAAAACTTACCATGCAAATGAATCAAAGCTTGGCCAAATGAAAGTTGAAGTATGGTTTTTTTTTTTTTTTGAAATGGCAATGATGCACTAAGGAAGATGACGTTTTGTTTTCTCAATTTTTTTATGTTATCATTTCTAATTTACCAATTTGCCCTCCTAAAATAAGCCAAATTTCATGAATATCTGCTCATAAATCGTCTAGTATAGTTCACTATGGTTTAATTACCATTTAAGGCCATAAATTCAAATTACTTTAACCATTTAACACATTTAGCTATTAGAAACTAATTTTTTTCAATTTTTACAAATTAATTCTTATTACTTAATTACCTAACTAAACACTAAAATTTCTTAATCAAACTCTAATACACGACTTTATAGAATTCCTATAAATATTGATTAATCAATAAAACACTGACTTACTAGCCGAAATTGTGGTTTTGAAATCACTATTCCCGACACCACTGAAAAACAAGATGTTACATTGGTGTTAGTCAGGGCCAGTATAGGAATCCGTCGGGAGTAGTGCTAGTAAACATATCATCCTGAGAATTTCATCCAACTTCTATCTTCAAAGTAGGTGTGGAATAAGATCCGCTATATATTGTGTAGTCTATGATCCGCCGACCTAGTGGAGTGTGTACAAGGTGGTCAAGTTGGAGGTTGGCACATAGTTATCGGTCAGGTATCAGAAATGATAAACGTTTCATTCATACCTTTTGTCTTAGAAAGAATTTTAAATAAATAAGAAGTCCATCCAATATGTTTTCACCGATTGTAAAATTTTAATTTATAAAGTTAACTATTAAATATTATTTATGAAGCTAAATTTTAATTTTAATTGGTATATAACTTTAATACTAATTAACTGATGATTAAAGTTCTATTTAATTAACAACTTTATTTTACATAAACAAAATTGGCCTAACTTTTTTAAGACTTTTTTTTTATAATAATGTTAAAATTAAATTATAATTATTTATAGGATAAACTACACTCATGGTCACTTTAAAATAAGGTTTATTCTAATTTAATCACTTAATTTTTTTTCTCAATTGAGTGACTCCAAATAAAAAATTTTATAAATTGATAATTGTCATTAATTTTATCATTTTCTTCTAACGGATTGACCACCGTTGGCCATGATTGTTTTGCTAACGTGGCTAACAGTACAATCAAATGGTGACAAATGGACTTAATGCTAGGGTGACAAGATGCCACATTAACAAATATTTTAAAAATAAAAAATCCTAAAAAAAATTGTTTTTCAATAATTCTGTCTAGGATGAGCCTGAATAATCATTTGTCCAATTCATTTGAATTTAGACAATCATTTATCCAAGTTCATTTTACCATAATTTTTAGATAATTATAAAAAATTAGTAATTATTAATCATTATAAGAAATTATTAAGAATGATTAAAAATTATAAAAAATTATAGAAAATATTAAAAATGATCTTCATCCATTCTTTTAAACCAATACCCTCGTCATCTTCACCTTCCAGTGCAACTACTCTCGCACCACCTTGCACTTTGGAGCAACCGTCTCCCATCGACTAGCCCACCTCCTAGCCACCCAATGAGATTGGCTAGCACCCAACTCACCACTGCTCTCCACCATCCTTGACATGCTTCGCATAAAACCTCTGATACAGCCTCCCCTCAATCCAACTTCACTTCACCATTGCGCACCAGGTAGCTTGGCATGGGATACCAGTTTTGAGATAACCACAACATGGTGACCAGATAATCAATGTTGAGGTGATAGGGACAGGTGGATGGGGGCTTTGTATGAAGAACTATGGATTTAAACCATTTGATGAAGGGTGTACAGACTGGGGACAAAATCAAGGAGTTGATGGGGAACCAAATGATGAAAATGGAAGTTGCAATAATAAATGAAATAGTAGAGCAAAGGTCAAAGGTTGGTGGGGGTTCTCAGAAATGAATCTAGACAAATATTTGTCTGGGTTCAAATGAATCTATTGAATCGTTTGACTGTTGGATTATTGAGTTGATAATCCGTTAGAAGAAAATAGTAAAATTAAGGTAGTAATCAATTTGCAAAATTTGACTAAATTAAGAAAAAATTTAGAATAATTAAAATAGGACAATGGGTGATTTACCCTTATTTTTAATTAAAAATTAATAATTAAATTGTAATTATCACAAAATTTTCTTATAACTCTATTCAAATAATAAATCTATTTTAAAATTAGCAAAACTTTGTTTACATCAAACTTTTTTAAATTAATAATTGTAAATTAATTATAATTATTTTTAAATATTTAATTATCATAATATTTATTAAATTATAATTATTTTTAAATGTATAATTGTCCTAAAATTTATTTTATGTCAATTTTTTAAATAATAATTTTAAATTAAATTTTATAATTTTTTAAAATGTGAATTTAATAATATGATATAATTTGTGGGTTTGAAAAACTTTTTCAAACATGAATTGTTATCACTATTATAGGTTGGAAAGATAAGATTAAACTATGACAAATATGTGGATTTAAAAAGTCCAAAAAGAACATCAAACAAATCATTAAATCCTTTGAATTATTCTTTGGAGGCTTTTTTGAAGATTCAAATTGACTAGAAAAGCACTAGTATAGTCTTCGACTCATGCTGGTCTGCTGACTGCAAAGCTATCCAAATTCTGAGTTAAAAGAGTTTAATATTACTTAAAAGGGATATGTATATTTGACAAAAATGTATTTAATTTTTCTATCAGCTTTTATATTTAGGAAAAGAAAATCTAAAAGGTCACGTGATTGTAACTCATTTTTGCCTAGCCTTGACAAGGGGGCAGTGCCTTTGAAATTCATTAGCTTTAAACCAACCCTTGTTAAAACTAATTACAAAATTAATAAATTAATTTATTATTTACTCCGCACAAAATGAATAATTGCCCTAACAACTAAAATAATGAAATCTGTTTGATTATTGGATCAAATCAAACCCTCGTGCTACCTTATTTCAAGTCAAAACGTGTTTGGGGCAGTAGAGATGAATTAAGGTCCATGTATTGTTCTCCGTCACTTTTTTCCTGATTGGGGCAACCAGCTACTGGGGTTACTGGCCAGGCAATCATGTCCCAATATGCATCATTGTTATGGACTTATGTTTGACCTTTGTGTTTGCACTTTACTCTGTTTTTAATATCTTCACCCTTCAAACCCAAATATCAAACCCACTTGTAACTTGGAAACAAAATTGTAAAATCCTCCATGTTTGATCATTGATGAAGTAAATATAATATTTTGAAGTGATGATTATATACAACATTATAATTTTATCATTTCTTGAGAGGTGAATGTTTCGGTTATTCTATTTTATCATTGATGAAAAGATACCTAAGTAGGAAAGATATATATCATAATAATATCTTATAATATCCTATTAAAAATCAAATTGCTAAAAAATAATATTCCATAATAATATTTTAATAGTATCCGATTGTTAATTAATTAAAGTGAATGATTTTCAATTAAGAGTTGCGGTGGTTACTTACTTCATCACTTAACCATGTTATCAGAGATTTGATCCTTATTCATAAAAATAGAGCACATTTTATGATATATTGTTTACCTCTTTAGAGAACACATTTGGTAAGGGATTAATAAATGACTACTCAAATTAATGAAAAAAATTCAATGAAATGAAAATTTTCTAAATAAAGATGATAACAAACTGGAAAAATGTTTACAAGTTGTTGGATTTTTGTACTCTTTGTATCTTAGTATAAGTATTCTTCAACAAAATCATATTTCAGATTAGAAAAGAAACGTTTTAGCATAAATGCAGCACAAGCTGCTTGCTATTTTCAAAGTAATTATGTCAATTTCACAAGTTCCATACCAATTCCTCTTACTTCATAAATATTGATTTAGGAGTGATAATAATTTTTACTTAATGCTTATATAATTTATTGTTCTTCTTGTTCTAATTTATGATAGGTTTATAATTGCTCTCAAGATATATTGTGTTTGCATTAAAGGTGCTCGTCACTTGTAAGCCTTAAATTAAAATTAATATTCCTCATTTAATTCTTTCCTTTTTTTTTTTTTAGTATCATTTAATTCTTTTCTTAAAAGTTAAATTTTTGTCATATATAATTACTTAAAAAAATTAAAGTATAAGAGTGGTCACTTAACTCTTTGAATATGGAAGTGGAAAATGAATGACAAAAAAAAAAAAAAAAAAAGCCATGATGTAACTTAGAAGTATGAAATTAAACATTTGTTCAAATGAATGTGGACTAAGTTGATTTTGTTATGTTATCTCGATTTAGGGAATTAGGTTATATTGACTATTCACCGTAAATTTTGATTTTGTATGTAGGTTAGGTTCATAGCTATGTTTTGAGTTCAGTTCAACATTCAACCGAGGCCCTAGACTCCTTAAAATTTGTACTCTTTTTGGTTATGTAAATTTGGCATGTACTTAGGGTTGTCATTTTGAATTCTAGGTGGATGATGGATGTTTGGAATTATGATGGCAAGTTTTATGGATTGATAATATTTAGTTCTTGTTGTTGTGTATAATGATAGGTATGGACTTGTGAGTTTTGTAAGATGTTTATGGCATATATAAGTGCATGTGTGCTTGTTGAAAAATTAATATGTGTAACTATGGTTTGATATGGTAACTTTGTAATGTGATATTGGATAGAATATCATGAATGCATGGCATATTGCATATGGTTTAATAGTTGATAATTGAATTGAATGTTATGATCATACATGTAGAATGGAATTTGGTGTTAATTTTATAGGTGATTGAAGCCTGGTATTTTGATTTCATTAGGACATATGCATAGTTATTTCTATCTAGGCATGAATGGTAATTTTTTACGAAATTGGTTTGTGTTGTGTGATTGTAACAGCTTGATTTTGGGCTTAGTCGGAACAGTGGTTTCGGGACCACAAATCCAATAAGAAAAAATTTCTTTTGATTATATTTTTATGGTCTACAGTTTCATGGAATGATTTCGTGAAAATTTCGTTCGAAAATTTTAACGTTTGGGCACTGAATTTAGCCAAAAGGACTAAATTGTAAAAAGTGCAAAAGTTGAGTTCCACATATTAGAGGTGTCCAATTGTTATAAAATTTTAAATTGGAGGTCCTTATATGGTAATTAGACCATTGGTTAAGTTGGTGGACAAAAATGGACATGGTTAGGCATGTTTCCAAAGTTTTTCATTAAGAGGATTTTGGTTATTTAGTTATTAAAATGAATTAAAAACAAAATTAAAAGCCAATTTTTGTCCATATTCAACCCCTTGGCCAAAACTTGCATGGAGAAACCATGGCTAGGTTTTTCAAGCTTCCAAGCTCGATTGTAAGTCCATTCTAGCCCCGTTTTTAATGATTTTTATGTTTTTGAAATCCTCGTAACAAGATTTATCTATTTCTACCACTAATTTGAGATATGGTTAAAGTTTAAGGTTTTGAACCATGATTAATATGTATGTATTTTGATGTTTAGTGGTAAAAAATGCATGTTTATGGTTAGAGAAACGACTTTTACTAAGTAATTTTCAATAAAAATGCATATGTAAAAGTTATGAAATATGTTAAAAATCTAATTTAATGGAAAATTTGGGTTGCTATAAGCATGAAAATAATTCGACTATGCATGGGTAGTAAATAAATTGAACACATTTCATTTTATGAGCCTAGGGACTAAAATGTAAATATGTGAAACTTTAGGGGTAAAAATGTAATTTTTCCATAATGTGATTTTTGTGGATCACATTGAATAATATGAGTAATAAATAGATATTATAGATCAAAGAAAACCAGGTTCGGACCTAGAACGGGGGAAAACGAGTCCATTTTTGCCATTTTGGTATCGAGGTAAGTTCGTATGTGAATAATGCATTATTATGTTTATATTTAAAATACTTTAAATGCTTCATTGATGTATGGAATGAATGATTAATTCTATGGATACAATTGACAAGTTCTGATAAGTGTGAAAAATCCCATTTGAGCCTTTGGAATAGAATAAGATACGAGTGACATGTCACTAGGAACCCTGTGATTTATGAGCTCATGAGACATGTTATATATGTTTATGTGGTTCCGGGTACTGGTGTTGTACGTCCTACCGGTGGCTGGGTAGTCCGACATGTGTTGCGGATACCTGATAGCTTGTGTGAGCAGCTCGTGTAGCTACGTCCTGACCGACAACTTGTGTGAGCAGACCCTTGAGTAGCTTGAGAATGAGCCTTCATGTGTTATGAGATATGAGGTAGCTTTAGCTATGTATGAGGCACTTATGTGCAAGACTTTCTGAGTATCCTTTAGTATTCTGAGTGGTTCAACGGGTATATCAATGATGAGATGAAAAAGGTATAAATTGTTACGAGATGGTACAGGTATGTACAACAACTCATGAGTAATGAGCTCGGTGTGTGATGAACATTCGGTAAGCATGTATTCAAGTAAGTTATGCTTGAGAAATATCGATAACCTTATGAATATTGATTTACACTTAAAATGAATGGATACATGATAAGATTTGATAATGATCATGTGATAGGTTTATAAGCCTAATTAAATTGTGATATAGTATGATTTATTTATTTAAATTGTGTTTCATTGGATATGAGGAAAATGAAAGACAGACATAATTTTCGAATAAAGTCATTGTGAGAATATAGTAAGACACGAGCTTAGACAAGTGAAAGGTGGTTAAACTATATGTTAAAATTATGATTACTCATAAATAATGTGCATGTGATTAAGAGGATGGAAATAACTTGTTAAATAATGTGATATGTTATAATGGGGAGACTATGGTGGCTAGGCTAATGCCAAGGCATGTAAATGGTGTTTATAAGTTAAAAGAGTAAGCACTATGAATGAATAAGTGGCAATCTTGAGATTTAATACAAATTGTAGTAATAGTATTCTTATGGATGGATAAAGTAAATGGATGTTAATAGTTGTTTATTATTTGCATATGAACTTTCTAAGCTTTATTGCTTACTCCCCTTCCTTTCCTATCTCTTATAGGTTAATTTAGCTAGCTCGGGTTGGAGTTCGTCGGAGATGCTATGACATTATCAAGTTATCATTTGGGTATAGGTGAATGCAAGTATTTTAAGTTTATGGCATGTATAGGGACTTCGTCTTTTAATTAATTATGTCATTATTAATTTGTTCAAGTGTGTTGGCTTATAGTGATTTGGTGATTTATTTTGCATATGGCCATGAGATATGGTTTATATTGTTTATTTGGTTGTAAATCTATTCATATATGCATGCCTGTGCCAAGGTCATACATGATGTGATTAAAATTGTTTGGCATGGATGGATTGTGGATGTGACTATGGATGTTTGATGATGGAATTGTAAGTGAGTGGCATGATAATAACCAAGACATGAGTATGTTAAATGGAAGTAAACTTCAACTCTTAGTGCATGCAAATTTTATAAATTTGGCTTGACAAAGTATGAAGTTTTATGCATGTATTAGTGAAGATGAAATGGTCATGATCATGTCTCGTTTGTGTAAGTTTAAGTGCTCACTTGTGCCATGCTAAGTGCCTTTGAAGTCATGTATGTGTTTGTGCAAATAAGGGTGGTAATTGACTTGGAAAATAGCCTTGTATTTGTCTACACGGGTAGACACACGGGCATGTGTCTAGGCCATATATGACACACGGTCAGCCCTATGGGTGTGTGATCCGATCGTGTGTCCCCTGCACCCTAATTAGGTAAAATAGAATGCCCAGTAGTAAACATATGGGTAGAGACACGACGGTATGTCTCAGCCGTGTGAAGGACACAGCCTTAGCACACGGGTGTGTGACTTGGCCGTGTGACCCTATTTTGCTGATGAAGTCATAAATAGAGAGTTACACGGGCTGAGGACACAGGCATATCCCAAGCCATAGGGGCGTGTGACCCTCCAAAACAAGAAATTTTTCTAAGTGTCACAAAAGTTCCCAAAGTTCTCGGTTTAGTCTCGAACCACACCCAACGTATGTTTTGGGCCTTGTGGGCCCATACCAGGGACGATATGCATGTGAATGAATGATTTTAAAGTGAATGAATGATTTAAAATTGAATGAAATTTTATGGCCCGATTTTGTATGTTTACTTATGTTTCAGTTTGGTAATGCCTCGCACCCTGTTCTGGCGTCAAATACGGGTAAGGGGTGTTACAATGATGGTCCCTTGAGGCATATTGGTTTGGAATTAGGAAAATGATATAATTTGGCATGTTATTATGCACTTTGAATAGGTTTAAATATGGGTCAAGTGTATGCTTTTGAAATACTTGGAAATTTGGTTTTGTAACTTGCATAATAAGGTACGTAATGGCACGTACCGGCTAACACACGATCGTGTGCTCGATATAAATTGAGAGGTTCTAGATTGGCACAGCTTCAGTGAGTTATATGGTTTGGATACACGACCGTATGGCTCCAAATTATACAGCTTTAATGAGTTACATGGTTTAGATACACGACTGTGTGACTCTAGCTTACATGGCCTCAGTTTTTTACACAGTTTAGGAACACGACCATGTAACCATGTTTTGTGATTTTTCCTAATTATTTAAAATTTTACAATTTAATCCATTTTGTACTCAGGTTAACTTTAGAGCTTTAGTAGGCTCAATTGAGATTTGGAATTGTTTGTAAATCATGCTAAACATGTATCATGAAATGCTTTGTTGAATTATTATTTATTAAAGTCAGAAATGTATGCGAGTTGTTTGGTTAACTTTTGTAGCATCTTATAGCTCGGGTTTGGCGACCAAACCGGGTAAGGGGTGTTACATAGTCGAAATTAATCCAAGTAGACAAGCAGAAGATTAACTCACATCGGTATTCCTAAATAACTTCAAAATTCAGGTTTTATCGAATTATCTATTAATTAACTAGTTATTACCTTTCAGCCTCTAACTAATTAACTAATCGACCAATACTTATTTTCGACCTCGCTTTTGTTATCTAGATAAATTATGATTTACACTATAAACTTATCTTTCAATCTCATTTATCCTAAATTACTTCCTAGTGTCGTCAATCCTAGGGTTTAATCGCACATAATTTAAGCCAACTAACTCAGAAACAAATCCTAATTCCTTCATTAAATATTCCCACATCTGATCGTCAATCTCCCCAAGGAAATTAGTCACTCATGGGTTTAGATGCAATTTTCCCTAATGTGATTTTTAACATGCAAGGTAAAAAATTAAATAGAAAAAGGGAATAATGAAATTGATCCGTTTCGATATCAATTTACATGCGAAATCTGAATTTTCTTTGATAGTTATAAGATAATCTCGAATGCAATTGAAAAATAAAAATAAATTAATATAAACTAATTAAATAAAAGCTTGAATTCAAATTAAATCCAAGTTAAAACAAAGGAAAAAAAATATGTTCTGCAACTAAAGGACTAAATTGAAAGAAAACTAAAACTAAAATAAAATCCTAAAACTAATCTAAATGGCTCACTTGGCCAAGCCCCTTAAATTGAGGCTAAATATACATATTTATAGCCAAAATGTTCTGCCCTAATTAGGTTAATTAATAACCCCAAAACGAAATAGTATGTATTGTGCAGACGAATACACCCCTGACTTAAAATTCCAGTTTGTCACTTCGGTGTCGCGACACTGCCTTTCGAGGGAAATTTATTTGGCTTTAAAGTCCAGTGTTGCAACAACACATGCCAGTGTCGAGACACTGCCATCATCCTTTGCGTTCTTAGCCCAAAAACAATGTCCTGCACACTCAATTGACTTTTTAGTTCATCCTTAGGCCTGTATTAGCCTATTAGGTCATCATATTGCTAAAATTTGCGTAAAAATTCTTATTTTACTAAATTAAACATAAACTAATAAAAAACTAAAAATGCAATAAAATCATATAAAATGGCTAGAGAACAAGTTTGTTAAATGCCAAAAAAACTCTAATTTGCCAGAATGAATTGTGGCAGATCAGCTCTCATGCCTCATAAAGTGACTCCCCTTCTAGTTGTTGAAAATTCATTATGTCCATACAGAGCTTCATCATTTTTCTAGGGGGAAGTACTTAGCCAAGAAGTTGCTTGTGAGCTCGTTCCACGTACTGATTGAATCTACCATTTGTGAATCTAACCACATAAATGCATCGTCAATAAGAGAGAAAGGGAATAATAGAAGATGAAAAGCGTCATATGATACTCCATTGTACTTAACGGTATCATAAATAGTTAAGAACTGCTTGAGATGCTGGTTAGGATCCTCATTCATTGATCCCCAAAATTGGAGATTCGCTTGTTTACCGTATGTCAAATGTAGTATTTATTTCGATCTATTTCTGTCCTTAAGGAGTTTGTTTTCTAACACTTTTATAATTAAGTATTGCATTTTCAATATTAGTTGGTTAGGAACTAAATAGTAATAAAATAAGCATTTTTACGCATTTTCTTCTATTTCGATGACCCATAAGGTTGACTTGGTGATAAACGCCAAATTATACATATTGTTACCCCAAATACTTAGCATATTTATGGATGTTTACTATTAGATTTGTGGATTTTGGTGCTCTTAATCCAGTTATTTCATGTTTTGTACTCAAGAAAGCACCAAGATTCAAAAGGAGCCAAAAAAGAGCGTAAAAGAGATAAAAATGACCAAATTAAGAAGATCACACGACCTAAGCCTTGCCACACGGGCTGCTCACACGCCCGTGTCTGTCGAGGGTGTCGTCCAAGGATTTCACGATTCACACGGCCTGGCCATTGACCCATACGACCGTGTGAAATTTAGCAGAACGAACACGGCCTGGCAAACACGTCACACGGCCGTGGCACACGGGCGTGTCCCTTTTTTAAAGAGTTGTATTTTACACGGAAAAATGATACTTAGGGAAGAAGAAAGCCAATCCAAAGCCTATAAAAACACCCTAAGTATGACCTACCTAAGGGGGACTTTTCTGGCACTTCTAGAGCTTTTTTGGAATGCAAAACCACACGCTAGGAATTACTTGAAGGAAGCCAAATGATCCATCCCAAAAGCCGGAGCTACTCCAAGACTGAAGATCTCTTTTAGAATTCCTTTAGGGTTTTTAGAGTTTTCTTTATGTTTTTTTATTTTCATACTTTTGAGATGTACTCTTATTTCATTATGAACTAAACCCCTTAGATACCTAAGGGGGATGAAAATGGATCTTGTTATTATTATCTGAACTATATGATAAATACTTGATTTGTTCTTAATTATGTGTTTCTAATGCTTGAGTTAATATTCCGAGTATTGACTCTTGATTTAATGTGCTTATGCAGAGGAGGAATAAACCCTGCCTAAAAGTAGATTTGGCATAATTAAGCGGAGTTGATCGAACGCCTAGAGATAGGGTTATGAGATTTTGCCGGATTATGGTGAAACCTAATATGGGAGTCCATAGATCGATTTACTACTTCCCTAAGGGTTTTAATTAGAAAGAGATTTCTATTAATTCAACTGAGGGTTAGGTGTTATTAGTCTCGAAAGAGATAATAATGTAAGTTAGGGAGTCTCACGGATCAAGTCAAGTAAATAAATTGTCTGGTTCAGAGTCAGATAATAAGTGAAATCTAGGTGGATTCCTCCTTGGGTGTCGTCTTTATCAATTGATTTTCTTCAAGTCTTTTCCAAATCTTCTCTTCGCTTTAATTAAATTAGTTAATTAGCTTAGATAATTATTTTAATAAACAAACCCTTTTTATTCCTAGGCTAGATAATAAAAAGATAGTTATTACTAGTACTTTTGGTTTCCTTGGGTACGATATCCCGGTCTTGCCATTACTATACTTTTGCTCGATAGGTGCGCTTGCCTTTTCGTCGTGCTAATAGTTAGTCTAGGTTTGATCTTCATTATAAATATTTATTACTTGTTACAAATCACGAGATCACTTGGGCCTCGTAAGTGACTAATGGGCTATTTAAGTGTGTAGGATGCCAATTTAGGTCTAAGAATACAAGGGATGATGATCGGGTTGTGAGACAAGGGAACTCGATAGCATAATGAAGCTGCCAAGGCCAGGAAAGCACTTGACGTTGTGAGGAGGAGCTTTCTCTTGTCACAACAATGCACTGAATATGGGAAGGATATCACGGTATTGACGTCGTGACGAGGAGTTTCCTCTCGTCACGACGATGTGACAATAACAAGCCAAAATATGTTGATTCTGTGGACAACACTTTGGGTATATTTCTATATTGGGACCCTAGAATTTATCAAAATACTGTATTAATTGGTATCTAAGTGTATCTAGGGTTGAGTGGTCACCAAGTAGCTCGTTGCCTATGTAAGCAACCTTAGGGTCACCTGATTTGGTGTATAGAAGTAGACAAACAATTTTTTCCTATTCAGTTTTTAGTTTCCTTTTCTTTTCATGTTCGTTTAGTTGAAACTTTTCTATTTCGTTGTGAAGACAATTGTGAGCGGAGATTGCTCCGGATCTGCACTTCAACATATATTCATTAGTATTCTCTTATCTCTTATCTTTTATTCTTTTATATATATTCTGTTGATTTGTCTAATTACTCATTGTAATGAATATTAAAATAAATTATTGTGTTTATTTCATATCTCACATGATTCAATTAATAAACTAATTTAGTTCTTAAGTGATTATTTATCTGTAATTGGTTATTTATTCGAGAGTAATTAGTATATTATGGAGTGAAGCCTTTAATAGAATATCTAGACAGGTGAGACTGCAAAGGTATCCTGTAGTGTATAACTTGTAACACCCTCTACCTCCCGATCATCCAGATCTGAGTATTAGGTGTTACTTCCTAAGACAAATGTAATCTAGACTTTCTCTCGACTAACCTATGTAACTATTCTAATGATGGCTTAAAAAATTTATTTAACTCTTGTTCTTAATTACCTCAAGCATTTCATTAAGAATATCTTTACGTACAATGTATGTTTCACATTTACATTCTTAATCAATAAACTAAAATACTCATTGAATACGTCTTGTTTTTACTAAAGATATAAATGTTTTCACCTTTGACATCTTAATCAATAAATGACTTGTACTTTTATGGCCTTTCTTTGTGTAGACTATGGCTACTTATCCCATTTTTTAAGTAGGCTTCTCCCTCGTAAACTTCTCTTTTCTGTATGCACATCAGCACAAACCGCTACTCTACTAGTGTAGCCTTGGCATCATCTCTCCGCATGATATTCCTTGCAACCTGAAACAGGAAATAACTTATGTAAGGTCCTGAGAAAGTAGTAAATCTCTATTACCTATTTCATTACGTCGTAGTGTATTAAACACTTTATGTATTCTTTGGCCTATGTCCTTATGGTGCAGTTCATATGTAATTGACTAAAACTTCCTTAAAAGCGTACTACATGCATCATTCATTACTTTTGCATCCTCTAATCCATACCGGGTTTCTACTTTTCACATGTTCACCACATATTTCATTTTGGCATTTTTCACGTTACTGACCATTTTCCCTTTTCCTTTATATAGAGTCCACCTCATCCTTAACATTCGGAATCATTCTGACATAGTTCATTAGATACCTTATTTTCCCTATATCATCACTTCATTTTTTTTTCTTAACACTTGCCATCTTTCTGATACCATATATTTACTTTTCCTTAAGAGAGTCATTTACCCAGACTTCGCTGTGTTCGTATTCCGTTAACAGAGTTCACCAAAAAGATTTCATTCTCTCTATTACCATAGATGATCATAGAGGTTTTGCTGTAACTATAGATAGCCATGAAGGCATCCACATAACTTTAGGTAGCCACATAGGTGCCTCCCCACATTAGATAGCCACAAGGGCGTCCAAACACATACACGAGATAACCATAGAGGCGTCCATATAGTTCAGTGGCCACAAAGGCATCTAGCTTGATAGACTCCGCCATGAGGGTGCATTTAACAGATATAGCCTCAAAGGCTTTCATAGGATAGAATCAGCCACAAAGGCATCCACTTTAACATACTTTGTTAGAAAGGCGCATACACAGAATTGACAATTAAGGCTCCATAAAACAAATATCACCATAAAGGCTCACGTATAATAGAGAACAGCCACAGAGGCTTCCACTTATCAGATAATAGCATCAAAAGCTTTCACATATCTGAGAACAGCTACAAAGGCTTCAAAATTTTGATAAATGGTATTTTCGATGATAGGGATTTGCCTAAACTCAACATCTTAAGGTTTGCCCCTCATCATCTGATACTTGCCCAGCTGTCTTTTATCTTCTTATCCCCACATAACGCCATAGTCCCTGACTAGGTCTTACACTATGTGGTTTTCTTATCCCCATATGATGCCATAGTCCCAGGTTAGGTCTTACGTTATATGGTCTTCTTACCATGGCCACGGACTTCCATATCAGAATTTGTGTTTACTGTCTCGATAGACTTACACGCAAGCAGACTCAACATGTAGACTTGTGCGACTCATGCAACTTATGCATAGACTCTTTATGCAGACTCATACTTAACAGACTTACTCTTTCAGATTTCTTCACACTGAAGCATTTACATTTTCAGATATGTAACTCATGTACTTGAACTTCATATAGAGACTTTGTTCATGACAGAATCATACTCTCAGGCGTATTCATGTGTGTACATACTTTCTTCAGAATAGAAACATATCATCAAACTTATTCTTTCTTCATAACAGAGACACATCATCTTTAAGCATCACTTTTGCATATATTAAGTTTCCATTTCATAGATTAGCCTTTCTAAACAAACAAGACTATCATGCAAACATGCAAGTAAGAGACATTTTAAAGACTCACCTATTAGCCTTAAATGTAGCTTAAAATTTAGATCTAAGCTTTCTTTGTAGCATCCTTAGCTTGACTCTAGATCTTTTGCCTAGCCAGATGCTACAACCTCATTTTCCCTTGACAGACAGAAACATTTCATTAGAACTCATTCAGGTAACCTTTATTATCACTTTTGACCCAAATGTAACTTTATTTCTTTATGCATACTTACAGATTTGTGTTTTCAACAAGAAAAATTGGGGGACTTACCTTAATAGGAGGTAGACTTCTCAAAAAACCAGAGCTTTCATACTTAGCTTCCAGAGAGAGACGTTTCTCTCTGCCTTAACCCTCAAATTTAAAGAAGAAGGCAACTTTCCTTTAACTTAACCTGAGTGCTCTTTAACTTAACCCAAGTCTTCTTTAGAACTAGGCAAACGTCACATCAAAACTGAGCTATTTTTTACCATTGTCTGCCACTTTCTAGAACTTGCTTAGATATCTCGTTAGCCTTCAACTTTTCTAGTTCTCATTTAGTTAGTTCTAAACCAGCCTATCTCCTACATTGACTGGCACAGGACCACATTAGTTACATTTATGCTATATCATGGGCATATACCCATTCCTTTAGTTCATGTCTCTGATGGTTACTAGTTAGATTTCACTCATCATTGTAATCTGACTGAGAATTCATATCCACTCATTTATATTGAATTTTGCCCAATCTTATACGCATAAAAGAGTGCATTTGGGTGCTTACCATCTCACCAATCATATTTCATGTTCTTTTTATTATGATTCCTTAACCTTGCCTATTATAGAGGGCCTTACAGACAAAACACTTTTGGTTCGCCTATTCTAAACGCCAAGGCGAACTCTTGGACAAACACTACTTCACCAATTAGACTTACTTATAACCATGCGCCTTATCACATATATATACTTACATGTTACTCTTTCTTAATGCATTACACTTATACACTATTCATACTAGTGTTCCTTTCTTTTAGTTCAGAGTCCGTCAGACCAGTTGCTTTTAGAAAATAACTTAATCAAATCCCACGTTAGGCACCAAAACTAATTCTCTAAGCCTTATATACATACTTAGAACTTAATCCTTGTGCCTTGCTTGTATGAACATCGTTCTATCGCTGGAAATTTATCGAGTGGGGTATTGCATAACTTGTACCAAGCGGTGAGCCCGGGAGGGCATCTGTATGCCTAGGAAGAAACCAGAATGGTGACTTAGGTGGTAATCCTTAGTGAAGATGAGACCGGAAGGGTATTATTAACTAATGGTGTTAAATAACTCGATCTAGGATAATTAATTAGATAATTAGGGATTTAATCGGTCATAGGCTAGAGGCTTACATTGTCCACACTAGGAATAGGAAGGTCCATTAGGTTGATTTTAGGTTAATTAATTTCATTAGTTTAATTAAAATTTTTATTTGGATTAACACTACTAATTCGTGACTCGATTAGATTAGTAATTACTTTCTGTAATTGATTTAATAATAATTTCTCCAATTTGAAATCCATTGGGTACAATCCTCGAAATACTTACCAGTGTTTCGCAGTAACACTTCCATATTACAATTTGACTCGTATGCTTATGAACAATGACGATTTAATTATATATTTTTGGTGCGATTTTTATACTATAAATGATAACAAGTTTATAGGTGGTCACTTTTATCACCTGGATTATCATTGATTTGGTTTTGAGTTTGTTCGCTTTAATCACGGATGATTAATGCTTCCCCGAACAGCCTCTAATTTGGGCATAACATAGTCATGAAAGATTCTTTATTCCATCAGTGGTTGTTGTGGTTGTTATCTTTCTACTCCTTGGTCTTCCAACAACTAGTCTCTTTGTGGAGGTTGGGCATCCCTCAGATGTTGAGCCCTTCTCGCGTGTGTAATGATACGTTTCAGTTTTGGCTTGAATAGTAAGACACTATTACCAGTTTGAGTCATTTAACACCTTCTACAAACTCAAGAAATAAACAAATTATGAACTTCCAAAAAAAATGAAATAAGAAGAAGCTGTATCTATAAATTAAACTGTTGTCACTTATCTCATACAAAACATGCAACTAAACAAAAAGAAAATACTCAATCTTGCACCGACCTCCCCGGTAAAGACGCCAACAACTTGACTGCTATCAGTGTGCACATAAAAAAAAAACAATTTTATAAAACAATTTAAAAGTGCAGTTTTTAATTGTATGTGTACAATGTCAGTTATAATATTAATAGTTCTGATGGAATACGAAGTATTCAAATTGGTCAAACCCGAAGGGGGAGGCGATTGAGCAATTCCTAGCTACAAGCATGCAAAAGAAGTAGTCTAAACGACTAATCGTGTAACAACTAAATTTAGGGCCTAGTTAGAATAGGGGTCTTGAGACCACAAATCTAAAGTTAGAGAAATTATTTTATTATTATTTTGGAGTCATAGCATGTTTATATTAGTACATGAAAAATTTCGTGAGTTAATTTTAACGTTTGTGAGCCCAATTGCGAAAAAGGACTAACTCGTATAAAGTGCAAAAGTCTTAATTTGATAGCTAGAGGTGTTATTTTATTAGAGAATCAAAATTGGGGGGATTTTAAAAGGCAAATAGAACCTTAAAGGAAAGCCTAGCCGGCCATAGAGTCAAAGAGGGGACAAAATTTTCAAATTTGGTGAGTTAGGTGGCTTATTTTTCACTAAAATAGAAATAAATAAGGAAAGATGATATCATCCCTTTTCCATCATATTTCTCCACCAATTTTTAGCCATTTTTGGGGGTTTCAAACTTCAAAATTTTCAGCAACTTGAAGCACTCTCAAGTAAGTGATTTCCATGTCCTTTGTTGATGATTTTTGCATTTTTGAGACCCTTGAAGCATGAACTTTCAAATGAGGGGTCAATTTTGCAAAACAACTAAGAGTTTAGGATTTTTCCATGAATGGTTTTGTATTGGTTTCTGAGTTACTATGGAAGAATATGAGTCTTGGTTGTTGAATGAACAACTTTTGTAAAGGAATTTTCATAGAAAACCCTTATAGGACCATTTTGCAAAGTTTGTAAAATAGATGATAAATGTGTGAAATAATGAGAATTTGGAGCTACTATAAGAGTAAAAAGGGTTCTTCTAGGCTTAAGATGCGAAGAAATTTGATAAAAATCGATTTTTGAGCATAGAGGCAAAATGGTCATTTTATCGAAGATGTGAATTTTTTATTGCCTAATTGTATTTAGTGACTAAATAAGTGTATTTTGCTAATATAGATCAAGAATCGCCAAATTTGAACCTAGACCGGGGGAAAGCCAAGCAAATCGAATAAACCGACTAGTCGTGTACATTTTGTAATCCGAGGTATGTTGTATGTAATCAATACAACTACATTGTTACCATATGTGTTTGAATCGCTATTGAATCGATATAGCATAAATTTCTTGATTGTGGAATTGAGAATGTATATTGAAATTGAGATAGTAAGATTCTCGTTGGAACCTTGGGAAGTAAATCAGATATTCATGCCATGACATTTGGGTCACTTGTGTGAGCTAGTGTAAGACATGTTTGGGACATGCATCGACCACATTATGAGAGCCAGTGTAAGACCATGTTTGGGACATGTCATCGGCATTGTAACGAGTGCTAGTGTAAGACATGTCTGGGACATGCATCGGCCTCGGGACGTAAGCAAGTGTAAGACATGTCTGGGACATGCATCAGTTACGAGATGTATCAATGTAAGACCATGTCTGGGACATGGCATCGGCATGGATATGTGAGAGATAGTGTAAGACCATGTCTGGGACATGGCGTCAGCCTCGATTATGATAGCCAGTGTAAGACCATGTCTGAGACATGGCATCAGCCTCGATTGTTTGTGTGCATGAGATCAAGTTAGGTAATGCCTTGTACTCTGCCCCGGTATGGGTTACAGGTATGGGGTGTTACATTTAGTGGTATCAGAGCTATGGTTTAGTCAATTTTAGGACTAACCTAGCGAGAGTTCGTGTCTAGCTATACATGCCCTAGTTGTATATTGATAGTGTGACAATTTTTGACGATTATAAATTATGTTTTTATATAGTAAATGGATCCTGATAGAGCCACGGCGGATGATGTGGAAAGTAACGCGCCGGCTCCTGCTAAAGGGACCGCGCTAGTTGAGAGTGAGCCCGTGGCTATAGGCTAAGGCGGAGGGGCTAGAGAAGCCTATCTCCGAGTGATGGATGCCTGGTACACGAAGTTCGTTCGTGCGAATTCGAACACTCCACCTCCCCCACCTCTTCCGATTCCTCTGTATGCCCCAGTAGCTTCACAAGGTGTGGACATGTTCAGAAGAGAGAACCTCTGGTAGACAAGATCCAAAAATAAGGGGCCGAGGAATTTCGGGCTAGTATAGATGATGACCTGGAGAGAGCAAAATTTTGGCTAGAAAATGCCATTAGGGTATTCGATGAGCTATCATGCACACCTGAAGAGTGCATGAAATGTGCAGTGTCACTCCTACGGGACTCGACTTCTCAGTGGTGGAATACTCTCGTGTCTGTTATACTGAGAAAAAGGATCACTTGGGATTCTTCCAGGAAGAGTTTCGAAAAAAGTATATTATCTAGAGGTTCATAGATCAAATGAGAAAGGAATTCCTAGAGCTAAAACAAGGCCGAATGTTAGTGATAGAATATGAGTGTGAATTTGTGAGGCTTAGTAAGTATGCGCGGGAGTGCGTGTCCACAGAAGCCACCATGTGTAAGAGGTTTGAGGATGGCCTCAATGAAGATATCCGAGTATTTGTTGGTATTTTAGAGATAAGAGAATTTGTAGTGCTCGTTGAAAGAGCATGCAAGTTAGAGGAGCTGGTAAAGGAAAGGAGGAAAGCTACTTTTGAGTCGCGGGATTCAAAGAAGAGACAGATGGGGAAATCACATCAGTCTTCATCTAAAAGATCGAGAGAGTTTACTACCCGATCGAATGCTTTGGTGGGGTATTCGAATAGGAATAAGAACCGGCAGAACACAACTTCTAGAGCCCAGACCACTTCGGTCACAAGTACCGGTAGCACTCGGCCAAATAGGCCAGAATGCTTACAATGTGGTAGGCGTCATTTTGACGAGTGCCGAAGGAATGAAAAGGGCTGTTTCAAGTGCGGATCATTGGAACACTTCATCCGTGATTATCCTGAATTGGATGAGAGAGAGAGAAAATAAGATGTGAAAGCAAGTAGTGCTCTTTTGAGGGGTAGACTACAAAAGAACCCTGGAAGTGGGGTTAGCAGTAAAGGCACGCCAAGAGATACCGCAGTGAGGTCCGAGGGCAGAGTACCTACAAGGACTTATGCTATACGTGCCCAGGAAGAGGCAGAGTCTCCCGACGTGATCACGGGTACCTTTTTTATCTTTAGCTTATCTGTTGTGGCTTTAATTGACCCGGGATCTACCCACTCTTATATTTGTATGGAATTGATACCTCGTATGAGCATGCTAGTAGAGTCCATGGAGTTTGTGATAAAAGTGTCTAGTCCTTTAGGCAGACATGTACTAGTGGACCAAGGGTGTAGAAATTGTCCTTCGATAATTAAAGGTCATTGTTTTTCGGCTAACTTGATGTTATTTCCATTTAATGAGTTTGATGAAATCTCTGGGATGGATTGGTTGACTGCTCATAGTGTTGTAGTGGACTGCGGGAAAAAGATAATTGAGTTGAAATGTGAAGACAGGAATGTTCTTCGAGTTGGATCAGATGAGTCACATAATCTGCCTGTAGTAATTTCGTCTTTGACTGCCGAGAAATATTTGAGAAAAGGATATGAGGCTTATTTAGCTTTTGTACTAAATACTTAAGTGTCTACGTCGAAGATTGAATCGGTACTAGTGGTTTGTGAGTTTACAAACATGTTTCCGGAGGAATTACCCGGATTACCTCCAGTGAGGGACGTTGAGTTTAGAATCGAGTTGGTCCCCGGTACGACACCCATCTCGATTGCTCCGTATAGGATGGCTCCAATGGAGTTGAAATAGTTGAAAACGCAATTGCAAGAGTTAACGGACAAGGGCTTCACGAGACCGAGCTGTTCCCCGTGGAGTGCTCCGGTACTCTTTGTGAAGAAGAAAGGTAGGTCGATGAGGTTATGTATCGATTATAGACAGCTTAACAAGGTAACAGTGAAGAACAAATATCCTTTTCCAAGGATCGATGACCTATTTGATCAGCTAAAGAGAGCCACTGTATTCTCTAAGATTGACTTGAGGTTGGGATACTACCAGTTAAGGGTTAAGGAGCAAGATGTACCGAAGACTGCATTTCGGACAAGTTACGGGCATTATGAGTTCCTCATCATGCCTTTTGGTTTGACTAATACCCTGGCAGTGTTTATGGATTTGATGAACCACATTTTTTGACCATATCTAGATAAGTTTGTCGTCGTCTTTATCGATGACATATTAATTTATTCGCGTGATGAAAGCGAGCACGCGGAGCATCTGAAAGTTGTGTTGCAAACCTTAAGAGACAAACAGTTATACGCCAAGTTCAGTAAGAGTGAATTTTGGCTTAAAGAGGTCAGATTCCTAGGACACATTGTGTCGGGTGACGGGATCCGAGTTGACCCAAGCAAGATCTCAGCTATTGTTGAGTGGAAACCGCTGAGGAATATGACAAAGGTCTGAAGCTTTTTAGGCTTGGCCGGATATTATAGACGGTTTGTAAACGGATTCTCCATGATAGCTACTTCGATGACTAGATTTTTGCAAAAAGACGTTAAGTTTGAATGGACAGAAAAGTGCTAGTAGAGTTTCGAGAAATTAAAAGCTTTGTCAACCGAAGCCCCAGTGTCAGTACAACCGGAGCCGGGTAAGGAGTTTGTGATATTAAGTGACGCCTCTTTGAATGGCTTAGGGTATGTGCTTATGCAAGAAGGTAAGGTCATAGCTTACGCTTCAAGGCAACTGAAGCCACATGAGAAGAACTACTCGATGCCCGATTTAGAGTTGGCTGCCATCGTGTTTTCACTGAAAATTTGGAGACACCATTTGTATGGAGAGAGATGCCGAGTATTCACCGATCACAAGAGCCTAAAGTACTTGATGACTTAAAAGGAGTTGAATTTGCGACAATGACAATGGTTAGAACTGATAAAGGATTACGAGTTGGTAATAGATTACCATCAAAGAAAGGCGAACGTTATCGCCGATGCATTGATTATAAAATCGCTATTTGCGTTGAGAGCAATGAATGCCAATTTGGCTTTATCTGATGATGGTTCGGTTCTAGTAGAGTTGAGAGCTAGACTGACATTTCTACAAGAAATCCGTGAAGCTCAGAAAGGTGATAAGAAGTTGCAAGCTAAGATGGCTTAGTGCAAAACGAAAAATGAGTCTGAGTTTTGTATTGGTACTGATAGATGTTTAATGCTCAAAGACAGAGTTTGTGTACCCAAGGACAGTGAAATTATTTAAAAGATTCTGAGAGAGGCACATAGTGGCTATTTGTCCGTCCACCCGGGTAGTGTGAAAATGTACAACGACTTTAAGAAGATGTATTGGTGGTTGGGTATGAAGAAAGACATTTCAGAGTTTGTCTCCAAGTGCCTAGTGTGTCAGCAAGTAAAGACTGAACACCAAGTACCTTCGGGTCTACTGTAGCTTATCATGGTCCCCGAGTGGAAGTAGGATCGGATCACTATGGATTTTGTGATGGGTTTGCCAGTAACCCCGAAAAAGAAAGATGCAGTATGGGTTGTTGTGGATAGACTAACGAAGTCGGCACACTTTATACCAGTGCGTACCGACTACTCCCTTGAGAGATTAGCCGACTTGTACGTTCTCGAGATTGTGAGGCTTCATGGAGTGCCGTTATCGATTATCTCAGACCGATACCTGAGGTTTACCTCGAGGTTTTGAAAAAAGTTACAAGGGGTAATAGGAACAATGTTAAGTTTTAGCACGACGTTCCACCCGCAAACCGATGGACTGTTGGAAAGAGTGATTCAGATTTTAGAGGACATGTTGCAGTGTTGTGTTCTCAAATTTCAAGGAAGTTGGGAAAGATACTTGCCATTGGTTGAATTCGCCTACAACAACAGTTACCAGACAAGTCTGAAAATGGCACTTTATGAAGCTTTGTATGGGCAAAAGTGTTGAACGCCCTTATATTGGACCGAGCTAAGAAAGAATTAGATTCACGAGGTCGATTTAGTCAATGAGACTGAAGAGAAAGTTAAAGTAATTCGTGACTGCTTGAAGGCCGCCTCAGATAGACAGAAATCTTATGCGGAAAGTCCTCAGGTATTTTTGAAAGGAAATTGAGTTTCAAGTCGGTGATAAGGTATTTTTGAAAGCATCCCCGTGGAGGAAAGTCCTCAGGTTTGGTAGAAAAGGCAAGTTGAGTCCTCGTTTCATAGGTCCTTATGTGGTTACCGAGAGAGTAGGGCCAGTTGCCTACCGATTGGATTTGCCACTGAAATTGGAGAAGATTCACGACGTGTTTCATGTGTCCATGTTACATCGGTATAAATTAGACCCTTTGCATGTGATTGCGCCAACCGAGGTTGAGATTCATCCGGACATGACCTATGGCAAAGAACCAGTCAAGATTTTGGCTCAGGAAGTCAAACAGTTAAGGAATAAGAGTATAACACTTGTGAAGGTTTTGTGGCATAGACATGGAGTCGAGGAAGCCACATGGGAACCCGGGGAGACTATGAGAGACCAGTACCTGAAACGAAAATCCCTAAATGGGGAGAAGTGTAACAACTCGATTTAGGGCTTAGTCAGAATAGTGGCCTCAGTACCACAAATCCAAAGTTAGAAAAATTATTTTATTATTATTTTGGAGTCATAGCATGATTATATTAGTACATGAAAAATTTGGTGAGTTAATTTTGACGTTTGTGAACCCAATTGCGAAAAAAGACTAAATCGCATAAAGTACAAAAGTCTTAATTTGATAGCTAAAGGTGTTATTTTATTAGAAAATCAAAATTGGAGGGATTTTAAAGGGAAAATAGACCCTTAAAAGAAGGCCTAGCCGGCCATAGAGTCAAAGAGGGGACAAAATTTTCAAATTTGGTCAGTTAGGTGGCTTATTTTTCACTAAAATAGAAATAAATAAAGAAAGATGATATTATCCCTTTTCCATCATCTTTCTCCACCGTTTTTCAGCCATTTTTGGGGGTTTTGAACTTTAAAATTTTCAACAACTTGAAGCACTCTCAAGTAAGTGATTTCCATGTCTTTTGTTGATGATTTTTGCATTTTTGAGACCCTTTAAGCATGATCTTTCAAATGAGGGGTCTATATTTGGAAAATGACTAAGAGTTTATAATTTTTCCATGAATGGATTTGTATTGGTTGCTGAGATTTTTTGGAAGAATATGAGTCTTGGTTGTTGAATGAACAACTTTTGTAAAGGAGTTTTCATAGAAAACCCTTATAGGACCATTTTGCAAAGTTTGTAAAATAGATGAGAAATGTGTGAAATAATAAGAATTTGGAGTTACTATAAGAGTAAAAAGGGCTCAACTAGGTTTAAGATGCGAAGAAATTCGGTAAAAATCAATTTTTGAGCATAGGGGTAAAATGGTCATTTTATCGAAGATGTAAATTTTTTATTGCCTAATTGTATTTAGTGACAAAATGAGTGTATTTTGCTAATATAGATCAAGAATTGCCAAATTTGAACCTAGACAGGGGGAAAGCCAAGCAAATCGAATAAATCGACTAGTCGTGTACGTTTTGTAATTCGAGGTATGTTGTATGTAATCAATACAACTACATTGTTACCATATGTGTTTGAATCGTTATTGAATCGATATAGCATAAATTGCTTGATTGTGGAATTGAGAATGTATATTGAAATTGAAATAGTAAGATTCCCGTTAGAACCTTGGGAAGTAAATCAGATATTCATGCCATGACATTCGGGTCACTTGTGTGAGCTAGTGTAAGACATGTTTGGGACATGCATCAGCCACATTATGAGAGCCAGTGTAAGACAATGTCTGGGACATGGCATCGACATTGTAACAAGTGCTAGTGTAAGACATGTCTGGGACATGCATCGACCACATTATGAGAGCCAGTGTAAGACTATGTCTAGGACATGGCATCGGCATTGTAACGAGTGCTAGTGTAAGACATGTCTGGGACATGCATCGGCCTCCGGACGTAAGCTAGTGTAAGACATGTTTGGGACATGCATCGGCTATGAGATGTGTCAATGTAAAACCATGTCTGGGATATGGCATCGGCACAGATATGCGAGAGCTAGTGTAAGACCATGTTTGGGACATGGCATCGGCCTCGATTATGATAGCCAGTGTAAGACCATGTCTGGGACATGGCATCAGCACCTTACCCCATGTTTGAGGCTTATGGAATATCCAGTAGTGTTTTGAATGGTTCAATGGCGAAAGTTATGATTGTAAGTTAATAAGGGAAGTATAACCGTGTTGTGAATGGTCCAGGTACCTAATTGGCACGTATGAGAAATGAGCTCAATATAGTATATGTGACTTGTATGGATGGTATTGAGTAAGTTATGCTTATGGCTACATTTTTGTTATAAGCATGATGATCTTTGATGAATTTGTTGTTGTATATTTATTTAAATGCAACTTACTAAGCTTTTATGCTTACTCCCTTTCCTTTCCATTTTCTTATAGTGCCGCCTAACTAGCTCAAAGATCACCGGAAGTCAGAGAAATTGATCACACTATCGATCGAAGCATTCGGTATAGTTGGATTTATATTTTTGAATATGGCATGTATAGGGCTTAGACTTTATTATTTTGTGACTTTGAGAATTGGCCAAATGTGTTGGCTTGGGTCAAAAACCCTTCATTTTGTATTAAGCCTTGAATGATGGCTAACATTCATTTTGAGTTTATAAAAGATTCATTTTCATGGTTGAATGGATGTCTATATGGCTGTTTTGGTTATATGAATTGTGCTTGTTTTAGTATTGATTGGTATTTGTATGGAACTATGTGTGTAAAGGTGGCAATGAGGCTTGGTGAATAGCCTTATATTGTCCACACGGCTAGACACATGTGTGTCTAGGCCGTGTGTGACACACGGTCCGCCCCATGGGCGTGTGGTCCAGCCGTGTGTCCCCTGCACATAAAAATTTCAAGTTACTATGAATGATAGTAAAGACACGGGCAGAGACACGACCGTGTGTCTCATCCGTGTGAATGACACGGCCTTGCACCCAAGCATGTGCCTTGGCCGTGTGACATTTTGGGTTTGCTAACATCAAAAATAGAATGTCTATGTTTTTGCACACGGGCTAGGACACGGGCGTGTCATGGCCGTGTGAGGGACATGGGCCATTGACATGGGCGTGTGTCTGGCCGTGTGAAAACCCCTGTAGGTGTGAATTAGATATTAATTCTACATGGGTGTTGGGCATGGGCGTGTCCCTGGGTGCTTAGCCTGAGTAAGCCACACGGGCCATTAGCATGACCATGTCGAAATGGTCACACGAGCATGTTGCCCTTCCACACAGGCGTGTGCCCTATTTTAAAGATAAAATTTTCATAGTTGGTTTAAGGACCCGGATTGGTCCTGAATAGTTTCCAATGGTCGATTTGGGGCTCGTAGACCCATAATAAGAAGTTTAAAGTAGAAATTGAAAAAGTTTTAATTTGAACCTAGTCTTGGTGACTCGAGATTGTTTGTGTGCATGAGATCAAGTTAGGTAATGCCTTGTATTCTGCCCCGGTGTGGGTTACGGGTATGGGGGGTTACAAATCGCTAAAAGTTATATTACGGGAAATCATAAAATGATGAGTGAATAACCTAAAATAGTGATTAACTGCCTGAAGGACTAAATCATAAAAGGTGCAAAGTTATGAAATTCACGAATAACTAACAAACGATGGTTCATTGACTTTGATGTGGTTCACTAATCATTTAATTGAGGTTCTAAATTTTTTAAACTCCAAAAGTGATTTTGTTTTACCTCTTGGTCTCCACATTAGCAAATTAGGAAAATTAGTTCGGTTTATCTCTCGATCTCGCCAGCTAACCTGGGATTAAAGAATTGGTTCTTAACAAGATTATCTCTTGGTCTCACTTGCCTAAAGCTTCCCACTTAGGGCATAAATCCTAAGTTTTTATGTTCATTCAATTAGTCCAATTTGTTTCAATTTAGTCCTTTAACCAAAAAATAGCTTACCAACATCTCCATGAACCAATTCCCTTAAAAGGTTAGCTACTCATGTTAAAAACGAAACTAATAAACATAAAAATTAAAACCATGGAAACTATTAAAGAAAAGCTCAAGAAAAATACGAAAGTTGGGATTTTCAATAAAGAAAACTAAAAAACAAAGTAAAGATGAACATCTAACAGGAAAACAAGAAGCAAGAAACATTAAAAGTACAAACTTTAACAACTAAAACTAAAGAAAACTAATAATACATTAAGCAGACATGAAAATGTCATTACAACTGAAGGAAATGGGCTAAAAGTGCGATTTAACCCTAGCTATAGTGTTAACAAACTTAACTACCACTAAAGAACAACAAGAACAATAATAAAGTGTAGGAAAAATAAACACTACACTAATGATGAAAATGAAAAAAAGAAACCCTAGAAAATGAAGAAGAAAATCCTAAGAGAAAAATAAAGGAAACTAAAGCAAAAACTAAAACACATGTGCCCTCCTCTCTCCTCAACCAATTTTGGCTGATTTAGTTGCAATTTCTGACCCAATTTTTTACTAAGATGCCTTTGAACGAGCCTTCATTGATTGGTGCTTGTTTCGCGATGAAATGTGCATGTATACACAATTGTTATCAAGTAATAAGTGAGTAAAAGAGTATCGTCCCCATAGGGGCTGTATTGATAATCAATAGATGGAAAATTAATATTTAAAAAGTTGGTAAGAAGATAAAATATTTGGAAAGTGATGAATGTTCTAATTAACCTAAATTAATGATTATCATGCAAATGTAAATAAAAAATGCAATAAAATGTTTAAGTAACAATTCATAAGATTTAATAACAATAGCATGAATGAGTTAGAACAGTTACAACTCTTGACTTAATTCGTTCGTAATTATGCGTAATAAATGTTTCGAGAAAAAAAATCCATAGCAACTCGATTATCTATTAACTTGAAATCTAAAATTCATAAGCTTTTGTTGAAGTCTCGTGATAGTCACTTATAAAAACATACATATGTCTATGTCATAATTTAACTAAGGATTGTATTTTTAACCACCATTCCTTAGAATTTATGCAAAGTAACAAGGATGTTCCTGTATGAAACAATTTAATCACATAAATCTAAAATTTATGCAAGGTAATAGGGTTTTTTCGAATTATCACAAACTTTAACCTATTTCTGTCGAATATAGATTAAACATGCATCTTCCAAATATTGTGTCCATTAATCACCATCTAGTTTTGATTAAACAATTAATTCTAATGCAGTCAAACATATTTTAATGTATGAAAAACATAAATGATTTTATTTGGAAGCATAAATAATTGGGGCACAAAACATTATAAACATAAATTGAACTTATTAAATCAAGAACTTGCAATCATTCTAGCAGAAACAAATTGATTGTCACTCTCAATAAGTTTTAAAATTTATAATTGATCGTACTTCAACTAACTATTATTATGATGAAGGCAAGCGCACCTATCGAACAGTAGTATAGTTTTAGCAAGACCGGATGTCGAACCCAAAGGAACTAAAAGTACTAGTATTAACTTTCTTCTTATTATCTAGCCTAAGAATAATGAATGTTTTTTTATCTAACTAATTAACTAATCTAAGAATGCATAGAAAATAAATTCGGGAAATACTTTTGAGAAAACTGATTGATTTTAGACAACATCTAAGGAAGAATCCACCTAGACTTCTCTTGTTAATTGACTTTGAACCAGACGATATATTCACTTGACTTGATTCGTAGAAATCCCTAAGTTATGTTATTATCCCTATTCAAGACTAATAACGTCTAACCCTAGGTTGATTAATTGAAATCTCTTTCTAATTAAAACCCCTAGTTTTGCATTAACTCGATCTATGGATTCCCTTATTAGATTTGACTCTAATTCGGCAGATTTATGTCATCCTATCTCTAGGATTGCATGCAACTCCACTTAATTATGAATGATCTACTCTTAGACAGGGACTATTCATCCTCCGAATAAGCACATCAAAACTTGAATCAATATCCTGGAATATTCAAACAAGAGTTAAAGTCATAATTAAGAACAAATCAAGTATTTATCATACAGTTCAGAAAATATTAACAAGATCCGTCTTAGGTTTCATCCCCTTTAGGTATTTAGGGGATTTAGTTCATAACTATAGAAGAAAACATCCCAGAAGAATAATAACAAAACATAAAGAAAACCCAAAAACCCCTGAAGGAAATTGAAGGGAGATCTTCAGTCTTGGAGGTGAATCTAACTTTCGAGATGGATCAATCGGCTTCCTTCGAGTAATTCCTTGCTTCCTACTCTCCTTTTCCTTTCTCCCCTCCTTTAGGGTCTTTTAAATATGCTTTAGAATGCTTTCCTACCCTCAAAATTGCCCTTTTCCAAATAGAACTCATCTTGGGCTCGATAGGGACACGCCCGTGTGGCACGCCCATGTGCGATTACTTCAGGCCGTGGTCAAGGCTAAGAAATAGACACGCCCGTGTTGAAGTGGTTTTAAGCCGTATTCAAACCTGCTAGAATGGCACGGGCGTGTGTTCTACCCATGTGAGTAAGCCCAGGCCGTGTTGATTTCCCATGTCGACCTATTTTTTCCGTTTTTGGCCCGTTTCTTATTCTTTTTACTTTCCTATGCTCACCTAAGTATAAGATATGAAATTAAAGGATTAGGAGCATCAAATTCCATAAATCTAATATTAATTCATCCAAAAATGTGCTAAGCATGAGATAGAAATATGTATAAATTACGACTTATCACAAATTAAGTCATTATCATTAAATAAAAAGCAATCAAATAATTTGCAATTATTTTTTTAAAATTAGAACAAGTAAATGAGAAAGGAAGAGAAAACTCTAAGACGATTCCGGTGATTCTCTAAAAATTGTCCGTGGTGGTTTACTCCTAATTTTATCGTTGTTTCAATGCAAACTACTTCTCTGATTGATGGGTGTCGAAACCATCAAATATAATTTTCCTATGATCTAAGTTAACTAAATAGTAATATAGATTAGTACGGAAAATCTCACAGGGATTGGGATTCCTAATTTTCCTGTTTACGTGTCCATAAGTTTGAGTCTAAGCAGCTATCATGCCTATGACCTATGCGTGCAGAGCTGTAAATTAAATAAAATGGGGGTATTTAGTTGATAACGAAAATAAGATAGAATATAAAATAAAATAATAACAGAATTATGATTGCAAAATAAAATTAAGGAAATTAATTTAATTTGGTGAATAAAATATATTAATGCTTAGCCTTAGCCTCGATACACTCCGAAATTGAATCGATCCTTGAAAGCAAAATTTTTTTTCCAAACGATAAGCTGGTTATAATGATCAATGATGCCCTAACTGCTAACTTTTCCTTGTGTAGTTGGTTCCTGTATGACCTACAAATTAACCCTTACTGATTATCTAACCATGTAATATGTGTCCGCAATTTAAGATCTAGGTGGCCTTCCGATCTAGAAAAGCCCAACTCGTATTAACGGCCTCAACCACGTAGGTCATTTAAATTTGATCACTATCTCCCTTGACAGAATCCAACTAGCTTTTTCCAATTGAACACACCAATTTCTTCATGGGAATTCTAACTCAACAAACGACTTTCTTGTTTTCCAAACTGTACGCGAATACAATTCCCATCCAACATACACTTTGAGTTGAAAGTGAATCAACTTTAAGGGATGATTGTGACTATTCCATATACCGGAGAGATAGCGAATATTGTCTTGAAAGGTCTTTTTTAGTGCTGGTTCATATCTCACGATTTTTTTTCGAAATGATAATCGAGCTAAAGCTAAAAAGAAATTAGTTGAGCATTAAATTAATCATGCATTGTTGGTTTATGGGAAGGAATTTAATGGTAATGATGAATGGTGGAAAGGAGGAAGGCCTTTGGAAGCAATTGAACCAAAAATGTTAAGAAACAAGGAAAAGAAAGTGAAATGGCAAAATGCTCACAAACTTTGCTACAGAAGCAGCAAAGAGATGAGAGAAAAAAACTATATTTTATTCAATCTCAAGTGTATTTTCCAAAGCCACCATACATGGTGTTTATATACATTCCGTATGCTAATTTTAACGTGATTCATCCAACAACCAACCATATAAAATAAAATTTTTTCTAATCTAGCTTTTACAAAGTCAAACGAAAAAAATATTGGAGAAGATGAAAGGCTTAGGCGTGGAAATGAAGGGAGAATGGAGATGTTTAAGAGAAGAGAGAATGCTGAGTGAATGAGTCATGAATGAAGGGAGTTTAGACCTCTATTTATACACTTATGGGGTGGCTAGAAATATAAATTTCCAACCTTGATTTTCTCCCTCAAGTGATCGGCCATGGGTTGAGGAGAAGGGGTTTGAGTTGTTTTGCTATGTTACGCAAAGTGCTTAAAATGTAAAGCTTGAAAAGTGGAAGGGTAGGACCGGGTATGTAAAGAAGTTTGAGGGCTATTTTATTATTATTAAAAATCATCTTTTAAAAATCTAATTTCAAAGCAATATGGACGGTTTGGTCTTGATATATTTAATGAAAATTAGGCCTCTATGACGTGTACACACTTCCCCTTTCACATTAGACATTTTGGGCTTCTTTTGCTTCGAGCGTTCAACTATCCGATCAAAATTTGTGTTAACTAATTAAATTGAGAGTCTGAAAAATAATTTTAATAATTATATAGGACACCCAAATGTTGGTTTGTTGCTCAATTTCTTCACTTGATGCATGTGTAGGACCTTAACGGGTGAGCTTCAAGGCCAAATTTTCTTTCGATACACAAACTGGTTCAGAGTTGCAAAAATAATTAAAATTAAGTAAATTTATCATGAAATTTAATATATATATTTTATAAACTTATCCAATTTAACAAATGTGAAACAAAATTAATAAAATTTGTTATTAATTACTTAAAATTTGCAAGAATTACGAGCTAGAAAGTGTTGTAGATAACTATATTTTTATAGTTATCACACCCCCAAACTTAATTCATTGCTTGTCCTGAGTAATGACTCATGAAAATTTACAAAATTTCAAACAACAACCTTGCAACATTATCTCTAAGCGAATTTTAATTTCTACATAATCATTTATTAACAAATTTATGCCCAGAAACTCTTTTTGCTAATAAGTTGCTCGCATGCAAATATTACTTCAAAATTTTATATCAAGAAAAAAGAAAAAATGTTAACCTAAATTATGATTTTTTTCCCTTATAGTTACATGTTAATTTTCACCATTCAATTTATTTTTCTTTATTTTTAGTTAAGCAAAACAATCCTAAGGTTTAATATTTGTCTTCATATGCTGAACTTAGTATTTTCTCTCCACTAATGTAGTCGTCATAATTACCAAAATCAATAGGTCTTTAATAGGATTGTAATAGGGCTGGGCTTAAGGTATGGATAAACAGAAAGGATTTTTAGGCTTAAATAACCTTAACTTAGCTTGCCTTGGAGGCTCGTAGACAATACTGCCTTACGAATGATTTTCATCCCCCCCAAACTTAAATTGAAATTTATGCTCAATAGTACCTCTTTTCAAGACTATTCTCTTTTTTTAGTAGGGGTAATATATTTTTTCTGAGATTGTATCTCTTTTTGAATTCTCCCCCAAACTTAATTACTAGGATAAGTAAGGTTAAGATTCGGTGAAAAGGTAGGGTAAAATTTATGAAAGATGGCTTAATATATAGGTGAAACAATAAAACATGCCATAAAGCTCAAAGTAAGTTTTTAAGGAATAATTCTTAATAAGGTAGGCTTCAAAGGCTCAAACGATCCAAAGAAAAAGTGTCTAAATCATTTTCAGACTCTTATGCCTTATAGGGTTTCACCTCTAGAAAGTTACTAAGACAGTTCTAAAGACTTAAACTTTCATGCATGTTGTTAGAGTTGTGTGACCCAAATTCTTGTTATAGAAATAAAATATAGTGGCAAAATAAGGGGACCTATGGGGGCGAAGGCCGAGGCTGCACAAGTAGAATCAGTATAGAACTAATCCTTTTCTATTTGATATTGATTGTACAAGTAGAATCCGTATAGAACTTCTCTCCTTCTATTTGACATTGATTAGAATAAGAGTTTTCAACCTATAAATAGTAGTCAAAACTAATCTTGTGTCATTCGAATTTCAACATTAGTGAATTTTCTTCTCCTCTGCCTGTGGTTTTTTCCCGAAAGGGTTTCCATGTAAAATTTGTGTGTTCTTATTTTTCTTTCTTTTTTGCTTTGTGATCGTTCTACATTGCCATTATCGACGTTTAGTTTTTTACACATGCCTAAATATTCTTAAAGAAAATTAAAATTGTCATGACAAAAATTACATAAGACTATTTAAAACATACTCAAATTATAACTAAAATAATATAATTTTGACAAAACTTGAGTCAAAATCATAAATTATACTTGTATTAGAGCTAACTTTATTAACAGAAATTTTCTCTGGGCATTAATTTAGTTTAAGCATACTTATGTGCAAAAATTATTTTCAAAGAGATCATACAAGATTGCCTTCCCCTCACTTAAGAAAAGCAATGTCCTCTTTCCAAAGAACAGAGAAGTGAATACAAAATATGCACTAGGTAAGATCCCAAAAAAGAGAGGAGAGTCATGAAGACTGTTAAAGTACCAAGTCTTTTCTTGACAGGTCCAATCCTGAACATGCACATTTGCAATACCACACTTCTTCTTTTTTACTTGAGAACAAAAATAAATGAGAAGAATCGACATTATTTATTCATAATTAAATTTTTTTATTTGTACGAAATAAAATTAACCAAAATAAATAACAAATTATTTTTGGAAATAACTAAGAAAAAAATAAGAAACCCTCTTTTATTCACTGGTGTCGACATTCCTGTCCAATTTTGCTGATTTTTCATCTTCTCATCTTTTTTTAGAGTCACAAATTCTTCCTCCCTTGACTTCTTCAGCCATGGCTCCAAAATATGATCTAGAAATTTAGGAACAAAAGCAAAAGGATTATCTGAGAAATTCTTAAAGATGTTCTGCATGGAATTATCTCTAACTTTGGCATATTTCCAGTAAGCTTTTTGTTAATGACGCATAAATTTCAACATATCTACTACAGTTGACTGATCTGACTCTTTAACATGTGTAGGATTGGTTGACCCAACATCGTTAGGGATTTCAGTTGGTTTAGCCATGTTAGGAGATTCATTAGGTTCTAGTTCGTCTTCTAGTTCAAGTTGGTTCAAATTCTCAACAGTTCCCACCAATCTGGCAATGTTGTTCTCTGTTATACATCCTTGAGGATATGGACCTCTAAGATTGACTTATGAATGGATGTGCACTTGCAAACAGAGTAAAGTAATTAATTATGTAACAACCCATTTTCAATGAAATCAAAATAGTGGTTTCAGGACACAAATCTGAGCCAGAAAGAAAATTTATTTTAATATTATTGCATGGTCCACATTATGATAGGAATGTTATATGAAAATTCTGATAAGAAAATTTTACCGATTATGTGTTTAATTATGGAAAGGACAAAATTGCATAAAATGCAAAAGTTGAATTCTAGTAGCTAGAAGGATCAAATAGCTATGAAATTCAAAACTTGAGGTCCTTATATGATAATTAGACCATTAAAGAAAAGTTAGTAGATTTTTTTGGTGATTTATCCATGGAGAAATTAAAAAAGGCTAAGGACTAAATTAGAAATCAAATTAATTAAAAGATGATAATAGAAAATATCATCTTATTTTTCATCATATTCCCCAAATTTTGCATGGAAACCCTAGGAGAGAGATAGGAAACTAATCAAGCTGAATTAGGTATGTTTTATTGTCCCATTTTTAGTAATTTTTTATATTTTTAAGATCAGAATAGCTTAATCTATTTATTTTGGGGATTAATTTGAAAAGTTATCAAAGTAACAAAGTCTTGCCATGGATGATGCTAAAATTTTGAAATTTATGGTAGAAAATGAAAGGTTGTTGATAAATAAGCAACTTTTACAAAGAAAATTTTGATGAAATTGTGATTTAGGGATTAAATTGTAAAGATGTAAAAGTTATGGAGAAATTCTCAATTTTTATGAAATGCATGTGCTGTAAATGTTATATGAAAATCTCTATTAGGCTTGAAATAAGAAATAAATTGCATAAATTTCATTTTCCGAGCCTAGGGACGAAATTGGAATTTATGAAAAGGTTAGGGGCAAAATGGTAATTTTGCCTAGGGTGTAAATTGAATCCAATTGAGTATGAAATAGATTATACTGATGATTAAATTCATTTATATAGATCTGAATAACTCAAATTCGAAGCTAGATCGAGGGAAAAAAAAGTGCCAGATTAGTAGACTTTTAAATACGAACAAGTATCGAGGTAAGTTCGTGTAACCGAATTGCGTTTATCTATATGCTTAAATTGAATGTGGTATGTGATTGTATGAATTCTATAAATGTTATAAATAAATGAAATAATCACATATTCAATCAAGTCTGGAAAATGTTAAGTCCCGTTTGAATAAGGAAATTCGATGGATATATGAATTCTCGTATTGAATGTGGTCCTACATATGTAGCGGACAGAATATGGCTCGAACGAGTATCCAGATAAAAGCCCTCTCGAGCATCCTGTTATATAGTTTCTGTGAGCATCTTGATCTGTAGTGATTATGCATGTGTTGCGCACTACCGCAGCTCTGTGTGAGCGTCCTGTTATATGATTCAATTGGTTGTGATCCAACATATATTGTGGACACAAATGTAGCTTTATGTTAGCATCCTGATATAGGCTCTTATGAGCTTCCTGACATGGCTTGCTTGAACTCCCTGTTACCTTATCTGGTACTCCCTGATAATAACTCTTTGGAGTTACCTGATAAGCTCTATGAGCTCTGTGATTTAAACTTTTATGAGTTTCCTATTTAGCCCTAATAAGAATCCTGTCACATGGCTCATTTGGGCATCCTGATATGTGGCTCGAGAGTGTGCTCCCTGATTAAGTGCCCTAATAGGTACCCTTGATTATGAATTGACGGTATACATTTTTGTACACCTTGTGTATACTACTTGAGTATCCATCGATATTTCAATAATTCAATGGACAAAACTTCTGACATGAGAAATTATAAGATTAAAAGAGTTATGTCCAGAATACTTTTGAAATACCTAAAAGAGTGTAGTATAATGAGCTCATCCATGCGTACTTGATGTACATGTGAATTATGTGACTAACTTGTTTATTTGAATGTATGTCATTAAGCAAATTGCCAATTTGTTGGAAAGCATGTTATTGTATGCTTATTGTAATGAATGTGATTAGTAAGTTTAATTCATGTTATACAAACTTGCTAAGCGTTAATTTCTTACTAGGTTTTATTTTCTCTGTTTTATAGTGCTCAGAAGCTCGTAAAGGTTGGAGATTGGCCAGAGTATTATCACACTATCCACTAGCTTATTTTGGTGAAAATAGTAAACTTATTTTGGTATAATGGCATGTATAGGTTAACTTTGCCAATGTTGGCAAGTACATGGTTGTTTGTAATTTAGCCATTGGAATGACTAATAATGGTTTGTTTTGGTATATTATTATGAGGTTATATATATCATGATTAACATATATGTATGTGGTTGGTTAGATTGAATTAGGATAAAATATAAGTCTTTATTAAAAGGTAAGTTTGATCATATGAATGTATGTGATGTTATTTCATACAGTTATTGATGTTTGCTTAATTTATATGACTTGAATTGCTTGGAAAATATATGCAAATATTGTTGTAGGTTGAAGGTTAAATTTGGGTGAGAAATAAGGCTAGGAAATAGCCTTATTTTGTCCACAAAGGTAGACACACAGGCGTGTGTCTTGACCGTGCGTGACACAGGTTTGGCACATGAGCATATGGTTTGGCCATGTGTCCCCTGCATCTTAAAATTGAGAAACAGAATGCTCAGATTTGGGCACACGGGCGTGTCTCTCAGCCGTGTGTGACACATGGCCTAGAACACGGGCGTGTGTCTTGGCCGTGTGAATCCTGCACTTAATTTTTGAAAATTAAATTGACCACACGGCCTAGCACACGGGCGTGTGGCTAGCCGTGTGGTTGGCCGTGTGGCACAAGTTAGAGAGTTACACGGGTAAGGACATGGGCTGGGACACGAGTCTGTACCTCACATCGAATACCCACATGGCCTGAGACATGGGCATGTCACTTGGCCATGTGAACCACACGACCTACTTGCAATGTGTGGCACCTTAAGAGGCTTGATGGAGTGGAAATATCCTCTTGCAATGTTTTGGTTTTTAAGCCCAATTGCAACACTTAAGTGTTTGACAACTTAGGCTCCATTTGTTTGCAAGTAAAACATTTTTTAGAAAATGATTTCTAAAAAATTATTTACTTTTCTGGTGTTTGGATGAATCTGTGTAAAATATTTTCTGTTGTTTGGTAGATTTCCTGAAAATATTTCATAAAAACTGTTTTAAATGAAACAAATATAAATTTTAGAATTTATTATATTTTCATGGTTTAATTGAGTTTATTTTTTATATATTAATAAATTTATATTTTAAAGTGTTTTTACATATATTGCAATGATTTATTTATAAATAAATAAATAAATAAAAATTAAATATATAATAATACTTAATTATTAAGCTAGAATATTAACCGTCGTAAATTGAAAACAACTAAAGCAAATAAATTATTTGTAATTGTGTTATAAAAAAAAAGATTGAATAATTATAAATTATCTTTCAAACCACAATTAATACTAGAAATTAATAATATTATCCAAATGCATAATTAGTAGTACACCACATGATAACAACAACATTGTCCAAGTGCAAACTAATATTACACCACATTTAAGTATCAATATACAAAAAGATAATTACACCCATCAAATCTAGGGATGTAAATTCCGTTGAAGTAAAAGCTATAAAGCTTGAAACCTTTTTAACTGCCCATCTTGAATTTTTTTTTAATGGGAAGGGGGTATGATTAACCATCTAGCTCCTCAACGGGTGGAACTAGTTCGTGGAAGAACATGTTACCCATGTTCAACTAATTTCATGATTATGCAATGGATTGTATACTGAAAGATTGGAAAAATGGTACTTGTTAAAAAAGGAACAGCAACAAAGTGAACAAAGGGAAAAAGGAACCCTTTAATCTAGTATACTAAAATATAAAGTAAAGTAGACATATATACAAGAAGAACCAAGTTAATAAGGATTCAATTCAATCATTTTTATTCTTAGGAAACGAATAAAGTCTAGGCAAATACTTCACTTCTTTTGGAAGTTGAGAAGGAAACTTCTCAAAGGTGAGTAAAGCACTTCAAAAAGCAAATTCAACGACACAATATGCACACACCATTGTACTCTTCTCAAGCAGATGCTCCTAGTTTGTAACACCCCTAACCCATATCGGTCGCCGGAATAAGGCTATGAGGCATTACCGATCAAATACAACATACAACATACATTTCTCATACATGAAACCATTATCACATAAACATTAATCAAACATAATCATATTGTCCCTTATAAGGCTCTACGAGACCTTAAAACATGCTTGGAAAATATTCGGGACTAAATCGATAACATTTAAAAACTTTAGGAAACTTAGAAAATTTTCATACATACAGGGTTCACACGCTCGTGTGAACAGGCCATGTACCTCACACAACCACTACACAATCCCGTGTCACAGGCCGTATGAAAATAGGGCATACATACTGACTAGTACCACACGGTCGGAGACACGCTCGTGTGCCATGGCCATGGGCTAACTGGAGGGTATACTGACTAGGGTCACACGGTCGACCACGCGTCCATGTGCTAGCCTGTGTGTCACACACAACCAGTAGACACACCCATGTGTCTAATCCGTGTAACTCTCTGACTTGTTTTAACTAGGATTCAGGGGTCACACGGTCGATTCACATGCCCCTGTGCTTAATCGTGTGGCACAAAAATAGGCTTGATTTAAGCCATTATTCCCACCTATCATTCATGTACCTAAAAGCATTCATTTGGCATCATTCTCACATACAATAAGCAACCAAAAATGACCATTTCATGCACATTTCATGCCATTTAAATCCATCCATTTCATTACTTAAATCCATAGCCAAAATCATGCCAAAACAATATGCCATAACCTTAACTTCTATATGCATTTTCTCACCATCTTATCAACTAAATCATGCCACAAAATATACTAATTCATCATCTTAAAACTAAGCCACAACATACCATTTCTCAACTATTATACATCATTGATAATTTGCTAATTGAGCAACCATATAACCATCACAACAATCATACCAAACATGCAAAAACACAAGGCAATATATATACATCATATATCACTTATCAAACTTATGATTTAAGCCAACTTAAATGGACAAATACACACTAACATTTACAAGACAAATCTTATGGCTAATATCACAACTCGAAACATATTATCATATCACTAGCCTATACATGCCATATACCATATATACAAAGCTTCAAAAGTACATACAAGATGATCGATAGTGTGATGACGTTTTCCTGACGATCCTCGAGTCCGAGCTAGCTTCGATAACATATAAAATAGGGAAAGAACACACAAAGTAAGCTTTAAAAGCTTACTAAGCCATATACAAATAAAATTACCAAATGATTCAACACCATTTCCATCAAATAGGCAAACTATGAATAAGAACATATAAGTTTACAAACCTTTCCAAATGTATACATATTCAATATCATATGTGAATTCATCAAATATTTCCCTTTTCAATACTCATATGAATCTCGTACATACCTGAGTCACTTAACTCATTCACACATTCTTTCTCGACTTAAATTTGCCCGTTGAACCTTTCGGAATCGTTAAAGATACTTGGAAATCACACATAGCTCGTACAATGCCATAATGGTCTTACACGTTACCACATATCGATGCCAATGTCCAGACATGGTCTTACATGAAATCATATAACGATGCCAATGTCCTAGACATGGTCTTACACGTAATCACAATACAATGCCAATGTCCCAAAAATGGTCTTACATGTAATCACATCTCGGCTAATGTCATGACATTCGTATCCTATACTATTCATAGGGTTTGTACGGGACTTTCGGTTAACATTACTTTGTTCATACTTGCTCGTATTTGCTCGTCCAGTATTCATAGCAATTCAATGACAAGTAAACATTTATAAATTAATTTAAAGACATTTATTTGCATATGAACTTACCTCGTAGTCAAAATAGAGGGATTGGATCGATTATTCAATAACCTTCGATTTCCCCCGAACTAAATCTGATTTCTTTCTTTCAGTATCTATATGAATTCAAAATTGACTCATTTATTCATTGATTCATTCAATTCAGTCCAAGAACACATATTTAAGTAAATTTGCACTATGGCCCTAAACTTTTACATTTCTTACAATTTAATCCTTATTTCATAAAAACACAAATTACATAATTTCTTTCTAATTCCATGCTAGCCGAATTCTTCATAGTCCTAGTAGCCCATAATTTTCATTTATTTCACAATTCAACCCTTAAATTTACACATTTCTCAATTTAATCCCTAATATGCATTTTTACCAAAAATCACTTTACAAAACATGATAATTTATCATTTATCTTTCATTATTCATCATCATCTATCACAAAGCTCAAGTATTCATCAATGGAATTTTACAAAATCACCAAAAAACTAAAAAATTAGGGCATGGGCTAGCTAGAATACAAAGCAACGATCTCAAAAACGTAAAAATCATCAAAAACCAAGCTAAAACATTACGAATTAAGCTCCCAATTGACAGAACCCTAAAATGAACTAAATGTTTTCTTCTTCCACCATATTCTGCCAAAGAAAGATGAAATGGAGCTTAACTTTGGTTTTGTTTTAATTAATATACATTGTTTTAATTAATTACCAAATTAACCTTAGTTAAAAACCATTAAAAACATCCATTTAATGCCCATTTATGTCAGATTCCACTTTTAGTGGTCTAATATCACCATAAGGACCTTTCATTTAATCAACCATAGCATTAAACACATTTAACATATAGAATGCCACTTTTGCATTTTACGCGATTTAGTCCTTTTTCTCAAATTGAGCTATTAAACGATAAAATTAGCTCACGAAATTTTCACATATATATAATCACATGCTGTAAACACATAAAATAATAGTAAAATAATTTTTTGAGCTCAAATTTGTGGTCCCAAAACTACTGTTTCGATTTAGCTAAAATTGGGTTGTTACAACTCTCCCCTCTTATGGATTTTCGTCCCCCGAAAATCTTACTAGTGAGTAGGTTTCGATATTGCTTTCTCATAGCATCCTCGGGTTCCCATGTAGCTTCTTCAACTCCGTGTCGATGTCATAATACTTTCACTAACGCTATTCTCTTATTTCTCAGCTCTTTGATCTCATGAGCTAAAATTCGGATCGGTTATTCATTGTATGATAAATTTGATTGAATCTCAACTTCAGTCGGGGAAATAAAATACGAGGGATTGGATCTGTATCTTCGTAGCATTGATACATGAAATACATTATGAATCTTTTCTAACTCAAAAGGCAATTGATATGCCACTGGCCCAATTCGCTCAGTAATTTCATACGGTCTGATGAATCTAGGGCTCAATTTTCCTTTCTGACCAAATCGTAATATCTTTTTCCACGGTGACACTTTTAGAAATACTTTATCCCTGATCTGAAACTCAATATCTTTCTGTTTCAAATTTGTGTAAGATTTCTGTCGATCCGAAGCTTCTTTCAAACTATCGCGAATTACTTTCACTTTCTCTTCTGTCTCTCTGATCAGATCAACTCTATGAATCTTATTCTCGCTTAGCTCAGTCCAGTATAATGGTGTTCGGCATTTATGACCGTATAGAGCTTTGTACGATGCCATCTTTATACTTGATTGAAAGCTATTATTGTAAGTAAATTCAATCAGCGGTAAATATTTCTCCCAACTACCTCTAAACTCAAGAATGTAACATCGTAACATATCCTCGGGTATCTATATAACTCGTTCGGATTGACCATCTGTCTATGGGTGAAATATGGTACTGAAATGTAGCTTTGTACCCAATGCGTCTTGTAGTTTCTTCCAAAACTGCGATGTGAACCTCGGATCTCGATTCGAAACAATGGAAATAGGTACCCCGTGTAATCTCACAATCTCAGAGATATATAACTCACCTAACTTATCAAGCGAGAAATCTATACATACAGGGATAAAATGAGCTGATTTCGTCAATCTATCAACAACAACCCATATTGCATCTTTCTTTCTCGGAGATAAGGGCAAACCCGATACAAAATCCATAGTCACTCTATCTCATTTCCACTCAGAAATCATGATAGACTGTAAGAAAACTGACGATACTTGATGCTCAACTTTGACTTGCTGAAAAATCAAACATTTCGAAACAAATTCTGAGATATCCCTTTTCATGCCATGCCACCAATAAAACTATTTCAAATCATGATACATTTTCGTGCTTCCTGGATGTATTGATAAACAACTACTATGTGCTTCGTTCAAAATCATCTGAATCAACTCTGAATTTCTTGGAACACATATTCGATCCTTGAATCACAAACAATTATCAAAATTAACTTGAAACTCTGAATCAGGATTCGACTAACACTAAACCCGTTTTGCTTGCAGTTGATTATCAAAATTTTGTGCCTCACAAATCTACAATATGAGCAAAGTTTCACTTTCAACTCAGCTATTAACGAACCATCATCAGACAAAGTCAAATGTGTATTCAAAGCACGTAAATCAAATAAGGACTTTTGGCTTTAAGCATCAGCAACTACGTTCGCTTTTCCTGGATGATAGTCAACTATCAAGTCATAGTCTTTTTGCAATTCTAACCTTCTTCGCTGTCGCAAATTCAAGTCTTTCTGAGTCATCAAATATTTCAAGCTTTTGTGATAGATATAAATACGACATTTCTCACTAAACAAATAATGACACCAAATTTTCAACGCAAACACTACTGCGGCCAATTCAAGATCGTGCTTCGAATAATTCTTTTCATGTGATTTCAACTGTCTTGAGGCATAAGCTACAACTTTGCTTTCCTGCATCAAAACACAACCCAGACCATTCAACGATGCATCACTGGACGCTATAAACTCTTTACCCAATTCAGGCTGAACTAACACTGGACCTTCAGTCAATAATACTTTAAATTGCTCAAAACTTTGTTGAAACTTTTCTGACCATTCAAATTTAACATATTTTTGAAGAAATCGTGTCATTGGAGTCGCAATCATTGAAAAGCCTTTCACAAATCATCTATAATATCCCGCTAGTCCCAGAAAACTGCGGACCTCAGAAATATTTCTATCGCAGATATCTTACTCGGATCAGCCCGGATACCATCAGTTGAAACAATATGTGCCAGAAATCTAACCTTCATAGCCAAAACTCACATTTGCTGGACTTTGCAAATAACTGCTTATCTCGCAGAGTCTGTAGTACAATTCTTAAATGTTCGGCATGCTCGGATTCATCATGTGAGTAAATCAAAATGTCATCAATAAATACAACGACAAATCGATTTAAGTACGGTCTGAAAATTTGGTTCATTAAGTATATAAAGACAGTAGGTGCATTCGTTAGTCCGAAAGGCATAACTAAAAATTCATAATGTCTGTACCTCATTCTAAAGCAGTCTTTGGTACATCAGTATCTTTAACTCGCAACTGGTAATAACTCGATCTCAAATCTATTTTCGAAAACACTGTAGCCCCTTTTAATTGATCAAACATATCATCAATCCGCGATAGAGGGTATTTATTCTTGATTGTTAATTTGTTGAGCTATCAGTAGTCTATACACATTCTCATCGTGCCATCTTTCTTTTTCACAGACAACACAGGAGCACCCCAAAGTGAAAAACACGGTCTAGCAAATCCTCTACCATCAATTCTTGGAACTGGGCTTTTAATTCTTTTAACTCTGTCGGTGCCATTTTGTACGGAGCTATCAATATCGGTGTAGTTCCTGGCACTAACTCAATGCCAAAATCAACCTCTCAGATCGGTGGTAAACTCGATAACTCTTCAGGAAACACATCTAGATAGTCACACACAACTGCCACTGATTCAATCTTCTTTTCAGTCACTTTTGTGTCAATCACATAAGCAAAATAAGCTTTGCAACCCTTTCTCACATATTTCTGAGCTAACATTGATGAAATCACTGTTGGTAAACCTTTCAAATCATCTGACTCAATCTGGATGATCTCATTATTCTAACATCTCAAATCAATCGTCTTTCGTTTACAATTTACTATAGCATCATGTAGCGTTAGCCAATCCATACCCAATTATATCAAATTCATCAAATGGTAACAACATCAGATCAACCGAAAAATAGAAATCCTGAATCTTCAATGGATAATTTTTGCACACTTTATCAACCAAGACACACTTGCCTAAGGGGTTCGATACTCTAATCACAAATTCAGTAGACTCTACAGGCAAAGTCTTACTGGATACTAAATTCACACATATATACGAATGATTTGATCTTGGATCTCACAATGCAATCAAATTAGTATCATAGAGAGTAAAAGTACCGGTAATAACATCTGAAGATGATGCTTCTTCGCGAGCGCGAATAGCGTAGGCTCTTCTAGGTGCTCTGGCCTCTGACCTTACAGCAGAATCTTTAGTCGCTCTCTGGCTACCACTTACATTTCCTGTGTTTCTGGATGGTCTACCTCTAACGGCAGTATTACTTGGCCTCGTGTTTTGTATTGTATTTTGCTTAGCCAACTCAGGACAGTTATGAATGAAATGATCCAATGATCCACATTTAAAACAGACCCTATCATTCAATCTACAATCACTGATATGCCATTTCCCATAATGTCTACACATGGGTCGGTTTGGTTTCGCACTCCCGACACTAGCTATTGAGATAGCCGGAGCTTTAAAGCTCTAATGTTGTCTTTCACGATCTCTGTTTGAATGTCCAATTGATGCATTAGAATGGTTAAATGAGTCTCAAAATTTCTTTGATGCAGACTGATAAGATTTACTAATTGATCTCTTTCTCGAATCTCTTGCTTCAAAATCAGCTTTTCTCTTTTTTTTGCTGAGATCCTCGACTTTACAAGCCCTTTCAAGCAAAACGATGAATTCTTTCAATTCAAGAATCTTGATTAATAGCTTTATATTCTCATCCAGTCCATCAATGAATCGTTTACACATGATCTCCTCAGTAGACACATTCTTTCCAGCATACTTGCTTAAACATGCGAATTCTCTTTCATACTCAGTGACAGTCATTAGGACTTGTTTCAATTCTAGATACTCTTTATGCTTCTGATCGAGAAATCACTAATCACTAACTTATGTACTTCTTGTGAAACTTAGATTGAAAGAACTCCCGTTCTCTAGGAACCACAGATATCAACATTTTCCACCAATGGTACGCATTATCTCTCAACAAAGACACAACACATTTGATATATTCCTCAGGAGTACAAGACAATTCGTCGAATACTCAGATCGTGTTCTCGAGCCAGAACTTAGCTCTCTCAGCGTCATCATCAACGGTAGCCCAGAACTTCTCAATCCCATGTTTACGTATCTTATTCACCGGTGGCTTGTTCAACCATACTGGATCTATAACTTGAAGATTAACAGGATTTTGTTAAGGAACAGGTGGGGGTGGAGGTTGTTGAGTAGCCGAATTTGTTTGAATGAACTCCGTGAACCACTCACTCATTATATGGAAAAAGGCTTGTTTAGCCTCTCCCTCGTGGCTACTCGAAATTGGCCTAGAATCAGTCGACGTTACCCCTTGTGCGGGAGTGGGCACATTACTTTTCACATCCTCAGCTAAAGCTCGTTTGGGATCCATTTACTATATGAAAACACACTTTAAGTTGTCAGGAATCATCACACTATCCCAGATTATAAATATGGCATGTTTAGATAGACTCTCACACGCTACGTTAGTCCTAGAATCGACTAAACCGTAGCTCTAAAACCAATAAATGTAACACCCCTAGCCCGTATCCATCGCCAGAATAAGGCTATGAGGCATTACCGATCAAATACAGCATACAACATACATTTCTCATACATGAAACCATTATCACATAAACATTAATCAAACATAATCATATTGTCCCTTTTAAGGCTCTACGATACCTTAAAACATTCTTGGAAAAGGTTCGGGACTAAACTGATAACATTTAAAAACTTTAGGACACTTAGAAAATTTTCATATATACAGGGATCACACGCCCGTGTGAATAGGCAGTGTACCTCACACGGCCGGAGACACGCCCGTGTGCCATTGCCGTTGGAAAACTGGAGGGTATACTGACTAGGGTCACATGGCTGACCATATGTCCATGTGCCAGCCTGTGTGTGTCACATGGCCAGTAGACACACCAATGTGTCTAAGTCGTGTAACTCTCTGACTTGTTTTAACTAGGATTCAGGGGTCACACGGTCGATTCACACGCTCATGTGCTCAATCGTGTGGCACAAAAATAGGCTTGATTTAAGCCATTATTCCCACCTATCATTCATGTACCCAAAAGCATTCATTTGGCATCATTCTCACATACAATAAGCAACCAAAAATGACCATTTCATGCACATTTCATGCCATTTAAATCCATCCATTTCATTACTTAAATCCATAACCAAAATCATGCCAAAACAATATGCCATAACCTTAACTTCTATATGCATTTTCTCACCATCGTATCAGCTAAATCATGCCACAAAATATACCAATTCATCATCTTAAAACTAAGCCACAACATGTCATTTCTCAACCATTATACATCATTCATAATTTGCTAATTGAGCAACCATATAACCATCATAACAATCATACCAAACATTCCAAAACACAAGGCAATGTATATACATCATATATCACTTATCAAATTTATGATTTAAGCCAACTTAAATGGCCAAATACACACCAACATTTACAAGCCAAATCTCATGGCTAATATCACAACTCAAAACGTATTATCATATCACTAGCCTATACATGCCATATATCATATAAAAAAGCTTCAAAAGTACCAACAAGATGATCGATAGTGTGATAACATTTTCCCGACAATCCTCAAGTCCTAGCTAGCTTCGATAATCTATAAAACAGGGAAAGAACACACAAAGTAAGCTTTAAAAGCTTACAAAGCCATACAAAAATAAAATTACCAAATGATTCAACACTATTTCCATCAAATAGGCAAACTATGAATAAGAACATATAAGTTTACAAACCTTCCCAAATGTATATATATTCAATATCCTATGTGAATTCATCAAATATTTCCCTTTTCAATACTCATATGAATCTCGTACGTACCTGAGTCACTTAACTCATTCACTCATTCTTTCTCGACTTGACTTTTCCCATTGAACCTTTTAGAATAGTTAAGGATACTCGAAAATCACACATAGCTCATACAATGCCATATCCCAGATATGGTCTTACATGTTATCACATATCGATGCCAATGTCCTAGGCATGGTCTTACACAAAATCATATAACGATGCCAATGTCCCAAACATGGTCTTACACGTAATCATAATACAATGCCAATGTCCCAGAAATGGTCTTACATGTAATCACATCTCGGCAATCCTAATGTCATGACATTAATATCCTATACTATTCCTAAGGTTCATACGGGACTTTTGGTTAACATTACTTCGTCGATACATGCTCATATTTGCTTGTTTAGTATTCATAGCAATTCAATGACAAATAAACATTTATAAATCAATTTAAATACATTTATTTGCATATGAACTTACCTCGTAGTTGAAATAGAGGGACTGGATCGATTATTCAATAACCTTCGATTTCCCCCGATCTAAATTCAATTTATTTCTTTCAGGATCTATATGAATTCAAAATTGACTCATTTATTCATTGATTCATTCAATTCAATCCAAAAACACATATTTAAGAAAATTTGCACTTTGGCCCTAAACTTTTACATTTCTTACAATTTAGTCCTTATTTCATAAAAACACAAATTACATAATTTCTTTCTAATTTCATGCTTTCCAAATTCTTCATAGACTCCTAGTAGCCCATAATTCTCATTTATTTCACAATTCAACCCTTAAATTTACACATTTCTCAATTTAATTCCTAATATGCATTTTTACCAAAAATCATTTTACAAAACATGATAATCTATCATTTATCTTTCATTATTCATCATCATCTATCACAAAGCTCAAGCGTTCATCAATGGCATTTTACAAAATCACCAAAAAACTCAAAAATTAGGGTATGGGCTAGCTAGAATACAAAGCAACGATCTCAAAAACATAAAAATCATAAAAATCGAGCTAGAAACACTTACCAATTAAGCTTCCAATTGACAGAACCCTAAAATGAACTAAATGTTTTCTTCTTCCACCATATTCAGCCAAAGAAAGATGAAATAAAGCTTAATTTTTGTTTTGTTTTAATTAATTTACATTGTTTTTAATTAATTACCAAATTAACCTTAGTTAAAAACCATTAAAAACATCCATTTAATGCCCATTTATGTCAAATTCCACTTTCAATGGTCTAATATCACCATAAGGACCTTTCATTTAATCAACCATAGCAATTAAACACATTTAACATATAGAATGCCACTTTTGCATTTTATGCGATTTAGTCCTTTTTCTCAAATTGAGCTATTAAACGATAAAATTAGCTCACGAAATTTTCACACATATATAATCGAATGCTGTAAACACATAAAATAATATTAAAATAATTTTCTAACCTCAAATTTGTGATCCTGAAACTACTGTTTCGATTTAGCTAAAATCAGGCTGTTACATAGTCGAGCATGGAAATCAAATGAATGATTTTTAGTATAAAGCATGGACAAAGTAGTTACAGAATTATTGTCCTACTTGCACGAAAGACTAATTAAAACATCATGAAATGTAAAAATGGTACATTATCATTAGACTGAGGGCCACAGTTGCATGACTTGTAGCTTAATGCCCTTGCTTTCTGTAATAATTTCTAGTAAGTTGAAAAAAAGAAATTAATTTATCTAAATAACAAGGATACGCCGATGGCAAGAAATATAATGAGGGAAATAATCATTTAATGGAGGCATCAAGCACCACGTAATAGTTAATCAGTAATTTGTTTAGCTAATTCACAAAACTTTGACCGTTTGTAGACTAATCAATACTATCAAAATTAGTTTGTGCCCTATGTCCTAAGCAATTTATACCACCTCTGTGCTCATTTCTAAAATCGTTTGAGTTTCATTAGCCAGATAAGTAAGGGAACAATAATAACCATAAAGCATTGTTCCGAGTTTTAATACATATCACAGATCACACAGAAGTCTAATAGTCACTCATGTCTGATTGCTGCATACAAACATGTATCTACCCCAATGTCCAAAATCCAAATATGATAGAAATAAGATGACAATAAAGCCATATAGTATCACAGATGTATGCCTTATGGTGTTACATGTGGCCTATTTTATCTTTCAAATGAATAAGATTGTAATGGCAGCCTGAACACAAGATTTATTTAATCAACCAGACTTAAATTAACCCATCCTTGGCTCAGACTCACAATTCAAGAATAGAAAGGGAAAAAAAGATCATATATCTCACCAATTTGTAGAACTATAGGTGTTTAAAGTGATAGACATTTTGCTCATAAAACCTCACTCTTACTAGTGCTTTCTATCAATTGTGAACATGAGATAAAAGCCAAATGCATCTCAATTTTAAAAAGACCAAAAATCACTATAGATCATTAAAAATTACTACATGTACTTATCAATAGACTTACCGAATCCTAGGTTGTAGATGGAAACATACTATTAAACAAATGAAAAACTGGATAATAATTTCCGATATATATATATGCTAAATAAAAACCCAATTGGTCTTGAATCCCAATCTGTTACCAATTCAAGAAACAAATTCCAATTCCAAAAAATCCCTGTCTTTTAACAAAAACAAAAACCAAATATACCAAATACCCTTTCCCTTACACACAAAAGCTAATTTAAGAGATTCCCCAAAAAAAGCTAATTCAAGAACCAATCTTGAAAAACAACCAAAACCCCCAATTAAAATTTTGGTAAGCTTACCCTAAAAAAACACATAAAAAGAGAAAATGAGAAACTCACAAGTGGCCGTGGAGAAAGCAGCAAATTTACAGAGTAACTAAAATACAATAACTTTAAAGAACAAAAATAATCAAAATAAAAGATAGTGATATAACTTGACAGGATTGGAAAGCTAGATTTTGGGGTTTCTTCAAAATGCAGACTTGGTAAGGACGGTGAGATGACGAGACTCGGATTCAGAGGTGAGGCCAACAAACAAAGATGAGGAGGAGACGACTGATGGACAGAGAGGAAGGAGAATGACTGCTGTGAAGAGAGTGAAGGAGAATGATGTGATGAGAGTGGAGGAAGATGGAAAATGTCTTATAGAAATAAAATCGGTAAGACGTTTTCTGTAAAAAGCTATTTGATTTACCCATTTTTTAGAAAATGTTTTCCCATAGTAATTTATTTTTCACCAAACAAAAACCGTAAAATAAAAAAAATGCTTTTCGAAAAATGTTTTACTGGCAAACAAACGGAGCCTTAAACTACACAAACTTAAACAATTAAAACTTAGGTTAAACTTGACCCTTTTTATAACCGAGAATGAGTTATTCCTAAAGGTGTTTTAAAAATTGTCCGATAAGCCCACAAAGCATCATCAAGCCTCTGGGACTAATTTTTTTTGTTTGGTCATACTACCTTCTCTAAAATTCCTTTAATTTCCCGATTTGCAAGCTCTACCTGCCCATTTGTCTGTGGGTGATAGACAGTGGCCACTTTCTGTTTCATGTTATACTTGTCAAGCAACCAATTAAGCCATTTATTTACAAAATGAGAACCTTCATCGCTGATTATAGCTCTAGGAGTCCCAAATCTCATAAATATGTGCTTATGTAAGAATTGCATGACCACCTTGGCATCATTTTTCAGAAATACCTTAGCTTCTACCAACTTGGATATGTAATCCACAGCCACTAGGATATCCTTGTTACTATAAGGAGAAGGAAACAAACCTAAAAAGTCAATGCCCCATACGTCAAATAATTCTACCTCTAGTATGTTCATTAATGGAATCCTGTTCCTCTTTGATATGTTTCCAGTACTTTGGCATTGATCCCAACTCTTTACATATGCGTACACATCCTTAAACACCGTAGGCCAGAAAAATCCAGCTTGCAAAATTTTTGGTGCAATGTGGGAACCTTCAACGTGTCCCCCATTTGGAGATGAATGACATTGATATAGAATCTTGTGTATCTCGCTTCCGGCTACGTACTTATGGATTATATAATCTTCACATATCTTAACCAAAAATGGCTCTTCCCAAAAGTAATACGTACTGTCATGATATTGGTATGTCATTCCATGGGCATTATTCCACATGCTAAATAATTTGCATAATCGACAAACCAAGGAGTTTCATGGATTTAACTTACCTAAAAAAATATACCCATCTAGGAAATTTTCATTAATAGGAACAAGTGAGTGAGTTACCTTGTATTGTTCCAACCTTGACAGATGGTCTGCTACTTGATTCTCGACTCCTTTTCTATCTTGGATATCAAGGTCAAACTCTTATAGTAACAATACTCACTGAATTAACATTAGTCTGACATCTTTTTTCACGAGTAAGTATATGGCTGAATGATCTGGGAAGACCGTTACTTTTGTACCTATAAGATATGAGTGAAGCTTTTCAAAAGCAAAAACTACAACGAGTAATTCTTTTTTAGTTACCATATAATTCAATCGGGCTCCTATCAAGGTTCTCTCGCATAGTAGATTGGATGAAATACTTTATTTCTTCTCTGCCCTATCACAGCCTCCAAAACAAAATTGCTAGCATCACACATTAATTCTAAAGAAGAATTCCAAGCTGGTGCAATGATTATTGCTACTGAGATTAGTCATTTTTCCAACTCTTCAAAAGCTTCCTAGCATGCCTGTTAAAATCAAAAGTCGTGTCTTTTTCTAATAAAGTACATAAGGGTTTGGAAATCTTTGAGAAGTCCTTGATAAACCTACAGTAGAAACTGACATGCCCTAAGAAACTCCTAACTCCTTCAATAGTGATTCGGGTGGTAGCTTTCAATTACATCCATCTTTGCTTTGCCAACTTCAATTCATCTTCTGGATATTTTATGTCCTAAGGCAATTCCTTCCTTAACCATAAAGTGACACTTCACCCAGTTAAGGACTAGGTTTGTCTCCTCAGATCTCTTTAGTACTTTAGCCAAATTATTTCAAAAAATATCATAAAAATCATCAAAGACTGAGAAATCATCCATAAATACCTACTAAAAATTTTCAACCATATCAATAAATATTGCCATCATGCATCCTTGAAATGTTGCAAGTGCATTACATAAGCCGAAAGGCATTCTTCTAAAATCGAACATACCATATAGGCAAGTAAAAGTTGTCTTGTGTTGGTCTTTCGGGGCTACAACTATCTGGTTTTATCCCAAGTATCCATCTAGGAAACAATAATATTCTCTGCCCATAGATCTGTCTGATATCTGGTCTTTCAGGTTGCCTTATTTACTTTCTATAGTCTATATAAATTCTCTAACTCGTGACCATCCTTTTCGGGATTAATTCATTATGCTTATCCTTCATTATCATGTTTCCACCTTTATTTTGCACACACTGTACCAGACTTATCCATGAACTATCTAAGATGAGGTAAATAATTCCCGCATCTAACCATTTGATAACTTCATTCTGAATTACTTCTTTTATAATGGGATTAAGCCTCCTTTTTCCATCAATTATAGCCTTCTCGCCCTCCTCTAATATGATCTTATGCATGCAAAATGATGGGCTTATTCCTCGGATGTCAACTATAGTTCAACTGATCACCTTTCTGAATTTCTTTAAAACTTCGATCAATTGCTACTCTTGACGTTTTGTTAGTTTGAATAAAATAATCACAAGAAAAGTAGAGTAATTACCTAAATAAATGTATTTCGAATGAGAAGTAAGTACCTTTAATTATAGTTCAGGTGGTTCCTCGATTGACAACTTCAGTTGTGTCTACTTTTGAGCATCCAGTTCCAATGATTCAAACTGGACTAGTCAAACATATCCCTTCGAATTGGCTTCCCTCAAAGCCAGATTCTCCTTACATTGTTCATCTTCTAGTGGCTCAGACCCTAAGGCATCTTTAAATGGGACTTCTACAGAATTACACTCTCATTCTGTAGAGACTAAGGATTCTAACTCCACCATTGTTGAGCACTCTTCCATCGAATTAGGGAATTTCATGGCTTTAATAACATTAAAGGTTACCTAGTCATCTTGAACTTGCATAGTGAGTTCACCGTTTTGCACATCAATTAACGTTCTCCCTGTTGCTAAGAAAAGCCTCCCAAGATGATTGGAACTTCCTTATCTACTTTAAGATCTAAAACGATAAAATCAGTAGGAAAAATAAACTTATCTACACGTACAAAAACATCATCGATGTTTCCTTCTGGGTGTGCTAAAGGTCGATCCGCCAATTGGAGTGTCACAGTTGTTTGTCTCACATTACCTATACCCAACTTCTTAAAAACAAACATTGGTATCAAGTTAATGCGTGCTTCTAGATCATATAGTGCTTTACCATAGTAAGATTCCCCAATGTTATGATGTATAGTAAAGCTCCCGGGGTCCTTCATTTTTGTGGGTAGCTTGTTCTCTAAGAATATGCTGTAATCCTTTTGTTAATACTACAGTCTCGAATTCTCGAAGCCTCCTTTTCTTGGAAAGAACATCTTTCATGAACTTGACGTACTTAGGCATTTGTTCTAAAACTTAAACCAATGGGATATTGATATGAAGTTATTTAAGAACATCTAAGAATTTCTTGAATTACACCTCATGTTTTTGCTGCTTGAGTCTTTGTGGATGCGGGGGTGATAAAGCCTTGGCTTGGATCGGGTAACTCTTCTGAGGTATTGTAGTTGTATCTGATATAGGTGTTAGCTTATCAAAAGTGACTTGTTTGGGTTTTACCTCTTTAGAGTTTTGGGGAATTAGTTTCTATGGTACAAGAATTTCAACTGTTGTTTGATCTTTCGCTCTCTCCGTAGGTTCATCTTTATTCTCAACCTCAACCACCTTAGGTTCCAAAGCCTTTACCATCCATAAAGTGACTACTTTGTAATATTCCTTGCTCGTATTACGAAGCTCCATAGCTAGCTGACCCATTCAGTTCTCCAATTTTTTCAGTATTGCTACTTAGATTCGAATTAAGGTATCATTCTTAGCCATTTATGCCTTCACCAAGTTCTTCAAGTCATTAAAAGGTTCAACTTGTAGTGGTTTTTGAATTTTTTTGATTGAAACCTACAGGTTGGTTTGACCGAGGCTACATGTAGGTGTTACTAGGTCCAGATCCTTGGTTACTCAGAGAAGTTTGGATGGTTTCACTACAAGAGGTTATAGAAGTTGGACTATAATCCTTTCCCACTTCTATTTTGATTTCCTATATAATACACTGATTCGTGATTTGATGGATAATTCTCAAAAGAATGTCTGTCCTAACAGTATATGCTGGAAATATTGCTGAATCGACTTGGTGGTTGAGCTACAAAATTATTCAGTCTGTTAGTAGTAAAATTCGTAAGCATTGAAGAAATTGAAAATACCTGAGCTGCAAGTGAAGTGAGGACATCCACTTCATGTACTCCTACTACTCATCTTCCTGAAGTTGCTCGATTGGTTGGCCACTTATAGATGTTACTGCTATTCTCTTAATAATTTCAAAAGCCTCATTATAAGACTTAGAAATGAGAACACCATTTGCAGAAATATCTACCATCATCCTAGTGTGTGCGTTAAGACCATTATTAAATGTGTCCAGCTAGATACAATACGAATCTTGTGGTGAGGGCATTTGCATAGTAACTCTTTAAATATTTCTCATCCCTAGTTGGAATGATAGAAATGTGCATGTGTACACAACCATAATAAGTAATAAAGTGACAAGTATGCTGAGTTATCGTATCCACAGGGACTATACAAGCAAGTATTTATGAAATGTAAATTTAAGCAATTTGGTAGAGGAAAAATATATTTTTTGAAAAGGTGAGCTATAAATTAAATCTAAGTAAACAATTAAAATTAAACTATAATTCCAAGCACAATTTCTAATAGGTTTCAGTGAATATGATATAAGTGAGTTAGATTAATCTCATTCTTTTAACTTAGAATTATTAAAACTATGTTCATGTTATTACGAATAATTTCATGACAACTTGGTGTTTTGTTAACATTAATCAATATTTCAAACATATTCCTATGTTAAATTAATTAATCAATTTTCATTTGCAAGTATAAGATAGAGTGAAGTAACAATAAACTCCTATATTGAAACAATTTTAATCACAACAATCTTACAAGTTATGCAAGGCAAGAATATTGTTTAATACTATTGCTAATCTAACCCACTTTTACACTTAAGAAAATTAAACATGCACCGATTTGATTTTTTTTCAATTAATTACAATATCAGCTCGATTAATAATTAATTCAATTGTTACCTTACAATTATAGTGCAAGTATAACATAGGCCTGATTTTATCTAATTAAACTAAATACCAAGGCCTATAATAACACAAACATGATTTTAATAATTTAAGTGGATAAAATGCAATTAATCTAAGAGAAACATAATTCAAGTCATCATAATTAAATTAAAAGCATCAAAACAATAAGCATTCTTGTTTATGATCACAAAACAAACTAAAAATAAGCAAAGAGGGAAACTAGAAGACATATTCAGTGTTTTTTCGAAGCCAGACTAGCATGTGTCTCTTTCTCTCTACTTTGTTCTATTGATCGAAGGCCTTAAAGATACTTGATTGCTACTACTCCAAGAGACTTTCTAGCTCTTTCTCAAGAGGGGAAATCGATAAGGGAAAGAAGAGAAAATGGAAAGGCAAAAGGAGAGAAAAGAATAAATGAATGAATGAGAGAAGAGAATGGTGAATGAATGATGTGAAAGGAAGTGAGGGGCGGTATTTATACTTGAAGAGGGTAGCTTGTAATGGATAAAAATAAAAGCCAATCCCCCTTTCTATGGCCAACCCTTGATAGTAGGGAAAGAGGTTGAGATGACTTTGCCAAATTTAGCTTAATGCCACAAGTGAGAATGCACAAAAAGAGGAGGGGTTGGAACGAGTTTGGGAGAAAGTTAAGGGTTGTTTTATAAAACTTTAATCAACTTTGAGAGCTGATTTGGATGTGGGTTGGATGGCTTTTGGGCTGCTCCTTAAGCTCATGTTTCATTCTCTTTCAATTGGACACTCTAGGCCCTTTCTTCGATATCAGACTGAAAATTAATTCGACTTAATTTTTGTTGGATCAATTACATTTTTTAATGGGCCCAAGAAGCTGATTGGGATGTCCATGGCTGTAAAATAATCAACCATCCTCATGTTTTAGATGCTTCAGCAATCCAATCTCCTCAAGGTGACTACCACGTTGATTTTTCTTCCATTACACAAAGATGTCCAAAATTGGCCAAATTATGAAAATTTATTATAAAAATAACTAAAATTCAAAATGTTTATTAAATTAAGTTAAATTTAATTATTTTATAATAAAATCATAAAATATGATGACATTTACTTAGAAATTGCATGTATTAATGCTCAAAAGGTGCTAAAAAAGTCTATATATTTTAGTGTTTCCACACCTCCAAACTTAATTCATTACTCGTCCTGAGTAATGCACAAATTGTAAAAGAAGTTTAAGAAAATCACATTTGAAAAATTCCTTCAAAAATCATTTCTTCCCACAATTATGAGTTTAGTGCAATTATGCTCGAGAATAAAAATTTTGAAATTATGCAACTTAACTATACAGATTGTTTAATTATTCTCAATTATTATCATAACAACAAGAATACAGACTAAATTCTTTATCTTAATAAATACATACTAAATTCATATCAATTAACTTATATTCCCTCATTTAAGACTAAGTTGTAATCCCTAAGTTTAATTATGCTTTAAAAATTTGAGCATATCAATTTTTCTCCACTAATGTAGTCGGCACAGAAATCTGCATCAATAGGTCTTTGAAGTAGGTTGCAATGTGGCTTGGCTAGGGGTAAGTAAAAAGATAGATACTTTTAAGCTAAAAACCCTAGACAGAGCTAGCATTGGACCTTTAGAATAAATACCCCCAAATTCACCAATTTTTTTAAACTTAAGTACACATGCTTCTTGTACATCTATTTTTGAGTACATATGCTCTCTTTTATTTCAATGAGCATATTACCACATGTACTACAATATTTTTGAGCATTTGATTTCTATTTTCAAATCCCCCAAACTTATTTTCAAAGAATATTTTAAATAGATTGAGTCTAGTGTTTGGGACAACTTAAAGATAAATATTAGAGAAGGAATGACTTATTAATACAAGGTTCAAATAAAATTAGGTCATATAGTCTCAAAGTCAGGTTTTAAGGGATACATATTCATTAAGGTTGGCTTGAAAGGCTCAAACAATCCAAACAAAGTTTGCCTAAATCATTTTCAAAATTCCATGACTCCAAGCATTTCGCCTCAAGAAATTACTAAATCAATTCTAGAGACTTAAACTTTCATGCATGCTTAGCTTTTCTAATGAACTAAAACTTTGATGGTTTGATTTACATATTTTATTAAGACTGACATTTATGTCATAATTAAGCTAATCATAACAATTATTGAAATAATAGAACTTTATTTATACTAAATTTTAGCATAATCAACAAAAATTCAATTTTTTTAGCAAAATATAACTTAATCACAATTTGATAGGAAAAGTGAATTCTTGAAAAGAACAATTCAATTTTTTGTCCCCTCTACTTAAGATGAACAACGCCCCCATTGTTAAAAATAATAAATAGAAGGAATAGAAATATAGAAGTGAATAGATACTATACACCAGGTAGGATCCTAGGAAAAGGAGGTGAGTTAAGTTTGGTTGCTTAAATACCAAGTTTTTCCTAGACAGATCCAACCCTAGGCATGTACATATCTATTGCGACACTTTTTATTTTGAAAATTGTTCAATTTTATTCGTGATTTCAACTTATTTTTTTATTATGCAAGAAATAGAAATATCCTAAAAAAACTTAAAATTAAAAACTTAAAATATCCTAAAAAAATAAAGTAGAAGAAAGAGTCCCCTTTTTTATTTATTCACAAACCCCTCAGAATTCGACCCAATCTTTGCTTCATCATCTTTGTCTTTGCTTGAATCGTCTCATTCCTTCCTCGACATTAGGTTCCGTGGTTCGAATATGAAATATGGAAATTCAAGCTCAAAAACAAATAGGTTATGAAATATTTCCTTGAATGCATCTCTAAATGAACCATCCTGTATTTTTGAGCATCTCCAAAAAGCTTGTTGTTGCCATTGCATATGCTGTAGAATGTCCATTATATTTGACTTTTCACTTCATGGAATGACACTCGATGAAGGAAATTGAGGTGCCAGAGTTTCTCTTTCTGGTTTAGGAATCGTTTTAGTATGTTCTGCCACGTCAGGAATTTCAACCGACTCTGTTGGTTTTGGGTTTGCAGGAACATCCATGTTTTCAACTTCATCAGCTGGTTCCAACTTCGGTTGAAAGATAGCATCTCCTACTACTCTGGCAGGATCCCAATCAGTAATTGTTCCTTGATTATACCCTACCATCTTTACAATTGTACGGACACGAGCTTTCATACACAGTCTTGAATCTCTTTTAGGATAATCTTTTCCATATTAATAGTTTTTCTGTCATAATGGAATATAACAAAACCATTCTTTCCACAAAAAATGAGATATCATGTGAGATAGGCATTAGGCTCAAATGCACAAAATAAAACCATACCTTCACTAATGGAGTCAAATTTTCTCTACGACAAGTATGACTCCCATATCTCAACACTGTCCATTTAGACCTAGGAACTGTAAATGTTTGTAGAATTTCTTGCAACATCTCCTTTTCAACATTTTTCATTACAAAAGAATAATTGTCATCTTCAAAGTTAGGTAAATCAAATAGCTCATTAATAATTTTTGAATTAAAAGATACCTTAACTCCTCGGATAATTACTTCTTTTGCAATAGAAGATGTCAAATTCACATAAAATTCTCGAACTAATTTAGGACATAAGGTTGGTTTCTTGTCACAAAACACTTCTCAATTCAATACTTCGGCAATTTTTTGAATGTTCGCCATGAAGTTAGTGTGATTACTTTCTCTCAAAGTAAATCTTTTTTCTGGAAACATTTTTTGTTTCTTAAAGTTGCTTTCATATCTTGCTTTTGCTTCTTTAGAATGGAACTTGTTTTATGATTCTTCAATTTTGACAGAGGCTCGAGTTCTTTTACGAGGCATGTTTCAACCTGAACTTGACAGAGGATAGAAACAAGTGATAATTTCCCAAATTTTAATTAGAATAGAATATTAACAATTCATATATAATTGAAGGGTTAAACAAATTAAATTAAATTAAAAATTTTGGGACAAAGAAATTCTTACCACATTTTATTAACCGATGAGAACTCAATAAAATAATTTGAAGGTGAAGCAAAGTGGCGTTGAGTTAAGGATGAAGGGTGACTAACGATGACTTGGATAGTGGATTTGGGAGGTGCAACACATGGCTTGGATGATGGTGAATGTGACGGTTGCTATTTTTCTGGAAGGGTGTTTGGGGTGGCGGTTTATAAGGCTAAAGGTTGCGGGTTAAGGTGTGTTGGTGGCGTAGCAATTTTTGTGTAAGGTATAACTGATAATAGTAGCTTCGGTTTGGGTGAGAAACGATGGTGTAGCACTGTTGCTAAGTTGGCTGAGGGTGATGGAGAAGAGGGGAAAAAAGTGAAGGCTGACAGTGGAGAGGTGGGTATGGGCAATGGTGGAGAAAATATATGGAGAGGGAGAAAACGTGGTGGTATTTAAAGAAGTTACTAGGTAGAAGTTAAACACAACTCTAAATAAAAATAATCTTCAAATATTACTATTCCTAATTCTATACAAATTTAATAACAATTAATATATAATAAAAATATATTAATATATTCTTCTTATTATCTTATTTATTAACTAAAAAAAGAATAAAACTATTATGTTTTGGCTGTTAAAAATATTTACAGAACACAAAATAATTTGAAAAGAGAACAAAAAATTTGCACTTGGATCAAAATTGACCCTTTTATTCAGCAAATTAAAATTTATTTTGCCACTTGGAAAAATTTTTCTCAGAAAATTATGTTAAAATCAATTCCCAGGGAAAATTGGAGGGATCACAAGTGATCCTGCTTAAATTCTAATCTCCTAGATAGAATTTATTTTAACATAATAGTCTAGAAATTATAACCTAAGTCATTTATTTGAAATGAAAAATGAAAAATAATTAAAAACCCGATAAAATCAGTGAGGTTTTATTTTGCTCAATTTTATCATTGCTGTAATGTTTCAAGCGTTGAGCGTTAACTCTGAAGTTACCTTTTCTTATTGCGAAGTTTGTAAACTGTAATTTATATAGGTTTTTTTAGTATTTTATAACACCTTTTTACTTAAAAATAATATTAATCACGTGTATTTGATAACTAATTAAGTGGATTTTGTTTAAATTTCAACAATGGACATGATTTAAGGAAGAATGTAATTTTATGCTATCTTGTATTGAATTTATGCATAATTTAATTGTTTTTTATACATATTAATTTTGAATTTATTTAATGCAGTTGGACCAAGGAAATTATACATAATTTATTTATAAAATAAATTTACATGGACATGCCCAAAATCACTATACATGGACGGAAAACACATGCAAATGGGTCATGAAGAGATTGTTTTTGATCTAATTGAAAATGGATCAATTGATGGAAAGTCTGGTAAATAATTGGGTCACCAAACTGTCCAAACAAGGGAGAACAAGCCCAATTTGACTTGAAACTTGTGAGTAGCCTAAAAATCAATCTTTGGGAAATTTACTGGAGGTCCATACAGTTTCAAATGAATCAAAAATCAGCCCACAAGATTTGGCCTTGAAACTGTCCAGCCTTTGCTTAATTCAAGCATTATTTTATACTTGAATCAAGCAACCAAGATCCATTCACTTCCACAATATGTGGTCGGCCAAGCAAATAAGTAAATGGAGGGATTTTTCACACTATTTTTAGTAAAGCCATCCACCAACCTTCATTATAAATACCTACCTCCGTTCCCCATTTCAATTCATCCCTTAATCATCCCTTATTTCATAATCATTTTTCATCTCTCATTTGCTTTCTTTCTTTCACGTATAGCATCCTTATTTTTCCTCTCCCTTAGCCAGCAAAACCCTTGAGAAGATACTTTTTTGGCCAACCACCTAGAGGAGCCATTTGTGAAGGAGAAACAAGATGATTGGAGGAAGCCACTTGAGTCGGATTCCACAAGACTGCCAAATCAATTAGACTTTATTCTTCATCATCTTTGTTTACTTTAAGTTAAATCATGATTGCAATGTGCATTGTTATCTTGTCATCAATAATGGTAGCTTAATTCTATTTAGCTAGAATGATTGCATCAATTCAATAAAGTTCATTTAAATCATGTTTATGGTGTTTGTGCCTCATTCGTTCATGCATCCAATTAAAATCATGCATGTATTTCATTCATTAAAATATGATTGAATGCATTAGAACTAATTGCTTAATCAGGCCAAGATGATGATTAATGGACATAATAATTGGAAGGTGCATACTTAACTTATCTCTGACCCAGAATAAATTGAAGGTTTGTAATAACTTGGTCGAGCTCTAGTACATTACATAGTTTTTAGGTTCATGTGATTAACTTGTTTCAAACTAGCTCAGTCCCTGTTTCTTCACATGAATTTTAAGAAACTCTTAGTTTAATATGGTTATGGTAGTATGCATATTTTACTAAGTAAAAGATTCTGAAATGACTTAATTTGGTTTCAAGCTCATGAAAGATCTAGTTGCCATGGAATATTTTCTGAACACTGTTAAGCATGATAAAAATGAACTGAGTTGATGAATGTGATTATTATAGCCTATGCATGTTATTGTTGTTGAAGTTAGTGTTTTTGCTGCTAAACTCATTTCATACATTTAGTTTTACATCAATCACTAAAAAAGAATATTTTGTTTTTATCACCAAATTGTTAGCTCCAATTTTACAATTAATTGATTAACATACACAGCCCCTGTGGAGACGATAACTCTTTAACATACTTATTACTTGAAACGACTGTGTATACTTGCGCAAACCATGTGTTACAAGTTTTTGGTGCCATTGTCGGGGACTGTTAATTCTTTATTTATTTTTGTGAAATTTGGTTTTTATTTTATTTATAACTTTACTAATTAATTCTTTATTTTTTTTGTTATTTTTTATTTATTTTTCAAGTGCTTATGAGTATAGATCGAATTATCAATTTATTGCCTATAGATCCTAAAATCAAGTGGACGTTTAGACAAAGAAGACAAGAAAAGATAGCCCAAAGACAAGCCAAAATAAACCTTGGAAATTAAAATGATGTTCAAGGAAATGAAGCCGCGAATGTATGAAATCCAATCCTTATTGCTGATGATAGGAATCGAGTCTTAAGACAGTACATTGTGCCCACTTTTAACGAGTTAAATCTGGGAATTAGGAGACTAGAGATTGAGGCACCGTGTTTTGAATTGAAGCCTGTAATATTTCATATGCTTAAAATGTGGGCCAATTTAGTGGTATGCCTACTGAAGATCCACACATTCACATTTGATTATTCATGGAGGTGAGTGATTCCATTAAGATAGTGGTGTGACTGAAGACGCATTGAGATTGAAGTTGTTTCCATACTCGTTACGAGATCGAGCACGGGCATGGCTGAATTCGTTCCCACCACATTCAATATCAACTTGGCAAGAATTAGCTGAATGTTTTCTGGTAAAGTATTTCCCACCTAGCAAAAATGCTAAGTTGCGAATTGAGATCACCACTTTTCAACAATTGGATGATGAGTACCTATATGAGACGTAGAAAGATTCAGTGAGTTACTTTATAGATGCCCTCACCATTGGATTGCACATTGCATCTAGTTGGAAACATTTTATAATGGTCTCAATGCACACGCAAGGTTGGTGGTAGATACTTCTGTGAATAGTACTCTCTTTCCGAAATCTTATAATGAGGCTTATGATATCATGAAGAGAATATCCAGTAACAATTACCAGTGACTGACAAATCGAGAAACTTCAAGAAGATGAGTAGCCAGAGAGCATGAAGTGGTTGCCCTAACGTGACTCTTAGCTCAGGTATCTTCTATCTTTTCAATGTTGAAATAGTTTACTACTAACGATTTTAATCCTATTGCAGCCCAACCACCTAGTCAATTCGAGGTTATTTCCTACGTATATTGTGGGGATGGTCATTCTTTCAAGAATTGTCCATCAAATCCCAAGTCAGTTTATTGTGTAAGGAATCAACACCAAAACAGAAATGGACAAGGACCACAGTCCAATTTCTACAATCCTTCATGGAGAAAGCATCCAAAATTTTCTTGGAGTAACTAAGGAAATGGACCAAACAACACCTACATGCATGATAGACTAATTCAATCCGAAGGGTTCAATCAAAAAGTTCCAAAACCACCACAGCTGAGCCCGTCTGAGAGCTAGATTTGCCTCAATTGTTTGCCTCTTGCCTTTAGCTTTCCTCAAGTTAGCTTCCGCTATTTCAAGAGCTTGCTAAGCTTTTTGGAGAACTTGTTGAAGGTGTACATGGCGAAGAATGACACTTTAATCCAAAGCCAAGCAGCAACACTGAAAAATTTGGAGAACCAAATGGGTCAATTAGCTACGGAACTTCGTAATAGACTGCAAAGAGCCTTGTTGAACGATACTGAAAATCCAAGAAATTTGGGTAAGGAACATTGCAAGGTAGTTTCTTTACAATGTGGTAAGACTTTAGAACCCAAGGACGTTGTGGTAGAAGATGAACTTATCGAGAAGAAGGAAAGTCAACCAACAGTTGAAATTCTAACACTAGCAAAGCCAGAACCTATAAAGTCTGAACAGGTAAAATCTAAACTAGTGAATTATGATAAGCTAACGTCTTCTTTAGATACACATTTATCTCCTTAGAAAAGTTATCTAGTCCAACCCAAAGTCCCAACACCTCTGTATTCTCAAAAATTCCAACCAAATAAGCAGAAAAAAGAAGTACAATTCAAGAAGTTTTTGGTTGTTCTAAAGCAACTTCACATCAACATCCCGCTGGTGGAAGCTTTAGAAAAAATGCCTAATTATGTCAAGTTCATGAAAGACAGTCTGTCCAAGAATAAAAGACTTAGTAAGTATGAAATTGTAGTACTAATGAAGAAGTGTAGTACGTTCTTACAGAACAAGCTACCTCTGAAACTTAAGGACCCTAGAAGTTTTACCATACCCTGTAATATTAGAGTCTTACTATGGTAAAGTTTTATGCAACTTAGGAGCAACCATGAAATTGATGCTTAAATCTATTTTCAAGCTATTGGGAATAGGTGAAGTAAGACCCATAACTGTGACACTCCAATTGGTGAATCGATCTTTAGCATACCTAGAAGAAAAGATCAAGGATGTTTTGGTAAGAGTAGATAAGTTTATTTTTCTCGTTGATTTCATTGTCTTAGATTTTGAAGCAGATAAGGAAGTGTCAATCATCCTAGGGAGACCTTTCCTCGCCATGGGAAGAGCATTAATAGATATGCAAAAAGGTGAACTAATGATGAGATTTCAAGACAAGTAGGTAACATTTAATGTTCTTAAAGCAATGAAATTTCCTGATCCGGGGAAGGAATGTTCAATGATGGAGGAGCTACAAACCTTAGTGTCTATGGAATGAGAAAGAAATTTTGTAGAGGACCCGGAGAACACCTTAGGGTCTCAACCATTGGAAGATGAAAAAGGAAATGAAAACATGGCTTTGATGGAAACCAATATGAGGAACTATGTTCAACCACCTTGGTTTGAATCATTAGAGTTGGAAGCTCGGGAATACATGCAATGTAACAGCCAATTTTTAGTCAAATCGGAACACTAGTTTCGGGACCACAAATCCGTAGTTGAAATAATTATTTTATTATTATTTTAATGTTTAAAGTATGATAGTATGAATGTGAAAAAATTTCGTTCAGAAATTTTATCGTTTGAATGCTTAATTTGATAAAAATGACTGAATCGCGTAAAGTGTAAAACTCGAGTTCTATTAGCTAAAGGTGTCTAATAGCTATAGAGCTTTAAAATGGAGGTCCTTAAGTGGTAAAAATCCAATTAATTAGATAGTGGATGTTAATAGCTTGGTATTATTGAAATTTTGAATTAGTAATAAGGTTAATTTTGGTATTTAGTAAATATAGTTAATTAAATTAAAACAAAACCATTTTTATCATCTTTTATCATCTCTTTCACCGATTTTTAAAGGAGAAAACCTTGGAAGCTTGCTAAGGCATTCGGCCAAGCTATTTACCCTGCATTGGTATGATTTTTCTTTTTGTCTTTAATGATTTCTATGTTTTCGAAGTCATTGCAGCTTAATCTAGATAGCCCAGGTTGTAAAACTGTTAAAGGTTTAGGGTTTTTCCATTGATGAATGTTGATGTATTTTGATGTTTAATGGTAGAAAATGTCTGGTTGTTGTTAGATAAATAATATTTATTAAGTGATTTTTAGTAAAATGTCCAATTAGGGATTAAACTGTAAAATGTGTAAATTTTGTGGTTAAATTATGAAATAAATGAAAAATAAGGACTGCTAGGGACATAATTGAAATTTGACTAATATGGGTTTTAATTGAATTGAATGAATTTGTAATTTTATGAAATAAGGACTAAATTGTAAAAATATTAAAATATTAGGGGTAAAAATGAAAAAGTGCCTTAATATGTGATTTTGGATTAAATTGAATAGAGAGATTATTAAATAAGCTAATTTTGATTATATTTAGATCAAGAAACGTGAAATATGGATTTAATTGAGGAAAAAATAAGGTTTCAGATTAATCAACCTAACTCGTCGTTTTTACATTCGAGGTAAGTTCATATGTGCTAAACATTATTATACTTGTGAGTTAATGCTTTGATATTGCATAGATTGTGAATATGACACTACAGACATGTCCAACGATGATTTGACAAGTGCGAAAGTCCCGGTTGAACCTTAGGAATAGAATAAGATACGAATGACATTTCATTAAGGGATTCTGTGATTGGGGGTTGTCCGTACGTCCTACCGGTGGCTGAGTTATCCGGCATGTGTTGCGAATACTCATCAGCTTGTATGACCAACACCATGTAGCTTCTTCATGACCGTCAGCTTGTGTGAGCAGACTCGTTGATAGCTCTAGTGTGAGCATTATATGTGATACGAGATTGGGATAGCTTCGACTATATATGTGGAACTTAGGGTGTGAGTTTCCTAAGTATCTGATAGTATTCCTAATGGTTCAACAGGTATATCGAAGGTAAAAATGAGTATGAGACTAATAAGAGATGGTACAGGTATGTAAGTGAATCGTATAAGTTTATGTAAGTGAATCGTATAAGTTTTGAATCGATGAAACACATAAATTTCACATTTAATCTCATGTATGAATATGTGGAAGGTTTGTGAGATATTAAGAGTTATGCATTGATATATATGTATTCAATTGTTAAATGGTGTATTTATGGTAAATTGAAATTATGGTTATACGAACTTGCTAAGATTTATAGCTTAATTTTTTTATTTTCTATGTTTTATAGTAAAATCAAAGCTAACTCAGATTTGGGACTGTCGGAGACTTCATTACACTATCCTACTATTACCTTGGTACTTTTGAACTTAAGTATATTGAGTATATGGCATGTATAGGAACTTTGGTCATTTTGGTTATGGATTGATAATAAATTTAGCCATTTAAAGTGGCTTGTAAATGTCTAAAGTTTGGTTTTGTATATAGCCATGAGAGTTGGCTTATTTTGGTATATTTGATCATGTATATAAATATGTATATGGTTTGTGTGATGTTGGATGAGGGATATGTGATACATGTTGATATTAAGTATTATGGTTAGTAAATGGTTGAGTTATAAATATTGTTATGCTAGTGAATCTAGGTACATAATGCATATTTGAGATTGGTTATTTTTGATGTTTTGTGAAAGTGAGTTTTGGTATGAAATTGGATGGCATTTTGCGATATTGTATGCTTTGTAATTGTTGGTGTTGGAAATGGTATGATTTATGCTTGGTTGAGGTTGATTGAATGCCTATTATATGCTATGTTTTGGTGCCAATAGGGTTGATTTTGGTATAAGCATGATTGGGTGGCAAAATGGTTTGGTAAATAGCCTATTTTTGTCCATACGAGCAAAGACACGGGGTGTGTCTCAGCTGTGTGTAACACACAGTCAAGTTACACGGCCATGTGTCTCTTGGTGTTAGAATAGAAATCAAGTCAGTATGCTTCACACGGCCTAGCACATAGGTGTGTGACTTGGCCGTGTAGTATAAGTCAGTATACCCTACAATTTTGGCACGGCCTATCACACAGCCTAACACATGGGCGTGTGTGGCCATTTCTAGGGCACACGGGCATGTATGTTGTCTATGTGACCCAAGTCAGAGAGTTACACGGGGTCAGACATGGGCTAGGACACAACCATGTGCTCCCATTTTGAATGTCCACGCGATCTGTGACACGGGCGTGTCTTTGGCTGTGTAGGACACATGGTCAGGCCACACGGGCGTGTGCCCCCTGTAGTTTGAAAATTTTTATAAGTTTTCTAAAATTTTCCTGAGATCTCGGTTTAGTCCCGAACCACCCCGAATGTATGTTTAAGGCCGTATAGGCTCGTTTTAGGGACAATGTAAATGTTATTAAAGGATGACTAATTAAATTTGAGAAATGTATGATTATTTGTGCTACAAGTCTGGTAATGCTCCGTAACCCTATTCTGGCATTGAATACGGGTGAAAGGTGTTAACAGTTTAGTCGATTCTCAAACTAACGTAGCATGTGTGAGAGTCTAGCTATACATGCCATATATAACCTATGATAGCGTGATATCTCCTGATAGTTTTAAATTATTTTTTCATATATTAAATGGATCTCAATCAAGCTTTAGCTAATGATGTTGAAAGTAATGCACCAGCCTCCATTCACGGGGTAGCGTAATCCGAGTCGAGACTCGTACCGGGTAGCCAAGGAGGAGAGGCTAAAGAAGCCTTCTTCTAGATGATGAACAAGTGGTTTACGGGGTTTGTTCGAACAAATCCAGTTGCTCAACAACCTCCACCCCTACCTAATCCCCAACTGGTTCCCGTAGCCCCTCAAGGTGTAGAGTTTTTATGATTGAATAAGCTGCCAGTGGATAAGATTCGAAAACACAGAGCGGAAGAGTTCAGAGCTACTATTGACGATGGTCTCGAGAGAGCTAAGTTTTGGGTTGAAAATATGATTCGGGCATTTGATGAGCTTTCTTGCACACCGACTAAGTGTTTAAAATGTTTCGTATCACTTCTAAGGGACACTAAGTATTAATGGTGGAATACTTTGGTGTCCGTGGTACCGAGAGAAAAAGTTACTTGGGAATTCTTTCAAGCTGAGTTCAGAAAAAAATACATCAGTCAACAGTTCATTGATAAAAAACGTAAGGAGTTTCTAGAGTTGAAACAGGGCCGTATGTCTGTGACAAAGTATGAGCGAGAATTTGTGAGACTCAGTAAGTATGCTCCGGAATGTGTTTCAACCGAAGCAATTTTGTGTAAAAGGTTCGAAGATGGATTGAACAAAGACATTAGACTATTGGTCGGGATTCTAGAATTGAAATAATTTGTTGTTTTAGTTGACCGAGTTTGCAAAGCTAAAGAAAATGGCAAGGAAAAGTGAAAGGCAGATTTCGAGGCTAGAGATTCAAGAAAAACATCAATGAATAAACCATATCAATCTTCATTAAAGAAATCAAGAGATTCGTATACTCTTTCGAATGCTTCAATCCGGTATCCAAACAAAGATCGTGGAAAGCAATACTCAAGTTCTAAAACTCAAGCTACATCAGTATCGAGTGTTAGCAACGTGAGAAATATTGTTTTAGTTGAAGGCATACGAGTAGATCAGTATCGAGTGCTACAAACCTTGAGAGATAAGCAATTGTTCACTAAATTCAGCAAATATGAGTTTTGGCTCCTAGAAGTTGGATTTTTGGGATATATTGTTTTAGTTGAAGGCATACGAGTAGATCCGAGCAAGATTTCTGCAGTTGTTGATTGGAAACCACTGAGAAATGTATCCGAAGTTAGAAGCTTTTTGGGATTAGCTGGTTACTATCGGCATTTTGTCAAAGGATTTTCGATGATTGCTACACCAATGACTAGATTGCTATAGAAAGATGTGAAATTTGAGTGGTCTGAAAAATGTCAGCAGAGTTTTAAACAGTTGAAAGCATTGTTAACTGAGGCACCAGTGTTGGTTCAACCTGAGTTGGGTAAAGAGTTTGTGATTTTCAGCGATGCGTCATTGAACGGTTTGGGTTTTGTGTTGATGCAAGAGGGAAAAGCGATAGCTTATGCCTCTAGACAGTTGAAACCACATGAAAAGAATTATCTGACGCACGATTTTGAGTTGGCCGCTATTGTGTTTGCATTGAAAATTTGGCGACATCATTTATATGGTGAAAAATGCCATATATTTACTAATCACAAGAGATTAAAGTATATAATGACTTAGAAAGATTTGAATTTGCAACAATGAAGATGGCTCGAGTTGTTGAAAGACTACGAGTTAGTGATTGATTATCATCTAAGGAAAGCAAATGTAGTCGCAGATGTTTTGATTAGAAAATAATTATTTGCTTTGCGAGCTATGAATATACAGCTGACCTTATCTACTGATGGTTCGATTTTGGCTAAATTAAAAACTAACCGGTATTTCTTCAGCAAATTTGTGAAGCTCAAAAGTGTGACAATGAGATGCAAGCTAAAAGAATGCAATGTGAGTCGACTAGTGATTCAGACTATCAGATCGAATTCGATGATTGTTTAATGTTCCAAGGTAGAATTTATGTACCAAAGAATTTCGAGCTCATTCAGAAAATTCTACACAAAGCACATAGTGGTTGTTTATTCGTACATCCGAGGAGTACAAAAATTTATAATGATCTGAAACAATTGTATTGGTGGTCGGCATGAAACAAGACATTTCAGAGTTTGTCAACAAGTTAAAGCTGAACATCAAGTGCCTTCGGGATTACTACAACCATTGGTGATACTAGAGTAGAAATAGGATAGAATTACGATGGATTTTGTATCAGGTGTACCCCTATCTTCGAAAAAGAAAGATGTTGTTTGGGTTGTCGTTGATCGACTGACAAAGTCTACACATTTCATTCAGGTACGTACAGATTATTCACTTGATAAATTGGCTGAATTATACATTTCTGAGATTATTAGACTACACGGGTGCTAGTTTCGATTATTTCGGATAGAGATCCGAGGTTTACATCACGATTTTGGAAGAAATTACAAGAAACTCTGGGTATGAAATAGAACATTAGTATTGCATTTCATTCACACACTGATGGTCAGTCTGAGAGAGTAATACAAATTCTCGAAGATATGCTTCATTGTTGTATTTTAGAGTTTGAAGGCAATTGGGAGAAATATTTGTCATTGGTTGAATTTGCGTATAACAATAGTTCTCAATCAAGTATAAATATGGCACCGTATGAAGCTTTGTATGGTCGTAAGTGCCAAACTTCATTGTATTGGACTAAACTTAGTGAGAAAAACTGAAGAGAAAGTAAAAGTAATTCGCAACACTTTGAAAGCAGCTTCAGATCGACAGAAATCGTACGCGAATTTAAAACGAAAAGATATAGAATTTTAGATCGGTGACAAAGTATTTCTGAAAGTATCTCCGTGAAAAAAGATCCTTTGATTTGGTTGCAAAGGCAACTTAAGTCCACGATTTATCAGGCTGTATTAGATTATTGAACGAATAGGGCCAGTGGCATATCGGTTAACTTTACCATCAGAGTTAGAAAAGATCCACAATGTATTTATGTATCGATGTTGTGATGATATCGATCGAATCCATCGCATGTAATTTCTCGGCAAAGATTGAAATTCAACTTGATATGACGTATAATGAAGAGCCGATCAAAATTTTAGCTCGAGAGGTTAAAGAGTTAAGAAATAAACGTATAGCTTTGGTGAAGGTTTTATGGTAACGACACGGTGTCGAAGAGGCTACGTGGGAGCCCGTGGAAGCCATGAGAAAACAGAACCCTAACCTCTTTACTGGTAAGATTTTCAGGGATGAAAATTTCACATGATAGTATGATTCTGTGAAATTTTCGTTAAGAAATTGTGTCGTTTGAATGCTTAATTTGATATAAAGGACTAAATCGCATAAAGTGTAAAACTTGAGTTCTATTAGCTAAAGGTGTCTAATAGCTATAGAACTTTAAAACGAAGGCCCTTAAATGGTAAATATCCCATTAATTAGATAATGGATGTTAATAGCTTGGTATTATTGAAATTTTGAATTAGTAATAAGGTTAATTTTGGTATTTAGTAAATATAGCTAATTAAATTAAAACAAAACCATTTTTATCATCTTTTATCATCTCTTTCACCGAATTTGAAAGGAGAAAACCATGGAAGCTTACTAAGGTATTCAACCAAGCTATTGACCTTGCATTGGTATTATTTTTCATTTCGTTTTTAATGATTCCTATGTTTTTGGAGTCGTTGCAGCTTAATTTAGCTAGCCCGGGGATTAATTTGTAAAACTGTTAGAGGTTTAGGGTTTTGAAATTGATGAATGTTGATGTATTTTGATGTTTAATGGTAGAAAATGCATGGTTGTTGTTAGATAAACAACATTTGTTAAGTGATTTTTAGTAAAATGTCCAATTGGGGATTAAATTATGAAATGTGTAAATTTTGTGGTTAAATTGTGAAATAAATGAAAAATAAAGACTGCTAGGGACTTAATTTAAATTTGGCTAGCATGGGTTCTAATTGAATTGCATGAATTTGTAATTTTATGAAATAAGGACTAAATTGTAAAATGTTGAAATATTAGTGAAAAAAATGAAAAAGTGCCTTAATGTATGATTTTGGATTAAATTGAATAGAGATATTATTAAATAAGTTAATTTTGATTATATTTAGAACAAGACAGGCGACATACGGATTTAGATTGGGGAAAGAATAAGGCTTCAGATTAATCAACTTAACTCGTTGTTTTTACATTCAAGGTAAGTTTGTATGTGCTAAACATTATTATACTTGTGTCTTAATGCTTTGATATTGCATAAATTGTGAATACGACACTGCGGACATGTTCAATAATGATTCGACAAGTGAGAAAGTCTCGGTTGAACCTTAGGAATAGATTAGGATACAAATGACAATGCCATTAGGGGGTTATGTGATTGGGTGTTGGTCCGTACGTCCTATCGATGGCTGAGTTATATGGCATGTGTTACGGATACTCATCAGCTTGTGTGAGCAGCACTGTGGAGCTTCGTCATGACCGTCAGCTTGTGTGAGCAGACCTGTTGATAGCTCTAGTGTGAGCATTATATGTGATACGAGATTGGGATAGCTTCAGTTATATATGTGGCATTTAGGGTGCGAGTTTCCCGAGTATCCAATAGTATTCTGAATGGTTCAATGGGTATATCAAAGGCAAGAATGAGTATGAGACTAATAAGAGATGGTACAGGTATGTAAGTGAATCATATAAGTTTTGAATCGATGAAACTCGTGAATTTCACATTTAATATCATGTATGAATATGTGGAAGGTTTTTGAGATATTAAGAGTTATGCATTGATATATATATATATGTATTCAGTTATTAAATGGTGTTTTATGGTAAATTGAAATTATGGTTATACAAACTTACTGTGCTTTATAGCTTACTTTGTTTATTTTCCGTGTTTTACAGTGAAATCAAATCTAGCTCGGATTCGGGATTGTCGGAGACTTTATCACACTATCCTACTATCACCTTGGTACTTTTGAACTTAAGTATATTGAGTATATGGCATGTATAGGAACTTTGGTCATTTTGGTTATGGATTGATAATGAATTTAGCCATTTGAAATGGCCTGTAAATGTCTAAAGTTTGGTTTTGTATATAGCCATGGGAGTTGGCTTATTTTGGTATATTTGATCATGTATATAAATGTGTATATGATTTGTGTGATGTGTTGGATGAGGGATATGTGATACATGTTGATATTAAGTATTATGGTTAGCAAATGGTTGAGTTATGAATATTTTTATGCTAGTGAATCTAGGTAAATAATGCATATTTGAGATTGGTTATTTTTGATGTTTTGTGAAAGTGATTTTTGTAATGAAATTGGATGGCATTTTGCAATATTGTATACCTTGTAATTGTTAGTGTTGGAAATGGTATGATTTATGCTTGGTTGAGGTTGATTGAATGTCTATTATATGCTATGTTTTGGTGCCAATTGGGTTGATTTAGGTATAAGCAAGATTGGGTGGCAAAATGGCTTGGTAAATAACTTATTTTTGTCCACACGGGCGTGTGTGTCAACCGTGTATGACACACGGTCAGGTTACACAGCCGTGTGTGACACATAGTCAGGTTACACGGCCGTGTGTCACACACAGTCAGGTTACACGGCTGTGTGTGACACACAGTCAGGTTACACAGTTGTGTGTGACACACAGTCAGGTTACACGGCCATGTGTGACACACGTTCAGGTTACACGGCCGTGTGTCCCCTGGTGTTAAAATAGAAATCAAGTCAACATGCTCCACATGGCCTCGCACACGAGCTTGTGACTTGGTCGTGTGGTATAAGTCAGTATACCCTACAGGTTTGGCACAGCCTATCACACGGCCTGGCACACGGGCGTGTGTGGCCATTTCTAGGGCACATGGGCTAGTCACACGAGCATGTGTGTTGGTTGTGTGACCCAATTCAAAGAGTTATACGGGGTCGAACATGGGCTGGGACACGGCCATGTGCTCCCATTTCGAATGTCCACACGTTCTGTGACACAGGCGTGTCTTTGGCAGTGTGAGACACAAGGCCGGGCCACACGGGCGTGTGCACCGTTTAGTTTGAAAAATTTTATAAGTTTTCTAAAATTTTCCTACGATCTTAGTTTAGTCCCGAACCGCCCCGAATGTATGTTTTAAGGCCGTATAGGCTCGTTTTAGGGACAATGTGAATGTTCTTGAATGATGATTAATTGAATTTGAGAAATGTATGATTATTTGTGCTATAAGTTCGATAATACTCTGTAACCCTATTTTGGCGTTGAATACGGGTGAGGGGTGTTACACGCAACCGAAGTTATCAATCAAGGAACTACCCAAACTCAAACTTAAGGTACTTTCTTCTCACTTGAAATACGTTTATTTAGGTGACTGTTCTACTTTGCCTGTGATTGTTTCAACAGAAATAACAGAACACCAAGAGGAGCAATTGATTGAAGTTTTAAAGAAATTTAAAAAAAGGACCGGATGGGCCATAGTTGATATTCGAGGAATAAGTCCTTTCTATTTGCATAAAATTATCTTAGAGGAAGGTGAGTGAGCTAGAATTGATGGGCAAAGGAGACTCAATCCTATCATGAAAGAGGTATTTCGATAGGAAGTTATCAAATGGATAGATGCGAGAATAATCTACCCCATGTCAGATAGCTCATGGGTAAGTCTGGTACAGTGTGTACCAAAGAAAGGTGGAATCATGATTGTCGAGAATGAATGTAACGAGTTAATCTCGAAGAGAATGCTCACAGGTTAGAGAGTTTGTGTTGACTACAAAAAATTGGACAAAGCCACTCATAAGGATCATTTTCCATTACCTTATATGAATTAGATGTTAGACCGACTGGTAAGAAACGAATATTATTGTTTCTTATATGGATATTTAGGATACAACCAAATTGTTGTAGCCCCAGAAAACCAACACGAAACCACTTTTACTTGTCTGTATGGTACGTTTTCTTTTAGGTGAATGCCTTTCGGTTAATGTAATACACCTGCCATATTTCAACAATGCATGATAGCAACATTTATTGATATGGTAGAAAATTTTGTTGACGTTTCAATGGATGATTTTTCTATTTTTGGTAATACTTATGATGTTCGTTTGAGTAATTTTGTTAAGGTATCGAAGAAATGCGAAGAGACATCTTGTCATTAACTGGGAGAAATGTCATTTTAAAGTTAAGGAGGGGATTGTCTTAGGACATAAAATTTTTAGAACTGGGATCAAAGTCAACAAAGCGAAGGTGGACATAATTGAAAAATTACCACCACCAATTAGTGTGAAAAGAGTTAGAGGTTTCTTAGGCCATGATGGTTTTTGCCGAAGGTTTATCAAATTTTTTCAAAAATTTCCAAACCTTTGTGTTCCTTATTAGGAAAAGATACAATTTTTGAGTTTAAAAAAAGCATGTTTGGAACCTTTTGAGGAATTAAAAAATGGGTTTATCTCAGCCCTAATAATCGTTACACGTGATTGGAACTCACCGTTCAAGTTGATGTGTGATGCAAGTGATTTTGTTGTTGGAGCTATGATGGGTCTAAAAAGAAAAAAAGTGTTTCATCCTATCTACTATGCAAGTAGAACTTTGCCAGAAGCCCAACTTAATTACACAGTAACTGAAAAAGGACTCTTTGCTATAGTTTTTTCTTTTGACATGTTCCATTCATATCTTATAGGTACCAAAGTTACAGTATTTACCGATCATGCGACCGTTAAATACTTACTCACAAAGAAGGATGCTAAATCGAGGCTGATTCGATGGATACTCTTACTCTAAGAATTTGACCTTAAGATCCAAGATAGAAAAAGTGTTGAAAATTAAATAGTTGATCATCTGTTGAGGTTGGAACAAAACAAGGTAATTCATTCACTTGTGCCAATTAATTAGAATTTTCTAGATGAGCATATCTTTGAGGTAAGTCGAATTCATGAAATACATTGGTTTGCTAATTATGAAAATTATTTAGCATGTGGAATAATTCCTCGAGAAATGACATACCAATAAAGGAAGAAATTTCTTCACGATAAGTCGGTATTATTTTTAGGAGGATCTATTTTTATTTAAACAATGTGCAGATAACATAATCAAGAAGTTTGTAGCTAGAAGGGAAATTGATGAGATCTTGTATCACTGCCATTCATCTCCAAGTAGGGGACACTTTGGTGGTTCTCACACTACAGTGAAGATCTTACAAGTAGGATTCTTTTAGCCTGCAGTGTTCAAGGATGCGTAGGCATATGTGAAAAATTGTGATAGATGCCAGAGGATCGGAAACATATCAAGGAGGAACGAAATGCCCTTGACAAACATTCTAGAGGTAGAATTATTTGTCGTATAGGGCATTGATTTTCTAGGCCCATTTCCTTCTTCTTATGGTAATAGGTGTATCATAGTAGCTGTGGATTACGTATCCAAGTGAGTTGAAGCTAAAGCATACCCAACAAACGATGCTAAGGTTGCCATGCGATTCCTACATAAGCATGTATTTGCACGGTTTGGGACTCCTAGAGCTATAATTAACGATGAAGGATCTCACTTTGTAAATAAAAGGCTTGAGTGGTTGCTTGACAAGTACAATATGAAACACAAGATTTCCACTGCCTATCATCCACAATCAAATAGGTAAGTTGAACGAGTAAATCATGATATCAAAGGTATCCTTGAGAAAGTAGTGCACCTAATAGAAAAGATTGGTCTCAAAGGCTCAATAATGCTTTATTGGCCTATTGAACTGCTTTTAAGACACCCTTAGGAATGACTCCTTATCGTTTAGTCTTTTGAAAGGCATGTCATTTGTCGCTTGAGTTGGAAAATAAAGCTCACTGGGCCTTGAAACAATTAAATTTGGATCTTAAGCAAGATGATGAGAAAATGATGTTACAACTGGATGAGCTTCAAGAGTTGAGGTTATTTTCATACGAGAATGCCAAGATGTATAAAGAAAAGACTAAAAGATGGCATGACAATCGTAAACAACCTCAGGAATTCAGAGAAGGTAAAAAAGTGTTGTTTAATTAGAGGCTAAGGTTATTTCCTATGAAGCTCAAGTCTCGATGGACTGGACCATTTATCATTAATAAAGTTTATTCGTATAAAGCCATAGAATTGCACAACAACAATGTAGGTATATTTAAAGTTAATGGTCAACGTCTCAAACACTATTGGGATGGTGAAATTATGCGAGTTGAAACCTCGTTCAATTTAATAAACCCTTGATTTTTCATATTTTTATTTTTAATAAGTATACTTAGAAATTATTTTTCTTGAATTAGGACATTAAACTGATTCTATCTAAGGAGATTGAAACTTAAGCGGGATCATTTGTGACCCCTCCAATCTTTCCTGAGAATTGAGTTGATGTAATTTTTCGAGGAAATTTTCTAAGTAATCCAAAATTATTAAAAAAAAATTATTCTTGTTTACAAATTTTAATTTTATTTGTTTATTTGTTTAATAAGAGGGTCAATTTGGCCCAAGTACTAATCAATTTATTTTTAGTTTAGTTTAATTTTTTTCAATACAACAAATAATTGCAGTTGGGCTTAAGGCCCAGAACAGTAAAGAAGAGGAAATTACCCATCAATTGATAAATTTTGCCTCCACCTTTTATGCTTGCCACCCAAGCAACCCCTTATAGATAAATTTTAGCTAAGTTTTACTCTAATCTACTACTATATAAACCCCTCTCTACCATCATATTTGTCACAACCATTTAAGCAATTAGCTTTAACCCTAGCTACCCACCTTTCTTCTCTTAGTCGTCGGCCTCAAATCCCGAAAATTTTCCCCAAATTTTCCCTTTTGCCACAAGTCTCTCCTTCCGCAGCCACAAAATCTTTGCTGGAGCAACTTTTCACCGCCGCAAATCCATCGCTATCGTAATGTCACTGTTGGAATTCCATCACTGTCGTAATCTTTCACATTGTTGATTCCTTCTACTTCCTTTGCTAGAATTTCTCTTATTTTTTCGAGAAAAGTTATCATGTCTCGCAAAAGAACTAGATCTTCCAAAACTACTACCGAAAATCCAATTGTGATTCAAGATGAGGAAGCGAGTGACAAATTTGATTTTATCTTTAAAAATCAACCCATGATGCCAGAAAAAGGTTTCAATTTGGAGAGCAATGACAAGATGATTATGCCATTGTCAATTTGAAAGATGATTGGTACTTTAAATTGGGAGTAATTATGTGATGCACGATCAATGCCTGATGAGGATTTAGTGCAACAGTTCTATGCCAATTTGACCACACTAGATGCTAATGAAGTTCTTGTTTGTAAAAAGAAGGCAACCCTTACTTCTATATCCATTAATGATTTTTTAACCTACTTGATGTTGAAGAAGATGAGTACTCTGCCATGATGACAAATATCAATTAGGATTTTCTTCAACAAGTTCTTAATGTGGTTACAAATCCGGGATCCCAATGGATTATAAGAAAGTATAGTAGTCATTCTTGCCGAAGGGAATATCTAAATCCAGTGGCTAAGGTATGGTTCTACTTTATTCGATATAGCTTCATGCCTATCTCACATAGTTCCACCATCTCGATGGAAAGAATGCTTTTGTTGTATGTGATTATGATAAAAAGGTCTATCAATGTTGGGAGAATTATTCTCAAAGAGATTCAAGATTGCACTAGGAAAAGGCAGGAAGTGTCTACTTTCCATCTTTGATTACTTCACTTTACTTGAGAGCCCAAGTAAGATCAAAAGCAAACCTAAAGGACCATTATGTTCAAGGCTGCATAACAAGGCATGACCTTGAAAGTTTAGTGGAGAATGTTGAATTATTGAACCAAGTTGAGCCAAATGGACCAAATTAATCAAAATTTGATGAGTCATCAACCAAATCTAAGCTGGAAATTAATTAAATAAATGAAACAGGAGAAGTAGAAATTGAAGAGGAACCAAATAGTCCTGAACCGAGGGTGGAGCCAATGTTGTTGAGCTAGTGGAGCCAAGTTTTAATACTGAGTTGACCATTCCTACTTCTTCAAACACTATGAAGAAATGGAAATTTTCAACTATGATGGATACGTGGAAATTCATGCACAGCCAACAACAAGCTTACTGGAGATGTGCAAAAATTAGAGATGATTTTATACGAAATAAATTTAAGAATATCTCTAACACTTTTGTTCCTGAGTTCCTAGATCATATCTTCGAGACATGACAAGAGTAGATTGTAGGATCAAATGCAACAAAAAAGGGAAAAGGAAAAAGACATGGAGGATGACACAAATAAAAATAGGGGAAATTTATTTTTCTTAGCATTTATTTATTTTTAGGCATTTATATTTCTTTCATGGTTAGTATTCTGCTTTCCCATAATAAAATTTGCAAACATGAATAAAAAAAGCTCAATGCCTCTTCACTAATAAAAAGCGAAGTATTGTGGTAATGTGAATGAACATGTCTAGGATTGGATTGCTGAGAAAGACTTGATATTTACGCAATCTTCATGACTAACCTCTCTTTCTTGCTATCCTACCTGGTGTTCAGTTCTCATTCATTAATTTTTTTACACAATGAGGACATTGTTTCTTTTTAAAGGTGGGGGAGGGGTAGGGCAATATTAGCTTGAATTTTAAATTTTTTCTTAAGTATGTTCAAAGAAAAAAAAATTCATAAGTTAGTTTAAATGCAAGTATGATTTCTGATTTTATCTGAGTTTTTTTTTTTTTTATGTTATCCTGAGTTATGGAATGCTTGTATGTTCTTAGGTCTTGTGTAGCCTTTTGCCATGAAAATTTAACTTCCTTTGAAAAAGATATGGATGAAGGTTTAAGTCCTTAGAATTGACTTAGTAACTTTCTTAAGGTGAAATCCTAGGAGGCATAAGAATCTAAACATGATTTAGGCACATTTTCTTTGGATGTTTGAGTCTTTCAAGCCTACCATTTGAATTTGACCCTTGAAACCTTACTTTGAGCCTTTAAGCCTATCTTATTGTAATTTACCAACATTATAAGCCATGCTACCATCTTTTTAAATTTTATCTTTTTTTCACTCATCGTAACTATACTTGTCTTGGTGAGCAAAGATCGAGGAAAAATCGAAAACAATGTATATATTATTCTAAATAAAAAAAACTTTATTCAAATGTCAAGGAAAAAGAGCAAAATAAATACTCAAAGTATTGAGAAATATTGTTGGGCATATGCTTCAAAATTGAGTTTGGGGGCGTAAAACCCATTAGTAGGAAGGATGTACCTGAAATTGATCCAATGCAAAGTTAGGGCTAAGATTACTGAACCTAAAAATTCACTTCTCTTAATCCCTACCTTGAGCCTAGCCCCATTACAACCTTATAAAAGACCTATTGATTTTGATGATTATGCTGACTACATTACTGGAGAGGAATTTCTAAGTTCAACATATGAGGACCATTAATTAAGCCTTGTGAGTGTTTTGTTTGATTGATAAGGAAACTTTGATTGAATGGTTACCGATATGTATGATCTTGAACAACATGCACTCTATGCCTTATGCTAGCATTTTTTTTTCTGCAATTAGAATAAAATTTTGAAATAATGTTTGCATATGGGCAACTTATCAATAAAAAGGGTTTGTGAACATGATTTTTTTTTTTTATGTTATGTGCAAAATTTGATTCTACTTAATGATTTTATTTAAACTTATTGCGGGATTGCTCTATCTAAATTTTTGCTTTGAATTACTCCGGACGAGCAATGGATTAAGTTTGGGGGTGTGTAAATTCTAATTTATATAGGCCTTTTTTAGTAGTGCATAACACCTTTTTACTTAAAAATAATATTATTCCTGAGTATTTGATCACTAATTAAGTGAATTTTGTTTATATTTCAATAATGGACATGATTTAAAAAAGAATGTAATTTTCTGTTATCTTGTATTGAAATTATGCATAATTTAATTAATTTTTCTACATATTAATTTTGACTTTATTTAATGCAGTTGGACCAAGGAAATTATGAATAATTTACTTATAAAATAAATTTACATCCACATGCCCAAATTCACTGTATATGGACGGCAAACACATGCAAATAGGTTATGAAGAGGTTGTTTTTGATCCAATTGAAAATGGATCAATTGATGGACAAGTCTAGTAAAAAATTGGGTCACCAAACCGTCCACAAGGGAGAACAAGCCCAATTCGACATGACACCAGTGAGTAGTCCAACAATCAATTTTCGAGAAATTTACTAGAGGTCCCTACATTTGCAAATGAATCAAAAATCAGCCTACAAGATTTGGCCTTGAAACCGTCCAACCCTTGCTTAATTCAAGCATGATTTTATGCTTGAATCAAGCAACCAACATCCATACCCTTCCGCAATATGTGGCCAACCAAGCAAAAAAGTAAATGAGGGAAATTTTCACACTATTTTTAGTAAACTCATCCACCAACCTTCACGATAAATACCTACCTCCACTCCCCATTTCAATTTATCCTTACATCTCTTAATCATCCATCATTTCATAATCATTTTTCATCTCTCATTTGCTCTCTTTCTTTCATGCATAGTATCCCCATTTTTCCTCTCCCTTGACCAACAAAACCCTTGAGAAGATACTCTCTTGGCCAGCCACCTTGAGGAGCCATTTGTGAAGGAGCAACATGTAACACCCTATACCAAGCCTGGTCACCAAGCCCGAATACCAGGATGCCATGCCACCGTCTCATGTTATAACCAACAAGTAAAAGCTCATTCCAACAAAACATCCATCAGTTTGTTATTCGCATCAGTCTTAAGTCAATAATACTAGCTAGTAATCATTATCACGTGCTAAACTTACATTAAATAGTCTTATAAACATATTAATACATGCATAAGGTCCATTCAGCAAAATTTTCAAACCAGGTCCGTAGGTATCGATACTGACACTAAGGTATCGATCTTTTCTTTAAGTGGTATTGATACCACTTGGAAAAACGATACCAAACTTGCATTCTGTTTCTTGATTAAAACTCAAAGTCTCAAAAATTATCAGTTCCTATCGTGAAGTATCGATAAATTTACCCCGAGTATCGATACTCGAGCAAAGGTAGCGATACCAAATCTCTATTTTGACTTTTTACACATTTCAAAACACAAAGGTACCGATTTTAAACCCGATTATTGATACCTCTACTCCAAACCTCAAAAATGCAGCATACACATGCAATTTAATCCTTTCCAATTTAGTTTCTAAACATCATACATCAACTACTTCGACAAATAATCATTCAACGACCTAATTAACAGTTCAATATCACAAAGCCGTGTTTGAGCAAGTAACGTCAATCCATTCTCACATTCATGAATCCAAGCATAACTATAACATGTAACTCTTATAAACTAAACCAAAAACCAGCATAATGTCTAGAAATCAATAGGGCTATAATGAGTCTACCATATTGCGTCATTCCCTACGTAAATAAATATAGAACACCAACGAAATAATGTAAAAGTCTTGCTTGGATCACCTCTCGAAACCATACCACTGACACCAGCACACAACTAATCTGCAATGGTTAAAGAAAGGAGTGGGTGAGCTTAACAAGCTCAGTGAATGCTAATAACAACTACCATGCAAACAGTTCATCAAGCATTAATGAAACAGCCATATAGCATAACCTTAAAAGTTCCAACTTTAATGTCATAATATACTTACTCTTGCATTATTATTACTTCTTTTACATAGTAAACATATTCACTTTTAAGCATATAACCTATTACGCATATAAACACTAAACATTCAAGCATATATCACAATATTCAAAAACATCTTTATAGATAAATTACATAATGGTCACATGTCATGTAAACACACATCCAAATACACAAATATTTGTAATTTATGATAATTTGGCACTTGATCTATGAAACATAAAAGTGAGCTCTATCATCTCTCATCAGATAGACGAATCTCCAACACACCAAACATAAACTCATAGAGTCAAACATGTCCCAAAAGTGAAGCATAAAGCTAATACTCTCCTTATTTCCCCTCACATGTCCCATAGAATGGAGCTTAGCTCACATTCCCTTATCCCTCCAACATGCCCCAGGGCCTCAACGCCCAAAATCACTATACATATAGGTGATTACTCACAATTCCAACTATATCCAACGGCTTCAAGATCACAAGGCTAAAATATCTAAAGTCAAATACATATCACTTACCAGTTATCTGTGCATAATCACTGCATATTTACATCTTTAGCAAAACACTTTCACTAAAATTTAACATATGCATAACATGTACATATTTGCAGTTTCACAACAATTATCATAACCACATATCACATGTTATAACATCTCATATCAATTTAAATATTCACAAACACATAAACATTTTATTCACAAGATAACATAGGTATGAGAAAGCTTACACTCAAAATTTAGAGTAGGGGTTTAGGCTACTTCTAAATTCCCAAACAATGCATTGAATCATGGTCACAAGTAATTATTCCAAGCACTCACCAATTACGCTTCTATCGAAAAGCTGAAAGCTTAAACTAGCTTTTCATTGCCTTTATCTCTACTCGTAAAAGGTTTTATAAAATCTAGAACTTCAACACAATAAATTCACACAACAATACATCCAAAAATCAGCAAAGGACTCATTACAAGCATACAAAACATAAGTCTAAACTAAGTTCTCATGTAACCGAAACTTATAACATAGCAGACTTTGAATTCGAATATCTCAATCTATACTTAATCTTTTCACCTAGAAACAATTCCATTCATCTTATAATTCACCTAAGACTAATTCTCCACCTTTAAACTACACAATACTACTCAATTCAAGATATTGACTTTTTCGACATGTTTTATAGCTATTTTTTGAAAGTTCATTAAAACTCAAGAAATCTTTAAAAAAACTTCAAATTAAGTTTAGAAACATTCTAATCATATTAAAACAAGTTAAAAAACACTTTGGAACCACGTTTTTATGCAAAATCCCGAAATCCACCATTAAAGACCCAATTTTCGGCTTTTATTTAAAACATGCATTTTAATGGCTAAAAACTTGGTTTTAAAGTCTAAATAACATTTAAAACTAATAGGAAGATGAATCGTTATCTTAGTTGACGAAAACCAAGGGTTTGATCAAAAACACGAAAATCACGAAAGCTTGACAATGGAGGAACTATTTTTCTTGGTCTTTTATAGAGGTTTAAGGTTCAAGGGTGATAGAAATAAAAAAGGATTAGAACTTAAAAGTAAAATTGATTTGGAGAGTAAAGGGAAAACAAATGGACGACACCAATATGGGGGAGGAGAAGTTGACGTGAAAAATATTTGGAAAAAGGAGTTTTTAGGTTGATCTTGGACATTTGGTCAAATTGCTTCATAAAAACTGTTAATTTTGACTCTTTTTGCAAATCAACCCTATTTTCAAAATTAAAGATATTTAAAACTCACTTTCAAAATTTGATTTAATTTTCTAAAAACCATAGTCAAAAACATTACCGATAAACCATGTCGGAAAATTCCTAACACTCCAATGCTAAAATTCTTAAAATATCCCTAAAACTTTTATGACCTATTTTGGGGTGTTACGCTACCATCAGCATCAAGCATTAGGTTTTGAATGTTATCAAATTCATTTCCTTGACCTTGGTTTTGATATATTTATATGGTTTGTCTTTGATTTGCTACTTGTCTTCTTCTTTGTCGGAAGGTTCGTTCAATTTTAGGGTCAACTGGGTAAGTCAATGCTTTGCTCAATACTCATAAAAACATGAAAAGGAAATCACAAAAACTAATTAAGTTAAAAAAATACAACTAAATTGGAAAACAATAATTTCATAAAAAATTATTAAGACTACAGTCTCAACAACGGCGCCAAAAACTTGGTTCGCAACTGAATGTGCAAGTATACACAGTCGTTATCAAGTAATAAGTGACTGTATTGATAATCGATAGATGTAATAACAATAGCATGAATGAGCTAGAACAATTACAATTCTTAACTTAGTTTGTTCGTAATTATCTTAATAATTGTTCCGAAAAAAATCCATGGCAACTCAATTATCTATTAACTTGGAATCTAAAATTCACAAGCTTCTATCGAAGTTTTATGATAGTCACTTAGAAAAACATGTATATGTCTATGTCATAATTTAACTAAGGATTATATTTTTAATTATCATTCCTTAGAATTTATGCAAAGTAACAGGGATATTCCTACATGAAACAATTTAATCACATAAATCTAAAAGTTATGTAAGGTAATAGGGTTCTTTCGAATTATCACAAACTTTAACCTATTTCTGTTGAGTACAAATTAAACATGCATCTTCCAAATATTGTGTCCATTAATCATTATCCGGTTCTGATTAAGCAATTAATTCAAATGCAGTCAAACATATTTTAATGTATGAACAACATAAATGATTTTATTTGGAAGCATAAATAATTGGCGCACAAAATATTATAAACATAAATTGAACTTATTAAATCAAGAACTTGCAATCATTCTAGCAGAAACAAATTAAGTCAATATCATTAAATAAAAAACTCAAATAATTCGCAATCATTTTTTTTAAAAAATTAGAACAAGTAAAAGAGAAAAGAAGAAAAATCTCTAAGAAGATTCTGGTGATTCTCCGAAAAAAGTCCATGGTGGTTTCCTCCTAATTTTGTCGTTGCTTCGAGGCAAACTACTTCTCTGGTTGATGGGTGTCAAAACCACCAAATATAATTTTCCTAACCTTAACTTAATTAAATAATAATATAGAGTAGTAGGGTCGATCCCACAGGGGCTAGGGTTCCTAATTTTCCTATTTATGTGACCAGATTTCTAAGTCTAGCTAACTGTCGTGTAACACCCTTACCCGTATCCAACGCTGGAATAGGGTACGACGTTTTACCGAAATTATACACATGCAATCATATAAAACCAAGATGTAAATTTCCATCTGAATTTAAAACTTTTCAAATACATTCATATAGCCCATAAAACGAATCTACGAGGCCCATAACATGCATTGGGAGCAGTTCGAGACTAAACCGAAAACTTTAGAAAATTCACAACACTTAGAAAATTTTTCATGTTTTTAAGAGCCACACTCCCGTGTGGCTTGGGACACGCCCGTGTGGGCAGGTCGTATGGTCACACACGCCTGTGCCCTAAACTCGTGTAACTTTTTGTTTGTGTAATGCCCCAAATTTGGGCCTAGAAGTATTGGGCCTTGAGTTTGGGTCTGTAAGGAGGTTGTATATAAGTATTTAATTGTGCAAGGATATGACACAATTAAATGGCTGCTCAAGTGGTTAAGGGTCCTGAGAAGAGTTGGAAAAGTCCTGGGTTCAAACCTGGGCTTTAGCAAAAATTTTGGTTTTAAGTGAATAAAACCCTAGATGCTTGGAAGTAGGCCTTTCATAATATTGCGGAAAATAAATGACACAAGGAAGCATGTGGTCTAGTGGTTGTGGCGTTATTAGGGTTGCAAGGGAGCCTGGGTTCAACTCTTGGCTCTTGCAATATATTTTGGTATTTCTTTTAAAGGAACCTAGACTTTGGCCTGTAGACCTTATAATTAATTGAGGCTAAATGGTGACACAGAAAGAGCCTGTGGTGGACTGGCAAGGTGGGGTATTGTAACTGTGAGGTCAAAGGTTCAAGTCTTGGGATGCGCAATGGAGTATTTATTTTGCTGTTTGAGCTGTTTAGGAGGTGGAGTTGGACTGGAACTTTCTAGTTGAAGTGGTAATATAAAAAAATAATGAATTTTCCTAATGGTTGAAAGTACTAACATGAGAATTGGTGAGAAGCTGGCTTTAAACAGAGCGAACAAGATGAGTTGGTGATGACTGGTTCTAGGAGGGATTACTTCATACCTGCTTAACCAAGTTGGTGATCGTGGACTTCGACGCGTTCTCATAAACAGGTGTGTATTCACGCCCTTCTTTGTTGGAAGTCGACAAAAGCCGAAACCTCGGCATTCGAGGCCTCACGAGCGTGCAAACGCAAGTGGGGCAAACCGAGCCCACAAATCATGTGCGATAGACTGTAGAGGTTGCCACAAGCGTTCTCGTGTGCGGGGGTTGTTCTGGGCCCGATGGGCCCATGGGCCCGCTTGTGTAAATCTAACAGTTAGGTGGGAAGCAGTTGGGCTTGTCATGTCGTGTGCATGGCATAGGCTGTTAAGGGCTTCGTTGGGCCAAAATGGGCCGTGTAGGCCCAATGGGCTCGTGGGCCCCACACAGATTAAATTCGCGGTAAGTGATATATATTGGACTACGCTATGTAGGACATTTAGCCGTATCTGAATTTGGGCCAAATGGGCCACACGAGCGTCTGGACCCACTTGGGCCGGGTAATGGGCCTTAGGCCCATTTGCATCGTTATGTTTGTTAGGTTACTTAAGTCGCTCGAGGCAACAGCGGACCTTCTGTTGGGTTGTTAAGACCCCGGTTTGTAAAATCACTGAAATACCCTTGTAGTGTAAATTGACTGTAATACCCCTATATGGTAGAATGACGATTATGCCATTATGTTCCGTATGATTGATGTGCTTATGATTTACATATATGATTGTACTGAGTATGACTTTGCATACATGTAATATTTATGACATGACATACTGCATGGGGTTGGGTTATTATTAATGGAGGAAGTGTACGGCCTGTAGCCATTCTGTACAAGGTAATCCCCTGCCTTAAGCGATTTGGAGTCGCGAGAGACTCGGAGGTGGCCACACGACCGCTGATGCTCTGTCGTAGACTTTTTGTTTTAAATTTCATATTGGGTTTTCTATTATTATGTAATAAGGCCATTGTGGGTTTAAGTTTTAATTGGGCTTTTGATTTCTTATATTAAACTGCTAGTCTAGGAAAAACTAGAGTTTTTAAAATATTCACGGTTTTCTAAAGAACACGAGCCTTAAACACAAAGTTTTCAAAATGCTTCCACGTTTTAAGTTGAATTAGTATTCCAACGGCAAATATTTTGGCAAACATTTGTGACGAGATGATTTGCTAACCCCGTACAAGAGGTTTTAATTTTAGAAATAAACTTTTAACGACAACTCGATTTTTGAACGACGCTTTGATGTAACACGCCAGATTCGGCCATAACGCCCAGGTCGGGTTTGGGGTGTTACAGCTTGTCACCCAAGAATAAATTAAAGTCACACGGATAAGTCACACAGCCGTGTGCTAGGCCGTGTGGTCAATTTAAAATTTATGATTTTTCATAAAATAGGAACAAACGTCACACGCCCAAGGCACACGCCCGTGCCTGAGGCTGTGTCATCCACACGGCTGAGACACACGCCCGTGTCTCTACCCGTGTGCTCAATTCTAAGCATTCTATTTTGCAACAATTAAGGTGCATGGGACACACGGCCAGAACACACGCCTATGGGGCAAGCCGTGTATCACACACGGCCTAGACACACCCCCGTGTGTCTACTCGTATGGACAAAAACAAGGCTATTTACCAAGCCATTTTGTCACCCTTTTATGCACACACGTACACAACAAAACATAACACCAATCCAAGCAATTACATTCAACCAATTCAGCCACAATCAAGACATCCACACATCATTCACATGCTACCATTTACCACATACAAACATCACATCCTTACCAACTTAAACCATGCAAATTTCCACATCCATGAAAACATCATCATATGCATATATACTTAAACCAATATTTGCCAATTTCAATGGCCATTTACAAAATGACTTATCAACCAATATAGGCCAACACATTAGGCCAATTCAATAATGACACATAACGAAATAACCAAGTCCCTATACATGCCATAACTCAAAATGTCAAATTCATTGGTACCCCAAAATAATCAGTTGATAGTGTGAGTGGATCTCTGACAGTCTCCGATCCCCGAGCTAGCTTGGTGACACTATAAGACAAGGGAAAGAAAAGGAAAGTAAGCTATATAGCTTAGTAAGTTCTCATGCAAATAACATGCATCATAAACCAACATTTAACATACAATTAACATGGTGATAATTGGCATAAATATTATTAATATCTTATAATCATAACTTACTCAATCATAACCTTACCGAGGGTTCATCACATAACGAGCTCATCACGTATGAGTTTTTCATACATGCTTGAGTCATCTCGAATTGGATTTACACATAATTCATCTTTGACATACTCATTAAATTACCCGATGAACCACTCGAAATACTAAAGGATACTCAGGAGTTCTGTACACAAGGTACCATACCAATGCCATGTCCTAGATATGGTCTTACATGTAATCTCATATCGATGCCAATAGCTCAGCTATGGTCTTACACGAAATCTCAGATCAATGTTATATCCCAGATATGGTCTTACACGAAATCTCATATTGATGCCATATCCCAAATATGGTCTTACACATAGTCTCAGTAACCTTAATGTCATGACATTTGTATCCTATCTATTCATAAGGTTCAACCAGGATTTCACTTTTTTCGTAACTTTATCGAATACATCCATGAGTCAATCACAATTCATACAATAATAAAAAATTTAAAACATAATTAAAACAATGTATTATTTACATAAGAACTTACCTCGATACAAAACTAGTAGAAATAGGACATAATCGTCAAACACCTTATTTTTCCCCCGATCTAGGTCCGAACCTCATTTCTATTGATCTATAATAGTAAATTTAACTCATTTATTATCCACATTATTCAATTCAGTCCAAAAATCATATTCTGACAAAATTACATTTTTTCCCTTAAACTTTGACATATTTATATTTTGGTCCTTAGGCTCGTAAATTGAAATGGATTCAATTTCTTTGATTGCCAAGCCTACCTAAACCTCTTTTATGCTTATAACAGCCCACATTTTTCATTTAATCACACTTTTACACATATTTTATAACCTTTTTACAAATTAGTTCTTTTGACATTTTCATCAAAAATCACTTAGCAAAAGTTGTTTGTCTTACATTTAACATACATTTTCTACCATTAGACATCAAAATGCACAAATATTATTCATGGGTAAAATTTTAGACTTTCATTTTCTTTCAAATTAGTCCTTGAAATATCTAGATTAGGTTACAAGGATCTTAAAAACATAAAAATCATTAAAAACAGGGCTGGAACGGACTTACAGTCGAGCTTGGAAGATGAAAAAACCCTAGCTATGGTTCCCCCTTGAGAATTTCGGCCATAGGAAGAAGATGGACAAAAATTGGTTTTTAATTTGATTTTTAATTCATTTATTAGCCAAATGACCAAAATGCCCCTAACTTAAAACATAAAATTTCTCTTACTTCATGTCCATTTTTGTCTACTAACTTAAAAAATGGTATAATTACCATCTAAGGACCTTAAATTTAAAATTTCATAACAATTAGACACCTCTAGCATGTAGAACTCAACTTTTGTACTTTTTATAATTTAATCCTTTTTGCTAAATTGAGTGCTCAAACATCAAAATTTTCGAACGAAATTTTCACGAATTCATTCCATAAAATTGTAGACCATAAAAATGTAATAAAAAAAGTTTTACTACGTCAGATTCGTGGTCCCGAAACCATTTTTCCAACTAGGCCTTAAATCGGGTAGTTACAATTCTCCCCTTTTAGGGATTTTCGTCCCCTAAAATCTTACCAGAAAATAGGCTTGGATACTATTTTCTCATAGCCTCCTCAGGTTCCCACTGAGCCTCTTCAACCCCATGTCATTTCCATAAAACTTTCACTAGGGCTATACTTTTATTTCTCAACTATTTAACTTCCCGAGCTAAGATCTTGATTTGTTCTTCACCATACGTCATATCCAGTCGAATCTCAATCTTTGATGGAGAAATCACATGTGAAGGATCAGAATGATATCGTCGTAATATCGACACATGAAACACATTATGAATCCTTTCCTACTCTATCGGTAAAGCTAACCGATATGACACTGGCCCTATTCTTTCAATCACTTCATTCAGGCCAATGACATGTGGACTTAACTTGCCTTTATGACCAAATCTGAGAATTTTCTTCCACAGAGATACTTTCAAAAATACTTTATCACCAACTTGAAACTCAATCTCTTTTCTTTTCAAATCTGCATATGACTTTTGACGATCTGAAGCTGCTTTCAAGCAATCATGAATTACTTTTAGTTTTACTTCGGTTTCCCTAACCAAGTCAACCCCGTGAATCTATTTCTCACTAAGCTCATTCCAATATAAAGGTGTTCGGCACTTGCGACCATACAATGCCTCATAAGGTGCCATTTTTATACTCGACTAAAAACTATTGCTATAAGAAAATTCGACCAACGGTAGATATTTCTCCCAACTACCTTCAAATTCTAGAACACAACATCGGAGCATACCTTCGAGTACCTGAATCGTTCTTTTAGACTGACCGTCGATTTGCAGATGAAATGCGGTACTAAAGTTCAAATTTGTACCCAAAGCCTCTTGTAACTTCTTCCAAAATCTCAAAGTGAACCTCGGATCTCTATCCAAAATAATAGACATAGGCACCCCTATGCAATCTCACAATCTCAGAAATGTACAATTTGACTAACTTATCAAGTGAGTAGTTAGTACGTACCAGAATAAAATGAGCCGATTTCGTTAATCTATCAACAACAACCCAGACGGCATCCTTCTTTTTCGAAGTCAAAGGCAACCCACTTACGAAGTCTATAGTAATCCTATCCCACTTCCACTTAGGTACCATCACTGGCTGAAGTAAACCTGAAGGCACTTGGTATTCGGCTTTTACTTGTTGACAAATCAAACGCTTCAAAACAAACTTTGAAATATCTCGTTTCATACCTGACCACTAATACAATTTCTTCAAATCATTATACATTTTCATACTACTCGGATGCACAGATAAATAACCATCATGTGATTCATGAAGAATTTTTTGAATAAGTTCATCATTTTTCGGTACACAAATTCTGCCTCGGAACATCAAACAATCATCGAATTCGATATGAAAATCTGAATCATTACCCGATTTACAAAGAACTCTTTTGGTTTGCAAATTACTGCCACATTATCAAACAAAGTCAACCATGTATTCATTGCTCTCAAAGCAAACAAAATTTTTCTACTCAATGCATCAGCGACTACATTTGCCTTACCCGGGTGGTAATCAATTACTAACTCATAATCTTTCAATAACTCAAGCCACCTCCGTTGCAGCAAGTTTAAATCTTTCTAAGTCAGCAAGTATTTTAAACTCTTATGATCAGTAAAGATATGGCATTTCTCATTGTTCAAATGATGTCTCTAAATTTTTAAAGCGAACACAATGGCAGCTAATTCTAAATCATGTATTGGATAATTTTTCTCGTGCGGTTTCAACTGTCTCGAGGCATAAGTTATCACTTTTCCCTCTTGTATCAACACACATCCCAATCTATCCAATGACGCGTCACTATAAATCACAAACTTTGCTGACATTTTTCAGACCATTCAAATTTAACATCTTTTTGCAACAGTTTGGTCATAGGAGTAGCAATCATCAAAAATCCTTTGACAAAACGTCGATAATAACCGGCTAGGCCCAAAAAGCTTCTAACTTAAGATACATTTCTCCACGGTTTCTAATCAACAATTACCGAAATCTTACTTGGATCAACCCGAATACCATCACCTGAAACAATATGTCCCAAAAATCTGACTTCTCAGAGCCAAAACTCACTTTTATTGAATTTAGCAAACAACTGCTTATCTCTCAAAGTCTGTAATATCGTTCTCAAGTGCTCAACATGCTTGGACTCGTCTCGAGAATAAATTAGGATATCATCGATGAACACAACCACAAACTTCTCTAAATATGGTCGGAAGATTCTATTCATCAAGTCCATAAAAAAAGTAAGTGCATTAGTTAGTCTGAAAGGCATAACAAGAAATTCATAGTGCCTATACCTTGTCCTAAAAGCGGTTTTCGGCACATTCGACTCTTTGACTCTCAGCTGATAGTAGCCAGATCTTAAATCAATCTTTGAGAATATCATTTCTCCTCTCAACTGATCAAACAAGTCTTCAATCCTCGGTAAAGGATACTTGTTATTTATAGTCACCTTGTTGAGCTGACAGTAGTTGATACAAAGCCTCATGGATCCGTCTTTCTTCTTTACAAATAATACAGGAGCACCCAAGGAGAAAAACTCGGTCTCGCAAAACCCTTATCTATCAACTTTTGCAACTAAGCTTTTAATTCTTTTAATTCAGTCGGGCCATTCTATACGAAGCAATAGATATCGGCGAGGTCCCTGGAACTAAATCAATACCAAACTCGACTTCTCTAACTGATGGTAATACAGGCAACTCTTCTGGAAACACATCCGGATATTCACAAACTATCGACACTGATTCAATTTTTAATTTAGACATCTTTGTATTTAACACATAAGCAAGATAAGCTTCACAACCTTTCCTTATATATTTCTAGGCAGACATCAAAGAAATCACAACAGGTAACTCACCCGAGTCATCTGAATCAATCTGAAGAGTTTCACTATTTTCACATTTCAGCTCAATAATCTTTCTTTTACAGTTCACTACGACATCATGCAGTTTCAACCAATTCATACCCAAAATAACATTGAATTCATCAAATGGCAACAACATTAAATCAGCAGGAAAACAGTGACCTCGAATCATCAAGGGACAATTCTTGCAAACTCTATCAACTAACACATGTTTGCCTAAAGGTTTTGACACTCTAATCACAAACTCAGTAAACTCAACAGGCAAGCTCATACTAGCTACCAATTTCACACAAACGTAACAATGAGCCAATCTAGGGTCAATCAATGCAACTACATTAGTATTATAGAGAGAAAAAGTACTAATGATAACATCAAAAGATGTCACTTTTTCGCGAGCATGGATGGCATAGGCTCTAGCAGGTGCTCGAGCTTTGGTTCTCACAGCTGAATCCTTCGTCACACCTTTACTACTAGCTCCATTTTCGGTATTCCTCTGTGGCTTACCCCTATTAGTAGTATTACTCGGCCTTGCACTCTAAAATTTTTCTTTTTCAGCCATTTCAGGGCAATCTCGGATGAAATGCTCAAAAGAGCCACACTTAAAACAAGCTCGATCATTCATCCTATAGTCACAGGGATTTCTTCTTCCACAATACTAGCATTCAGGTCTATTAGGCCTTACATTACCCACACTTTCCATTGAAGTGGCTTGAGATTTAACACTCGAGTATTGTTTCCCGCGGTCTCTGTGGGAATAGCCAGCTGAAACATACAAACGGGAATACATTTCTTTAGATTTCTTTGACTGAGATGGAAATGACTTACTCATAGGTGTTTTCCTCAAATCTCTAGTTTTAAAATCAGCTTTCCTCTTTTCTTTATTCAACTCTTCGGCCTTATAAGCTCGCTCGACCAATGCCACAAATTCTTTTAGCTCTAAGATCCCAACTAACACACGAATATCCTCATTCAGTCCATCCTCAAATCTCTTGCATGTGATAGCCTCGGTGGAAACACACTTTCGAGCATATTTACTAAGTCTGAAAAATTCTCACTCATAATCTGTTACTGACATCCGACCCTCTTTCAGCTTAATAAATTCCTTACGTTTCTGATTGATGAACCGCTGGCTAATATATTTCTTTCGAAACTCTTCTTGAAAGAATTCCCAGGTAATCCTCTCTCTCGGCACCACCGATACTAGTGTATTCCACCAGTGATATGCAGAATCTCTCAGAAGTGAGATGGCACACTTTAAAAACTCGTCCAGCGTGTAGGACAACTCATCAAATACCCTGATGGAGTTTTCAAGCCAAAACTCAGCTCTCTTGGGATCATCATCCTTATTAGCTCTGAAATCTTCAGCCCCATGCTTTCAGATCTTATCAACTGGGGGCATATTCATTCTTACAAATTCCATACCCTGTAGAGCTATTCGGTCGAGGAATAGGTGGGGGTGGAGGAGGTTGGGCAATCGGGTTTGTTCAAACAAACTCCGTATACCACTCATTCATCATCTAGAGAAAGGTTTTCCCTACCCCCTTCTCCCTGACCAACTGTTGGGGGTTTACTATCAGACGGCGCATTACTTTCAACGTCATCGCCTTAACTCGATTGCGATCCATTTACTATAAAAAAACACAATTTAAAATTGTCAAGAGTCATTACACTATCACAGTTCATTTATGGCATGTACAGCTAGACTCTTACACACACTACGTTAGCCTCAGAATCGACTAAATCATAGCTCTGATACGACTAAATGTAACACCCCTTACCCGTATCCAACGCCGGAATAGGGTACGAGGTATTACTAGACTTATACACAAGCAATCATACAAAACCGAGACGTAAATTTCCATCCGAATTTAAAACTTTTCAAATACATCCATATTGTCCCTAAAACAAACCTACAAGACCCATAACATGAATTGGGAACGGTTTGGGACCAAACTGAGAACTTTAGAAAATTTCACAACACTTAGAATTTTTTTTATGTTTTTATGAGCCACACGCCCATGTGGTCAAGCCGTGTAGTCACACACACCCGTGCCCTAAACCCATGTAACTCTCTGTTTGTCACCCAAGAACAAATTAAAGTCACACGGCCAAGTCACACGCCTATGTGCTAGGTCGTGTGGTCGATTTAAAATTTATGATTTTTCATAAAATAGGTGCAGACTTCACACGCCCAGGGCACATGCCCGTACCTGAGGCCGTGTCATCCACACGGCTGAGACACACGTCCGTGTCTCTGCCCGTGTGCTCAATTTTAAGCATTCTGTTTTGCAACAATTAAGGTGCAGGGGACACACGGCCGGAACACATGCCTATAGGGCAAGTCGTGTGTCACACAAAGCCTAGACACACCTCCGTGTGTCTACCCATGTGGACAAAAACAATGCTATTTACCAAGCCATTTTGTCACCTTTTTATGCAAACACCTACACAACAAAACATAGCACCAATCCAAGCAATTACATTCAACCAATTCAGCCACAATCAAGACATCCACACATCATTCACATGCTACCATTTACCACATACAAACATCACATACTTATCAATTTAAACCATGCAAATTTCCACATCCATGAAAACATCATCATATGCATATATACTTAAACCAATATTAGCCAATTTCAATGGCCATTTACAAAATGAATTATCAACCAATATAGGCCAACACATTAGGCAAATCCAATTATGACACATAACAAAATAACCAAGTCCCTACACATGCCATAACTCAAAATGTCAAATTTATTGGTACCCCAAAATAATCAGTTGATAGTGTGAGTGGATCTCCGACAGTCTCTGATCCCCGAGCTAGCTTGGTGACACTATAAGACAAGGGAAAGAAAAGGGGAGTAAGCTATATAGCTTAGTAAGTTCCCATGTAAGTAATAGGCATCATAAACCAACATTTAACATACAATTAACATGGTGATAATTGGCAAAAATATTGTTAAGATCTTATAATCATAGCTTACTTAATCATAACCTTACCGAGGGTTCATCACATAACAAGGTCATCACGTATGAGTTTTTCGTACATACTTGAGTCATCTAGAATTGGATTTGCACACAATTTATCTTTGACATACTCATTAAATTACCCGTTGAACCACTTGGAATACTAAAGGGTACTCAGGAGTTCAGTACACAAGGTACCATACCAATGTCATATCCCAAATATAGTCTTACATGTAATCTCATATCGATGCCAATAGCCCAGTTATGGTCTTACACGAAATCTCAGATCAATGTTATATCCCAGATATGGTCTTACACGAAATCTCATATTGATGTCATATCCCAAATATGGTTTTACACATAGTCTCAGTAACCTTAATGTCATGACATTTGTATCCTATCTATTCATAAGGTTCAACCAGGATTTCACTTTTTTCGTAACTTTATCGAATACGTCCATGAGTCAATCACAATTCACACAATAATAAAGCATTTAAAATATAATTAAAAGAATGCATTATTTACATAAGAACTTACCTCGGTACAAAAATAGTAGAAATAAGACCTACTCATCAAACACCATATTTTTCTCCCGATCTAGGTCCGAACCTTGTTTTTCTTGATCTATTATAGTAAATTTAACTCATTTATTATCCACATTATTCAATTCAGTCCAAAAATCATATTATGGCAAAATTACATTTTTGCTCCTAAATTTTGACATATTTATATTTTGGTCCCTAGGCTCGTAAATTGAAATGGATTAAATTTCTTCGATTCCCAAGCCTAACCGGACATCTTTTATACTTGTAACAGACCACATTTTTCATTTAATCACACTTTTACACACATTTTATAACCTTTTTACAAATTGGTCCTTTTGACATTTTCATCAAAAATCACCTAGTAAAAGTTGTTTGTCTTACATCCAACATACATTTTCTACCACTAGACATCAAAATGCACAAATATTCTTCATAGGTAAAATTTTAGACTTTGATTTCCTTTCAAACTAGTCCTTGAAATAGCTAGATTAGGTTACAAGGATCTCAGAAACATAAGAATGATTAAAAATGAGGCTAGAACGAACTTACAATCGAGCTTGGAAGATGAAAAAACCCTAGCTATGATTCCCCCTTGAGAATTTCGGCCATGGGAAGAAGATGGTCAAAAATTAGCTTTTAATTTGATTTTTTAATTCATTTATTAGCCAAATGACCAAAATGCCCCTAACTTAAAACATAAAATTTCTCTTACTTCATGTTCAATTTTGTGTACTAACTTAAAAAATGGTCTAATTACCATCTAAGGATCTTTAATTTAAAATTTCATAACAATTAGACACATCTAGCATGTAGAATTCAACTTTTGTACTTTTTACAATTTAGTCCTTTTTGCTAAATTGAGTGCTCAAACGTCAATATCTTCGAACGAAATTTTCAAAAAATCATTCCATAAAAATATAGGCCATAAAAATGTAATAAAAACAAGTTTTACTACGTCGAATTCGTGGTCCCAAAACCACTGTTCCAACTAGGCCCTAAAGCGGGTTATTACATGTTGTGCCCATGACCTATGCATATAGAGTTGTAAAATAAATAAAAATTGGGTATTTGGTTGATAAAGAAAATAAGATAAACAAATATAAAATACAATAATAATATAATTATGATTGCAAAATAAAATTAAGGAAATTAAACATTTCGGGCTTCTTTTTCTTCGAGCGTTCAACTAATTAAATTGTGTTAACTAATTAAATTGAGAGTCCAAAAATTAATTTTAATAATTATTTAGGACATCCCAATGCTGGTTAGTTTATCAATTTCTTTTCTTGATACAGGTGTAGGACCTTAACAAGTGAGCTTCAAGGCCAAATTTTCTTATGATGCACAAATTGGTCCAGAGTTGCAAAAATTTTAAAAAAACTAAGTAAACTTACATGAAATTGAATAAAAATATATTTTTTAATAAATTTATCCAACTTAACAAATGTGAAATACAATTCACAAAATTTATTATTAACTACTCAGAATTTGCGAGAATTACGACTTAGAAAGTGTTGTAGATAATTATATTTTATAGTTATCAGTGCTTCGGTTGGGCAAAGACTACCCCTGGTGTCGTTTTTTGTCCCCTCATGATATGGGTGTCATGAGACCCATGGTAGGTGGAAACACAAAAATATATAGACTTTTTTAGCACCTTTTGAGCTCTAATTCATGCATTTTCGTAGTAATTTTTCTCGAAATTCATACTTTAATTATAAAATAATTGATTTGCACTTAAATTATTAACATATTGAATTTTAATTATTTTTATAATAAATTTTCACAAATTTAGTTTATTTTTGATAGTTTTACACAAAATGTGAAAATCCGCTCGATAGACACCTTGAAAGCTTAAACCGTTAGGGTAATTTTTACATCAAGTGAATCAAGAGCATGGTTAAATTATTTTCCAGCCAAGGACAGTCCAAATAATTATTATTTTATTTAATTTATAATTAATTTTTATCCAAAATTAATATAAAGTCTGAAGGAGAAAGTGACCTAGTATGCTAACTATGGAAGATTGATCCACCAAGCAAATTGGCAATCCAAAACTGTCCCTATAGCTAATCCAATCAGGTGATTTTTACTAATTTTTATGCTTGCAAAATAGCCCTTGAGCTTCCCCTAAATGCTATTCAAACCCCTCCACTTTTTGCACCTTTATATATTTTGGCCCAAGCTAAATATAGCAAAGTTGAAACATTCAAACTTTGCACCATGTGTGGCCGGCCAAGGGAGAGTGAATGGCTGAAATTTATTTTCTATTTTTAGCAGCCACTCGCACCTATAAATACCCTATTCCCTTCTCATTCAACACACTATTCATTCCCACACATCACTCTCTGTCTCTTACTATATCTCCTTTATTCCCTTCTTTGTTTTCCCTTTTTTTCTTGTTCATTCCCTTGTTGATTTCCCTCTTAAAAAAGAGCCTTATTCCACCTTGGAATAGGAACATTCAAATTTTTCATGGAGACATCAGTTCAACAGAATGAGTAGAGAAGAAGAGGAGCGCACTAGTCTAACTTTAGAGAAATACTGGATTTACTTTCTAGTTACCTTCTCTTTAATTTTCTTGTTTATGTTGTGATTATGAATATGAATAATTGTTGTGTTGTTCTTTTTCTTCTAATTAAAATGGCTTAAATTTAATTCATGTTAAATTGATTGCATTCTGTCCACTTTATTATTAAAATCATGTTTGTGGTGTTATAGGCCTTAGTAAGTTATTTAATTAAATAAAATCATGCTTATGTTATACTTGCATTATAAAATGTATGGTAACGAATGAATTAATTATTAAACAAATTGAAATTGTAATTAATTGACAAAATATTTAATTGTTGCATGTTTAAACTTCTAAGGTAGCTGAGGGCTAAATTAGCAATGGTATTAAACGGTACATTAGCCTTGCATAACTTGTAAGATTATTGTTCTTAAACTGTTTCAATATAGAAATATATTGTCACCTCACTTAATATTATATGGGCTTATGAATATTGATTATTGTTTGGATTGACATTGAAAAATATTCAAGATATTGGTTAATTTAGTATGTACGTGCAATAGTTAACAAATTACCAAGTTGCCATGAAAATATTCGTAACAACATCAACATGGGTTTAGTAATTCTAAGTTAAGGAATGTAATTGATCTAACACAATTATGTCATATTGATTAAAACTCATCTTATCTAAAATTGTTCATTGGAATTTTTACTTGGTTAATTTTTAGTTTTTAAATCACCAAAGTGCTTGATTTATATTTCATAAATATTTTTCTTTCACAATCCCTATGGGTACGATAACTGGACATTTACTTGTAACTTTATTACTTGATACATGAATGACTGCTTACACTTGCACATTTCCATTGTTCCAAGTTTTTGGCACCATTGCTAAGGATTGTTTTAAAAGACATTATTTTTTAAATTTTTAATTCTGCATTTTGGTTTATTTTTCTATTCTATTTTAATTTAATCATATTTTTTTGTGATTGTTTCAAGTGATTATGAGTATTAATCTAATTATTGACTTACCCCCTGTAGACCCTGAAATTGAAAACACTTTTCGACAAAGATGAAGACAAATAGTTCAGAGAATGACCGAAGAGATGAACTTTGAAAATCCGAATGAAGGAAATAGAGCAAATTATGCTCAAAATCTTATCCTAATTGTTGATGATAGGGATAGAGCTCCAAGATAGTATGTCGTGCCAGTGTTTCATGAGTTTAATCTGAGTATTAGGATACCCAAAACCGAGGCACAATAATTCAATCTGAAGCCGATCATACTCCAGATGCTAAAGACAGTGGGTCAATTTAGTCGAATACCTACTGAAGATCCTCACCTTCACTTAAGATTTTTTATGGAGGTAAGCGATTCATTCAAATTAGCTGGAGTACTCGAAGATACAATATAATTAAGGTTGTTCTCATATTCGCTGAAGGACAGAGCTCAAGCATGTTTGAACTCATTACCACCAAATTCCATTACCACATGGCAAGAGTTAGCAGAATGATTCCTTATGAAGTACTTTCAAGCTAGCTAGAATGCTAAGTTGAGGAATGAGATCATTTCCTTCCAATAGATGGATGATTAGTCCTTGTATGAGGTGTAGGAAAGATTTAAAGAACTATTACGAAGATGCCCTCATTGTAACCGTCCGTTTTTAGTCAGATCAGAACAGTGGTTTTAGGACCGCAAATCTGAGGTCAAAATATTTATTTTATTATTATTTTGAGGTCTACAGCATGATAGTATGATTGTATAAAAAATTCATTAAGAAATTTTATCGTTTGAATGCTCAATTCGATAAAAAAGACTAAATTGAAAATTATGCAAAATTAGAGTTCTACAGGCTAAAGGCATGAAATAGCTAAAGAACTTAAATGTATGAGTACTTAATTGATAAACAGACCATTGTTTATTTGAATGGACAAAGATGGACATTAAATAGGTGAATTTTAAGTTAATGAATAAGGTTAATTTAGTAAATAAATAAAATAACATAAATTAAATTAAGGTAAAAGAAAGATATCATCTTTCTTTCTTCTTCATGAACCAAAAATAATGAATAAAATACTCCATTTTTGTGCTTTTGAAGGTTCGGCCATAGTCTCATTGCATGTAAGTGCACTTTTGCTCGGTTTTTAGTGATTTCTATATTTTTTCGAAGTCGTTGTAGCTTAATCTAGTTAGCCCAGGGACTAATTTGTGAAACTGCTACCATTGATGAATGTGTATGTGCTTTGATGTTGGATGATAGAAAATAAATTGTTGTTGTTAGATAAACAACATTTGTTAAGTGATTTTGGTTGAAATTGCAAATTCGGGATTTATTTGTAAAATGTGTAAAATTCATGGTGAAATATGTGAAATAATGAAAATTTTGGGTTGCTATGAGTCTATATAGAATTCAACTAGTATGGGTTGAAATGGAATTGCATGAATTTTTCATTTTATGAGCTAGGGACTAAATTGTAAAGAATTTAAAATTTAAGGGGCAAAAGTGTAATTTTGTCATAATATGATTTTTTTGGTTAAATTGAATAGAATGGTATTTAAATAAGTTAAATTTCATTATATATAGATCAAGAAAAGCAACCTTCAGATTTAGATCGTGGGAAAAACAAAATAGTAGATTGATAACTCGATTCTCTCTGTGTAATTTCAAGGTAAGTTCGTATGTTAATATGTATTAATGTAATTGTGTTTTAAATGCTTTATTATTACATTATTGATAAATACGACTTCACAAAAATATTCGACAAAGATTTGGCGACGTGTGAAATCCCGGTCGAACCTTAAGAATAGATAGGATACAAAAGACATGTCATTAAGGGTTATTGTATTTTGGGTGATGGTCCGTACGTTCTCTGGTGGCTGAGTTTTCTTGCATGCGTTGCTGTTACTCATCAGCTTGTGTGAGCAGCACTGTGTAGCTATGTCTTAACCGTCAGCTTGTGTAAGCAGACCAGGTGATAGCTCGAGATGAGCATTTACATATGAGATATGAGATTGAGATGGTTTCAACCATGTATTGGCACTTAGGGTGCAAGATTTTCGAGTATTCGATATTATTCCAAATGGTTCAATGTGTATACTAATGATATGAAAGGGTAAGATATTGATACGTATTAGTGCAGGTATGTACGTAAACCATATAAGCATTGAATCCATGAAATTTGTGAGTTTCATGATTTACTATGTGGATGAATATATGTTAGCCTTGTAATTAAGTTGAGTTGTAGTATATTATGTTTAAATTACTTAAATTGTGAATGAATGGTAAGTTATACTTATTAGCCATACGAACTTATTAAGCTTAATACCTTACTCTGTTTACTTTTTCGTGTTTTATAGTGATTTTGAAGCTTGCTCAGATTGGGAGTTGTCGGAGATCTCATCACACTATCCAACCATCATTTTGGTACTTTTGAACTTGTGTACTTGGTTATATGGCACGTATAGGTGTTGTGGTTAATATGTCCTATATGTTTGTAATGTATATAGCCAATTGATTTGGCTTGTAAATGATGTATGTTTTGGTTATGTGTATAGCCATGTGATTTGGCTTATTTTGGTATACTTGGTTATGTATATATGTGTAAATGGCTTTTGATATTTGGTTTATAATTTTTATGTGAATATCTTGTTGTGAATTGGTATTTTAAGTACAAAATGATTGAATTTGAGAATGTTGTATGCTTGTTTATTTAGGCACAGAGTCTAATAGGTGAGTTTCATCATTTAGGTGATTTTTGGATGTGAAATTGGTAAGAATTTGAATGGCTATTTGGGATGCTTATGAGAATTTTGGTTGTTGGTATTGGTAGTATATGATTTTAGCTTGAAATTGGTTTATTATAAGTGCCTATTTATGCATTGGTTGTTTGTGCATTTGTTGAACCTAGGTTGAGATCATTTTGGGTGAGAAATGTGGCTTGAAACATAACCTATTTTTGTCCACACAGGCGTGTGTCTCAGCCGTGTGTAACACACAGCAAGGTGACACGGTCGTGTGTCCACTGGTACTTATTTAGAAATTAAGTCAGTAGCTTCACACGGCCTAGAACACGACCTAGCACACGGGCGTATAAGGCCATTTCAAAAGGTACACGGGCTAGTTACATGAGTGTGTGGTTGGCCGTGTGACCCAAGTCAATGAGTTACACGGGGTTGGACACGGGCTGGGACACGGCCATGTGATCCCATTTTGAATGTCCACATGGCCTGTGACATAGGCGTGTCTTTGGTCGTGTGAGACAAACGGACGGGCCACACAGGCGTGTGTTCCCTGTTATTTGAAAATTTTCTATGTTTTCCCAAAATTTTCTATGTCTTTGGTCGAGGGCTCATATTATGGGCTATATGATTGTATTTGAATGATATTTGTTTGATACGAGAATCATATGATTGCTTAATTGATAAGTTCGGTAATGCTCTAAAACCCTATTCTGGTGACAGATACGGGTTAGAGGTTTTACACTTATTATGGAATCCTTCATTGCATCCAATGAAAGATGTTCTATAATGGTCTCAATGCTCACACGAGGATGGTAGTAGACGCTTCTACTAATGGTGCTCTCCTTTTTAAGTCTTATAACAAGGCTTATGAAATCATCGAGAGGATTGCCAGCAATAATTACCAGCAGCCAACCAATCAAGTAGCATCAGAAAGATGAGTCACTGGAGTACATGAAGTGGACGCTCTCACTTCACTTGGATCTCAGGTATCTTCGATATCCTCAATGCTTAAAAACTTTACTACTAATCGATTTAATAATTTTGCAGCTCAGCCACCAAATCAATTCAAAAATGTAGCCTGTGTTTATTATGGGGAAGGGCACTCATTCAAAGAACTCTCATTAAACCCATAATTCGTGTATTACATGGGTAACTAGAACTAGAACTGAGGAAGGCAAGGACTGTAATCTAATTTTTGTAACTTATTTTGGTGAAACCACCGTAATTTCTCTTGGAGTAACCAAGGGGCTGAACCCAGTAACACTTATGCACAATCTAGACTGACCCAGCAATTTGTATTTACCCAATAAGTTTAGAAACAACCTCAAGATGAACCTTCCAATGGCATAAAAAACCTGTTGAAAGGATACATAGCAAAAAATGATGCTTTAATCCAAAGTCAAGCAGCCACATTAGAAAACCTGGAAACCAAATAGGCCAGCTTGCAACTGAACTTAGGAAACGACAACAAGGTGCTTTGCCTAGTGATACGAAGAACCCGAGAAATATGAGGAAAGACTATTGTAAAGCATTGACACTAATGATCAGAAAGACGATAAAGCCCAACATTGTTGAAGTTGAAGAAGAGCAAGCCGATGCTCGAGATAAAGTGGAAATTCAACCAAGTGTTGGAATTTCAGCTTCACTAGAACCAGAATCTGCAAAACCCGATAAGGTAACTTCTGAACCAGTCAATTCTGATAAACTAACAACTTCTTTATATGAAAAATTACCATAAAAGATGATTCAGCAAGTTCAATTTAAGAATCCTCCACCACCCTACCCTCAAAGACTTCAGTAGCAAAAGCAAGAAGTCCAGTTTAAGAAATTCCTATGCTTACTCAAAACATTCCGTTGGTAGAAGCTCTTGAGTAGATGCCAAACTACATTAAATTCATGAACGATATCCTATCCAAGAAATGAAGACTTGGAGAATTTGATACGGTAGCTCTGACGAAGGAATGCAGTGTATATCTAGAAAATAAATCACCCCCAAAGATGAAGTACCCTGGATGTTTTACCATGCCTTGCAACATTGGAACAACCTATCGTGGTAAAGCATTATGTGATTTGGGTGCAAGCATCAACTTGATGCCCACGTCTATATTAAGAAAGTTGGGGATAGGTGAAGTTAGACCAACTATGGTTACATTTCAGCTAGTAGATCGATCCTTAGCACATCTAGAAGGAAAAATCGATGATGTATTGGTACATGTAGACAAATTTAATTTTCCTACTAACTTTATTGTTTTAGACTTTGAAGTAGATAAAGAGGTGCCAATAATCCTAGGAAGACCTTTCTAGAAACTGGTAGGACCCTTATTAATGTGTAGAAGGGTGAGCTTACCATGCGTGTTCAGACGATCAAGTAACTTTTAATGTTTTTAAGTCTATGCGATTTCCTAACACAGCTGATGATTGTTTTACAGTATTTGAGTTAGAAAATTTAGCTGTAGAATGGGAACTCAACTCTGTTGAGGACCCATTGGAATAAGTTTTGATGTTAGACCCTCTAAGTGATGAAGAGGGGGAGGAAAACTTAGCTTTGCTAGAAGCTAACCAAAAGGGATTTAATCCGCAATCCCATTTTCAATCTTTGGAATTAGAAAATAGAGATTATGTTCAACCAAAAGATTCGATCGAAGATCCACCTAAATTAGAACTTAAGGTACTTCCCTCGCACTTAAAATATGTTTATTTAGGTAACGCTTCGATTATGTCAGTGATTGTTTCAATAGAGTTAACTGAAGAGTAGGAAGAGAAACTTATTCTAGTACTGAAACCATTCAGTAAGGTTATTGGATGGACCATAGCCGATATTTGTTGTATTATTCCATCCATTTGTATGCACAAATCATTCTAGAAGATGGCGAGGAAAGGACGATTGATGGACAACGGAGACTAAACCTTATTATGAAGGACGTGGTGAAGAGATCATAAAGTGTTTAAATGCAGTTATAATTTTTCCTATCTCAAACAGTTCATGGGTAAGTCCGGTCCAATGCGTGCCAAAGAAAGGAGGTATTACGGTCATTGAGAATGAGAATAACGAGTTAATACCAGCTAGAACGATTACGGGATAGAAAATTTGCATAGAAAACTGAAAGTTGAACAAGGTGACTAGGAAAGATCATTTCCTTTACCATTCTTAGATCAAATGCTGGATAAACTCACGGGGCGAGACTATTATTATTTTCTCGATGGGTACTCAGAGTACAATCAGATCATAGTGGCACCAGAGGATCAACACAAAACAACATTCACATGCTCGTAAGGTACATTTACATTTAGACACGTGTCATTTGGTTTATGTAATTCACCTTCTACATTTCAAAGATGTATGATGGTTATTTTCACTGACATGGTTGAGAAGTATTTGAAAGTTTTCATGGATGATTTTTCAGTGTTTGGAGACACTTATGATGATTGCTTAGCCAATCTAGCTAAGTACTAAGGTGGTGCGAAGAAACAAACCTAGTACCTAACTGAGAAAAGTGTCATTTCATGGTATGAGAAGGTATTGTTTTAGGGCACCGACTAACAAGACATGGAATCGAGATAGATAAAGCAAAGATAGATGTTATTGAGAAACTCCCACCTTCAACATCTGTAAAGGGCGTTAGGAGCTTTTAGAGACATGCCAGTTTCTATCGAAGATTTATCAAGGACTTTTTCAAAATTGCTAAACCCTTATGCAAATTATTAGAGAAGGACACGATATTCAATTTTGGTGAAGAATGCTTAAAAACATTTAATGTTCTAAAGAATTGGTTAGCTTCGACACCCATTATCGTCACACAGGATTTGGATTTGCCATTTGAGTTAATGTGTGACGGAAGTGACTTCCAGATAGGAGTTGTGATGGGCCAGCGAATGAACAAATTTATCATCCCATCTACTACGCAAGTCAGACTCTGATGGGAGCTCAGTTGAATTATACGGTAATAAAGAAAGAGTTACTTTGTATTGTATTTACTTTTGACAAGTTTTGATCTTATCTTTAGGTACCAAAGTGACCGTCAATACGGATCATTTGGTAATTAAATATTTACTCGCCAAGAAAGATGCCAAGCCAAGATTGATCCGATGGGTACTTTTACTCCAAGAATTTGATCTAGAAATTCAAGATCAAAAAAGGGTAGAAAACCAAGTAACTCATCACTTATCTAGATTGGAGCCACAAGAAAGAACTTTATCGCTTGTACCCATCCAGGAAACATTTCCAGACGAGCACATACTTAAGGTAAATCATGTCCATAACACCCATTGGTTTGCTGATTTTGCTAACTATTTAGCTCGTGGTTTGATGTCGATTGATAAGACGTATCAAAAAAAGAAAAAGTTTCTTCATGATGTGAGTTACTATTTCTGGGAAGAGCCATATTTTTTCAAAAGTGAGCAGATCAAATGATCAGAAGATGTGTGGCAAAAAATGAGGTACATAAGATTTTATATCATTGTCGCACAGCTCTGAGTGGGGGGCACTTTAGAGGTACACATACTACGGCCAAAGTATTACAAGCTGGATTCTTTTGGCCAACTATATTCAAAGATGTGTATGCTTATGTAAAGAGTAGTGATCGATGCCAGAGGGTTGGAAACATCACCAATAGAAATGAGATGCTCCGAACAAACATCATTGAGCTAGAATTATTCGATGTTTAGGGTATTGACTTTCTTGGTCCATTCCCTCCTTCTTTTGGTCACAAGTATATGTTGGTGGCAGTAAACTACGTATCTAAGTGGGTTAAGGCCGAGGCATATCTGACGAACGATGCCAAGGTTGTGATGAAGTTTTTGCAGAAACATGTGCTCATAAGGTTTGGAACTCCTAAGGCTATCATCAGTGATAAGGGTTCCCATTTTGTGAACAAATGGTTGAAATGGTTTCTTGATTGACATGGAATGAAGCACAAGCTTGCCACAGCTTACTATTCGCAAACGAATAGACAAGCTGAACTGGCAAATAAAGAGACAAAAGGTATATTAGATAAGGTAGTTTGTCCAAACTGACGAGATTGGTCCAAAAGACTGGATGATGCTTTATGAGCCTACAGGAGAGCATACAAGACACCTTTAAGGATGTCTCATTATCGGTTGGCTTTTAAGAAAGCCTATCATTTGCCATTGCAGTTAGAACATAAATCTTATTGGGCTCTTTAATAGCTCAACTTAGATCTCAATCTTGCTAAAGAGGAATAGATGCTTCAACTTAATGAGTTAGAAAAGTTCCAAATGTTTTCATATGAAAATGCCAAACTATTCAATGAGAGACTAAAAAGATAGCATGACAAGCAAATTCGAGTTCAAGAATTTGAAGCAGGTCAGCAAGTCTTGTTGTTCAATTCTAGATTAAGGTTCTTTCCTAGTAAGTTAAAATCAAGTTGGTCCAATCTATTCACTACTCATCAAGTCTTCCCATACGGGGTTGTTGAACTTCACGGTAAGGGAGGTAATTTCAAAGTTAACACTCAGTGCTTGAAACACTATTAGGAGGATAAAATTGAGCGGGATAAAATCTCATTCATTTTATCAGATACTTAGATTTTTATTCTTCTTTTTAATAAATGACTTAGGCTATATTTTCTTGATTAGTATGTTGAAATAAATTTTGTCTAGGAGATTGAAATTTAAGCGGGACCCTTACGGGACCGCTTGTGAACCCTCCAATCTTTCCTGGGAATTAATTTTAACATAATCTTCTGAGAAAATATTTCCTAAGTGTCAAAATAAAATTTTAAATTTCTAAATAAAAGGGTCAATTTTAATCTAAATTCTAGTTTACATTTCAATTTTCAAATAATCTTTAAATCCATGGACTTAATTGAATAATTTGCAATAATTGGTTGTTCTTTTTTGTAAATAATGAAATTAGTTGTCTTTTTCTGTAAATATTTTTAAAACAACTAAAATAAAGGTTTTTATTTTTTAATAAATAAGACAATAATAACTAATATATAATTATATTTTATATAATATATATTAGTTGATATAAACTTTGTATAGGATTAGAATTATTTGATATTTTATTTAAGAGTTTTTTATTTTTAATAAATAGAGTAATAGAAAATAATATATTTTATATTATATTAATTGTTATTTACTTTATATGACATTAGGACTTAGAATATTTTACTACTAATTTGTTCTAAGAATTTGAGTTGAACTCCCTATACTCACACTTTAAATATCACCTATACCTTTACCTTTTCTTCCATCAATCCTATCACCCTCCACCCTCCAAATGCATTAGCACCACACGTCCCAAGTTGCTAGTAGCAGCAACTGCAAGCTCCCATCTCACCCACAGTAGTTGAGCACGACCAGCAGCCACCAGCACCTTGTGCTCACCATCACTCGCACCTACTTCCTGGCACACCTGCCCACACGCACATCAGCCTCTTCAACCCGCACGCTCCTCAACTCATGCCTACCCCTGCTCGCACACTAGCCCCGTGTCCTACCTTACGCACTACTAATGTTGCTGCCCCCTTACGCATGCACCAACTTACATTTCTGCACTTATGTGCCTTCCTCCACTGCTGCTCCTTACGCCACTCATAATCTAACCCTGGCAAGCCGCTGCTATCCCTGACCCATCACACGTTTCTTCTTGCCTTAACCTGTGCGCACCCTTACACCATCCCATCATCACAAGTTGCCACAACCTCAAGCCATAATCCATCAACATTACACCTCCGAGATTCACCAACCAATTATCCTCCAACCAACCCTAAATTGACATCTTTAGCTTTGCATTTTATTTATTTTATTGAGTTCTTAATTTTTGTACATTGGTGGTAAGAAAATTTTCTCTTCAATTTTAAATTTGATTTAATTATAAATTTTCTCTTCAATTTTAAATTTGATTTAATTATTTAATTTTTCAACTTATTGAACTATTTTATGCAAATTGAATTTTTGAGAAAATATTAATTTTCATCTTATGTTTAGGTTAATCACGCCTCATAAAAGAACTGGTGCCTCTATCCAAATTGAAGAATCACAAAACAAATCCCACTGTGAAGAAGCCAAAGCGAAACACGACAAGATTTTCAAAAATCAACAAATGATCCCAGAAAAAGGCTTTACATTGAAAGAAAGCAATTACACTAATTTCATGGCGAGCATTAGAAAAGTTACTGAAGCTTTAAATTGGGAAGTGTTTTGTGAGAAAAGACCAAATGCAAATGAAGAGCTAGTTCGTGAATTTTATGCGAACTTAACCTCAAGTGAACTAATAAAAGTTTCTATCCAAGGAATTAAGGTACCAATAAACTTAAACACTATTAATGAACCTGATTTTGAAAACGACGAATATTCTTCCTTAATGGAAAATATTGAGGCTAAAAAGTTGCAAGAAATTCTCGAGGAACTTACAATCCCAGGTTCTAGGTGGACTATATCAAAGCATGGAACTCACTTATCACAAAGAATATTTGATACCACTAGTGAAGGTATGATTTTAATTCATTCGGTTTAGCTTTATGCCTATTTCACATGGGACCACAATTTCATTAGAGTGAATGGTCTTGTTATAGTCAATTTTAACAGCAAAAACCATTAATGTGGGAAAAATCATTCTATAGAGAAATTTAAAATTGTTCTACTAAATGTTCTGGTCCAGCATACTTTCCCTTTACTATAACAATTTTGTGCTTCAAAACTAAAATTCTTGTAAACGTAAAGAAAACAAATTATAGCCAAGGAACAATCACAGATTGGGACCTATTTCGAGTAGCAGGAGATTTTTTTATGCAACAATGAGCTGAATCGAGAGAGGATCTCGAAGAAGAAGAAGAAGATCCCACAGAGGTCGAACCAATACAGTCAGTTAAAATCCTTGATAAGATAGAACCAACTAAACCAATGACCGAACTTGACATGGTGGCCTCAACATTCAGAACTCATTCGCCTCGCCCAGATCTTTGGGATGAGCTATCAAAGTTGATGGACCTAACGCAACATATGCAATGGTAGCAACAAGCTTACTAGAGATATTAAAAAATACGGGATGACTTAATGAGAAGCGCTTTTATTAAAATATTCCATGACCCATTTATTTTTGTGCCTAAGTTTCTAGATTTTATATTTAAACCATAGAGTCCAATATTGAAGAGGGAAAGAAGCGATTCAAGCAAAAACAAGGGCAATGGAGAAAAAGATGAGTTGGATTCTAAGGGATCTACAAATAAATAAAAAAGGGGGATCTTTACTTTATTTTATTTTCTTTCTTAGGATTAGGTTCTTTTAGGATTTTTTTTCTCTCATAATAAAATAAGAGGAGTAAATCATCAAAGAAATGAAACAAATTGCAAAATAAGAAGTGTGGCAATATATATGTACATGTCTAGGATTAGATTTACTTAGGAAAAGCTTGGTATTTAAGCGATCAAACTTGACTCACCTACTTTTTCTAAGGTCTTATTTGGTGTACAATATCTATTCACTTCTATATTTTTATTCTCTCTATTGTTTTTAACAATGGGGGCATTGTTCATCTTAAGTAGGGGGACCTAAAATTGAAAAAAAGTTTCAAAGATACATTATTCTTATAATTATGATTAAGCTATATTTTGTTCAAAAAATTTGAATTTTTGTTAATTTTGCTAACTTCTAGTATAAATAAAGTTTTATTATCTCAATAATTGCTATGTTAGCTGAATTATCACATAATGTTACTCTTAATAAAGTTTGTAAATCATACCATAAAATTGTTAATTCTTTAGGAGAGTTAGACATGCATGAAAGTTTAAGTCTCTAGAATTGACTTAGTAATTTCTTAATGCGAAATCCTAGGAAGCATGGAATTATGAAAATGACTTAGGCAAACTTTTTTTTGGACTGTTTGAGCCTTTCAAGCCAACCCTAATGAATATTTATCCCTTGAAACCCAACTTTGAGACTATATGGCCTAATTTTATTTGAACCTTTGCAATATTTAGTAATCACTTCTCTCATAATTATCTCTAAATTATCTCAAACATTAGACTCAGTGTATCCATAATATTCTCTTAAAATAAGTTTGAGGGAGTTGAAAATAAGTATCAAATGCTTAAAAAAATTTTAGTACATACAGTAAAATGCTCATGAAAAAAAAAACCATATGTTAACAAAAGAAATAAATGTACAAAAGAGCATGTGAAAGAAAAATGAGTTGGTGTATTGAAGGTACTTATTCTAAAGGTCTAATGCAAGCTAAGTCCAGTGTTTTTAACTTAAATTTATCTATATTTTACCTACCCCTAACCCAACCATGTTACAACCAATTTAAAAGACCTTTCGATTTAGATTTCTGTGTTGCCGACATTAGTGGAGAGAAATTGCTAAGTTCAATATATGAAGACTTAAGTTAAACTTAGTGATTGCAGTTTAGTCTTAAATAAGGGAATAAAAATTAATTGGTAAGAATTAGCATATCTTTATTGATAAAGCATTTAGTCTATTCTTGTTATCATGATCACGATTGAGAATAATTCGAACAATATGTATACTTGAGCTGCATAATTTCAAAATTCTTGATCTTGAGCATAATTACACCAAACTCATGTTCATAAGGGAAATGTGATTTAAATATATTTTTAAAAGGTGATTTCAATCAATTTCTTGTTCACGAGCAACGAATTAAGTTTAGGGTGTGGAAACACAAAAATATATAAACTTTTTTAGCAACTTTTGAGCTCTAATTCATGTATTTTCGTAGTATTTTTTGCCGAAATTTATAATTTAATTATAAAATAATTAATTTAAACTTAAATTATTAACATATTGAATTTTAATTATTTTTATAATGAATTTTCACAAAACAAAATGTAAAAATTCGCTCAATAGACACCTCGAAAAGCTTAAACCGTTGGGGTAATTTTTGCATCAAGTGAATCAAGAGCATGGTTAAATTGTTTTCCAGCCAAGGACGGTCCAAACAGTTATTATATTATTTAATTTATATTTAATTTTATCCAAAATTAATTGGGTTAAAAATTAATATAAAGCCTAAAAAAGAAAGTGACCCAGTATGCTGAGTATGGAAGACTGATCCACCAAGCAAATTGGTAGCCCAAAACCGTCCCTATAGCTAATCCAATCAGCTGATTTTTTCTAATTTTTATGCTTGCAAAACAGCCCCTGAGTTTCCCCTGAATGCTTTTCAAACCCCTCCACTTTTTGTGCCTTTATATTTTTGCCCCAAGTTAAATATAGCAAAGTTGAAACATTCAAACTTTGCACCATGTGTGGCAGAGAGTGAATGGCTGAAATTTATTTTCTATTTTTAGTATCCATTCACACCTATAAATACCTCTATTCCCTTGTCATTCAGCATACCATTCATTCCCACACATCTCTCTCTTTCTCTTACTTTCTCTCATCCATTCACTTCTTTGTTTTCCCCTTTTTCTTTTTCATTCCCTTGTCAATTTCCCTTTTGAAAAAGAGCATTCTTCCACCTTGGAATAGAAGCATTCAATTGTTCATAGAGGCCTCGATTCAACAGAACGAGCAGAGAAGAAAAGGAGTACACTAGTCTGGCTTCAAAGAAATACTGGATTTGCTTCCTAGTTCCCTTCTCTTTAATTTTCTTGTTTATGTTGTGATTATGAATATGAATGATTGTTGTGTTGTTGTTCTTGTTCTAATTAAAATGGTTTAAATTTAATTCATTTTATATTGATTGCATTCTGTCCATTTAAATTATTAAAATCATGTTTGTGTTGTTATAGGCATTGGTAAGTTGTTCAATTAAATAAAATCATGCTTATGCTATACTTGCATTATAAAATGTAAGGTAACAAATGAATTAATTATTAAATGTATTTGAAATTTTAATTAATTGACAAAATATTTAATTGAAGCATGTTTAATCTTCTAAAGTAGCTGAGGGTTAAATTAGTGACGGTATTAAACGGTACATTAGCCTTGCATAACTTGCAAGATTATTGTGATTAAACTATTTCAATATAGAAATATATTATTACCTCACTTAATCTTATATGTGCTTATAAAGATTGATTAACTTTTTGAATTGACATTGAAAAATGTTCAAGAGATTGGTTAATTTAGTATTTATTTGCAATAGTTAACAAATTACCAAGTTGCCATGAAAATATTCATAACAACATGAACATGGGTTTAGTAATTCTAAGTTAAGGAATGTAACTGATCTAACACAATTATGTCATATTGATTAAAACTCATATTTTTTAAATCGTGAATTGGAATTTTTACTTTTTATTTTTATTACTTAGTTAATTTTAAGTTTTTAAATCACTTCTTCAAAACAACATATTTTTTCCATCACCAAAGTGTTTGATTTACATTTTATAAATATTTTTCTTTCATAGTCTCTATGGGCACGATAACTTGTCATTTACTTGTCATTTTATTACTTGATACGATTTTGTACACTTGCACATTTCTATCATTCCAGTAGGATATCGTGACACCATCGATAGTCTTGAAATAAGGTTCTCCAAGGCAAGTGGATATCACGATACCCTAGGTGGATGTTGCGATACCATTGTAGGTTATCTTCATCTAGGCCCTTGTGTGGCCATCATGACCTCCATGCTTCAATGACTTGATACCCCTTTGTTTGGTTATGTTTTTACATAAGTTTGGGCCTCTGTCAAGTAGCTACAACACTCAATTGAACGTTATGGCCCTAATGGTTTAGTTGGCCAATTTAAGTCTCAAAATGAGTAAAACGAGGCATTTACACTTGTTCAATTGAAAACCTAAAACTACTAAAAACTATGCAAAAGACACGAAATTACCCAAAGCAAGATCCTTAACTATAATGGGAAAGCCTAATTTGATATATCAAATTATGGCATATCAGTGAGCAAACCAGTGAATTTAGCATAAGCAGTGACAAGAGTTTATACTTCTATAATAGATTATGGGTGTCGAATGATACAAGTTTGAAACGAGATATTCTCCACGAATCTCACAACAGCACCTATGCGATGTATCCAGGTGACAACAAAATGTATAATGACTTGAGGTCGTTCTACTGTTGGCCAAACATGAAAAGGGAGATAACCATATGTGTAACCAAGTGTTTGGTGTGTCAACAAATAAAAGCAGAACATCAAGTTCACTCAGGATTATTGCAACTTGTATTTATTCTTGAATGGAAGTGGGAGTGAGTCACTATGGATTTTGTAATGGGATTGTTGTTATTTCCGAAAAAGAATGACTCAATTTGGGTGATAGTTGACAAATTAACGAAGTTCGCTCATTTTATTCCGATGAGAGTTGATTATTCACTGGAGAAATTGGTTGAATTGTATATCGTTGAAATTGTGAGATTGCATGGAGTGCCATTTTTTATCATTTCAAATCGAGATTTGAGATTTACTTCTAGCTTTTGGGGCAAATTAAATGAAGCTTTAGGCACAAGGTTGAACTTCAGTACAACGTTTCACCCCCCAGACTGATGACCAATCAGAGCTATTAATTCAAATACTCAAAGATATGTTATGATGTTGTGTAATTAAATTCGAGGGAAGCTAGGAAGGATTTCTACCTTTGGCTGAATCTGTATACAATAAAGACTACCAATCAAGTATCAAAATGGCACTTTATGAAGCCTTGTGTGGTCGTAAATGCCAAATTCCTCTAAATTGGATAGAGTTGAGTTATAAAAAGTTGGCAAGAATTGATTTTGTAAGAGATATTGAAGATAAAGTTAGAGTTATTTAAGATTCATTATGCTGATTTAAAAAGAAAAGGCATTGATTTTGAAATGGATGATAAAGTCTTTTTGAAAGTCTCACCTTGGAAGAAAATTCTACATTTCGGTAAAAAAAGGAAGCTCAGTCTGATATTTATCGGGCTTTATGATGTTCTTGAAAGAAATAGACCCGTGGCATATCATTTAGCTTTACTGCCAGAGTTAGACAAAATCCTCAACATTTTTCGTGTGTTGATGCTAAGAAGATATAGATCCGATCCCTCCCATGTCTTACCTCTTGATGGAATCTAATTATCCGATCCCTCCCATGTCTTACCTCTTGATGGAATCTAATTACAATCTGATTTGACATATGGCGAAGAACCTATTAAGATATTAGCTCGAGAAGTGAAAACTGAGAATTAAGCATGTGGCGTCGGTGAAAGTATTGTCGCATCGTCACGATGCAGAAGAGGCTACTTGGGAGCCAGAAGATGCTATGAAATCCCAATGTCCGCATCTTTTCTCATGTAGATTTTGAGGATGAAATTCCTTAAGAGGGAAAACTGTAATGGCTCAATTTTTAGTGGTACCGAAAAATGTGATTTTTAAACCCCATTTGTAACACCCCGCCCGATGAAGCCTCAGTGTCCAGATACTTATTAAGGAAATACGATGGATAATATAAGTTCTGATTGTATGTGGTATTATGAGTTAACGTAGAATCAGAATTTCTTGAGCATACCTACGACGCCTCGACGTTGTAGAATATAAAGACTGGCGCATAGATAAAAAGAAAAGGGTTTGACGAAGAAGTATTTTCCCAAAAGCCCTCTTGAAGTATAGAACGGATGAACTCTAATATGAACATAAGAGGATAAGGTTTCTATACTAGGTTTCTAGGATAGAATAAGTAGGACTTGTGGTTAAGTAAAATGACTTCTAAGGTACGAGCTTACGACAGCGGTACAATGTACCCTGTAACTGTGGCTCCATGTCAGTTAAGTTATAAGGAGCTGGTTCCGTATGAACTAGACGTAAACCAGTATAAAAAAAGGGAAAGCACTCAATTGAATCTCTCAGGAGCTGAAGACGTTGATAAGATAATTCAGTAAAAAGGTGACACTTGTTAGGTTTCTTCACTTTTCTTCACTCAATTGGATACTTGAACTTTCAAAATGCATCAAAAAGGCCCTTAAACTTTTTTCAAAAAAGCAATTAAGCCCCTGCTTTTTTTTCACTCAGCCAAAATGCATCAAAAATGCCTTTTGATCGTTAACTTTAACATTTGATCGTTAAAGTTAACCACCCTTAATTTTTTTCAATTATAGCCACCACATGTCACAACCACATTGTGGCATGTGGCAAAAAAGATTAAAAAAATAAAAGTTATAAAAATTATTACATTTTAATAAAAATATAAAAAAATAGTTAAATTTTATTAAAAATTAGAAAAATTATAAAAATCGTAAAAAATTATAAAATATAGAAAAAATTATAAAATTTTGTAAAGTTGTAAGAAAATTATAAAAAAAACGTAAAGAAATATAAAATTCATAAAAATTATAAAAATTAGCTTATGAAAAGAAGCATTTTATAATTTTTCTATAACTTTTATTGATTTTTATTTTTTATCATTTTTGCCACATGTCACTCTGTGTTGTGACCGTTAAAGTTAATGGTTAAATGGTCTTTTTGATGCATTTTATAATTTTTTATAATTTTTATAAAATTTTAATATTTTAATATTTTTATTAAAATTTAATAATTTTTATATCTTTTATTAATTTTTATTTTTATAATTTTTTACCACATGTCAAACTGTGGTTGTGACACGGGATGGTTTTAACTGAAAAAAATTGGGGGCAGTTAACTTTAACAGTCAATTGTTAAAGTTAATGATCAAAGGGCCTTTTGATGAATTTTGACAGTTTAAGTACCCAATTGAATGAAAAAAAAAGGGGGCTTAATTGCCTTTTTTGAAAAGGTTCGAGGGCCTTTTTGATGCATTTTGAAAGTTCAAATACCTAATTGAGTGCAAAAAAAAAAAAAAAAAAAAAAAAAAAAAGAAGCAAGGGCTTAATTGCTTTTAAAAAAAAGATTGAGGGCTTTTTACACCCTTAAGCCCAAAAAAATTGTTGTTGTTTTGCTTTTATTTTTCCACTGTTTTACCACTGTTTTGTTGTCATTTCACTATTATATTGCTATTATTTTATTTTTATTATTTGGATATTGTATAACTCTTGCTTTATTATTAATTTTGCTATTATTTTAAAGGCATTTGCTTGTTAAATTGAACCTATTTTTCTGTTATTTAAGTATAAATACTTTTTTAAATTTATTTTCAATTTGTTGGAAAAATTTTATTTTAATGTCTTTAGTGTATTTAATGTATTATATTTTTTAAATTTATTTTTTATATAAAAAAATTTAATACTGACAGGTCAGGCTCGGGTTTTAGATTTTTTATCCAAGTCGAACTTGGGCAAAATTTTAAGCCCATTATTCGGGTTAGACCTATAAAGCGGGCCTGCAATTTTGTCACAACTCGGCCAAGCCCGACCCATTATCACCTCTAGTCGCGATATAACTCACAGATTGATGATGTCCAAACGTCAACCCGCAAGTTTGAGAACTTTTCAATTAAGTCCTTAATCGACCTTGGGTTAGCAAAAAATCTTTTGTAAGCTCGTATAAGACCTAGAAATATTTTTATATCATATTGAAAATGTGTTTTATATTTGTTTGTATGTTAAGATAGTTAAATTGTATTAAAAGTTATTGTAGTTGCTCTGGCAATGAATGTGGCATCCTGTAGCTCGAACTCTGAGATCGGGTCTGGTAAGGGGTGTTACAATGTTCATATGGTCCAACCTTCTTCTTTTTTATGTTATGCTAAGGTGATGCTAATATGTGAAATATTTTTTAAAAATCAAATGTCTTTTCAACCACATTTTAGAGCCTTGAATGACTTAAATTAAAAAGTTCGCTAGCTATCTATAATTCTTATATCAGGCACTATTCTCTTAAATAGTATCGTACCCCAGGATATGGTACAAGGAAACCTTTTGTATTTTCTTAATTAGCACCAACCTTATAATATTTGAGTTCATGGTCAAAATAATTTGTAACTTTAATTATATAAAAAAAATTATATAAATTTAATTTGGAGAAAGACTTATGCTAGGTGATAATTCTTTTTATAATATGTAAATTAAGTAAAAAATGGTATAAAAATTATACCATATAACCTTTATAAGCAAGGTTTTATAAATTGTCTAATAAGTTTCATAACACTTATAAATAATATATTTTTTCATAACTTTAGAAAGTTATTTTTTATAAATAATTTATGATTAAAAAATTATAACATTTTTTATGAATAAGTTTATCATTTTTATAATATATAACACAAACACCTAAATAAGTTATATCCGTACTTCTTGGTTATAACCATCCCAAACACTCATACATATTTATGCTTATAATATAATTTTTATAATTTATAGAAAATATTTTTATGTAAATTAGATTTTGGTGTAATTATTTACGTAATTACTCAAATTCTCACCCCCTAAGAATTGAAAAATATAATTGGGATGTTCCAATTACATCCAATTCGATGGAACCCGCCAATTATAATGATTACCCAAACATGTCATCCTTATATATCTACAACCAATCACTTCAAAATTCAATTATAATGTGATTTTCCAAATATTATCTTTTAAGTATTTCCATACATGATAAATATAATAGTAGATGTACACAATAAGCAAACTTTAAAAATGATGTTGCGTAAATTGTGAAAATAAAATTAAAAAAGAAATTTCATATATACAATTTTACAAAATTAAAATTCATTAGTCATGTCACACATTAAACTAAACTAAAATTCATTTATAGATTTGAGACTTATCTCATCCACCACACACAAAAGAAAATCCTCTGCAGTTGACCTACCCACTTCAGTGGACCCTCTACGATACCCTAATTTTAAAGCAGATCAAACGGTCACAAAATCTTGGATACTTTTGTTTTGAGATGGACACAATTGCCATCAATTTCATCCTTGGTTCTGGCTTTTGGGTTCCATGACCAGCGAAGGTTGATGGCTGATGGTGGTACCAACCACATCATATATTAACTGATTCTTATTTATTTATTTATTTATGAAATTTTATTTAATTAATTAATAAACATATCTAAATCCCGAATTAAGTTCCTACTTTTTCACACTTCATCTGAAACCCGTTTTGAATATAAACAAAGAGTTTGAGTAAACTAGTTAAAAATAATTGAGATCTTTCGCTTTTCACACCTTTGATTCTTTTGCCACAATTATTTTCGATATAACGTATCAATAAAATATTGGTGGATCCTTAATCGATAATTAAAAATATAAATAAAAACATGAAAACCTTTTAAAGTACCATTAAAATACAAGTAGGCAAAATTTATGATTCTTACGTCATTTTGTCCTCTACAACGATGAACTAACCATTTTTATCATCATCTGATACCCTTTACATCAAACGTCTAGGAATCAACTTTTATACAGATGAAAAAAAAAACAAGAGAACCCTAGTGCTTTCCGCATTATATAAACCCCTTCTATAATATATCTTTTTCCTCTAATATCAAGCTTTATAAATATTGAACTTCCCAAAGTTCCGTTTGGTACGAGTTTACATGTTGGTGTGGATTATCAACCATGAGTAACGTGGCTAAGTTTCTCAGATACTCTTCACTCACTATCTTCGAACAACCCATTGCAAAGGACCCTTGGCCATCCTCTACTTCTTTCTAGCTTCTTCTTCTAGGGTTCTTGCCTTTGGGTAATCGTTGTTGTTGGTTTTTTTTTTTTTTTTTTTTTTTTTTTTTTGTTGAAGAAAATATGAGTAGTGGAGAGAAAAGTTTGAGGAACTTCCATTTACACCTACCACACCTTCATCATCATCATCATCATCAAGGGAAGAAACAAACGAGGGATGTACCAAAAGGGTATTTGGCAATCATGGTGGGATCACAAGTAGAGGAGCGACAGAGATTTGTGGTGCCTGTTATGTACTTCAATCACCCCTTGTTCATGCGACTGTTGAAAGAGGCGGAGGAAGAGTACGGGTTCGACCAGAAGGGAACCATCACAATCCCCTGTCATGTGGAAGAATTCAGGAATATACGGGGCTTGATTGATAAGGAAAAGTCTCTTCATCATCATCACCATCATCATGTGGGTTGTTTTAGGGTTTGAATAATTTATTGTTATTTACTTCAATGGTTTTCAAACAAACTCGGCCGAAAACCATGGCCATGATTCACTTCAATAGTCTATCTTCTTCTGTTTTTGTGGGTTGATTTTGTAAAGTTGGGGGCTGTTTTCTTTTTCCAGTTTGTTTTTTTGCTAGGCCTTAGATGGTTGACGAGGATGATTATAAAAAAAGATGATGCGATAACGATTACAGATGTTGCTTCCAATTGTAGTGACTTTGGGTTATTTTCTTAGAACTGTAATGAAAATAAAAAAAATAAAAAATTAAGCAAACGGCTTTTTCCCTGTTCTTTTCTTAATGTTTATTCTTTTCTCTCCTTTTTCTTCTTCTTTCCTTTTCAATCTTAAAATGAATATATTTTAGATTTGGATGGTGTGTGGCATCATTGGAAATAGTCAAAAAAATCATAAAAAAAATTTATATTACAAATTTAAAAAAAAAAAAAAACGGTTGAACTAATTTTTAATCTTGTACGTACAAGTTTGTGGATTATAAATCCCTCCTTTTAAATTAATACTTCAATTCATTTTGAATTTAATTAGTAAATAACTTCAATTAGTACAATTGATTAATGCAATTTAATTCAAATTACCATGTGAATTTTTCACTTATTTGCTATAGTTGTTGCTATTGCTTTAAGTTTGAATTATTGAGCACGATAACTTTGGAATTTTGATATCATTCTCAGTCAATTGTGGAATTAATTTTTTATTTGTTTATATTTCTATATTATTATTTAAATTTCACGAATTAATTGGATAAAAAATTTTAAAAATATTTTTATATTTAAAATATTTTTTTATTTTTATTTTTTTAAAAAAATTAATATATAATTTACATATTGTGGGATTTGAACTCGTGACATTTGAGTCAATAAAATTTTAACTTTACTAATCAATCAAAGTTTTAATTAATATATTTTTATGCATTTTAATTTAATCATGCACACTTTATTACCTCTATGATAAATAATTATAGTGCATTTAATATTATTAATATGATGTATTTATGTGTTTAAATTTTATTTTACTCACAATATAATCTATTTTTTATTTTAATATCATACATGTTGTATAACTTATTATTAACACGTTTCAAACCATACGTTTCATTATTTATTATATATTATTTTTATGCGGAGGTGTGGTGTGGGTGTGGTTGAAGAACTCAGGCTTACTTGGAGGAATGGATAGAGACAATTGATTTTCAAAATGGATAGTATTGGTGTTGTTAACATATTGGCAAGTGATGCTAAAGATTGAGAGTTTAACTTAATTTGAAAAGCTCGAGACCATTTGAAGCAGTGGGAGGTGGTTATCCAATATGTTTATAGGGAGGGTAATAAAGTTGCTATGGCCTAGCATCGATAGCTTGAGGGCAAACACTACAAAGTGTTTTCTATTATTCTCCTCCAATGGCGCTTCTTGATCAACTTGGTGCTGATGCTATTGGTGTTTTACTTTATGTATTTCCTCTTCTATTAAAAGAAAAAAACATAGTTTACACATGCATACAATTGTGATAAAATTTCTAGTACTATTATTAATTCTTTAACTTAACTGATATCACAAATTAACTGAACATTAATTCAATAAGAAATTTTTAAAACTATTTAAGAAAAGTAATAATAAATATTATAAAGTAAGTAATTTTATTTTTTTATATAAAATCCATAAAAAAACCAATATAATCCTAAAATAAATCTAGAAAAAATTTATTTTTTATATAAATTTAGTGGAAAGTCTATGCATGGTTGGACTTAAAGAGAATAATCAATATCATAAAATTTAAACAACTTTTTGGAATAATAATCTCATTATAGGTCCTTATTATATTTATTTTATTGATACAATACCTAGAACTACCTATAGTCCCTCCCAAACCCTTAAATAGGAGAATAATGCGCTTCAAAGCACTCGAACTCACATTCTCCTGCACTGACAATAATATCCATGTCAATGCAATTGAGCTAAGACTCAATCGGCAAATTTTGACCACAAATTTATTCGCTTTTTATTAATATAGATTTTATATAAAAACAAAAAAAATATACCATAATCTAGTTTAGATTAAAAGTTTGTATTGATACATGAACCGGATACCTTGTCCATAATTTAATAAATAAACTGAACCATGTATTTGATAATATAAATCTGTTGCTGTTGTTGGTTAGTGTTGAATTTGCAATCATGGATACCTATATCACAAATTGTTGTAGCTTTATCTATAAAGATTATTGTGTTAAAACTCTGATATGAAAACCCAGTGTGTTCATCATAGATATGAAGAAGAAAGGTGTAAAAAAGAAAGAGAATGGACCATTGTCTTAGATTCACGAAATCTTGAGTCACTGAGAGAGTTGTTCGAAATGGGTGAAAACACTGCATCCTACATTACACACATGAGACCCGCAAGAGTGAAACTTGACTGAGATTTCTTAAAAGAGAAAAATCTGACTGCAACAACCACATCTATATGTAACTTTTGGACTTTTTTTGTTATATTTTCAATCACAAAACGCAGCATGTTAAAATAAAACCGCTCGTTGATGCCAAGGTTTTTTTTTTTTTTTGTTGTTGTTGTTGTTGTTGTTAGTTCACACCAGACACAAACAAATACCATTTTGTACCGTTTTGCAGGCTGTATTTATTAAGGTTTGGGTGTATATATATGGTTGTGGACTAACGAGTTTCTCTTGTCTCTGGCACTGGCATCCTTTGGAACCATTTATATATGTTGCTGAAATGGATAGTTTAAAGCCAAGCGAAAAAACAAACATAGTTGAAAACATTGTGGGCCGAGGTGGTGCTGCGGTTTCACTGTTCCACGTAATTCTGTTGTTTTCAATGAACAACATTTCATGTCAATTTGGCACTATCCATTTAAATACCCTTTGTTTGTTTATGATTTTTCTTTTTTTTTTTTATTTCATTTTTTTAAAAGAAATATGTCGTAACCATTTTTATTTTGAGAAAAACAGGGATCGACTTTAAAATGAGGTATTGAGTTGCCACCAATCCTTTTGGTTTAGGTGTGATTGGGTCACCTAATAAAACATTTTATTTTATTAAAATATCAATTTTGGCCTGCGAAATTTGAGAAAACGGGTTCGGGAGTTAGTTACATACGAGGAAGGATTAGCACCATCGTTACGCCCAGAATTGGTACCTAATTAATTAAATAATATCCTTAAGTCTAAAATTTAAAATGATATTTTGAAATACGATTTCTTTTAAAACATTTGAATAACTCAAATTGGACGTTAAAATTCTCTTGCTTCGAAGGAATACAATATCACATCCAGCACGTTAGGACATGATCCTTTAAACCCTCAAAACCACGATCAATTCTTGATTTTCAAAAGCTCATTCATTTGAAAATTACAAAAGGATATTTAATTATTTAGTTCAACGAAAAACCAAAACCCAGCACGTTAGGGCACGATTTCTCGGATTTCCAAACATAGAACATTGCCTTGTTTTAAAATTTAGAAAACACGGATGAAATTTTAAAGGGATATTTGACTATTTTGGGCAAACAGAAAATCGAAACCCAGCACGTTAGGGCACGATTTCTCGAATTTCCAAACATCAAACATTGCCTTTGTTTTGGGAGATTTTCAAATAAACAATTGCAAAACCGGCTCAAAATGCCTTTACTTGATTTACTTGAAATAAAAAAATGAGACAACCAATATCAATCAAAACATTGAAATTTGAATCACGATGCAATAACGTAGAAAAATCAAAGTTACAAACATGGAACAATATACATAGATGAAATATTATACAAATGAACAAAAAAAACAAATTAACATACACACAATAGCCATGAGCTCACATCCAAGAAACAAATTAGTATAGAATATAACAAGTTTCGAACATAGATGAACAAAAATTGAAATAATAATACAAAAGACTAATAAACAATATGAAACAATAATACGTGAAATAATATGAAAATTAAAACAACACATAAAATACAAAACAATATGGAAACAACTTGAAAACTATTAAATATATAAAAATTTACAAATGAACAACACATGATAGAAGAAGAATAAATTAGTAGTATATAGGTGATTATTAAAATAAATATTATGCAAGAAGAAGTTTGGAGCAAAAAATGTACAAAATATCTTAAAACATGTCTATTTAAAATTGATAATATACACATAATAATAAAAACATAAATAATATATAATGGGGTAATAGTACATGAAAGAATTTTAAATAACAAAAATATGATAAAATATGTTTTTAAAGAATAAACTATATACATGATAGATTTGGAAGGAAATATATATAAATAGATTTAAAAGAAAATATATATACAAAATAACATGGAATTAATAATGTTTATTGAATAAAACCAACTTTAACATAAACTACATATATATATATATATTAATATATAAAGGTAATTTAAAAAAAATATTATACAAAATTTTAAAACAATATGACATAAAAGAGGATTTTAAAATAATAATCTTATAGTTTAAACAAAAATAAAAAAACACAGTAAAATTATCAAAGCAATTCAAAATGTACGTATAAAAAATTTTAAAAGATGAATGCCAAATGAATTTTTTTAAAAACATAATGAATTATAGAAATTAAAATGAGAAAAAAGACGCAATTGAAATAAAGCAAACTAAAAGAGATAATTAACAAATAAAAAAAACCATTGAAATTGGAATAAGGATCAAAGCGCAATGCGCGCAAATGCCTGGGGATCAAAAACGTAATTATCCCAAGCTCCTGAACACACCGTTTAGAAACGAAGTAAATCAAAACAACGCATAAATTTCAGGAAAAAAAGTGAAAAAAAAAAACAAAAGAAATCTAAAATGGGACTCAATCAGATGGCATCAAAACAGGGAGGGACCAAATGCGAAATTTCCCATTCAGGACAAAAACGCGCAAACCGTCCCTGCAGGTTGGGTCAATGCACGAGCCCTGCTCCAACTAAACGGCGCCGTTTCTTAAACCATATAAATCCAAAAAATTTTAACAAAAATTCATTTGGTTTCCCTTTTTAAAAAAAAAAAACTTAAAAACTCATCTTCTTTTCTCTCAACTCCCTCACTCTCCCCCCTTTCGTCTAAATCCGTCCACCATCGAAACTCCGCCGCACGCGCCACCGTAGACGGCCATCGAAGGGCTGAAGATCCCTTTTTGCTAGCGAATCGACAGGTATGCCCTCCTCTCCCTTTTTATTATATTTCAGTATATATATCGTGGTTCGAATGAAAATGAAAGAAGGAAAAAAAAAACAAAATAAAATAGTGATAAATGACCACCTTTGAAGTGTACTCTTTGCTATTGTATTCGTAAAAAAGGGAAAAAAAAAGATCCCTTTACAATTGGTTTTCATGAGGCTTTTATAACCTTTTTTTACAACCGATTTTCAACTATTGTAGGTGGCGTGGTGACGTGGGCACTGACGTGGCGCGATGGAGCTGCGCACAACGCGGAGGGGCGCGCGACGTGAGGCGTGGGGCGTGCAGGCGTGGGCACGAGCGGCGGCTTGCCTAGGGTTTTCCCTTTTTGAAATTTTTTTTAAGTTTTTGAGCTTGCAATTTTGGGCTAGGGTGTTGTTGTATTTGGACTTTAAAAAAAACTGAACTGTTGTTTATTGGGCCTGGGCTAAAATTGAGCCCTACAAAATATATTCGCAGGCAATGAATTGGGTTTTGTCCAAACTAATTGAAGTCTAGTGTGAAGAAAAGATCAATAAACTTAAAAATTAAAATGGAAAGGAATTTGTACAAAGTGAAAGTGGCAGTGCAGTAAAATGGGCTACTATCATTGCCTGCCTGGGCTTTAATATTTTATCAGAAGATACTCGGTGAATCCATTTTTGGTCACAAATGTTCAACTTGGGTGGAAGGGGCCTCGACACATTAAAAAAGAAAAGAAAAACTCTTGGAGGTTTATGAGTAGTTAATAAAAATGTATTAACAAAATATATCTATTGGTCGTTGAAATCAGATTATTAATATTAGAAGAGAAGATGTGAAAATGTAAGTAATTTAATTATGAGTATATATAATGATATTGCATGTCTAGTGAATTAGATAATGACAAATAATTAAAGCAATTTGGAATAAATTTAATTGATTTGAATTTTATTTTTGTGTCATCATTTACTCCACTAAATCATTTAGTGCCAAGGCATCAAATATATGTCAATTAATTAAGTATTAGTTAATGACATAATTATGGTGTGGTGAAAATTTATGAAAAAATATATTTATTAAAAATAATGTAAGAATTAAATGAAATTTAGGTGAAAATTTAAAAATCATGATGTTCTACGTTTAGATTCCATCACATTTAAGTTTTTATTCTATAAATACAAAATAAAAAAAAATATTCTTATAATAATATAATTTACTTTGTATAAAATGGTTTATTTGTCTTTTATCAATTAAATTGGTAGTCCATTGACTCATGACACCAATTCAATCAATGATTTTAAGTATAGTATAGATTCACTTTAATAAGCATAAAACAATATTTATATTATTTTAAGTATTTGACTCAATTGGAAAATGATTAAAATTCATTCTTAATAAATATTAATTTGATGGTTTTTTTTATTATTTTTTTATATTTTATACAAAATCAATAAAAATCAATTTAAACTCACACTTGATAAAATTTCAATTTAAGACACTATATTACAGGAGCTAACTAGAGTGAGGCCAGTAGTGTAATCCATTTTACTTATGAGATATTTAATTTATGTTCCTTTTAAACAAATTTTTTAGCTTTGTCCTCCAAACTTCTAAAATTTTATTTTGCTCCCACCTGCACCATAATAACCAAAACTTCAACTTTTATCATTTTAACTACAAATTCCTTCATTCCTTCATCAATTGTTTATAAGTATGGTAAAAGTAAAACTAATAGATTGCTTGTTTCCTATAAATTACAAAATTCATGCAAAAGTGGTAGAAATGAATCAAAAATGGCGGCTTCACCCAGGCTTAGAATGACCACTCCTCAACTTTCTGATTCATAAATAAATCCCTAAGGTAGAAACCACAATCATACATATGTTGCTGCCAAGTAGTAGCTTATTTCCAGTCGGTGGTTTAGCTATGCCGTCGACTACACGATTCCCACTTGCTTCAACCATCCCATCCTTTGGAGTAGCTTCAAAGTAACTCATAATCAAATGGTGAATATCCTAAATTCTCCCTTTGAGTTTTCTATAACCAATTTTGCATGAAACCACGATGCATGATCTGTCGTAACGCTTCTACCACAAGCATTCATTCGCCTGCTGTTGGTTGAGGCGTTAGGATCATCCTCACCAACCTTCTATATATTTTCCTCCTGCATGTTTGTTGTCAATCCACAACCACCATGCATATACCATAAGCTAAATTCCTATTTCTCGATTTTCGAATTCTAAAATTCCAATCATTACTCAAACATTAATGGTTCAATTCCTTGGCTAAATTCTACAATTAGTGTTATTTGTTCAGTTGTATATTTAGTTTAATTCTCTAATTTGATCGTCTTTAGTTCTTGTACTTTTTGAATTTTGGAATTCCAATAAATTTATCAATTTGTTTTTTTATGAATAATATGTAACATAACAAATTAATATGTTATTAATTTTATAATAATAAGTTTGTTGCATGAGATTTTAGAAATGCATAACTTTATAAATTTATATCTACTATTTAGCCAAGTCTGAATTTTTAAAATTGGAAAAATACAGTGACTAAGAATGATCAAATTAAAGTTGAAAGACTAAATTCAAAACTTACACATACTACAATGACTAATAGAAAATTTTAACTTTATTTTAAAAAGAATTTGCAAGTATAGGTACAATCACAAATATATCTACATCTAAAGTAAAATAAATATTGACAAGCCTACCCATAATAGAATTTAAGTCCAAAATAAAATTTGAGCGAGAATCACACATCACATTTATACCTAATGAAGCTCCAAATAGACATATAATTTAATTGAGTGATGAATGATTTATTACTTATTACTTTGTATATTTCATTGAACTTACTGTCAGCACGGGTGATTAACTACAGCAATGGTTTTCCTCAACAAGTATCCACTCTTGTTTATCGAGAGGACATTTAAACAAGATTGTAATCCGACCAGGAACCGTTGATCAACATCAGGCGGTGGTATAGCAATGTTAGCTTAGCTGCATTTTGCATGGTAGATGACGTTCCTGGGTCGTATGTTTTACTGGTAAGGATATCAAATCTGATAATGCCTTTCGATGTATAACCTAATTTGCCCGTGCTTTCAGATAACTTTGTTCATACACTTGGACCAAAACAAAAGGACATTACTTTACTTTTGGTAGATCTAAGAAATAATTAATATTTAAGCTAATTAAACTCAAACTCAATCTAACCTCAAAAGTTCATTTGTAAGATGGAAATGTTACGCTTAGGTACAAACCAAAAAGAATTTAGGATTTCCGCAGTAAAACAAAGAATTTAAGTGCATTTTCATGTTATGATTTTAACAAAGTCTAGTTGATGGAAAAATTACTTTACAACATTTAATATACACTAAAAAATTCTGATCAAAATCTCCAAAAAGTTATATTAATGTGTTTAATACACTCAACACTTTTTTGAGAATGTAATAGTACTTTAAAAAAAATTTATCCTTATTAAATAAAAGATAATATTAGTGTATTTTAACATTTTCAATCATTTTTATTATTAAAAAATATTTGAATTAAATATTTAATAATATTTTTCAATAATTTTTATTATTAACAACACATTTTGGTCGAATCTTACATGAATACATTTGAAAAATAAATTGTATATTAACTAAAGATTGTGAAGATATAAAATTTGCAGGAAAAAAAATCTCATTATATTGTAGGTACAAATTCAAGTATATTAATACAATGTATATATGGCTTGAAATTCTCTTGATGCTAATATTGAGCGAAAGTGGCTTTCTCATCAATTATCAAGGGAATTACTTTCACCAATTATCAAGAGATCACTTTCCAATGCTTGTAGGAAAGCAACTCGCAAGGGAATGTTACATCCTAAGAAAAGTAAATTAATTTTTATATATCAAACATTAGAATCATGTTTCAACCAATTAAATTTCATTGTGATAACTTTCCACTACACCAAACGCCTTCCTAAAGGTGTGCTTCATAAACCAATGAAAATAAAAATGTTCTACTTTTAATATATATTATTATTAATTTTTAACATTTTAAATGTGTTTAATAATCATTTTAAATTTTTTACTTAATATAGTTTTTTTTAAATGTTGAACAAAATAAGTAGATAGATAAGACATAATTGGATATACAATACAAAAGGTAAACAGTGAAAAAGAAATAATTTTTTTGGTTTCTTCTATGGGGAAAACTATTTCTCTTGTGAGTTCTTCTCTTGTTTTCTAAACCCTAGCATGGGTTTTATCTTATCCTCCTCGATGTTATGGTCTATTGCCTTCTTCCACACTCGTTCATTCCCTTTTTTATTTATCCTCCTTTATATTCGCATTTCTCCTGATTGTTGGTGGTAATTGCAGGGTTATGACTTGGTGCCGTTTGGACCACCTGTGCAGATGTTTATTCTTGGCCTCCTTTGAATGTCCCATTGGTGGTTCTTTGGGGGTTTTTTTTTCAATTGGCAAAAGAAATCAACACCACCAATTGAATTTGGCTCTTTACCTCAATGGTGCATATGGATCCAACTTTATTGGGTAGTACTAGTTGTTGGTTATCATGGTTTTGTTTTGTAGTGTTGTACTTTTCCTTTTCCACTAGACCTTTGATTGGAGAACATGCGCGAAGCAGTCAACAATGTTTCCTAGCATTTGAAGTTGTTGTGTGATTGATAAAGACGAATGGAACAAGATCGTAAGTTTGTCCAAGCCGCAGAGATAGCCTAGGGCTCTAAACAAATGAAGAAGAATTCAGAATTTGACACAACCTGAATTGCAAACAAATCCAAGTCATATCTAATAATTAAAAAGTAATTAAAACAAGTTACAAAAGATAGAAAAAGAACAAGGAATCCTAATTAACTATTAGAAACAACTGAACAAGAACAAAATAGAACAATAAAGAAACGAAACAAAATAGATGGAAAAGATGGAAAATGGCGTGTAGAAATCCTAAAGAGCCTTGGAAACTAGATGAATCTACAACCCCTTCAAACGACTCTAATTTCCCCTTCAAGAAAGAAAACTTGGAAAGAAAAATCTTGAAGAAAATCCCCACGTTGCCCAATATTCAATAAAATGATCATAACTTGAGCTCTTGAACCTAAAATCAAGATGCGTTTTGAAACTAAGACAAAAATCTTAAAACACAATGAAGATATATCAACCTAGAAACACCTGGATCCCATCAAAAAAATCGTCACAAGTTGACTGATCTTTCAAACTTGAAAATTAATAATTTTAGTGAATGAAATTTAATCACCCTATTTCTGTATGTAACAGTGACCTTCTGATGAAGTTACTCAATTGTTGAGATTCACTTGATGAACAGGGTTCAGTAGATTGTTAATTTAGTATTCGTTGCTAGGCAAGCGAGAACTTGGTAGAAGGCTTTTATGCTACATGACAAGTCCGAGTGCCATAGGTAAACAAAAGAGGTTACAAGATGGAGTCACCTATTGGACCCTTGAAAATCGATATGGTTAAGGGTGATGAATGTCTAAACCAGCTTTATGTGTTCCTAACTTGTCTGGACTTGAATCTAGAGTCATTGATCTTGGAGGCTTTGACTTGTATAGGTTATTGGCAGCTCTTTATCTTATATGGGTTTAAATTTGTATTTTTTTTAAGGAAATGGATGATAAAAAGAAAGAAAAATATGTAATGAGAAACCTTTTGGGAATAATTTTTACTTGCACTTTAAATTGAAAGGAGTTTGAGGGGAAATTAATTATAAATTAGATATATGTGCATCTTTGCATCTATTGTTATTTGGATGAATTTTTTTTAAAATAAAAATTATATATGGATACTTATTCAAAAAAAAAAAAGATAAATTTCATTAAAAATTTTGGTTAAATGTATAAACGATTAAATTATTGATAAATATCAAAAATTTTTAAAATTCATCAGATTAGACTATTTTTTGAAAGAATTACGGGAATAGGTTGATTTTACCAAAAAAATTAAGTGTAGCCTTTAATATTATGTTGTCAGTTAAAAGAGTAAGTAATTTCACATTGTCTAAGAACAAGCTGCAAATGGATTATGAGTCTATATAACACATATCTCACTTCTCACACTACTTAAGAAAATAAGGGAAATGAAACTTGAGGTCTATATAAAGACCTATTTTGTAAGTTTTATTTATACATTATTAGGTGGCACCAAAAAAAAAATATATATATATTGGTGATGCCACTTTAGCGCTGATGTGGCAAAAAGCGCTTCTAGCTCGAAGCGTACAATTTTATGTATGAAAATTTGATTTAATTCAATTTCATTAACTATTAACACTTTTACCAACCTAACATCATTTTAGGTTTGATATTGCATATAATTGAAGTAAATTGACGTATTCATACCATAATCAAAATTTTACTCTCCATGCTAGTTTTATCCTCCAACAATGTCATCTTCAAGGTTTGAACCCAAGCTCTCTCATTAAGTGTGCAATGTACTTACCATTGCATCAATACTTATTGGTAATGAGTATATAATTTTTAAAATATGTATATAAATTGACATACATAAATACCCTCAGCATATCAATATTTAGCTTATAATCGATTTTATTGTATTTTTCATAATTGATTTATTGTCACTTGACACATGATACCGAACTCAATCAAGCATTGGGGATGGGGAATGAGATAACATGATATTTAACTCAAACTTTCATGCTTACAATATAGAACTCTTGTTATTAAGTCAAGAGATTATTAGCTAAAATGATTAAAACAATTTTTATATATGTAAATTGTAACTAAAACGATATAGAATATATGTAGCATTAAGATTTTGTTAAATGAACAATTCAATCCCTTAATCGTAATCCAACCTAAAAAATAAAAAATAAAAAATCTTTAAAAAAGAAGATTTTTCAATCATCGATAAAAAAATTAACTAGTGATAAAAGAACTAACCGAAAATTCATTTTAATCCACAAATTCGGTTTTAAATAAAATTGGAACACCCCTATACAACTTTGATTTAAATAGGGTAAATTAAAAGGAAGAAACAAGCACTAGACCAAAGCTTAGTTTGGGGACAAGAAAGCAACAATTGGCATGTCAAATATTAGTATAATGCGCGGGGGATTTACATCAACATCCGATTCCCTCTTTCTCTTCAAATCGTTGCTTTGAGTTAATATCTTATTTAATACCTAATTTTTTATGCTAATTTTTGACATTAATATGCACTTTGGTACTTGAGTTTATTTAATTTAATACTTGATATTTGTTTTTCAATTAAATTTTTTTAATTTTAACTTCAATATTTGATTTAGTGCCTAAACTTATTTTTGTATTCCAATTAAATATATATATCATTTTGTTAACTTAAAACATATGTACAAACATTAATATGAATACCAAATTAAAAAAACAAATTCTGATATTAAAACCAAATTTAAATATTGAAGCATATATTAACCCTAAAGATCTTAACAAACTTAGATATGGAAAACACAATTACAAACAACACGTATGCATTACCAAATATTAAATCCCATATCTCCCGCAAACATTCAAAACCAAACCATTGACCACTTTATTGTCAACTGTTGATTACGAGAATTCAAATATTTCAGATTTTTTTATCCAAATAAATTTAAATACATAATTTTTGTAATTTCAAAATTTAAAACTATGACCTAAATCAAATCCTGTCAACTGATTAAGTCTTACTCTTTCTAAACTTAACTAACTTCTCTTTACTTTTTTTTTTTTTTATATTTTTCCATTTATGGGGGTGATGCTCATAATAATTTAGTTTGAATCAGTTCTGAAAATAAATTAAGGTTATTGTTTGTATTTTGGTGTCCCAAAATATTTTAATCAAAACTCAGCCAATCAAATTTTGAATTCATATTTTCTAAAAATAATTTTTATATGATACCTTCACTAATTTAAATATAAAATAAAAATTAATAGTAAATAAAATAAAATATAAAATTGTTAGCGTATTAATTTGGTTGGAATTCTTGTTATCGCAGCAACTTAGACCTTATATGATAATTCATTGAAAATTAAATTAGTTTAAAATTAATTTTTTAATTGATTTTTATAAGGTGAACAATTAATAGTAAATAAAATAAAATATAAAATCGTTAGCGTATTAATTTTTTAATTTTTTAATAAAAAAGGGTAAAAAATGATAAATAGATTTATCACTAGATGTAGATTATTTTTTCAATTCTTTTAATTTAATTTAATTTTTAACATTATCATTTAAATGGTTTATCTTTAAATTTTAAAAAGGTACATTTATTAAATAACCTAATCATATCTCGTCCTTAATATACCAGTATTTATCTTTTTGGTTTATCAAACATAAAAAGTAAATTTAAATGCTATCAAAAATAAAATTCAAATAGTTTGAGATAATTACATACTTTTAGTTTTAAATAAAAATTTCAAATAAATGTAAATTAAAAATCAATAAAAAAAATGAACCTATTTCATTATATTTCCGTCTTTCCACCTAACAAAACTTCACACACAAAATAAGAAAATAAAAAACATAAGCAACAAAAAGGAAATAGAATGTCAGTGTCAAGTCCTTTACCATTATCCAGAATCTGCATTTCTAAGCAACCTCCGCCCCTTCTCTCCTCTTTTTTTTCTTTTCAACCAAACCCAACTCCTTTTTATTTTAATTACTTGCTAAATTTCATACCCTCCTTCACTTAACTTCTTCATCTTACTGTTTTTAATTTCTTCTTATTATAATAATATTTATATGTTCCTTTCCTTCTTCTAGTCGCCTAAGTCCTTCCCTTTTCAATTAAAGAAGAGAGAGAGAGGGAGGACTCTGAAAGATGACCGGCTTGTTTCGCTCCAAATCTTGTGGACTCGTCGGGCTCACTGAGTTCAACCGTGCTCCACCCAGTCCCTTCTTCAACCCAACCCAAACCAACAGCGTTGACGCCAATGACGATGAAGAGAAAATGTTTGATGATGAAGACGAAGAAGAAGAAGAAAACGGGTGTTACGGGAACCCCATTGCTACGAGGGCGAGACGCGGGAACAGTGATTCAGCGTCGAAAGAAAATAACCAGCTCCCGTTCAGGGATATTTTGACGGCGTTGTTAAGGAAGTCTCTGGTGACGTGTAGCGTGGATACTGGCGACGTTTCTTCCATGGATATTAGCTTGCCAACTGAAGTCAAACATGTTTCTCACGTTACATTCGACCGCTTTAATGGTTTCCTCGGTTTGCCTATCGATCTACAGCCTGATGTTCCCAGAAGGGTTCCAAGTGCCAGGTTTGGTTCGCAATCTTTTTTTTTTTTTTTTTTTTTTTTTTTTTATGCCAACTTTTCTTGGGTTTATTATGCTTTGCAAATTTTAGATTTTGAAGCTAGTTAAATCTGCTGAATTTGTTGATTTTTTTTTGGGGATTATCAGATATTATCTTTAAAAAGAAATGCACTATTATATTGCATTAAATTAACAATCTTTTTCACCATTGCTTATACGTATGAATATGATATTAAATGGCAACAAGATAGTTTTAATTTTTATTTAATTTCAGCTGTTCTTGTAGGTGTATTTGTATGTTTGAAATATTATGTCGGACTTAGTTGAGTCCTTGTCTTGTTTGTTATGGTTTTATGGATGTCATTGAATAAAGCTGTAGAAGAAAGAGACATGGCAACTACTTTTGCTATTTTGGATAAGGAAGTTGTTAATGTTTGCTTTGCAATAAAAAGGTTTTACTTTTTCAGAAAATTTAAGGCTTTTGATTAGGATGCAAATTCAAGGATTCTGCTTTCACCCAGTAGGATTTGTTTTATAGTCAAAATCAAATGGTAAGCAATTTTTGATTAAAATGATGCTTCAAATGTGGATCCTGGACATGGATTGTTCTTTACATGCATAAGAAATGAATTGATCCTTCGCTATGGCCATTGTTTTCTCTTGATCTAGCATGTTATTCATGGTTTTTGTTTTATCATGCAACCAACTTATTGAGCAGAGTTGATTTTTTCCAGTGGCATTCCCTTGGTTTTAATTAAAACCGAAAAGCAATCGATGTTTGTAGTATATGGAGCCTGGTAGAACCATTTGATATTTCTTTTAAACATACAAGACCGTGTTTTTTTCATTGTCCAGTGCAAGTGTTTTCGGGGTTTCTGCCAAGTCGATGCAGTGTTCTTATGATGCAAGAGGGAACAGCGTGCCCACGATTCTTCTTATGATGCAGAAGCGTTTGTACGCCGAAGGAGGCCTCAAGGTAAGTCTCAAGTCTATGCTGGGTTTAATGCCTGAATGGTATTCTAAATGTTTAAGGTTTTGAACAAGCTTGATTCTGTTGATTGAAGGCTGAAGGAATATTTCGAATTAATGCCGATAATACTCAAGAAGAATATGTTCGGAACAAGTTAAACAGAGGTGTAGTACCACGCGGAATCGATGTGCATTGTTTGGCTGGTTTGATAAAGGTACACAACTACAAATTACCTGTGTCTTATTCCTGATACCGATCTCGGAGTTTCTTGTATCTACATGCATGTGATCTGTTCCTATTTCTGGAGTTCATTTTGCTGTTCTACTTAGATTAAACAATAATAAGAGGATTATATAAGTGGTTTTGGGCCTTGCAAATCCATGCAAGCCACATCCTTCGATTTTACTTTCTAGTAATTTGTTGTTTTGACGTGTTCATTTTCGTTTTCATGCATAAGATCTTTACCAGTATTTCTCAGTTGGTTGGCTGTACTTGAATTTTGGAAATGCTTTTTTTTTTTTGTAGGCATGGCTTAGAGAACTTCCAAGCGGAGTTCTTGATTCCCTCACACCAGAGCAGGTGATGCACTGCAACACTGAAGATGACTGCATCCAACTTACAAGGTTAATTCCGTCAACAGAAGCTGCCTTACTTGACTGGGCCATCAACTTGATGGCAGATGTTGTGCAACACGAACAATACAACAAAATGGACGCCCGAAATATCGCAATGGTTTTTGCACCAAACATGACTCAGGTTTTCCTACTTTTCTTTCTCCATTTCCTTTTGTCCCAGACCAAAATGAGAGAAAATGTTAGGTGGACATTCCAGTTAAACCAACCATGAACTTGGCAACAATATCTAAATGAGAGTTTCTATATGTTTTCAGATGGCTGATCCCTTGACGGCATTGATTCATGCTGTTCAAGTAATGAATTTCCTAAAAACATTGATCTTGAAGACATTACGAGAAAGGGAGGAGTCGGCTGCCAAGGGCAGGTCGCTCCCATCGTACTCGGACTCACCTACTGCCATAACTGACATTCATACGGAAACCATAAACAGTGGGGTACCTCATGATGAAGCTTTAGATGGAAGTGCATTAAAGGAACCTCATACTGCTAAGTTCTTCCGGTCTGCCACTCTGAGTAGACTTGAATGCAGTGCTTACGATAAACTATGGAGCTTTCAGTACGAGTGAAAGATGGGAATTTGAATACATTTCAGGTAACAGCACGCCAAATGCGCACAAAATAGGGATGGGGACTGGTTTAGGTTAAGGAAATGTGTAAGGTGGATGATGCAGGTGCCCTGTAAATAGTAAAGGATGGAGCTGGAGAAGGTGGGGCGTGGTATACCAAAACGTTAAAATGTTGATATGGTGGTTATTGATGATGAGGTGATTGCTGGTATTGTATGATTCATAGTGTTCGAGCAAAATTTGTAGCTTTTGGGATTTGTTTGAAGGCACTAACTCGAGCTATAGATTAGTATTTACTGATTTATGAAACTAAAAAAAAAAAACAAAAACAGTTCTTAATCTCCTTGTACTAGCTTACGAGTCGCAATAATTGTATTGAAAATTTGACAATAAAACGATTTTTTTATGCAATATTTAGTTTTATCTATAATCTTTCTCAATGCTTAAATTAGAGGAAAAATTTGCGTAAACATGTTCAAATTCATATTTTCTTAATTAATATAATAACAACAGTGTTATTTAATTTAAGTTTCAATCAACACAATATAACAAATTTTAAAGAATTTATATATAGCGTAGCATTATATATTTATGCCTGGTTGGTCAAAGTATTAGGTAGGTCTCTCTAATATTTTTTTGATACAATATTTGGGTGGGAATGGTGTAATACAGTTTGAACTTGTGTTAAATAAAAGCTACAACTACGACTTCATGTAGGTCCAATTAGCTATTAAATGAATTAATTTAGTCTTTGTATTTGTTAAAAAATAAAATAAGATTAAATTTTATCAAAATTAACTATTATTGTTTAAAAATAACATGAAAATTATTTTATCATTTACAATTCAATTTTAAACAAAAGATTTTATTTGTAAAACTATAAAAACTTCAAATATAATAATTATGTTGAACATTAAATAACAATTTTTAAATCATAAATATTAACTTTGTTAAAATTTGACATTATTATTTTCTTTTTAATAGTATACAGATTAGATTAATCCATTTAAATATACTTTTACCCAATTTTGCGCCCATGGTGAATTACAGCAAAACCTTGGGAAGTCATAGGTTTCTATTATCAGGTGATTAAATTTCATAACTAAATTTAGAAGGTTGGCAAGCGTAGTATTTATTATTATTTTATTATTATTATTTAGTGGAAAGAAAATGGAACAATTTAATTATATAAAACTAAGCTAGCCTTTCCAAGGGGAGTCCTCTAACAATCATAGTCTTTCCCTTTTATTGTGGACCATTGTGGACCATAGACTTCAATGCCCTACCTTTACCAAAAGCTGATGAATTCTCTTGATCAAAGTAGAATTGGAGCCACTTGAAAAATTGTCCTAAATGTCCTTAACTGCCTTGAGACTATTAGTTTTAATTAACACACTGTTATACCATTCGTATTCAAACAGGCCAATTGCCTGCCAAGGATGGAAATGAATTTGGTCCTAGCAACTTAGGTGGTGTTGCCCTATTAAGAGAGGCATACTATTTTGCTCAATTATAAGACACCTTGATAATTTTGCTAGCACTCCATGAAATACCCTAAAATGTGAAGAGTTCCAGTTCCTCCAAATATGTAACACCCCTTACCCGTAACCGATGCCAGGACAGGGTTTGAGGTGTTACCAGACTTAAACGTACACAATTTCGTAAATCGGGCCATAAAATTTCATTTAAATTAAAAATATTCAATCACATGCATAATGTCCCTTACACGAGCTACCGAGGCTCTAAACATGCATTAAAGGCGGTTTGGAACTAAACCGAGAACTTTGGAAAGTTTTGGAAAAACTTAGAAAAATTTTCATGAAATAGGGTCACACGCCCGTGTCCTTAGGCCGTGTAACTCTCTGTTTATGATGCCAGCAAAACAAATTGAACCACATGGCCAGGCCACACACCCGTGTGCTAGGCTGTGTCCTCCACACGACTGAGACATATGGCCTTATGGCTAGCCCTTAAGCTAATTTCCAAACCTTTTTGTTGCCTTAATCTTTCACAAGCTTAACCACTTTAAAGACACACATCATAGCATCATTTTAATGATTTAGTGTACTTCACTAAGGTATATTCTTAACATTAACATGGTATCGTTCACAAGTTACACATACTCGTATAATGCCATATTTAGACACGACAATTCATATTCATTGACCCTGCCATGTGATGACTACTTTTACCAAACTTTCATGATCATCAATTTATCAAGTAGTCTCATTTAACATCAAGTGTTCATGTTCAAACATTATCAACTTATTTCCATATTATACATTTACCACGTGGATATGATCATTTGGATTGGTCAAGAAACATCCATCATGCATATATGTCATAATACCAATCATACATGTCTCACAAGCATAAACATATCACTACATCATAAGCATTAGAATTTATCATGGATAACTAGGCTTACAAGCCACAATCATTATAAGCCATATCCCTTGGCTATATATAATGAATCAATATAAGCTGATACATTTGGCTAATCATAACACATTTATCATAAAAACTAAGTCCCTATACATGCCACTCACTTGAAGACGTTTAAGATTCATCAATACCCCGAAAGTGATAGCTTGACAGTGTGATGCTGCCTCCGACGATCTCCAACCCCGAGCTAACCTGACAACACTAAAGAAATAAAAAGGAGGGAGTAAGCTTTACGCTTAGTAAGTCCATATGAAAATAATAAGCAATAGGCCAACATGCTTCTCCAGGTAATACAACCATAATTACACTTTTACTTATATTCTGGTCAAGCTATTTTCTCGAGTCATAGTTACTTAATTATTAATATCTGGAGTTACAAAACTCCAAATTAAGATCTGCTAATTTTCCCTAAAGCTATACTCACATATCTTCTTACCATAAATTTTTAGAATTTTTGGTCTAGCCAATAAGTACAGTTTATTCTTTAAAGTTACCCTTGTTCTACTATTTGACAGCTTCGACCTTTCCCCACTAAAATTTAATTATCTCACAGTACGGGATTCGATTAATGTTCCCGTCTATTTCTATTGAAAATAGACTCATTAGGGATTTATTCATATAAATTCTAACCCATAATTATTCTTGTAAAATTTTAGTGATTTTCCAAAGTAAAGATAGGGGATCCCAAAATCACTCGACCCTGTCTCACAAAAATTTAAATATCTCATAATATGCAATTCTTTTTACTTACACTGTTTCCTCTATGTGAAACTAGACTCAATAAGCTTTAATTTAATATCTTATTAAGTCTCTAATTCAATTTCCACAATTTTTGGTGGATTTTCAACGTCACTTAACTGCTATTATCAAACACTGTTTTAGTGCAATATAATGATGACTATCATAGGATGACATAATAACATGATCACCAAGATTATTCATCATTCAAGCATTCTAGCTCATTAATCAAATATTCGTATATATATGCATAAATATACCTTTTCGTCATATATCATCCTATAACAAGGCATTACTCATGAGTATAACATACGTACCTGTACGTATCCGTAGCATATCGAATAACATTACCTTCATTACCATGCCCATCTCGGGACTCTCATCGCATCATACATTATAATACCAGTTGAACACTTGCAATACTATTGGATACACGGAAACTTGCACATAAGTGGCACATAAACATACATAGGCAAAGCTACTTCATAACATGTAACACATCCATAATGAACTCGGACCTTTCAATGAGCTCGGATGTTACATGTATTGCATCCATTATGAACTCGGACTCAATGAGCTCAGAAGCTTGCATCCATAATGAACTTGGACCTCTCAACGAGCTCGAATGCCACATATATCATGAATTCGGACCACTCAACGAGCTCAAACTTCTTAATTCCTAGTGACATGTCACTTGTATCCTAAACTATTCCTAAGGTTCAAACGGGGTTTTCCTTACTTGTACATAGCATCCTTATCGCACTTTCTGGTCATGTCGTGAACAACGACCATAATATCATTCATGGTTACAAATTCACCATCCTCATATTCATGAAATAAACATGGCATTGCTCATAATAACATTTAGGCATTTGTCACATAATACAATCATCATATCAGCTATATAATTATTCACCACATAATGTTAACACATCAATTTAAGTTCAAGCATAAACAATGATATTATTACATTATTATTGACATACGAACTTACCTCGAATGTGAGCACGGCTATTTATTCTGATTTAGTCCATAATCTCATTCATTTCCCATAATTTCCACTAAATCACACTTTTATGACAAATTTTGTAATTTTTACAAAACGGTCCTTTTTGATAATTTCACCGAAAATCACTTAGTAAAAGTAGTTTATCACACACCGAGCATTCATATTCTACCATTAAACATCAAAACACATGCATTTCATCCATGGGTAAATTTTTAAACACAAACCCTAGCTCAAAATAATGGTGGAAATAGCTAAATCGAGTTACCGAGACTTCAAAAATGTAAAGAACATTAAAAACGGGGCTTAAAAACACTTACTATTGAGCTTGGAACCTTGAAAACCCTAGCCATGGTTTTCTCCTTGGTTCACACGGCCATGGGGTAGAAGATGGACAAATTTTGGCTTTTAATTTGTCTTTTAGTCCATTTAATCACTAAATGACCAAATTACCCCTAAAGCCTTTCTTTGGAATTTTTACCATGTATGTCCATTTTTGTCCAAATTTTTAGAACTTGGTCAAATTACTATTTAAGGACCTCTAATTAATGATCCAATTCAATTTCATGTTAAAAACTTCTAGAACTCAAGTTTTTACAATTTATTCAATTTAGTCCTTAAAGTCAAATTAAGCACTTTTCTCATAGAATTTCTTCATGCAATTTTCACACAATCATATAATCATATCATAGGCCTTATAATAATCATAAAATAATTATTTCTAATTCGGATTTGTAGTCTCGAAACTACTGTTCTGACTAAGCCCTAATTCGGGATGTTACAAAATATGCCAAGTAATAATCCCAAAGAGGCATTGCCAATCCACCTCACCCAAGCACATATTTTGTTGATTCTTCAAGTTCGACACAAGCCACTCGTACAAGTCTCTAGAATAAAACCAATTAGGCCTTCCTACTAGAATTAACTGATCCTAGATATCTCTTGCTGTAAGACGTCTCTGATGAAATGTAACACATCCTCGAAGTCATGTTCGCAAAACCCACAAGCTCTATCATGCCCAATACCTTGATTCACTCTTTCCACATTGGTAAGTAAACGTTACTTGAATGCAAGCCAAATGAATAACCTAACCCTTTGGGGGCCCTGGAATTTCCACAGAATCTACCATACCGATTCTTTTAGATTCCACGACCTTTCCCGAAGTTTCCCATAGGGACTTTTAAAAGAGAAGGAACCTATAGAAGTACCACTCCAAGTGATTTAGATCCTTTTACCGGGTGAGGTGGAAGAATCCCCATAATTTTTTGGATCACCTCATCTGATAACTATAGTTGAAAGAGGTCAAGATTTCAAAAGCCTTCTTCTGTAATCATATCACTAAGTAAACAATCCATATCAAGATTAGAATGGGATGGAATCTGATTAAGTAGAGGGCCAACATTCAGAGGGATCCCGCTAACATTTGATACTACTTCTATCCCACACTGACCATATTAAATTCTCACGAATAAGTGGTTAGGCCTTTGAGAGAGCTCTCTAAGGAAAAGAATATCTTCCACGCGATAAGGTCTCATGTAATCCATTCCGAATACCATACTTCGTTTGAAGAAAACAAACCCAAAGTGTATTGGTATCTGTCACAATGCTGAAACCAAGTTCCATCGTAAAGGAACTATTATGGTCCCTCATCTATCTAAAACCTAGCCCACCATGAGATCAAGGTTAGCAAATAGTTTTCCAACTAACCAAGGCCATCTTTTTTCTACCATTTGAAAAGCCTCAAATAAACTGTCTAACCATGTGTTTATTTTCCTCACAAAGACCTTTAGGAATTATCATTGATTGCATGAAATAACTGGGAATCGATAATATGATTGACTATGCCAAAGTGGCCCTACTAACAAAAGATAACTACCTTGCATCCTAACTACGCAATTTACTGTGAACTTTATCTACTACAAATCGTAGAGTGCTGTTAGTTATCTTGTCATGAAAGAGAGGCACCCCCAAATAGGAACCAAGATTCTTCACTCTATGAAATCTGAGGATATCACTTATGTGCCCCCTAATTCATCATCCACTCTTTTTGAAAAGAAGATGTTAGTCTTCCTTGCATTGATTCGATGCCCAAAGTAATCACAGAAACTTTCCAATATTCTTTTGAATACCTTGGCTTGATGAGCTTGACAAAAAAAAGATCAGATCATCTGCAAAGAATAGATGAGAAAGGGGTGGACCTGATCAAGAAAAACGTATAGAGGACCATTGTTTAGATTTAATGATCGATCGAATATTGTGACCGAGCCACTCCATACATAGGAAAAATAGGTAAGGGGATAACAAAAACTCCTGACGAAAACCCCTTGTTGGCCAAAATTTCTTTGTTGGAATTCCATTCCATAAAATTTGTATAGTAGAATTCGTAATAACAGACATAATAACATTGTGGAGTAAGTTCGAAATACCTGTACCCTGAAGAGGGCATCAATGAACTCCCAATGCATTTGAGCATAAGCCTTCTCCAGATCAATTTTAATAGCCAACCATGTCCTATTCTTCTACTTTCTCTTGATGGAATGGATCACTTCTTGCACAATAATAATGTTGTCTATGGTATTCCTTCCCGTAATGAAGCTCTCATGCTTTTGCGCAATAATATTTGAAAAGATTACTTTAAATCGATTAGCAATAGCCTTCATAACCAGCTTATAGAGAACCGAGCAAAAGCTTATAGGTCAAAATTGCAAAAAGCTCTCAAAGTTTTGAACCTTGAGGATAAGGACAATTAAGTTGTTGTTCAACTCTGGATCGATACATTCTCCTGTAAAGATAGAGGCACCAACTTGGTCCCACTAATTTTGATAGAAAATTACATGAAAACCATCACTGTTCGGTGCTTCTAATGGGGTCATATCAAACAGAGTTGCCTTAATTTCCTCACCTGAGTTCAATTTACTTAAAAACTAGACCTCTCCCTATGAACACCCACATCCTTTTCACTAGAAGGGAGAATATTATTAAAATCCCCAATCACCGGCCAAGGAACCTCTTTGCCTGGAATAACCACTTTCAGTTATTCCTAGAGGTATCTCTATTTTTGACTCTCAGGACTACCATAAACAAAGATGACAAGAACATGCTACCTAAGAGATCTATTAAAAAACCAAATCAAAACGAATTGGGGATGACTTTGGAGTACCTCAACACGAGCCGACTCCTTCCACCCAATCAAATACCCCTAGAAAAACTAATTGTCTCCACATGGTGAGAGAACTAAAATATGAGATTAGCGATAATCGAATCAACTTTACCACCATGAACTTTCGTCTCCAAAAGACCCATAATATTAGACTTGTGCTCCCGATTGTACTCACGGAAAATACAAGGGAACTTAATGCTAGCACATCCTTGACAATTCTAGGAAAATATGGATAAACACATAAATCAAATAAGAAATGAAAAACTAATCTTTAATGATCGGAGAAGCACATCTCTTCTTGACGCATCCCATCACTATTTAACACCTTTTTACCATCTTTTATCCCAAATTGGGATTGATAAGTTTGACCATAGAATTCATTGTGTCAGACAAAGGGACCCTAGAATTCCCTATATTCTTAAAATGACCCACACGGTCTCGGATGGTTTTGTTAAGAGTACCACTTCAAACAACACCTCCTTTTCCCTCCGAGCCATGCTCATTGAAAGCCAAATGGCCTTTGCCAGCCTCAATCGACCCAACATTCCTGGCAGATTTAAGAAATTTTAAGTCGACATTCTCTTTAAAGAAGATAGTCAAATGTCTCTCAAGGTCCAAAATACCAGTACTTAGTTCCACCATTGACTCAGCCGATTCTTCAAATGTGGGATTGAAGTGCGAAATGGTAACTGATGGTGAATCAACAGGAAAAGTTGAGTCAATAGCCTTTCCAACCAGTGGAATAGGTGAAGCAAGTAAATCGCTAATACTAGAAGGAGTCGTTGACTCTTTTACACCCAAGTGAGGTTCTATAGGATGATCCGAAAGTACAGGGACCACCAACGCCCGACTGAAGGTTGCAGATAAGAAGATAGAATTCTCTAAATCTGACCCAAGTACTAAACCATGTTGTTCACTAAGGGCCCATTGTGCGTTTCTATTACTCTCTAACTTAGGCTCATTTCCCTCTATAGCTGCAATCCCACAATATTGTTGGAAAAAATCTAATTTGAAAATGTTTTTCTTGCACAGCGGAAAATAAACATTTTAAAAATCGACTCGATTTGTGATATTTATAGTAATAAACTTTAAACTAAAATTGTACCTACATTTTTGGATAAGCGGATCCTTAATATTTTTCAGCTTTCAACCAAACGATCTTCTTCATTATTTTTGTGAGAGTAGGCTCGAACCAATTGAATCAAAACAGAGAACAAAAAAAGTTTTCCCTTTAGGGTGAAAACTTAAATTCTCTCTTCTATAATAGAAACTGGTAAAATTGTTATTTTGAAAAATATATTTATAAGTTGAGAATAAAATCTCTTTATATTTTGGCAGAATAAAAATCTCTCAAAGTTGTGTTAATAGCTCTATCGGCGCCATCCATTTATAAGAAGAGAATGTAGAACCCTTGTAGAGCTGTAGAGGTTTATTTTAAATAGATAAACAATATCCTACTTAGAGTAGGAGAGGGCTAAACGACTCACCCTTACATTTCTACTAGGGTTGCCTCCCCTTTCATGTTATATGAGGGGTTTTGGGCCTCTTTCACATATTAAATAATTTTCTCATCCCAATTTTACTTCAATAAATTTTGACGATTTTACCCCCAGTAAAATTTTGGGAAAATTCATTCAATATGTCACAACTTAAAATATTCACTGTGAGAATATTCAATGTGTCACAACTTAACATGTTCACTGTGAGAATAGTTTATTTTCATTTTCGAACTTTAAAACAGTCCAAAAACATAAACTCATTCTTCCATCAAAATTTAAGTAGTCCTATATAGGATTGTAAATTTTCATTTTCATTTTCAGCTCCATTTCTATTTTTGGTAACCTACATTTTGTTCCAAATGATTCTATTTCTCCATTTTGGAGAAAACCATAATCATTCTTGAATGTTTCCCATTTTTCTTTTTTTATTCATTCTGTTCATTTTTATTCAAACACGCAATTCATTTCTAATTTCAACGAGCTAGCGGAGGGACCAATTGGACATATGTGGTTGAGACTCAAATGATTTATAATTAAATTCTAGCTTTTCGCGTATTGATTATAAACTCATTTAGTCACGAATTCGTTCCACTATAGTATCAATACTGAGCTCTCCCCAACGACATACCATTACGAAAACAACTGCTCAGTTCTCATCCAATTAACTTGTCATAAGTGTGTTAACCTCATAGGATATCATTGATCTTTTTGGTATAATATCCGTTCTCCCAATTTGATCCTAATTTATCTTAAGGTAACAATTACATCTTCCTTCATAAAAAGTCAATCACTATCAAATACTAATCAAGTCATCCATCACAAATATGGACGACTCGTGGCCACATTTGGTTTTCATCAACCATGTGATGCCAACTAAAGGATATTATTTACCCATGATTTGGGCTATGAATTCCACTTTTTTGAACGATACTACATGCTACAGAAGTCATACACCCAATGCACCAGCTTTTGGTTCCTTATCTATATGAACTCAGGCTTTTACTTACATCAAAGTGTACGAGTCACGCATATATAGTCCGCTATCCACTCGGGGTTTAGGTATGTCACACTATGAATGTCACAAGTGAATAAATCCATAAATGGATTCAAGATCTATTTTGCGTGGGTCCTTTTTGACGTACTATCAGTCTAGTCAGTCACATCTATGTCTTTATCTTCTGGGAGTCATCTGCTTCAATGCCCTAGACAAGGTATCTCCCTAACTGGACTTGATAGACAACATATTAGTCTTTCAATTAGTTTGCTCATTTTCGATTAGAATAAGGACATGTTTAGGTTTGTCTACTAATACAAGCTGTCTTTCTGTACTACGATTCGACCACGTAATACCGCTTAGTATTAGTTAAACACTTAAGCAACCAATGAGCAACATTTGCTTCTATTTTGCTTTGCATGCAAAAACCATATGATGACAATAATACAATGTATATTAATTTAATTCACGAATAATTTTATTAATCGCTCTATCTGAAAAAATTACAAATGTACTTAGACAAAAATATTACACTTAGGGCACCAAATCCAACAAATATACGCCAGGCCCAATCGCATTCTCTTGACCCACCACACTTAAAAGTTTAGTTACCTTCACAAAAGGCCCACCTATTGATTCAGTTAACCCCATTGACTTGCCCCGTGACCTTCCTCTCAAAAATTCCCATTGCTAGAAATTCACCGTCGATAAATCAGTTGATGCCACACCATTATCCGCCTCTCCCTTGCCCAGATAAGACAAGGCATTAAATCTAGAGCCCACCGACTCATTAGTTAGAACTTTAGCCTTTTAATTCTTATTTTCTCTCGGGTTGTGTAGGATTTTCTCTTAACAAGCATCAATGGCCTAAAAGCCTTCGCCGTCTCCACCGTTCTCTCTCCCGTGGGCAAAGACGTAGGTACTACCTTTATTTTTATAGCACGGTCCAACACTGCCACGGTTGTAAGGCACAAGTCTTTCATGTACCTATATGAGCCACAAGTAGACTGTCGGCAAAGACTCATATTCAACCCACTGGATCGTGCCATTGACCATGATTTGCTAGACTAGCGGCTTCACTAAGCTAATGTACACCGCCATTCGGGCAAACCACCCCCTTGACTCATTGCCTGTCTTAAAATCAAGCTTCGCTACCTTACCAACCAAATAGGGTGTAGGGGACACACAGCCGAATTACACGCTCATGGGGCAGACCGTGTGTCACACACGGCCTAGACACATGCCCGTGTGTCTACCTATGTGGATAATTTTAAGGCTATTTTCCAAGCCATTTGCCACCCTTAAAAATTTACACACATAATTTCACTTAATAGCATACAACAAGGCACATTTAATTATACAAGCAAATACATTCATGGTTAATCTATGACTTTATAATGTGGACATATCACATACTCCAACCATTATACTTCCATATGACATTCCACACCAATTTCATACTTATTCATCTTTGTAAGTCTTCTTTCAAGTTATTCAATTACACCATAAATATGTTCATACCTAATAATCCTCATTCATCTATTAAATACATATGCTATTCATCTCACATATCATCCACAAACAACCAAAACCACATCCAAATATAAACACATTTGCATGCATGCATAAATGATTAGGGTTACAACCCAATAATCAATATGAGCCACCTCTCATGGCCATTTACAAAATGAATCACAATACTATCGTGAGCCAACATATTTGGCTAATCAATATGACATATAACGAAAAGACCAAGTCCCTATACATGCCATACTCAAAATGATAAGTCTAACTATACCCAGTTATCCAATTGATAGTGTGATCGAGTCTCCGACGTCCTCTGATCCCTGAGCTAGCTTGGCGACACTATAAAAGATGGAAAGTAAGGGGGTAAGCATAAAGCTTAGTAAGTTCACATGCAAATAAAATGCAACTTAAACGAGCATTAATCATATATTAACATATTGAACATAATCTTGTATTTTCATCAACTTCTGAACCTTAATTTTCACACATATATACATATGCATAATTTTACCACAAGTTCATCATATCTCATGGCATTCTCATGAGTTCGGTGTACATACCTGTGCCCACTCGTACAAAATGGCTTACTTTTGCTTCTTTGTTGTATTCATTAAGATTACACATTACCCTTTGGGCTTCTCTTTGGATTACCCGTTGAGCACTCGGAATACTATCGGATACATTGGAATCCTACACCTAAGTGCTTTATATGTATCCAATGCTATTTCATATCTCATATCACATGTTGCTCGCTTTTGAGCTATTCACAGGTCTACTCATACAGGCTGTCAAGTATTTGCAACATATGCCGGACTACTGCGCCATCAATAGTATGAACGAGACCAGTACCCAGACCGCCATAACATGAGTCTCATAATCATGAACTCAGACCATAACTCATGAGTTCAAATCACATAAATCATGAACTCAGACCACAACTCAATAAGTTCTGATCACATAATTCCTAGTGACATGTCACTTGTATCCTAACTATTCCTAAGGTTCAAACGGGATTCTTCGATACCACATCTCTGTCAAATTTGCTCGTAATGTCAATTCCAATATCCATAGCACCAATCACATACTCATGAAATATTCAAAGCATAATTCATAATAAAAATGTAAGCATTTAAACACATGATACAACATCACATTAAATATGTATATACTCACCATACATGCAATATTAGAGCATTTAATGTATGATACATGTTGCTTATTTGCAAATGAACTTACCTCGATTTCAAAACGATAGAAACGAGCCTAATCCTCGTAAACTATGTTTTTCCCCAATCAAGACCCGAATAATGTTTTTCTTGATCAATAATGCCAAAATTAACTTGTTCAATACATATATTGGTCAAATCGACCCATAACACATAATTTGGTAAAATTACCATTTTACCCCTAACTTTTCACTTATTTACAAATAAGTCCTTTTTAGGTGTTTTCACTAAAAATCACTTAGTAAAAGATGTTAAACACACACCAAACTTTGATATTCTTCCATTAATCAACAAAATACAAACATGTTACAGATGGGTCAAATTTCATACATGAACCCTAGCTCAAAATATGGCTAGAAATGGATAGATCATGCTTCAAAGATCTAAAAAATAGAAAGAACATAAAAAACGTGACTAGGATACACTTACAATCAAGCTTGAAAAGTTGAAAACCCTAGCTATGGAGAGCATGTAATTTTCGGCTAGTACATGGAGAAGATGAGAAAATTTTGACTTGATTTTCCCTTTTTATTCTTTTTTTTACCAAATGACAAAAATGCCCTTAAGGCATTTCTTTCAAATTTTCCCTATTCATTCCCATTTTTGTCCAAAATTTTAGAACTTGGTTTAATTGCTATTTCAAGACCTCTAATTAATAATCCAATGCAATTTCATTCTTGAAGCTTCTAAAACTCAAGTTTTGCAACTTATTCAATTTAATCCCTAAAGTTAATTGGACATCTTAGGCATAGAATTTCTTCATAAATATTTCACACAAGCATGCAATCATGTCATAGATCATCAAATAATCATATAATAATTATTTCTATTTTGAATTTGTGGTCTCAAAACTACTATTTTCACTAGACCCTAAATCGGGATGTTACATTACCATTCATTCTATTTTAAGGTAACTATGTAAGGCATATTCAATCAATTTGACCTCAAGCCCTACACACATCCTCATTGCCCTTGTTAGTCATATAGTCCATAATAACATCAAAACATATATGGGTTCAACAACAATCAAGTTTCCATACACATATGCTTTCCACAACATGTATTCATTTAACATGTATAAATCTTCTCTTTATATTACAAGTATAATTTCTTAATAGTTCATCTTGAGTTCAAATTATTTCATGTCAGAACTTTACTCATATCATTCGAAATATAAAGGTCACACAAGTAGTAGTACACTCAAGGTGTACAAGTCTATAATCAAGGATGAATATTCTTATTAAATAATTTCCATGTACAAATATCATCATATCATACTTTCATATATCACTTGTCATGTATCATCATTTTCTTATATTTTAGATGGATACGTGTAATAACTTATTTTATTATTCATATCTTCTCATGTTTGGATTGTCACCCGTTGAATTTATTTGAAATATCGATGGATACACAAGTAGTACACTCAAGGTGTACAAATCAGGATCTGCCAATTCATATTCAATGGTACCCATAAGGTACTATTTTAGAGAGCACACTCTTAAGCCACACATGTATACAACAGGATTACCAGTCCAGGCTAAATCCTTTTTATGACATATGCTTTAAGGAGCTTGATCTGGATTACCTGTCTAGGCTAAATCCAATCCAAAACATATGCTCGAGAGGACTTATATCAGGATTACCTGCCCGGGCTAAATCCTTTCTTTAATGAGGTCAATAAGATTACTCATCTGAGCTAACTCCCTTCAGCAACAAATGCAGGACCTCATTCATTTCGGGAAATCACATAAACATTGATTTTCCATTTATTCAGCCGAGATTTAATCTGTTTTCAAGAATTATTGGGAATGTGATTATCTCATACATCCATAACATTAATATAATTCAAATAAACACATTCCACATTCATTTCAGGCGTAAAAGTAACATTTTTATCATTTATCATTTTTCAGGCATTATCGCTGATCGGGCTTTGTCAAATACAATTTTAATGTCATATATATATGATATTTATACAATTCACAAACACAACATTTAATTCAAGCATATAAATATACATGATTTAGTTACATGAACTTACCTCAACAATGTTCGTGTACGTAAAATCTACTAATCCGACATTTTCCTTTTTCCTCGTTCTAGCTCCGAATTTGGTCTATCTGGATCTATACGAGTAAATTTTATATCAATTTATCACATTTCATATTCAAGTGGACTCAATCTACATACTAGGCAAAATTACTATTTTGCCCCTAATTTTTCCATAAATTCCCATTTCATCCCTAAGCTCGGAAAATGAAATTTATGCAATTTACTCCCTATTCCAAGCCTAACCAAAATTTTAATATAGAATTTATAGCACATATTTTCTATAAATTTTAGAATTTTTCATCAATTTTCACAACTTTACATTTTAGTCCCTAGATCATATTTTCATCAAAAATCACTTTGTAAAAGTTGTTTATCTATCAACAACATTTCATTTTCTACCAAAAATTTCTAATTTTTAGCATATAAATCCATGACCTAATTTCCATACTCTGATAACTCTTGAAATTGATCCCCCAAATTGATAGATTAAGCTATCTCAGTTTTAAAAATATCAAAATTACTAAAAACGGGACAAGAAAAGTTACCCAGTTTGGCCAAGAAAGTTTCTTCTCTCTCTTCTAGGGTTTCCATGGAATATTTTGGAGAAGAAGATGATATAAATGATTTTTATTTCTATTTAATTAATTTATCATCTTTAAGAATTTTTGATTTTCTATTTAGTCCTTAGCCTTTTTCTAGTTTTCCATGGATGAATCATCCAAAAATATCTACTAACTTTTCATTAATGGTCTAATTACCATATACGGACCTTAATTTTTGAATTCCATAGCTATTTAATCCTTGTAGCTACTAGAATTCAACTTTTGCATTTTAGGCGATTTAGTCATTTCCCTAATTAAACACATAATCGATAAAATTTTCGTATTGAAGTTTTCATATGACATTACCAACATAATATAGACCATATAATAAAATAAAAATTAATTTTTATTTTTGGCTCAAATTTTTGGTCTCGAAACCACTGTTCCGATTTCACCGAAATTGGGCTGTTACAACTCTCCCCTTTAAGGAATTTTTGTCCTCAAAAATTTTACCAGTAAAGAGATTCAAACATTACTCTCTCTCATAGTTTCCTCCAGTTCCTAGGTAGCTCCCTCTATATCATGTCATTGTTAGAAATTTCTACTAAAGCTACCTTTTTATTTCTCAGCTTTTCTCTCCAAGTACCATAATTTCAATCAATCTCTCACTGTAAGTCTTGTCAGGCTGAATTTAACATTTATCAAAGCAATAACAGATGATGGGTCTGATCGATACTGTCATAACACATATACTCATAAAAACATTGTGAACTCTATAGAATTCTGATAATAATACCAATCAATACTCAACAGGTCCAATTCTTTTCAATAATCTTATATGGCCCGATAAACCATAGACTTAATTTGCCTTTACAGCCAAACCGGGGAACTTTCTTTCATGGAAAAACTTTCAAAAATATTTTGTTGCCAATCTAAAACTCTATCTCTTTTTGTTTTTAGATTCACATTGGATTTTAGACGATAAAATACTGCTTTTAAACTACCTCAGATCCCTTTTATCTTTCTTTGGTTTCAACGATTCAAACCAACTACATGTATCTTTTCTCATTGAACTTAGTTCAAAACACCGAAGTTTTACACTTGTGACGATATAAAACCTCATTCGATAAAATTTTATACTTGACTGTTAACTGTTACTATATACAAATTCAACTAATGACAAATATTTCTTTTTCAATTTCATTCGGATTATAAAATATAGCACCAAAACATATTTTCAAAAATATGAATCATATGTTTAGAATGATCATTCATTTGAGAAAGAAATACTGTAAAAGCCCAAATTTCAGTGAAATCGAAACAATGGTTTTGAGACCACAAATCCGAGCCAAAAATAAAATTTATTTTAATTTTATTATATGATCTGTATTATATTAGAAATTTCATGTGAAAATTCTGATAAGAAAATTTTACCGAGTATGTGTTTAATTACGGAAAGGACTAAATCACGTAAAGTGCAAAAGTTGTGTTCTAATAGCTAAAGGTATTAAATAGCTATAGAACTTTAAATTGGAGGTCTTTATATGGTAATTAGACCATTAATGAAAAGGTAGTAGATATTTTTGGATGATTCATCCATGAAAAATTAGAAAAAGCCTAAGGACTAAATTAGAAATCAAAATTATTAAAGATGATAAATTAAGTAAATAGAAATAAAAATTATTTTTATCATCTTCTTCCCCAAAATATTCCACGAAAACCCTAGGAGAGAGAGAGAAGAAACTTTCTTGGCCAAATTGGGTACGTTTTCTTTGTCCCATTTTTAGTAATTTTGATATTTTTGAAACCAGGATAGCTTAATCTATCTATTTGAGGGATCAATTTGAAGAGTTATCAAAGTATGGAAATTAGGTCATGGATGTATATGTTGAAAATTTGAAATTTATGGTTGAAAATGAAAGGTTGTTGATAGATAAACAACTTTTACAAAGTGATTTTTAATGAAAACATGATTTAGGGACTAAAATGTAAATTTGTGAAAATTGAAGAAAAAATTTGAATTTTGTAGAATATATGTGCTATAAATTTTATGGTGAAATTTTAGTTAGGCTTGGAATAGGGAGTAAATTGAATAAATTTCATTTTCCGTACCTAGGGACGAAATGGGAATTTATGGAAAAGTTAGAGGCAAAATGGTAATTTTTCCTAAGATGTAAATTGAGTCCATTTGAATATGAAATGTGATAAATTGATGTAAAATTTACTCGTATAGATCCGAATAGACCAAATTCGGAGCTAGATCGAGAAAAAGAGGAAAATGTCGGATTAGTAGATTTTACGTACACGAACAATTGTCGAGGTAAGTTCGTGTAACTAATTTGTGTTTGGTTATATGTTTGAATTATATGTTGTGTTCTGAATTGTATAAATATCATATATATATGTGACATTGAAGTTGTATCTGACAAAGCCCGATCAACGATAATGCCTGAAAAATGATAAATGATAAAAATGTTACTTTTATGCTTGAAATAAATGTGGAATGTGTTTATTTGAATTATTTGAATGAAATGGATGTATGAAATAATCACATGCCCGATAATGCTTGAAAAATGTTTAAATCATGGTTGAATAAATGAAAAATCGATGGATATGTGATTTCTCGAAATGAATAAGGTCCTACATTTATTGTTGACGGGATTTAGCTTAGATGAGTAATCCTATTGACTTCATTACAGAAAGGATTTAGCCCAGACGGGTAATCCTGATATAAGTCCTCTCGAGCATATGTTATGGATTGGATTTAGCCAACGGGTAATCCAGATCAAGCTCCTTAGAGCATCTATCATAAAAAGGATTTAGTCTGGACTGGTAATCCTGTTGTATATATGTGTGGCTCGAGAGTGTACTCTCTAAAATAGTACCTTATGGGTACCATTGAATATGAATTGACGGATCCTGATTTGTACACCTTGAGTGTACTACCTTTGTATCCATCGATATATCAAATAAATTCAACGGGTGACAATCCAGACATGAGAAGATATGAATGATAAAATGAGTTATTACACGTATCCGTCTGAAATACAAGAAAATAATGATACATGACAAGTGATATATGAAAGTATGAGATCTTGATATTTGTATATGGAAATTATTTGATGAGAATGTTCATCCTTGATTATAGACTTGTACACCTTGAGTGTACTACTACTCGTGTGACCTTGATATTTTGAATGATATGAGTAAAGTTATGACATGAAATAATCTGAACTCGAGATGAACTATTATGAAATTATACTTGTAATATAAAGAGATGATTTATTCATGTTAAATGAAAACATGTTGTGGAAAGCATATGTGCATGGAAACTTGATTGTTGTCGAGCCCATATATGTTTTGATGTTATTATGGAATATATGACGAATAAGGGCAATGAGGATGTGTGTAGGGCTTGAGGTCAAATTGATTGAATATGTCTTACATAGTTACCTCAAAATAGATTGAATGGTAAGTTAAGTACCATGTTATACAAACTTACTAAGCATTTTATGTTTACTTAGTTTTATTTCCCTGTTTTAGAGTAAATCGGAAGCTCGTTGGATTGGAAGCTTAGCAGAGACCACTCACACAATCCATCAGCCCATGGCGGTACAATATGGTAAAGCAATTATGGTTACAATGGCAAGTATAGGTTATATCGGTCATATTGGCATGTAAATGTAAATGATTATTGTAATCTAGTCGTTTGAATGGCTAGTGATGATTATGTTTTGGTAAATGTATATATTTGTATTTAAGTTTATTTTATGGAGATAACAAAAGTGTTTGTTATTGATTGATTGAGAAAGGTTAAAATGAGTATGCTTATAAAAGGTAAGATTAAAAGCATGAGTGCATGTAACAATGTATCATATCAGATGTTATAAATTGCTTGAATTCAATGCTTGGATTGGTTGGTGTTTGGATGTAAGTTTGGTGTAAGAATTTGGTATGATTTTGGGTGAGAAATGAAGCTAGGAATAGCTTTATTTTGTCCACACAGGCAGACACACGGGTGTGTGTCTAGACCAAGTGTGACACACGGCCTGGTACATGGCCATGTAGTTAGGCTGTGTGTCCCTTGCACCTTAAATTCGAGAAAACAGAATGCTCAGGATTGAGCACACGGGTAGAGACACGGGTGTGTGTCTCAGCCGTATGTGCTACATGGACTAGCACCGAGCATGTGGCATGGCCGTGTGCACAAGTCAGAGAGTTACATGGGGTCGAACATGGCTTGTAGCACGGGCGTGTCCTAGAGTCACACGGGTGTGTCCCTTGGACCACATGGGCGTGTGAGCGCTGCACCTTGGAAAATTTTTGAAATTTCGTGAAAAATTCTTAGAGTTTCTGATTAAGTCCCGACTCGATTCTAATGCTCGTTTTGAGCCTCGATGGTCCATTTAAGGGACGTTATGAATAAATCTTGAGGAATGAATAGTAAATGTTTAAATTATCTGAAAATGTTCTGAAAGTTCCAGTAGTGCTCCATAACCTGTTCCGGCGACGGATACAGGTTAGGGGTGTTACAAATATTGCTAAAATGTAATCGTATACCCAGAGCTTCTTGTAACTTGTTTTAGAATCGAAATATGAATTGTAGATCTCTATCAGAAATAATAGAAACTAGAACATGATATAATATGATAGTCTAAAAAACAGACAATTCAAACAATTTATTAAGTGAGAAATCCATTCATACCAAGATAAAATGTCCAGGCTTCTTCAAACAATTGATAATTACGCAAATAGTATTTTTTTTCTTTTTCATAGACAGGGAGAATCCTAATATAAAATTCATAGTAACTTTGTCCCATTTCCATTTTGGTATTTTCACTGATTATAACCATCTTGAAAGTATCATCTCTATCTTACTGATACATCCATCATTTAAATATAGATTCAGAAATACCACCTTTCATTCTGGGCTACCAGTATATCTTTTTTTTTTCAAATCGTTGTGCATCTTATCATTTCCTAGATAAACAAACATAGTACCACCGTGATCATTCATGTAAAATTTTCTGTAAATGTTCCAAATTCTTCAGTACTATCTCGGAATAACAGATGATCATCAGATTTAAATCTGCTATCCTGATTCAATAATTATCTCATTCTGTATTCGTTTAACTTACAACTCATTATCACTTTTATGGGCTTCACAAATCTGTTGTAGAAACATCAGCTTAGCTTTAAGCTCAGCTGAAATTATTCTTTCATCGGACAATAGCAATCGAGTATTTATTGCTCATAAAGCAAACAAAGAATTTTCTACTCAAAATATCAACAACTATATTTACTTTTCCTGAATGATAATCAATTACCAAATCAGGGTCTTTCAATAATTCAAACCATCTACTCTGTGTTAGATTCAAATCTTTCTATACCATCGGGTGTTTTAAAATTTATGATCAGTATATATATATGATATTTTCACCATACAGATACTGCTACCAAATTCTCAGTGCAAACACAGTAATTGTCAATCCAAGATCATATATCGGGTAATTCTTTTCCTGTTGCTTTATCTGGCTGGAAGTATAAACCATTACTTTACCTTTCTTCATCAAAATACAGTCTAATTCGTTCAATGGTCTATTACTGTGATAATAAATTCCTTACCCGATTCAGACTTAACCAGAACTGATGCTTCAGTCATCAGGGCTTCCAACTGATCAAAACTTTACTAACATTTGTTAGTCCATTCAAATCTTACATCTTTCTGTAATATCTATATCATTGATGTAGATATAATAAAAAACACTTTCACAAAAATTAAAAAGGATATTGAAGCTTTAAATTATTCTGAGTTCACAATCATCAGATAGTTTATAACCATAATACTATAATAGATATGATGTTTCCACAATATAAATGGAACAATACTTCAACCTCAATAATATTTTTCAAATAAAAGACGAAAACCAAGGGTGGCTCCAATATCAATCAGTGCAATAATATAGTTTCTATAATCTGTGTTCCATATTACCAAATTCCCATGCTCAAGTCAGAATTCATAACAATAGTAAGTATAGTTACCATTGACCTATGAATATCTTTCCCAGATAAACCATGTTTGAATAATAAAGAGATTGATGGTATCTCAGAGAAAATTCAGAAGAGTAATATCACGCATACTCAATAGAAACAACTGTGATAGAGACAATATAATTTTGCATAGTCACAATTCAGGGCTTCGATCAGTAGAAGTAGAAAATGATATCATAGGAACCTTATCATCATATCTTATATCATATCTTATATCAATCATGATAAATTAGAAAGCCCAAGTAAACTTTATCATCAAATCTTATATCAATCATGATAAATTAGAAAGCCCAAGTAAGATAGAGCAAAGCCGCTCATGAATCAACCAGACTTACAGTAATTCTATCTAATATAATTAGCCAGCTTTCAAATATGATAAATATTGCATCTGAACATGAACAGTTTCATATGCCTCTTAGAATAACAGAACTTATAGAGTACCCAGAAGATATTGCTGTAATATCCTTGATTATAACAACTGCATTTAAATATCTGTGTAATTTCATCACTATTCCACTGACTAATAAAGTCATTAATAATCTTACATTATTCAGTTCACTGAAAGAGTCAATTCAAAAGAATTTACGGCTAATCTATTCTGTAAATATCATATCTGGATAATTCGTTTACTCATGAATAACTTCTTCCTTAACAATGACATCACATATTCAGAAAATCTGATATCTCTTTTAATACCATCTTTACTTATTAACTCATTCTCAAATTTGACTACATTATTAATCATTCAGCCTTTGAGCCCTTCTTTCACACTTATGAACTTAATCAATATAAATCTTGCGAAATTCATTGTATAAAACTGTACTGGTGAGGGGGTGGAGATCGTAAGCCTCAAAATTTAACTTTCATATATATACTCATATAACATAACATTTATCATTCTAATGTACTATAAAACATTTATCTGTACCTTTTCGAATTTTGTTTCATAATAAGTAACATTTTACTCAGATACTTGAGTATCTCTTTCGGAATCATCGGAATTAGCTCGATTGGAAAGCATCTCTATCTATTTGTGAAACAATTTTCATTAGAGTTGGGAGATATCACACTATCATAGGTTATATAATGGCATTTACTTCTAGACTCCACATATGCTACGTTCAGTCTGAGAACCGACTAAACCATAACTCTGATACCACTAAATGTAACACCCCTAACCCGCATCCGTCGCCAAAACAGGTTTATAGAGCATTACCAGAATTTTTCAGAACATCTGAAGATAATTCAAATAGTTACTATTCATTCCTCGATATTTATTCATAACGTCCCTTAAATGGACCCTCGAGGCCCAAAACGAGCATTAGAATTGAGTCGGGACTTAATCAAAAACTTTAATAAATTTTCGCAAAATTTCAAAAATTTCCCAAGTTACAGGGCTCACACGCCTGTGTGGTCCAAGGGACATGCCCGTGTGACCTTAGGACACGCGTGTGCTACAGGCCATGTTCGACCCCGTGTAACTCTCTGACTTGCGCACACGGCCATGCCACACGCCCGTGTGCTAGGCCGTGTGGTTAATTAAATTTTTTCAAAATTAGGTGCAGGTTTTACACAGCCAAGACACACGCCCATGTTCTAGGCCGTGTAGCACACACGGCTGTGACATACGCCCGTTTCTCTGTCCGTATGCTCAATTTTGAGCATTCTGTTTTCTCAAATTCAAGGTGCAGGGGACACACGGCCTAACTACACGCCCATGTACCCGGCCGTGTGTCACACACGGTCTAGACACACATCCATGTGTCTGCCTGTGTGGACAAAATAAAGCTATTGCTAGCTTCATTTCTCACCCAAAATTACACCCATATCCTGCACTGAAACTCACATCCATAAACCAACCAATCCAAGTATTGAATTCAAGTAATTTATAACATCTAACATGATATATTGTTACATGGATTTATGCTTAAATCTTACCTTTCTTAATCAATCAATAATAAACACTTATCTTATCTCTATAAAGTAAACTTAAATACATATATATATATACATGTACCAAAACACAATCATCACTAGCCATTCCAATGGCTAGATTACAATAATCATTTACATGCCAATATGACCAATATAACCTATACATGCAATTGTAACCATAATTGCTTTACCATATTGTAATGACATGGGCCGATGGATACTGTAAGTGGTCTCTGCCAAGCTTCCAATCCAACTAGCTTCCGATTTACTCTAAAACAGGGAAATAAAACTAAATACGCATAAAATGCTTAGTAAGTTCATATAACATGGTACTTAACTTACCATTCATTCTATTTTGAAGTAACTATGTAAGACATATTCAATCAATTTGACCTCAAGCCCTACATACATCCTTATTGCCCTTGTTAGTCATATATTTCATAATAACATCAAAACATATATGGGCTCAACAACAATCAAGTTTCCATACACATATGCTTTCCACAGCATGTATTCATTTAACATGTATAAATTATCTCTTTATATTACAAGTATAATTTCATAATAGTTCATCTCGAGTTCAGATTATTTCATGTCAGAAATTTACTCATATCATTCGAAATATCAAGGTCACACAAGTAATAGTACACTCAAGGTGTACAAGACTATAATTAAGGATGAACATTCTCATCAAATAATTTCCATGTACAAATATCATCATCTCATACTTTCATATATCACTTGTCATGTATCATTATTTTCTTGTATTTCAGACGGATACGTGTAATAACTCATTTTATCATTCATATCTTCTCATGTCTAGATTGTCACCCGTTGAATTTATTTGAAATATCGATGGATATATAGGTAGTACACTCAAGGTGTACAAATCAGGATCCGTAAATTCATATTCAATGGTACCCATAAGGTACTATTTCAGAGAGTACACTCTCGAGCCACACATGTATACAACAGGATTACCAGTCCAGGCTAAATCCTTTTTATGACATCTGCTCTAAGGAGCTTGATCTAGGTTACCCGTCTGGGCTAAATCCAATCCATAACATATGCTCAAGAGGACTTATATCAGGATTACCCGTCCCGGCTAAATCCTTTCTGTAATGAGGTCAATAGGATTACTCGTCTGAGCTAACTCCCGTCAGCAACAAATGTAAGACCTCATTCATTTCGGGAAATCACATATCCATCGATTTTTCATTTATTCAGTCAAGATTTAAACATTTTTCAAGTACTATCGGGCATTCAATTATCTCATATATCCATAAAATTCATATAATTCAAATAAACACATTCCACATTCATTTCAAGCATAAAAGTAATATTTTTATCATTTATCATTTTTCGGGCATTATTGTTGATCGGGCTTTGCCTGATACAATGTCAACGTTATATATATATGATATGTATACAATTCACAAACACAACATTTAATTCAAGCAGATAGATATACACAATTTAGTTACACGAACTTACCTCGACAATGTTCGTGTACATAAAATCTACTAATCTGACATTTTCCTCTTTCCTTGTTCTAGCTCCGAATTTGGTCTATCCGGATCTATACGAGTAAATTTGACATCAATTTATCACATTTCATATTCAAGTGGACTCATTCTACATCCTAGGCAAAATTACCATTTTGCCCCTAACTTTTCCATAAATTCCCATTTCGTCCCTAGGCTCAGAAAATGAAATTTATGCAATTTGCTCCCTATTCCAAGCCTAACCGAAATTTCAATATAGAATTTACAGCACATATTTTCTATAAATTTTAGAATTTTTCATCAATTTTCACAACTTTACATTTTAGTTCCTAAATTATATTTTCATCAAAAATCAATTTGTAAAAGTTGTTTATCTATCAACAACCTTTCATTTTCTACCAAAAATTTCTAATTTTCAGCATATGCATCCATGACCTAATTTCCATACTTTGATAACTCTTCAAATTGATCTCCCAAATAGATAGATTAAGCTATCCTGGTTTCAAAAATATCAAAATTACTAAAAACAGGACAAGAAAACTTACCCAATTTGGCCAAGAAAGTTTCTTCTCTCTCTCCTAGGGTTTCCATGGAATATTTTGGGGAAGAAGATGATATAAATGATTTTTATTTCTATTTAATTAATTTATCATCTTTCATAATTTTTGATTTCCAATTTAGTCCTTAGCCTTTTCTAATTTTCCACGGATGAATCATCCAAAAATATCTACTAACTTTTCATTAATGGTCTAATTACCATATAAGGACATCAAGTTTTGAATTCCATAGCTATTTAATCCTTATAGCTACTAGAATTCAACTTTTGCATTTTATGCGATTTAGTCCTTTCCCTAATTAAACACATAATCGATAAAATTTTCATATCGAAATTTTCACATGACATTCCAACATAATACGGGCCATATAATAAAATAAAAATAAATTTTATTTTTGGCTCAAATTTGTGGTCTTGAAACCACTGTTCCGATTTCGCCGAAATTGAGTTACAGAGTATGACTTGATGCTGCCACTGGACAAATGTGTCCTCATGAAGCTTGACTGTGTCATGCCGAGAAAACGATGCACCACTTGGTAAGCACCATCTCCATGGAAAAACACGGCGATGATGATCTGTGGACACGAGCTGAGTTTTTGTGAGACATGACTTCATTCATGGATGCATTGGGAGGAACTGTAGTCATTTACCAGAATGGACAACAACCCAAATAATAGTTCTTGATACCATAAAAGAATATTACAAAAAATATAAAAACACACATTGGTTTCTCAATATTGTACTGAGAAAATTACTTGCTCATTTCTCAATCTGATGAAAACATTTATACACAAATAAAAGAAGCAAACTGTTGTTAACAACATAACAGAATCATTAACAAAATAATTGAATCTGTTTAGTTAATTCTAATAATTAATTATCTAGACCTTAGTAAGCATATCTCTAAATTATGATTTGACGAATGCTTTGCATGTTACTATCCCAACGCTGCCTATCTACGTTTTCCTTATTACCAGCTTGATCTAAATGGCTATCTCAATGTTATCATGATCTAAATGTGTCATTCAAAGATTACAATTGTAGGATGATAATATTATTTTCTCACATGCTTCAAAAAATTTTAATTATCAGCTATATGTACTCCCAGTATAAAAGAATATACATACAGTTTCTAGTGTGTTTTCAAATTATCATACTTACCACCAACTCTCCCATTGGACCTAGAATATCTTGGAGAATAGCCTGTCGGTTTTGAAAAAGAATAAGTTAACTTTCAAGTAAAAACTTGAACAAAAGCCATGCAGACAAATGAGTTCTTCACCAAGATATTTGATTTTACTTTATTTTATGTTAATATAAATTTTAAATTTATTTATGTTTTTTATATATTTTAAAATTTATATAGTATTATTTCTTGTTATCAATCATTTTTTAATTTTATAAAATTTTTAAATTTATTATTATATATTAATATATATTTCTTTGAATTTTTTAGAATTAGGATCAAATTGAGAATATTTGTAAATTTTGAGGATTTTTTTTTAAAATTATGAATAAATCGATATAATATGTAAAAGTTAATGGCTAAATTTTTTATTATACCAATTTTTAACTGCCACATCAAATTTCCGTTTGTGATTTTAATGAGAGTGATTAAAATGACGGAACTATATAACATGGGTGTTTAAATTGTAACTTTTTATTTTGGTTGCCTAAAATGAAAATTTTTGATAGTTGGATGAAAGGAAAATCTTAATTAATGCGTATTTGTACCATATATTAAGTGACTGATTGAGTTAATGTCACCTATTAATCAGATTTCAACTCAATTAGAAAATTACAAAATATCTAATCATTTTACAAAATAGCTAATATACTATGATAAGAAATTATGAAACACCCAATCATTTTATACAATAATAAATATATTGTGAGATTTTTTTATTATCTTTTTATCTTTTTATATAAAATCTAGAAAAATATACCCATGATGGATTTAAATTTGAGAGATCATAATCTTTAAACTTTAACTTTATCATTTAAATCCAAAATTCATTTATTTTTAATGTAATTTTTAATAAATATATCTATTATTATAAAACTTTTAATTATATTGTAGTGTGTCATAAATTTAAAGATATAACCAAAGATAATATATAAAATCGAAGTGATAGTGGGATACATTTTGATGATGAAATTAGGTTAAATTATAATATATATTACCATGCGAATTTGGTATGAGTAACGTAAAATATTTACAATGAGTCACAATAAATACATAACTTTTATATAATTTATTCCCAACTTTGATAACCCAAGTTTTGAGAATCTTTTGATAATCTTCTGAGGTCAGCTTTGTCTATACTAATTTGATTTATTTGTTAAGATTTTTTTATTTCTTTGGAATGAAAAGGATTAGAATTACAAAGAAACAAGTCTGGGCATGGCTCTTTGTACAGCGTCATCATGTAGAATATAGAGAATCCTATCCGATGGCCAAGAATAAACATGCAGACCCACAGGCAAAGAAACAACAAGCTTCGCTAAGGCAGCCGCCACACAATGGCCTTCCCTATACTAATGAACAATCTGGACGTCCCGATCAATACATCTTCTAATGGCTCCAACAACACCATCTGGATATAAAGGCGAATCTAAGGGGGTTGGCAGGGCCCCGACCCCTCTAAAATGTAAAATTACTATTTAGGTCCTAAAAATTTTAAATTAGTAAAGGTAAAATTGTACTTTGGCCCCCAAAAAATTATAAAAATTTGATTTAATCTTTTAAAAGTTATAAAGATATAGACTATAAAAAATTAAAATTTCATTCGGCCTTTCCTAAAAAATTGTTTGGCCTCACCCCTGTCTGGATAGAAGGCAACTTCCACAGTGGTGATGGCCTTGATTACTTCAGTGCTATCCATCTCAAGAACAACTAGATGAAACCCAAGACACCAAGCTTGATTAAGACCCTCTAAAGTGCCTCGAGCTTACGCTTCTTCAACCCTGCAATTATGAATACATTTAGCAAAACCTCGTATCTAAGATCCATTGCAGCTGCGAATAACACCTGCTGCAGCGGCCAACATCATTCTATTGCTAAAAGCTCCATTAGTTGTAATTCCCCGTGAAAGAAAAATTCTATTTTGACATCTGACACTATTTTGAGTTTGATACAATGAAATTCCAACAAAATTTGGAAAACAACTTAGAAAGAGATTTTTGTGGAATTAAATAGATATTGGAGATGGGAATTAATGAAAAGAATCATGACTATGAAAATGTAGTAAAAAGGATCAAATTGTAAATTATGAAAAGCTAAAGGTCTAAAATGCAATTTAACTAATATGGGAAAAATGAGCTATTAGTAATTATTTGACACAAGAATAAATTGAAATATGTATTGGTGTGATGAAAATCACACTTGGACCAAATTGAGAAAGATTTGAAAGTGTAGGGACTAAATCATAAATTTTCTATTTTATTGAGAGGTGGGTAAAAATGTAATTTTCACCATCCAAAGACTATTATTATTAAGAGTTAAATGCGGATTATAAGATTTAAAATTTTCAAGTGCCTTATTGTTGTGAAGGAAGTGTAATTTTGTCACATAAGGGCATTTTGATGATTTATCAAGAATTTGATAGTGGAAATATTGTTTTGATAATATATTTGATATATGGATTAAACTTGGACCATTGGATGTGAATAAAATGATGAGATGAAATGTAGACCACATATTAGGACTTTTTACTTGGACTTTAACTTTGACTTGGTTTTTTATTTATTTAAGTGATTTAAATTGGTAAAATGAGGATGAAAACTCATCCCCACCAGCTCTCTCAATTGCCCTTCCCTTTTCGCATGGAAGCTCCCTTTCTTTTTCTTTTTTTCATTTTTCTTTCTTATCTTTTTAAATTTATTCAAAAATCTCATCACTCACATTGAGTTTTTGCTAAAATCACTTGGAAAATCATCTCATAAACTTATTTTCACCTTTAATTTCACCATTTTCAACTAAGGTTTAGGTGGGTTTTGGGAGAGAAAGTTGAAGCTAGAGAGAGAAAGCTTTAATAAGGTAAGTAATGATTTTTTCTTCTCTCCTATCTTGATATTTGAGCTTAGTTGTTATGTGAAAGCTTGAAAAGCTTAGGTTCTAATATGTGGTTATATTTTTGTGTATGAGAAAATGAGGAAATGTTGGATAATGGAATTTCAAGCAAGGATGAGGATGGATTTAAATGATCAGAAGCTTAGTTTTGTGTGCATCCAAGAGGTAGGCACCCTCAGATTTTCTAACTTTTCCTTAAATAACAATATTATGAAATTGAATAAAATAGTTAGAGTGATTATGTGTGTTATGTATGAAAAACCATGGTTTGATTTATTGTCATAATTGGTAAGAATACTTTGGTAATTATAAGTATTGATTCTGATTGTATAAAATACACTACTAAAATGCTATGGAAATTTGAATGTCATGGTGTAATGAGAACTTTAAAAGTAGAATTAATTAGAGCTGTGATAAATAGAAATAAAAATGTGATTTGTTGTTCAATATTAATGTAGACATAATGTAACACCCCTTACCTATGTCCGACGTTGGAACAAGGTACGAGGCATTACTGGACTTAAACATACACATTCATGCAAAAATTAGGCCATAAAATCTCTTTTAATTCAAAACCTTTCAAACACATGCATGTCGTCCTTCATTTGGGTCTACGAAGCCCAAAACATTCATCAGAATTGATTCGGGACTAAATCGAGAAGTTTGAAATGTTTTAGGAAAACTTAGAAAATTTTCCCATGAAGCAGGGCCACACGCCCGTGTGGACATAGGGACACGCCCGTGTCCTCAGGCCGTGTAACTCTCTATTTATGATATCAGCATGCATATCAAACCACACGGCCGGGCCACACTCCCGTGTCTCCAAGTCGTGTTCCTCACATAGTTGAGACATACAGACGTGTCTCAGCCCGTGTGACCAACACTTAGGCTAATTTTCCAGCCTTTATGCTACCCATAATCTCTTACAGCCTTATATACATCAAAATCTCAAATCATGGCATCATTTTAGTGATTAAACACTCTTTATTAAGACATATTCTTAACATTAACATGTCCCCTTACAAGTAATGCATCTACTCATGTAATACCAAGTCTAGATTCCTTATTTCTCATTCATAAGACTTGTCATTTCGATGACCACTTTTACCATTATACTATGGTTACCAACTTATCCATCAAGAACTCATGTTCAATCATTATCGTGTTGTGTTTATAACGTGCAATTACTACATGACTATGACCACCTCAATTGGTCATAGAGCATACATCCAGCACACATGTCATATTACTAACCATGCATGTCAAATAAACATAATCACATTATAAACGCTAGACATGACATGAATAGCTAGGCTTACAAGCCATAATTAATATGAGCCACATCTTATGGCCATATACATATAAGTCAATATAAGCCAACACATTTGGCCAAAGCAAAATAATACATGTCAATCAACTAGATCCCTATACATGCCACTCACTTGAAATTTCTAATATATACTTCATTATTCCAAAGGTAGGGACTTCATAGTGTGATGCGACCTCTGACGAACTCCAACCCCGAGCTAACCTGAAAACACTAAAGGAAAAGAAAAGAAGGGAGTAAGCTTTATAGCTTAGTAAGACTGTATGAAAATAATAAACAATTTATCAACTTGCTTCTCATGGTAATACAACCCTATTTGCATTTTTACTTATGTTCCAGTCAAGCTGTTTTCTCAAGTCGCAGTCACTAATTTATTTATATCTGAAGCTACGAAACTCTAAATTAAGTTCCACTAATTTTCCCTGAAACTAGACTCAATATCTTCTTACCATAAAATTTTCAGAATTTTTTGTTCAGCCAATTAGTATAGTTTATTCCTTAAAGTTACCCCTTTTCGCTATCTGACAATTCTGACCCCTCTTCACTAAAAATTGATTATCTCATAATACAAAACTCAGATAATGTTCCCGTCTATTTCTCTTGAAAATAAACTCATCTATAATTCTAAGCATATAAATTTTAACCCATAACTATTTTTTGTACAATTTTCAATGATTTTCTCAAATCAGAACAGGAGATTTCAAAGTCATTCTGATTCTGTCTCGCAACAATTTATGTAACACCCAATTTAGGGCCAAAATGGAACAGTGGTTTCAAAACCACGGATCCGAGGTTGAAAATTTTATGACTGGGTGTTTAATTTGATGTTTGGGATTAAATTGAAATAGGTGAAAAATGTGTGTTCTAGTTCATAAAGTATTTAATTAAAATGGGGGTTTTAAGTAGAGGTCTTTGGATAGTAATTAGACCATTATATTAGTTTGGACAAAAATATCTAAGGAAGATAAAACACCATAGTTTTTAAATGAAGGGCAATTTAGTCATTTGGTAAATAAAATAATAAAATGGGAAAACAAAGCCAAAATTGGTATCATCTTCACCAAGCTTGGCCAAAACTCTCCTAAACACCATAGCTAGGGTTTTTCCAAGCTTTCAAGCTCAATAGTAAGTGCATTCAAGCCCCGTTTTTAATGTTCTCTACATTTTTGAAATCCTCGTAGCTCGGTCTACCTATTTCTACTATTAGTTCGAGTTAGGGTTTATGTTTAAAAATTTACCCATGAATGATATGCATGTATTTTGATGTTTTATGGTAGAATATGAATGTTTGAACTTAGGAGAACGATCTTTACTAAGCGATTTTTAGCGAAAACGAGCAAAATGGCATAATCGATAAAAATACCTAATGCTCAAAAGTACATGTTAGAGCGAGAATTTGATGATGTCATAGAAGAGAAAAATGCTCAGCATGTCATAAAACATAAGAATAAGGGCTAGAATTAAATTTCTGAGTCTAGGGACAAAATCGTAATTTTGTAAAAGTTGGGGGCAAAAACGTAATTTTTTCATAATGTGATTTTTGGATTGAAATATATAGTATGAGTGTTAAATGAGCTAAATGTGTTGCTATAGATCAAGAAAGGCGTGGAATCAACCTCGAACGGGGGAAGGAAAAGACTTCGGACTAAATTACAAAATTTTCATATTTTGTACCGAGGTAAGTTTGTATATAAATAATACATTATCATTATTTACGTTCGTATATTCCAGCATATTTTAGACAACGTAGCTGATTTAAAATCATAATCGATGGTTGGAAGAATGAAAGTAAGTATTAGAAAGTGAACTACTTCTTGGTTGAACCTTCGGAATCGAAAGAGATAGATGGTATATAGCTAGGTCACATGTATGGTGCTGAGTGCACATCATGTTGACAAGAGAGCTACGGGATACTATATGGTAGCTAGGTCACATGTATGGTGCTGAGTGCACATCATGTTGACAAGAGAGCTACGAGATACTATGTTGTAGCTAGGTCGCATGTATGGTTCCAGGTGAAGGACACCATGTAGACAAGAGAGCTACGAGATTAAGTGGCTAGGTCACATGGGTGGTACTAAGTGTTCATGTTCACCATGTGTACAAGAGAGCCGAACTCTGTGATGGGTGGAACTACATGCTGAAACCACCAAGTATCGGGGATTCGATTCGAAGTGTTCAACGGGAAAATCGACTAAATGAAATTATGTATGATCTTGTAATAATAAGTGTAAGGATATACTTGTGTAATATGAGTAATAAGTTCGATATGCAACGAGAAGTTGGAAAAATTGTTAAGGATAGGCAATGAATGCAACCAAAGTGAGAAAGATCAAAAAATTATAATAAAACAGTTTGGACAGTCGCAGTGATGTGAACTTGAAAAATCACCAAAAATAGTAGGAATTTAATTAGAGACTGAATGATATATGAATTTAAATCTTAATGAGTCTATTTTCATGTAAAAGAAACAGAACAAGAAAGGAATCTTATATTTTGAGAAATTTATATTTTTGTGAGACCTATTCGGAATGACTACATGATCCCCTATTCTGATTTTAAAAATTCACCATAAATTTTAAAGAAACAATTGGAGTTTTACCTTACATGTATGAAATCCTTATTGAGTCTAGTTTTATAAGAAACAAACAACATAGTCATGGAAACTCTGTACAGAGAGATATCTGAATTGTAATATACAAGGGTCAATGTGGTTGAACCCTAAAATAGGGGAGACTTTAACTAATAAGCTGTACTAATTGGCTAGACCAAAAATTCTAGAAAATAATTAGTAAGTATATATATGAGTCTAGATTCAAGGAAAATTTACGTAATTTGATTTCGAGTTTCTTAACTCAAGCTATGATTTATTCAGTGAACATGACGCAGGGGGGACAACTTGATCAAATTGGAATAAATAGTGAAATTAAAAATAAATATGATTGAGTTACTTTGTAAACATATTAGATTCCTTATTTATTATTTATATACTTACTTACTAAGCAATAAGCTTACTTTCTTTTCTCTCTTTTGTTTTATAGTGTCATCCAGCTAGCACGGGAGTTAGAGATCGTTGAAGATCTGTCCGCACTATCAATACTTTTGGTATTTGAACTAAACATTTTGAATTATGGCATGTATAGTAGGCTTAGCTATTTTGTTACGTGTCATAATTGCCTAGGCTTAAAATATTGGCTTCAGTATGTGATCGACTATTTTGTACAAAGCCATTGAAGTTGGCTAATATTGTTAAAGACATATGTTATAATGTTTCATGATCCAATTAGATGCCATATTTTTGTCTCAATTTTATTTAATGGTATGTGTTATGTTCTGGTAATACCTCGTACACTTTTTTGGTGTGGAATGCGTGTAAGGAGTGTTACATTTAGTGGTATCAGAGCCATGGTTTAGTCGGTTCTCGGACTAATATGGTGTGTGTAAAAGTCTAGATATACATGCCATAAATATATTATGACAGTATGGTGACTCCTGATTATTCTAAACTGTGTTTTGTTTTAATATAGTAATGGATCCCGACGGAACTGTGGCTGATGATGCTGCTAGTAATATGCCGGCTCCCACACAAGGGACCGCGCCTGAAGAAAGTAGACCTGAGACATTGAGACAGGGAGATAAGGCTCGGGATGCCTTTCTCCAAATGATGAACAATTGGTATACTGAGTTTCTTCGAGCAAACCAAAATGCTCAACCTCCTCCACCCCTCCCATACCCAAGACGGTTCCTGTAGCTGCCCAAGGCATAGATTTGGTAAGAATGAACAAGCCTCCAGTCGACAAGATTCAAAAACAAGGGCCGAAGAGTTTAGAGCAAAGATCAATGATGATCCCGAGAAGGCGGAGTTTTGGCTTGAAAATTTTACCTGTGTATTTGATGAGCTCTCATGTACACCCGAGGAGTGCTTAAAGTGTACTGTATCACTTTTGAGAGATTCGACTTACCGTTGGTGGAAGACTTTGGTAGCAGTGGTGCCAAAAGAAAGGGTTACTTGGGATTTCTTCCAAGAAGAATTCAGAAAGAAATACATAAGTCAGCGATTTATTGATCAAAAACGAAAGGAGTTCCTTGAATTGAAGGAGGGCAAGATGTCTGTGGTAGAGTACAAACGTGAATTCATAAGATTCAGCAAGTATGCCCAGGAATGTGTGTCCACCGAGGCTATTATGTGCAAAAGATTTGAGGATGGGCTTAATGAGGACATTAAAGTGCTTGTGGGAATTCTGGAGCTGAAAGAATTTGTAGTATTGGTTGACTGAGCTCTTAAAGCTGAAGAATTGAATAAAGAAAGAAGAAAAACTACTATTGAGGCCCGAGATGCTAGAAAGAGGCCAATAAGTAAGTCATTTCAATATCAGTTAAAGAGGTCCAAAGAGACAAACCCTCGAATGATAGTTTCAGATGGAGATTCACACCGAGATCGTGGTAAGGCATATTCGGGGTCTAAAGCTCAAGCTACATCAGTGGCAAGTATGGGTAATGTGCAGTCTAGAAAACCTGAATGTCAGCAATGTGGTAGGCAACATTTTGGTGAGTGCTGGGCAAACGAGCGAGCTTGTTCCAGGTGTGGTTCTCGCGAGCATTTTATCATAGACTGTCCGGAGAAAGTTAAAGAAGAAAAATTTCAGAGCGCTAGATAAAGTACTACTGCCAGCAGAGGTAGACCCCCGAGAAATACTGGAAGTGGAGCTAGCAGTAAAACTGTGGTGAAAGATTCAGCAGCGAGATCAGAAGCTAGAGCGCCTGCTAGAGCTTATACCATACGTGCCCGATAGGATGCATCATTCTCGATGTGATTACTGGTACATTTTTCTTTATGATACTATTGTTGTTGCATTGATTGATCTCGGGTCTACTTATTCCTATATTTGTGTGAATTTAGTATCTAATAAGAAGTTGCCTGTTGAGTTTACTGAGTATGCGATTAAAGTGTCGAACCCCTTAAGCCAATATGTGCTAGTTGATAAGGTTTGCAAGAATTGTCCATTAATGATTCAAGGTCATTGTTTTTCGGCTAATTTGATACTGTTACCATTTGATGAGTTTGATGTTATCTTGGGAATGGACTGGTTGACATTGTATGATGCCAAGGTAAATTGTAAACAGAAAACATTAGAGTTGAAATGTGAAAACGGTGAAATTCTGTGGGTTGAAACAGATGAATCAAATAAATTACCTATGGTGATTTCGCGCATGTCTGCAGAGAAATACATAAGGAAAGGGTGCAAAGCTTATCTTGCCTATGTAATGAATATTGAAATGTCTGAATTGAAGCTTGAATCAGTGCCGATAGTCTGTGAATTTCCAGATGTATTTCCACAGGAATTGCCAGGTTGCCTCCAACAGAGAGAGATAGAGTTTGCCATTGATTTGTTGTCGGGACTCAGACCGATCTCGATTGCTCCATATAGAATGGCTCTGACTGAATTAAGAGAATTGAAGGCTTAGTTGCAAGAGTTAACAGACAAGGGATTTGTGAGACCAAGTTTCTCTCCCTGGGGTGCTCCTGTATTGTTCGTAAAGAAGAAAGATGGCTCAATGAGGCTTTGCATTAATTACTGTCAGCTCAATAAGGTGACTATAAAGAACAAGCATCCGTTACCGAGGAATGATGATTTATTCGATCAGTTGAAGGGGGCAACAGTGTTTTCAAAGATTGATTTGAGGTCAGGTTACTACCAGTTGAGAGTTAAGGAGTCAGATGTGCTGAAAACTGCCTTTAGGACAAGGTATGGACATTATGAGTTCCTTGTGATGCCTTTTGGCTTAACAAAAGCTTCAGCTATATTCATGGACCTGATGAACCAAATTTTTCGACCATATTTGGATAAGTTTGTGGTAGTGTTTATAGATGACATCCTAATCTATTCTTGAGATGAGTCTGAGCATGCCGAACACTTGAGAACCATATTGCAGATCTTGAGAGAAAAGAAATTGTTTGCTAAGTTTAGCAAAAGTGAGTTTTGGCTTCGTGAAGTCGAATTTTGGGGACATATAGTCTCAGGTCATGGTATTCGAGTGGATCCGAGCAAAATTTCCGCGATCGTTGATTGGAAACCGCCAAAGAATGTATCCGAGGTTAGAAGCTTTTTAGGCTTGGCCGGGTATTATGGACGTTTTGTTGAAGGATTTTTGATGATTGCCTCTCCTATGACTAAGTTGCTGCAAAAAAATGTTAAGTTTGAATGGACTGATAAATGTCAGTAGAGTTTTGAAAAACTGAAAGCACGATTGACTAAAGCACTGATTTTAGTACAGCCCGAGCCCGAGAAGGAGTTTGTAATTTATAGTGATGCATCATTGACAGGCCTTGGATGTGTGCTGATGCAGGAGGGTAAAGTGGTAGCTTATGCCTCGAGACAGTTAAAACCGCATAAGAAGAACTATCCTACGCATGATTTGGAATTGGCCGCTATTGTATTTGCCTTGAAGATCTGGCGTCATTATTTGTATGGTGAAAAATGCCGAATTTTTACTGATCACAAAAGTTTGAAATACTTGATGAATCAAAAGGATTTGAATCTGCGACAGTGGAGATGGCTTGAATTATTGAAAGATTATGAGCTAGTGATTGATTATCATCCGGGGAAGGCGAATGTAGTTGCTGATGCCTTGAGCAGGAAATCTCTTTTTACTTTAAGCCATGAATACGAGGTTAGCATTGTCTGATGATGGGTCAATCTTGGCAGAGATGAGGGCTAAACTATTATTTCTCCAGCTAATTTGTGCTGCTCAAAAGAACGATAGTGAGTTGCAAACCAAGAGAACTCAGTGCGAAACGGGTTACGACTTAGATTTTTGAGTTGGACCAAATGACTGTTTGATGTTTCGAGACAGGATATGTGTACCAAAAAATGATGAATTAATTTAAAAAATATTACATGAGGCGCACAGTGGCTGTTTGACAGTTCACCCTGGTAGCACCAAAATGTATAATGATTTAAAGAAGTTATATTGGTGGCCAGGCATGAAAAGGGACATTTCTGAATTTGTAACTAAGTGTTTGATCCACAACAAGGAAAAGTGAGCATCAAGTGCCTTCGTGATTACTCCAATCGGTGATGGTACCTGAGTGGAAATGGGATAGGATTACCATGGATTTTGTAACTAGTTTGCCTTTGACTCCTAAAAAGAAGGATGCTGTCTGGGTAGTGGTTGATAGGTTAACAAAGTCGGCTCACTTTATAATGGTACGTACCGATTACTCACTTGATAAATTAGCTGAATTATATATTGCTGAAATTGTGAGGTTGCAGGGGGTACCTATGTCTATCATATCAGATAGAGATCTGAGGTTTACCTCGAGATTCTGGAAAAAAGTTACAAGAAGCTTTAGGTACAAAATTGAATTTTAGTACCGCGTTTCATCCATAAACAGATGGTCAGTCAAAAAGAGTAATCCAGGTACTCGAAGATATGCTTAGATGCTGTGTTTTAGAATTTGAAGGCAGTTGGGAGAAATACCTACCTTTGGTTGAATTTGCCTACAATAACAGGCCAAATCAGTATACAGATGGCACCATACGAAGCCTCATATGGTCGCAAGTGTCGGACTCCTTTCTATTGGACCGAACTTAGTGAGAAACAGATTCATGGAGTTGATCTAGTTAAAGAAACCGAAGAGAAAGTAAAAGTAATTCGTGATTGCTTGAAGGCTGCTTCTGATCGACAAAAGTCATATGCAGATTTAAAAAGAAAAGAGATTGAATTTTAGGTGGGTGATAAAGTGTTCTTGAAGGTGTCACCATGGAAAAAGATTCTAAGATTTGGCCGAAAAGGCAAGTTGAGTCCGCGATTTATTGGGCCGTATGAGATTATTGAAAGGATTGGACCAGTGGCATATCGATTGGCTTTACCGGCAGAGTTAGAAAGAATACATAACGTGTTTCATGTATCAATGTTGCGACGTTATCATTCTGATCCTTCACATGTGATTTCTCTAACAGAAATTGAGATTCGATTAGACTTGACCTATGATGAGGAACCGATTAAGATTTTAGCTCGAGAAGTGAAACAGTTGAGAAAGAAAAGAATAGCTTTAGTGAAAGTGTTATGGCAAAGACATGGAGTAGAAGAAGCTACGTGGGAACCGGAGGAAGCCATGAGAAAATAGTACCCAAACCTCTTTACCGGTAAGATTTTCAGGGACAAAAATCCCTAAAGGAGGGAGAGTTGTAACAGCCCGATTTAGGGCCAAAACGGAACAGTGGTTTCGAAACCACGGATCTGAGGTTGAAAATTTTATGACTGGGTGTTTAATTTGATGTTTGGGATTAAATTGAAATAGGTGAAAAATGTGTGTTCTAGTTCATAAAGTATTTAATTGAAATGGGGTTTTTAAGTAGAGGTCTTTGGATAGTAATTAGACCATTATATTAGTTTGGACAAAAATATCTAAGGAAGATAAAACACCATAGTTTTTAAATGAAGGGCAATTTAGTCATTTGGTAAATAAAATAATAAAATGGGAAAACAAAGCCAAAATTGGTATCATCTTCACCAAGCTTGGCCAAAAATCTCCTAAACACCATAGCTAGGGTTTTTCCAAGCTTTCAAGCTCAATAGTAAGTGTATTCAAGCCCCGTTTTTAATGTTCTCTACATTTTTGAAATCCTCGTAGCTCGGTCTACCTATTTCTACTATTAGTTCGAGTTAGGGTTTATGTTTAAAAATTTACCCATGAATGATATGCATGTATTTTGATGTTTTATTGTAGAATATGAATGTTTGAACTTAGGAGAACGATCTTTACTAAGCGATTTTTAGCGAAAACGAGCAAAATGGCATAATCGATAAAAATACCTAATACTCATAAGTACATGTTAGAGTGAGAATTTGATGTTGTCATAGAAGAGAAAAATGCTCAGCATGTCATAAAACATAAGAATAAGGGCTAGAATTAAATTTCTGAGTCTAGGGACAAAATCATAATTTTGTAAAAGTTAGGGGGCAAAAACGTAATTTTTTCATAATGTGATTTTTGGAATGAAATAGATAGTATGAGTGTTAAATGAGCTAAATTTGTTGCTATAGATCAAGAAAGGCGTGGAAACAACCTCAAACAGGGGAAGGAAAAGACTTCGGACTAAATTACAAAATTTCCATATTTTGTACCGAGGTAAGTTTGTATATAACTAATACATTATCATTATTTACGTTCGTATATTCCAGCATATTTTAGACAATTTAGCTGATTTAAAATCATAATCGATGGTTGGAAGAATGAAAGTAAGTATTAGAAAGTGAACTACTTCTTGGTTGAACCTTCGGAATCGAAAGAGATAGATGGTATGTAGCTAGGTCACATGTATGGTGCTGAGTGCACATCATGTTGACAAGAGAGCTACGGGATACTATATGGTATCTAGGTCACATGTATGGTGCTGAGTGCACATCATGTTGACAAGAGAGCTATGAGATACTGTGTTGTAGCTAGGTCGCATGTGTGGTTCCAGGTGAAGGACACCATGTAGACAAGAGAGCTACAAGATTAAGTGGCTAGGTCACATGGGTGGTACTAAGTGTTCATGTTCACCATGTGTACAAGAGAGCCGAACTCTGTGATGGGTGGAACTACGTGCTGAAACCACCAAGTATCAGGGATTCGATTCGAAGTGTTCAACGGGAAAATCGACTAAATGAAATTATGTATGATCTTGTAATAATAAGTGTAAGGATATACATGTGTAACGTATGAGTAATAAGTTCGATTTGTAACGGGAAGTTGGAAAAATTGTTAAGGATAGGCAATGAATGCAACCAAAGTGAGAAAGATAAAAAAATTATAATAAAATAGTTTGGTAAGTCGCAGTGACGTGAACTTGAAAAATCACCAAAAATAGTGGGAATTTAATTAGAGACTGAATGAGATATGAATTTAAAGCTTAATGAGCTATTTTCATGTAAAAGAAACAGAGCAAGTAAAGGAATCTTATATTTTGAGAAATTTATATTTTTGTGAGACCTGTTCGGAATGACTACATGATCCCCTGTTCTGAATTTAAAATTTCACCATAAATTGTAAAGAAACAATTAGGAGTTTTACCTTCATGTATGAAATCCTTATTTAGTCTAGTTTTATAAGAAACAAATGGCATAGTCATGGAAACTCTGTACAGAGAGATATCTGAATCGTAATATACAGGGGTCAGTGTGGCCAAACCCTAAAACAGGGAGACTTTAACTAATAAACTGTACTAATTGGCTAGACCAAAAGTTCTAGAAAAAAAATTAGTAAGTAGATATATGAGTCTAGATTCAAGGAAAATTTACATAATTTGATTTCGAGTTTCATAACTCGAGCTATGATTTATTCAAAGGAACATGACGCAGAGGGACAAATTTGATCAAATTGGAATAAATAGTGAAATTAAAAATAAATATGATTGAGTTACTTTGTAAACATATTTGATTCCTTATTTATTATTTATATACTTACTTACTAAGCAATAAGCTTACTTTCTTTTCTCTCTTTTTGTTTTATAGTGTCATCCAAATTAGCACGGAAGTTAGAGATCGTTGAAGATCCATGCACATTACTATCAATACTTTTGGTATTTGAACTAAACATTTTGAATTATGGCATGTATAGTAGGCTTAGCTATTTTGTTACGTGTCATAATTGCCTAGGCTTAAAATATTGGCTTCAGTATGTGATCGACTATTTTGTGCAAAGCCATTGAAGTTGGCTAATATTGTTAAAGACATATGTTATAATGTTTCATGATAAAATTGGATGCCATATTTTTGTCTCGATTTTATTTAATGGTATGTGTTATGTTCTGGTAATACCTCGTACACTGTTTCAGTGTGGAATGCGTGTAAGGGGTGTTACAATTTAAATATTTCATAATATGAAATTCTTTTGCTTACACCGTTCCTTCTATGTGAAACTAGACTCACTAAGCTTTAATTTCATATTTTATTCAGCCTTTAACTCAGTTTCCACAATTTTTGGTGGATTTTCAAATTTGGACTATTTCTACTATCCAAAACTATTTTAATGCAATATAATGATCACTAAGTTAATAACACCTTTACAAATCATTTCTACCATCATGGTAAGGATACATGTTTATACATCATAAGCATGAATCCATAATCTCAAGATTATCATAACATGACATAATAAACATGAATTTACATATAATTTAACCTCTTTAACTTACTCTTTACATATTCTCATTCTAGCCAAAAACAACATGTATCAAGGCCATTACACATGAGTTTAATGTACATACCTGTACGACATGAAACATAACTTACAACGATTCTCACTATTGACTTACCTCAATGGGATCATCGTCAAATCATACCTCGAATTACCCATTGAACACTTAGAATACTATTGGATACACGAAAACATTGCACATAAGTGCCATATACGAAGCTAGAATTAACTCATAGGGCGCAAAGTATGTAGCCAAAGCTACCTCATACTATATAATGCCCGCATTTGAGCTACTCACGGGTCTGTACATAAAGTCAGCACCCGGACCTCAAAGCATTATCATGCAATACCCGCTCATTGAGCTACTCACGGTTCTGATCATAAAATCAGTAACCAGACCCACATTATATATATCACTTATCTCATGAACTTAGACACAACCCATGAGCTCAGACCACATTATTTCTTATGACATATCCCGTGTATCCTATACTAGTCCTAAGGTTCAAATGGGGTTTCTTTTCTAACTCAATGTCGACACACTTACTCATAATGTCATGTATTCTTCCATCATACATTTCATACTTTCATAATAATCAAATAAGCATATATAAATTCTTGATAACAATAAATCATTTCAATACTCATAATACCAAAACATTAACATTTGGCATCACTTTCTCATACACAATATCACCAACATATAACTCAATTAAATCTTAGAAAGATAAGTTTCAAATATATTAGTAATAATATGGATAACATGCTTAAATTAGTCACACAGACTTACCTCTATGCAATTTTGGCTAATTATTCTCTTTTTGTCCTTAACCACGTACTTTCTTGATTTAAGCCCGAATCTCAATTTTTCTTGATCTAACATGATGAAATTTACTCATTTAATCACTAAATAAATTTGGACAATAAAAATTCACTTTTTTGGCAAAATGACCATTTTGCCCCTAGACTTTCACAAAATGACCATTTTACCCCTAGGCTCGAAAATTGATTTTTATCAAATTTCCTTATTATCCAAGCCTAACCGACCATTTATTACTCTTATAAAAACCCCAAATTTTCACTATTTCACACCATTACAACCTATTTTATAACTTTTACAAAATGGCCCTTTTAGGTGTTTTCCATGAAAATCACTTTACAAAAGTTGTTTATTACACAACCAAGACTCATTTTCTTCCATAAAAATTCAGCAGAAAACATAAATCCTTTCATGGAAAATCCCTAGACTATCAACCATTTCACAAGTCCCTCCATTAGCTAGCTCATGCTACAAGGGTCCCAAAAACATAAAAATTAACAAAAATGGTCATCAAAAACACTTACTTGCAAGGGATGGAAGTTGCTGAAATTTTTGAGCTTTCAAAACCCCTATTTTGCTGGTATTTTCGGTGGGGGAGGGAAGAAAGATGAAAAGATGACATCTTTTTCTTTTTGTTTTATTTTAAATGCCAAATAAGCTATCTAAACCCACAAACTTTGACTTTTCAACTCCTATTTGTCTCTATGGCCGACCAAGCTTATAAAATGGGCCTATTTGCACTTTAAACACTCCCAATTATGGTTCTCTAGCAATTTAACATATTTGGCTAGCAAATCACAACTTTTGCCCTTTATGCGATTTAGTCCTTTTTCGAAATTAAGCTCACAGACGCTAAAATTAATTCACCAAAATTTTCATGCACTCATATAATCATGTTATAACACATAAATTAATATTAAAAATAAATTCTCTGGCCTCGAAATAGTGGTTCCGAAACCACTGTTCCGATTAGGCCTAAAATCAGGCTGTTACACATAAAATTTGATATAACAAAATTAAATAGGGTTAAAAGTGAGAATTGGAATAATGAAATGAGAAAGTTGTTATTAGGTGATAATTCGATTATTACTATATGAACATCTATAATGAACAAAATCTTTGTGTTTGTATGGTGATATTAAAGAAAATTGCTATGTATTGGCTATAAAGTCTCAATAAAAATAGTTAATTACAATATGTAAAAAGATGTGCATGAATAAGAATTGGTGATATAATTCACTCATATGAAATGATAATGAGTTGCACAATGAGCACTAATAAAAAGATTTTTTGTTTATATATGTGAAATTTGATGTATACATACAAGTACTTCTGTGATTACTTTGTGAAATTAGAAATTACTCAAGTGATTAATAAGTCAAATGCCCTAGTAAACTTAGTGAAATGGTTAGAAAACAATTGCAATTCCATAGAGATTAGAGTGCACGCTTCTGATTGAAGACTATGGTTAGAGGACTATGGTATGTATTGTCTTAGGGCATAATGCTCCGGTGTAACTTGTTGGGCCCCTACATATATATGTACTTGGTATATTGGATGGATGCTATAACAGCCTACTCGGTGTGGACCGTATTGATATGTTGTTTGGCATATAATTGAGTAAGGCAGGGTAGAAAAAAGGACGAGATTGGAGAATTATTTGTTAAATGTTTGGGTGATGTATTGCATGGATTCGATGGTACGCCCATTAGTGGAATGTCTCAATGGAATTAGCCATTTGGCGGACTCTTTTGTGAGACAATCCGCAAACCCAGGTACTTTTGGCGAACTTGTTAGTTCGCATATAGATAGATTTGTTTTCCACGAAAGCGATGACTCAGTGAGTGTTTTCAGAGTTTAGTTGAGACCTAATTGGAGTTGAACTAGAGTACTATAGATGACAGCTTGATGTGTTTAGGTAGCTGAATGATTTGTTTAGTTGACTTGTTTTAGTGTGCAAGCAACATTTTACCACTCATTAAGTTGATTAGTGGTAGTAGTTATGTTTGGTAGATGATTAGGTTTCAAAATTTTAGGCAAGTTTATTCTCGGGTTTCAAGGATTGGAGTGGGATTTTCTAACCCTCCCACTAAGCTTTGTCCCAACTGTCTGTGGTATATAAGGATGCTGATATCCGGCATGTATCACCTTTGTTTTTCTCTATGTCTTTGAAAAATTTTAAGGTATCTTCGTTAGAGAAGATGAAGGAGGTTCTAGTAGCTAGTAAAAAATGCCATTGTTAAGTACTAGCTTAATGGTAATTTCTGGAAAGCCCTTAAGTTGTTGTTGAAGGGATTTGCGTTTTACATTAGTGCATGCATGATTAAATTAGATAAATGGTCTAATGGTTATAACTTTTTATTATTTAGCTTAAGAAGCTAGTGAAGGTCCGAGTGGTCGAGGAAAAGGACCAGTAGAGTAGATTTTGTTCTGAATCTTTCTTGTTAGTTTCTTCTTACTTCCTTTGAGTCATGATACTTCCATGATATGTGGGTTGTGTAGGGTAAGTTGTCTCTACTTTAAATGAGTCGATGCATTGTGCCTGGATGCATATGTAATAAACTAGTGTTGTATGTATGAGTATGGTCATTGTCGATGTAAAAACACCCTCCTTGTTGCACAAGCCCGATACCAAATAAATTGTGATATGTGAAAATATGGAAAGTAAATCTATGTGTGATGCCTCTTGTAGGGTAGCTATATAGCAAACTTGTAACATCCCGAAATAGGGCCTAAACGGAACAGTGGTTGCGAAACCACAAATTCGAGGTAGAAAAATTTATTTTATTATTATTTTGAGGTCTATGATATGTTTGCATGATTGTGTGAAAAGTTCGTGAAGAAATTCTATGCATAAAGTACTTAATTTGAAATTAGGGACTAAATTGAATAAATTGCAAAACTTATGTTCTAGAAGTATTTTGCATAAAATTGAATTAGAATATTAATTAGGAGGTCTTAAATAGAAATTTGACCAATTTTAAGTTCATGGACAAAATTAGGACATGGAAGGAATTTTTGAAAGTTTAGTAGTAAGGGCATTTTGGTCATTTAGGGGTAAAATGAATTAAAATACAAATTAAAAGCCAATTTTGCTCATCTTCTTCATGGAGGCCGAAATTAGCATGGGGGAAGCTATGGCTAGGGTTTTCAAGCTTTCCAAGCTCAATAGTAAGTGATTCCAAGCCCCGTTTTTAATGTTCTTTACGTTTTTGGAATCCTTGTGCTCGATTAAGCTTATGCTAGTAATAATTCAACCTAGAGTTCATATTTGGAAAAATACCCATAGGTGAAATTTGTGTATTTTGGTGTTTTATGATAGAATATGAGGTTTTAAATTATGTTAGACAATTTGTACTACTCGGTTTTAAGCAAAACGAGTAAAAGGACTTAATTGGTAAAAATACCTAATAGTCATAAGTGCTTGTTAGAGTATGAATTTGATGCTGCCATAGAAGGGAAAATGACCAGCATGTCATGAAACATAAGAAAATAGGCTGAAGTTTAATTTACTGAGCTTTGGGGCAAAAGTGTAAATATGTAAAAGTTTAGGGGCAAAATTGTAATTTTTCTAAAATATGATTTTGAGTCAATTTGAATAATGTGAGTCCTAATTAGACTATATTTTAAATGATAGAGCAAGGAAAACTGAAATTCGGGCTAAAATGGAGAAAATACCAAGTTGTGGACGAAATGGTAAAAGTAGCTATTTTTGCATACGAGGTAAGTTTACAATGAAATAAATGCAATGTTCTTTTATTTTACATTATTATTGTTAATTTCAGAATTTATATACTTATTTTATGAGGATATTTAAAGTCGAATTAAAGGCGTAAGTGACAGAGAAAAAGCATTAGGAAGCCCCTGCTTTGAACCTTAGGAATATTAGGATATTGGGGTTGACAGACAGACGACAGACGTAAATGAGCCATGTAAGTCCATATCAATTATATGGCTTTGGAGACAGGAATGAGCCATGTAAGCCCATATTATATATATATGGCATTGGAGACAGGAATAATTCATGTAAGTCCATGTCGAAGACATGGCATTGGCGAGATATTGATAGACAGAACGACCCCAAAGATCCTTAGTATTCCGAGTGGTTCAATGGGTCATTGTACACGTTAAATTACACTGAATTATCAGCAAAAGGGAAGGTAGATTATATTTATGAATAGTGAAAGGTCAGTAAGAAAGAAGGTAAGTAAGTAAAGAAGAAGGTAGAAAATGAGAAGTAAAGAAAGTTTATGAGGCTAGGTGACATTATGTATAATCATTCATTATGTTGAATGTTGTAATTTATTTGCTTGTAAGCTTACTAAGCCTAGTGCTTACTCTCTTTATTTTCTTTTTCTTATAGTTTTTATCAAGCCACTCGGGGATCGAAGGAAACGTCGAGACCCGATCACACTATCGAAGAAATCACATTGGTATAGTTAGACGTTTAGTTTTGTGTATGGCATGTATAGGAACTTGGTTTCTTTTGATATGATATGATCAATGAATGATGTGTAAATACTTGCTAGTGATTAGCTAATAGAATGGCTGATGATATACATGTTTAATTGTATGTATGAATAAGTAGTAACTATCACATGAAAACTAAGAAAAATGTGAAAGTAACTTAAAAACAGATTCAAGTATCAGAAATAATGTGATTTTGAAAAATCACTAAAAATCGTAGAGACATGGTTTGATGGTGAATAATATATGAAATTAAAGCTTATTGTGTCTATTTTCTTATGGAATAAGCAAAATAGGTAAAGGTATTATATTTTATGAGATATCTGAGTTTTAGTGAAACAGGGTCAGAGAAAATTCTAGATCCCCTGTTTCAACTTTGGAAATTCACCATAAATTGTAAAAAAATAATTAGGTGGTGTAATTTATATGGTTAGAATCCTTATTGAATATAGTTTTAATAGAAACAAATAGTATAGTTATATTAATTTTTTATAGGGAGAAAAGTGGTTCGTAGTAAGTAGAGGTCAGTGCAGTCAAATTCTGAAACAGGGGTAACTTTAACTAATAAACTGTACTAATTGGCTAAGTCAAAAATTCTAGAAAAAATTTAGTAGATAGATATATGATTTTAGTTTCAGGAAAAATTTACGGATCTTAATTTCGAGTTTTGAAACTCGAGAAATGAATTTTTAAGCAGCTATGACGCAAAAAAAAATAGTTTATTCCGAAAATTAAAATAAGTGGTTTAGAGTTGTTTAAAAGGTAAGATAAGTTTAGTAACACCTCAAGCTTGACTCCGTGACAGCTTTCAAGCGTGGGGCGTTACATTTATTGATATCGAGCAGGTTTAGTCGGTTCTCGGAACAGTTAGTGTGAGTAAATGTCTAGCTATACATGCCATACCGTATTTTGATAGTGTGACGACTCGACGATTTTTAAATATTTTGTTTTATTGTAATGGATCCGAGCGAGCATGGTGATGATGATGTAGAAAGTAATGCGCTTTGCTCCGCGGAAGGGGTAGCGCCATCCGAGAATAGGCTAGTAATGATTAATCGTGGAGGAGTGACTCGAGAAGCTCTCTTCCAAGCTTTGAATAATTGGTTTCGAGGTTCGTTACATGCAATCCCAGAGTTAGACCTCCACCCCTCATGACTCTCGGGCTACCCATGTAGCTCAAGCTTCCCAAATCCACAGTACAATGATAAGAGAAAAGCCACCAGCTGATAGAATCGGGAAACAAGGGGCGTAAGAGTTCCGAGCAACAAAACATGATGATGCGAGAAGAACAAAATTTTGGTTAGAAAATACTATCGAGTCTTTGATGAATTATCTTGTACACCCGAGGAATGTATGAAATGTGTAATATCACTTCTTAGAGACTCACCTACTACTAGTGGTGGAAGACACTTGTATCAGTTGTACCAAAGGAGAGGATCACTTGGGATTTCTTTCTGGGAGGAATTTCGTAAAAGTACATCATCGGGGTTTATTGACCGTAAGAGAAAGGAATTCTGAATTGAAACAAGGAGCTCTTGTGTTCTCCAAGATAGATTTGAGATCCTGATACTATCGGTTCATGAGTTAAAGAGTCGATGTCCCAAGAAGATCATTTTTACGGACTAGGTGAAGGTATTAAGGTTGATCCGAGCAAGATTTCACCATTGTTGATTGGAAGCCTCCTAGAAATGTATCGGGTTAGAAGTTTTCTTGGTCTTGCCGGATATTGTAGAGGATTTTCCATGATAGCTACCCGTTGACAAGATTTCTGCGAAAGGATATCAAGTTTGAATGGATGAGAAGTGTCAACGAGTTTTTGACAAGTTAAAAGCATCGTTGACTAAAGCTCTGCTTTAGTACAACCGTAACTGTAAAGAGTTTGTGATTTACAAAGATGATGCGTCCATGAATGGACTTGGTTGTGTACTTATGCAGAAGGGAAGGTAATTGCTTATGCTTCTAGACAATTTAAAGCCACATGAGAAGAACTATCCGACACATGATTTAGAGCTAGCCGCCATTATTTTTTTGCGTTGAAGATTTGGAGACATCATTTGTACGGTGAGAAGTGCCACATATTCACCGATCACAAAAGTTTGAAATTGAAGCAAAGAAGATGGCTAGAGTTGATTAAAGATTATGAGCTAGTGATTGATTATCACTCGTGGTATGTGTACCAAGAATGATGAGCTTATTCGAAAGATCTTACAGAAAGCACATAGTAGTTTTTTTTGTCTATTCATCCAGTAGTACAAAGATGTATAATGATTTGAAGAAAATGTACCGTGGGTAGGAATAAAAGGGACATTTCAGAGTTTGTTTCTAGATGTTTGATCCATGTCGCAGTAAAAAGTAGAACATCAGTACCTTCAGTTTATTGCACTGTGCTAGTCCCCGAGTGGAAATGGAATCGAGTTATTATAGATTTTGTGACAGGATTGCCGTTTACAGAAAGAAAGATGCAAGTATGGGTTGTGATTGATAAGTTAACGGTTTCGGCTCATTTTATCCCAGTTCGTATGGATTTTTCACTTGACAAGTTGGCCGAGTTGTATATTTCAGAGATAGTCAGACTACATGGGGTAGACGAGGCTACATGGGAACTCGAAGAGGCTATGTGAAAACAGTACCCAAATCTCTTCACAGGTAAGATTTTCGGGGACGAAAATCCCTAAAGGGGGGGAGAAATGTAACATCCCGAAATAGGGCCTAAACGGAACAGTGGTTGCGAAACCACAAATCCGAGGTAAAAAAATTTATTTTATTATTATTTTGAGGTCTATGATATGTTTGCATGATTGTGTGAAAAGTTCGTGAAGAAATTCTATGCATAAAGTACTTAATTTGAAATTAGGGACTAAATTGAATAAATTGCAAAACTTGTGTTCTAGAAGTATTTTGCATAAAATTGAATTAGAATATTAATTAGGAGGTCTTAAATAGCAATTTGACCAATTTTAAGTTCATGGACAAAATTAGGACATGGAAGGAATTTTTGAAAGTTTAGTAGTAAGGGCATTTTGGTCATTTAGGGTAAAATGAATTAAAATACAAAATTAAAAGCCGCTTTGCTCATCTTCTTCATGGAGGCCAAAATTAGCATGGGGAAGCCATGGCTATGGTTTTCAAGCTTTCCAAGCTCAATAGTAAGTGATTCCAAGCCCCGCTTTTAATGTTCTTTACGTTTTTGGAATCCCTTGAGCTCGATTAAGCTTATGCTAGTAATAATTCAACCTAGAGTTCATATTTGGAAAAATACCCATAGGTGAAATTTGTGTATTTTGGTGTTTTATGATAGAATATGAGGTTTTAAATTATGTTAGACAATTTGTACTACTCGGTTTTAAGCAAAAGCGAGTAAAAGGACTTAATTGGTAAAAATACCTAATAGTCATAAGTGCTTGTTAGAGTATGAATTTGATGCTGCCATAGAAGGGAAAATGACCAGCATGTCATGAAACATAAGAAAATAGGCTGGAGTTTAATTTACTTAGCTTTGGGGCAAAAGTGTAAATATGCAAAAGTTTAGGGGCAAAATTGTAATTTTTCCAAAATATGATTTTGAGTCAATTTGAATAATGTGAGTCCTAATTAGACTATATTTTAAATGATAGAGCAAGGAAAACTGAAATTCGGGCTAAAATGGAGAAAATACCAAGTTGTGGACGAAATGGTAAAAGTAGCTATTTGCATACGAGGTAAGTTTACTGATGAAATAAATGCAATGTTCTTTTATTTTACATTATTATTGTTAATTTATAGAATTTATATACTTATTTTATGAGGATATTTAAAGTCGAATTAAAGCGCTAGTGACAGAGAAAAAGCATTAGGAAGCCCTGTTTGAACCTTAGGAATATTAGGATATTGGGGTTGACAGGACAGACGGGATAGAAATGAGCCATGTAAGTCCATATCAGTTTATATGGCTTTGGAGACAGGAATGAGCCATGTAAGCCCATATTATATATATATGGCATTGGAGACGGGGAATAATTCATGTAAGTCCATGTCGAAGACATGGCATTGGCGAGATATTGATAGACAGAACGACCCCAAATCCTTAGTATTCTCGTGGTTCAATGGGTCATTGTACACGTTAAATTACACTGAATTATCAGCAAAAGGGAAGGTAGATTATATTTATGAATAGTGAAAGGTCGTAAGAAAGAAGGTAAGTAAGTAAAGAAGAAGGTAGAAAATGAGAAGTAAAGAAAGTTTATGAGGCTAGGTGACATTATGTATAATCATTCATTATGTTTGAATGTTGTAATTTATTTGCTTGTAAGCTTACTAAGCCTAGTGCTTACTCTCTTTATTTTCTTTTTCTTATAGCTTTTATCAAGCCACTCGGGGATCGAAGGAAACGTCGGAGACCCGATCACACTATCGAAGAAATCACATTGGTATAGTTAGACGTTTAGTTTTGTGTATGGCATGTATAGGAACTTGGTTTCTTTTGATATGATATGATCAATGAATGATGTGTAAATACTTGCTAGTGATTAGCTAATAGAATGGCTGATGATATACATGTTTAATTGTATGTATGAATAAGTAGTAACTATCACATGAAAACTAAGAAAAATGTGAAAGTAACTTAAAAACAGATTCAAGTATCAGAAATAATGTGATTTTGAAAAATCACTAAAAATCGTAGAGACATGGTTTGATGGTGAATAATATATGAAATTAAAGCTTATTGTGTCTATTTTCTTATGGAATAAGCAAAATAGGTAAAGGTATTATATTTTATGAGATATCTGAGTTTTAGTGAAACAGGGTCAGAGAAAATTCTAGATCCCCTGTTTCAACTTTGGAAATTCACCATAAATTGTAAAAAAATAATTAGGTGGTGTAATTTATATGGTTAGAATCCTTATTGAATATAGTTTTAATAGAAACAAATAGTATAGTTATATTAATTTTTTATAGGGAGAAAAGTGGTTCGTAGTAAGTAGAGGTCAGTGCAGTCAAATTCTGAAACAGGGGTAACTTTAACTAATAAACTGTACTAATTGGCTAAGTAAAAAATTCTAGAAAAAATTTAGTAGATAGATATATGATTTTAGTTTCAGGAAAAATTTACGGATCTTAATTTCGAGTTTTGAAACTCGAGAAATGAATTTTTAAGCAGCTATGACGCAAAAAAATAGTTTATTCCGAAAATTAAAATAAGTGGTTTAGAGTTGTTTAAAAGGTAAGATAAGTTTAGTAACACCTCAAGCTTGACTCCGGTGACAGTTTCGGGCGTGGGGGCGTTACAAAACTAGATTGGCAGATCACGACTCGGCCTTGTGAGAGAACACGTGTTCAACTTAACAAGGATGAATATGAATATGACTAATTTGTGGTTCTGAATTCTGAATTATGGGTCTATGGTTGGCATAAGGAAGGGTTGTTTGTAAACATGCATGATTGTGAGAGATATGCATGATTTGGTGGATAGTAAATGATTGTGTATTGTGTGTGCTATATTTAAATTGGCAAAGTGTTTTCGCCTGTGAACTGTAGATGGCATTATTGATGTATTATGTCTATATGATAAAGTCTCACGAATAAGTCTATTTTTCTTATGGGTATCGATGCTTGTTGATTAGCGGTATTTTTGTAAATTATTTGCGTGCATTTTTGGAACTCACTAAGTTCAAACTAACTTACTCCATGACTTTATTTCTCAGGTGTTTGATAGTAGAAGAAGAATTAGTTGAAGGGGACTACGCTAGAGCTGCACTTGCGAGTGAGCCACTTTTTTGTTTTTATATCATGCATAGCTATTTTGGCGGGTGGCATATAGATTCGTTTATTCTAAACTTATGTAATTATCCCCGTCATTTACACAATCTCTGTTTTGAAAGAATTGCCCTTTTCTCTAAAAGTGTACACCAAAATTTCCTTGATTTGTTGTTCATGAACTTATCATTTATATGTATACGCTAAAACTGGAAAGTGTTGGATAATATATTTAAGGATGTGATTCAAAGCGAAAGATTTCAGTTAAGCCGAAGAATTTGAATATGTCAGTAATGCCCTAGTCCGTTGGGGGGTCTATGTGGTTGAACGATATATGCCATGTCTTCCTGATGGTTTAAGGGATGTTACAAGTTTTTGGTATCAGAGTCTAGGTTTAGCTGATCCTCGAAAACCGAAGGCTAAGTCATCCCTTGCCATTCATGATATATCTCTGGCTTAGTCCCTGTAGTTTTAATTAACTTAAGTTGTGTTGTAGCTAAAGATAATGTCTAAAAGCTAAAGAGAAGCGATAGGAAAGGAAATTCAGAGTCATGTACCTAATGCACAAGGACAGGGTCTTGTAACAAATTTAAGTATGGTCAGAAATGATTTTTGAAATGTTTTTGTCACAATAAGGGGTCAATGGTTTGACCAGTTCATGGGAATAACCCAACTACCTCAACCACCACAGCAACCTTAGCCAAAAATGGTACAACCAGTACCTCCTACACTGTAGGTATCAACTAAAACCTAGTTTAAAGGAGATCCCATGAGGAGATATGCAAACGAGGTGCTAACGAGTTTATGGGGGATAAATGTGATGACCTCGCAACAGTAGAACAATGGTTGTATTGTGTATATCGAGTGATTATGGAACTGAAATGCCCACCGGTGGATAGCCTCTTATGCACTATTTCTTTGCAAGAAGGGGAGGCATATCAATGGTGGGAAACTCTAACGAATTTCGGGACCACAAATCCGAGTCTGAAAAATAAAATTATTGAAATTTCATAAAATGATAGGTATTATGATGATAATATTGCACAAAATGTTTTATAGAAAATTTTTATCAATTATGTGTTTAATTGTAAAAAGGACTAAATTGAATAAAATGTCATGGTTGAATTCAAGTAGATATAAGGATTAAATAGCTATACAATTTAAAGTGAGAGGTCCTTATATGGCAATTAGACTATTGATGAAAAACATGTAGATATTTTAATGAGCCATCCATGGAAAAATTGAAAAAGGTTAAGGGCTAAATTGGAAATTGAATTAAATAATATATGATAAATGATTAAATAGAATTAAAACTCATTTTATATCATCTTCTTCTCTATAAAATACATGGAAACCCTAAGAGAGAGAAAGGAAACTTTTCAAGCTTGAATTGGTAAGTTCTATGTCTCGATTTTAATGATTTTCATATTTTTGAGATCGGCAAAGCTTAATTTCTTTTTTCGGGGGATTAAATTGAAAGGAAATCAAAGATTAAAAAATTACCCATGGATGAATATGCTGTAAATTGAAAGTTTATGATAGGAAATGAAAGGTTATTGATAGAGAAATCACTTTTACAAGGTGATTATTAGTGAAAACATGTGTAGGGACTAAATTAAAAAGTAGTGAAATTCTTGGAAAAATTCTAAAATTTATAAAATATATGTGCTGTAAAAGTTATATTAAAATTTTGATTAGGCTTGGAATAAGGAGTAAATTGCATGAATTTCAATTTCCGAGCCTAGGGACGAAACTGGAATTTATAAAAAGTTTAGGGGTAAAATGGTAATTTTGCCTAAAAAGTGAAATTGGCTCAATTGGATGTGGAATTGATGATTAAACTTATATATATAGATCCGAAAGTTTCGAACAAAGAAAAAGACCGAGGAAAAGAAAAAGTCTCTGAGTAGAAGATACGATCAATTATCAAGGTAAGTTCGTATAACTTAATTAAACATATAAATGTGCTAAATTAATTGTTGAACTATGTATGTTATGACTTGTAATTGGTATGTACATGTAGCAAGAAAATATTGATTTGTAATTAATAACAAGGCATACGAATCCGTTTGAATATTGATTTCCGATTGGACAGGTGATTACTGTGTATATGAGGTCCTGCATGTGTTGCAATATAGGTTGTCTCGAAAGGGGAAATCTTTGATCTCATTATGAAAAGGAATGTAACCCAAAAGGGTGATACATGAAAAGGTTATGTACACTTTGTGTGTACACTTGAAAAGGTTATGTACATTTTGTGTACACTATTGAAAAGGGAATGTACACCTTGGGTGTACAACTGGAAAAGGAAAGGTCTATCGAAAGTTCAATGATTCAACAAAAATGATATAGTAAGTGATATAAGAAGAAATGGCATGATGATCTCATTTATGCATATTAATGTTTTTGTACTAATCAATTTGATTGAATGATTGAAAATAGGCCATATTTGCTATCTTGCTAAGTTGATGGATAAATTGCTTTATGTGTGATTTGGTTATAGAACATGATTGGTAAGTGTAGCCTTGGTTATATGAACTTACTAAGTATTATTGCTTTCTAGGTTTATTTTCCCTGTTTTATAGTGCTCAAAGATCGTAAAGGTTGAATTTGGGGTCGGAGTTATCATCACACTATCAATCCCTTAATCTTGATATAAATGTTAGACTCATTTTGATATAATGGCATGTATAGACTAGTGAAGACAAGTAATTACTTAAAATATTGGTTTGTAATCTAGCCATTGGAATGGCTAGTAATGTGTGTTTTAAATGGTGATATGGTATGGTATTGTATCATGAGTTGTTTTGGTTAATCAAGTTAAATAAAATCATCCATGAAATATAAATTGTCAAATTTTATGTAAAGGTAAGTTTAAAAGCATGATTGAAGATAAGAACATATCAATTTGAATATTGGAAATTGGTTGAATTGGTTGGTATATACTTGTAAGTTTTCATGCAAGAAAATGGTTAAGTTGAGGTGAGAAATAGGGCTAGAAAATGGCCTTATTTCGTCCACACAGGTAAGACACACGGGTGTGTGTCTGGGCCGTGTGTGGCACATGGACAACCCCATGGGCATGTAGTCCGACCGTGTGTCCCCTGCATATTAAATTTTAGCTTCAAAATGGCCACACGGACTAGACATGGCCATGTGTCTAGGCCGTGTGATAGACACGGTCATGGGACATGGGTGTGTGCCCAGGCCGTGTGAAGTCTGCACCTTAATTACAAAAATTAAATTTGTCACACGGCCTAAGCACACGGGCGTGTGACTTGGCCGTGTGCCCCTTAATATATGATGACGTCATAAACAGAATGTTAAGATTTTTGTACAGGGGCTGAGACATAGGCATGTTATGGCTGTGTGAGGGACACGGGTCGTAGACACGGGTGTGTCCTAAGCCATACGGGCGTGTGAAATTCACATGGCCCAACGATACGGGCGTGTGACCCTTCAAAACATGGAAAATCTTCTAAATAATATATGCATTCCAAAAGTTCCTGATTTAGTCCCGAATCATTTTTTATGTATGTTTTGGGTATCTTAGGGTCGAAAAAGGGACAATATACATATGATTGAATAAATTTTTTATTTCATTGAATATTTATAGCTCAGGTTTACATGATTATGAACATTAAAGTTCGGTAATACCTCGTATCCTGTTCTAGTGACAGATACGGGTGAGGAGCATTGCATTTATTGGTATCAGAGCTACGGTTTAGCCGATTTTCAGACTAACGTAGCAAGTGTGAATTTAGCTATACATGCCATTATATAATTGATGATAGTGTGATATCTCTTAACCATTTTAAATGTGTTTTTCATATAGTAAATGTCTTCCAACCGAGCAAAAGCTGATCCCGAGGAAGCTAAGTGTAACGCCCCAATTTTTGGGATTTTTGGGATTTTTGAGAATTCTAGCAAATTTTAGGATTTCTGTGTTGTGACTGCTTGAGGTAAGTCTAAGTATATTAGTGGGCCTTTAGAAGGCCCAAGTCTAAGTTAAAAACTGATAGATTTAACTAATTTTAATTCTAAAGGAAAAAGAGATTCTGGTATATTGGGCTTTTAAGGTTTCATGGGTAAAATAGGACACAGGAAGACCTGTGGTAAAGTCGTAAGGGTGAAGCCACTAAGGTGGTAAAAAGTGGCGTGTGGATGTGTAGGGGGAGCTAAGATTCAAGTCACAAGAAGAGCATATTAAAGGAATTATTTTTATGAGTAGGAATGGTAAGTGATGGAACTCAAGTGAAAGTCTATCAGGAGGAGTTTGAGTTGTTTAGGGGATTGAGTAGAGGAGGGATAAGGGGAGAAAATCAAGGAATCTGAGTAGGAAGTAGGAGTTGGCCGTATAAGGGACTCTGCAAGTGCAAATTCAATGTTGGGAATTTCAGCATTTGGTCTAGTGGCTGCCGAATTCTTTTTTGCATTTCGGGTCTAGGTAAGTCATTTGGCTGTTCTGCCAAAATTAGGTTTTCTCTTCTCTTCCCTTTCATTCCTGCTAAAAGCCGAAATCTACACCCTGCACCTGTGCCGTTTACACCACCTCAAAACCGAATTCTCTTCTCACCTATTCTTGTATTCATCTTTTCTTTTTCCATAATCGAACCTATACCCTTCTCTTTTCTCTCTTCTGTTCCTTCGCATAGTCCTTAACTGTTCTTCATTGCTCCACAATAGGCTGAAGGTTGCTATAGACGAATCATATTCTCTTCTTCCTTAAAAAGTCGAAACTCTCATACCTATGTTATAGGTAGTTGATTCTTTGGCTACTGAAATCCGCTTCTTCTCGTAAATACAATGGATTAGAGTTGGGATCGTAGATAGGCACACTCTTCTAGGCCGAACGACGATAGCTTTAGTGTGGACAAGAGGACAAGAGGGCGTACGATAAAAGGGCTTGGAGACTATTTCGGTTGGATCTTTGGATCTAATACCTAGTTTGGCAAAAAGGCAGTTCATGTGTGGATCTCGCCAACGTGCCATTATAAATCAGGTGTGTAACTGACACCCTCTCATAGACTAGATCGGCGAAAGCCGAAAAGCTGAAATGCCAGAAAACTGGTATTTTATGAACTTGCGAGTGTGCGAATGCTCGTAAGATAAGTGGATTAACATATTCGGTTGCATTATTTATATGGTGAAAGGTGTCATATTTACACTGATCATAAAAGTTTGAAATACTTAATGACACAGAAAGATTTGAATTTGAGACAACGCAGGTGGCTTGAACTAATAAAAGATTATGATTTAATCACTGACTATCACCTGGGAAAAGCCAATGTAGTGGCAGATGCACTGAGCAGGAAATCTTTATTTGCTTTAAGAGTAATGAATACCCGGTTATCTTTATCCGACGATGGTTCGATTATGGCTGAGTTAAGAGTTAGACCAATATATTTGCAACAAATCTGCAAAGCTCAAAAGAATGACAAGGAATTAAAAGCTAAATTGGAGCAATGTCAAATGAATTCAAATTTGAAATTTCAAATTGGGTCTGATGGTTGTTTGTTATTCAAAAATAGAGTATGTGTTCCAAGGGACTCAGAGCTAGTACAATCGATTTTATATGAGGCTCATCATGGTACAATGTCTGTACATCCTAGTAGTAATAAAATGTATCATGATTTCAAAAAAGATGTATTGGTGGCCAGGAATGAAAAAGGATATTTCTGAATTTGTATCCAAATGCTTGATATGTCAACAAGTAAAAACTGAGCATCAGGTGCCTTCAGGGTTATTACAGCCAATCAATATACCGGAGTGGAAATGGGAATGGATTACTATGGAGTTTGTAATGGGATTACCTATGTCTGCAAGAAAGAAAGATGCCATTTAGGTAATTGTTGACCAGTTAACAAAATCAGCACATTTTATACCGGTACGTATGGACTTTTCATTGGATAAATTAGCTGAATTGTATGTATCTGAAATTGTTAGACTGCATGGTGTACCGGTTTCTATTATTTCTAATAGAGATCCTAGATTTACATCTCGATTTTGGCACAATTTACAAGAAGCATTGGGCACACAGTTGTATTTTAGTACTGCATTTCATCCTCAAACTGATGGCCAACCAGAACGGGTGATACAGATTTTAGAAGACATGTTACGGTGTTGTGTGCTTGAGTTTGAAGGTAACTGGGAAAGGTATTTGCCTCTGATTGAATTTGCTTATAATAATAGCTATCAATCCAGTATTAAAATGGCACCATATGAAGCTTTATATGGTCAAAAATGTAAAACACCATTGTACTAGACAGAGCTCAGTAAAAAGAAGATTCATGGGGTTGATCTAATTCGGGAAACTGAGAAAAAGGTAAAGGTGATACAAGATAGCTTGAAAGCAGCTTCAAACAGAAAAAAGTCTTATGTTGACCTTAAAAGAAAAGAAATAGAGTTTGAAATCGGTGATAAAGTATTCTTGAAAGTGTCTCCATGGAAGAAAGTTATCCAGTTCGGTCGTAAAGGAAAACTAAGTCCTCGGTTTATTGGGCCATATAAAATTATTGAAAGAATTAGACCGGTTGCTTATCGGTTAGCATTACCACTAGAACTTGAAAAGATTCACAATGTTTTTCATGTATCAATGTTACAACCGTATCGGTCCAATCCTTCACATGTCATCTCCTCGACAAAAGTGGAAATTCAACCCGACTTGACTTATAGTGAAAAACCAATTAAGATCTTATCATGGGAAATAAAAGAGTTGAGAAATAAAAAGGTGGCATTAATAAAAGTTCTTTGGCAGAAACATGGAATCGAAGAAGCCACCTGGGAGCTTGAAGACATTATGAAAAGGCAGTACTCGAATCCCTTTACTGGTAAGATTTTCAAGGACGAAAATCCTTAAAGGGGGAGAGTTGTAACAACCCAATTTCAGTGAAATCGGAATAGTGGTTTCGGGACCACAAATTTGAGTCCAAAAAATGAAATTATTTAAATTTCATAAAATGATAGGTATTATGATGGGAATATTGCATGAAAAATTTTATAGAAAATTTTTATCAATTATGTGTTTAATTGTAAAAAGGACTAAATTGAATAAAATGTCAAGGTTGAATTCTAGTAGCTATAAGGATTAAATAGCTATACAATTCAAAGTGAGAGGTCCTTATATGGCAATTAGACTATTGATGAAAATCATGTAGATATTTTAATGAGTCATCCATGGAAAAATTGAAAAAGGTTAAGGACTAAATTGGAAATTGAATTAAATAATATATGATAAACGATTAAATGGAATTAAAACTCATTTTATATCATCTTCTTCTTTATAAAATACATGGAAACCCTAAGAGAGAGAAAAGAAACTTTTCAAGCTTGAATTGGTAAGTTCTATGCTCGTTTTTAATGATTTTCATAATTTTGAGATCGGGAAAGCTTAATTTCTTTTTTTGGGGGATTAAATTGAAAGGAAATCAAAGTTTAGAAAATTACCCATGGATGAATATGCTGTAAATTGAAAGTTTATGATAGGAAATGAAACGTCATTGATAGAGAAATCACTTTTACAAGGTGATTTTTAATGAAAACATGTGTAGGGACTAAATTGAAAAGTAGTGAAATTATTGTAAAAAATTCTAAAATTTCTAAAATATATGTGCTATAAAGTTATATTAAAATTTTGATTGGGCTTAGAATATGGATTAAATTGCATGAATTTCAATTTTCGAGCCTAAGGACGAAACTAGAATTTATAAAAAGTTTAGGGGTAAAATAGTAATTTTGTCTAGAAAGTGAAATCGACTCAATTGGATGTGGAATTGATGATTAAACTTATATATATAGATCCGAAAGTGTCAAACAAAAAGAAACTGAGGAAAAGAAAAAGTCTCGGAATAGAAGATACAATCAATTATCAAGGTAAGTTCGTATAACTTAATTAAGTATATAAATATGTTAAATTAATTGTTGAACTATGGAAGTTATGACTTGTAATTGGTATGTACATGTAGCAAGCAATTTGTAATTAATAACAAGGCATAATCCTTTTGAATATTGATTTTCGATTGGACAGGTGATTACCGTGTATATGAGGTCCTGCGTGTGTTGCAGTATAAGTTATCCCGAAAGGGGAAATCTTTGATCTCATTATGAAAAGGGATTTAACCCAAAAGGGTGATACTTGAAAAGGTTATGTACACGTTACATGTATAGTTGAAAATGTTATGTACACTTTGTGTGTACACTTGAAAATGAAAAGGTTACGTACACTTTATGCGCACCATTGAAAAGGGAATGTACACCTTGGGTGTACAACTGGAAAAGGAAAGGTCCATAGGAAGTTCAATGATTCAACGAAAGAGACATAGTAAGTGATATAAGAAGAAATGGCATGATGAGCTCATCCATGCATATTAGTGTTTTTGTACTAATCAATTTGATTGAATGATTGAAAATAGGCCATATTTGCTATCTTGCTAAGTTGATGGATAAATTGCTTTATGTGTGATTTGGTTATTAAACATGATTGGTAAGTGTAGCCTTGGTTATATGAAGTTACTAAGCATTATTACTTACTAGGTTTATTTTCCCTGTTTTATAGTGCTCAAAGTTCGTGAAGGTTGGATTTAGGGTCGGAGTTATCATCACACTATCAATCCCTTAATCTTGGTATAAATGTTAGACTCATTTTGATATAATGGCATGTATAGACTAGTGTAGACAAGTAATTACCTAAAATGTTGGTTTGTAATCTAGCCATTGGAATGGCTAGTAATGTGTGTTTTAAATGGTGATATGGTATGGTATTGTATCATGAGTTGTTTTGGTTAATCAAGTTAAATAAAATCATCCATGAAATATAAATTGTCAAATTTTATGTAAAGGTAAGTTTAAAAGCATGATTGAAGATAGGAGCATATCAATTTGAATATTGGAAATTGGTTGAATTGGTTGGTTTATACTTGTAAGTTTTAATACAGGAAAATGGTTAAGTTTGGGTGAGAAATAGGGCTAGAAAATGGCCTTATTTCGTTCACACAGTTAAGACACACAGGTATGTGTCTAGGCCGTGTGTGACACACGAACAACCCCATGGGCATGTAGTCCGACGGTGTGTCCCCTGCATATTAAATTTTAGCTTCGAAATGGCCACACGGACTAGACACGACTATGTGTCTAGGTAATGTGAGAGACATGGTCATGGGACATGGGCGTGTGCCCAGGCCATGTAAAGTCTCCACCTTAATTACAAAAATTAAATTCATCACATGGCCTAAGCACACGGGCGTGTGACTTGGCCGTGTGCCCCTAAATATATGATGACGTCATAAATAAAATGTTAAGATTTTAGTACACGGGCTGAGACACGGGCATGTCATGGCCGTGTGAGGGACACCGGTCATAGACACAGGTGAGTCCTAAGCCACACGGGCGTGTGAAATTCACAAGGCCCAACCATACGGGCGTGTGGCCCTTAAAAATATGGAAACTTTTCTAAATAATACATGCATTCCGAAAGTTCCTGATTTAGTCCCGGATCATTTTCGATGTATGTTTTGGGTATCTTGGGCTCGAAAAAGGGACAATATACATATGATTGAATAAATTTTTGATTTGATTGAATATTTGTAGATTGGATTTATATTTTTATGAACATTAAAGTCCAGTAATACCTCGTATCCTGTTCTGGCAACGGATACGGTTGAGGGGCATTACAAGCATGACCCCTGAAGAACAGATAGATTGGGAGTTCTTCTTAATAAAATTTAGAAAGACATATGTTAACCAGATGTATGTTGAACAATTGAAGAAAGAGTTTCTATATCTCAGGAGTGACGAATTCCGGTAATGGAATACAAATGAGAATTTGTCAGACTCAGCTGTTATGTGAGAGACATGTTCCAAACTAAAAAATCCTTGTGTGAGAAGTTTGAGTGGGGCTTAAGGGATGAAATCTGCGCCCTGGTGGTGGCATTAGAAGTTTAGAGTCTACTAGCCATGACAACCAAGGCTTAGAAGATGAAAAAAATTATCCAAGAGAGAAATATAAGGTAGGACATGGAAAGAATGAAGTGCGGGATCTCCAGTCCATCACCCTCAACAAATTTTAAGAACTTGAAAGATACAAGCTTCTCTGTACCAATGAGAGATTTTTAGGCAATGACTTTTCATCAAAAAGGAGGTAGGTGACAAGCTACCTCAATATTGAGTATAGGCAGATCTAATATGATAAGGGATCTAGTATGTGAGCACTATGGAAGGAATCACAGGGGAAAATGTTGGAGGCATACGGGACCATGCTATGCATGTGGGTCACTAGATCATCAGCTTAGAGATTGCCCCTCAGAAGCTAAGGCCACTTCAAAAAAGTCTATATGTGTGACTCAAAATACTTATGTTACACCCCTTACCTAAAGCTGAGGCTGGGGACGGGCACGAGGCATTACCTGGCTTAACTGCATACATACAATCATTTTTGAGTTCTAAGAACTAGGTCCAATTTAAAACTTTTCTCTTTTAATCCAAAAGCTCTTAATATGGGTCTATAAGGCCTTAATCACACTTTGGAAATATCCCGGGGTTAATCCCAACATCTTTGAAAACTTTGAAAAAATGCCATTTGAAGCAGGGCACATGCCCATGTGGAAGGGCAACACGTCCATGTGGCCATTATGACATGGCCGTGCTGATGGCCCATGTGGTTCACACAACCTAAGCACAATGCGACATGCCCGTGCCCCAAACTCGTGTGAATTAAATTCCAATTTTGAACCTACAGGGGTTTTCACACGGCCGGGCACACGTCCGTGTCTATGGCCTGTGTCCCTCACATGGCCATGACACGCTCGTGTCTTAGCCCGTGCCTAAAAATGTTGACATTCTATTTTTGACGTTAGCAACAAATTAGGGGCACACGGCCAAGGCACACGCCCGTGTGTCTACCCGTGTGGACGATATAAGGCTTTCTACCAAGCCCTTTGCCACCCTGAAACACAATCTAACACCATCCATCATACCAAGTCTAACATAACTTGGTTCACAACAAAGCAACCATACCAACAATACCATATTCATAAAAGACCTTCTTGTAATCATATAGCAACTTTCAATATTAGCCATTATTTATGGTCTTATACAAAATGAGTCAAATACTAAAGTAAGCCAACACATTTCACCAATTAACAATGACACAACCTCAAAAGTTAATATCCTATACATGCAATAATCACAATAAAAGAACTAATTATACTAAGTGCTTCAGATGATAGTGTGACTGGCTTATCCGACGTGAGGCAATGGTCTATGAGCTACTTTGGCGGCACTATAAGAAAATTGAAAGGAAATAGGGTAAGCATAAAGCTTAGTAAGTTGCATAAAAATAAACGTCAACTAATTATCACAAAACAGTATGCTCATAACCTTTCATAGCTTATTCATGAATACCATAAATAGATGTCAGTGCAACTTACTCATCACCATCTAGTACAATTCATATTGCATATGTTGATCCCACATCTCATACATTTCAAACAGGTACTTGTACCACTCATCACATGATCATAACTTTTCTCATTTCGATATAAATCATAAATCTTTTGTTGAAACATTTGGAATACTATCGGATACTCAATAGCCTAAACATGGGTTAAGATACCAAACACCATGTCCCAGACAAGATCTTACACTGGCTTCCATATAGCGAGGCCGATGCCATGTTCTAGACAGGTCTTACACTGGCTCTCATCTATCGGTGTCGATGCCATGTCCCAGACAGGTCTTACATTGACACACAACAAGCTGACGCCATGTCCCAGACAGGTTTTACACTAGCTTGTATATCGCGAGGCCGATGTATGTCCCAGACATATCTTACACTAGCTCTCGTCTCAATATCGATGCATGTCCCAAACATGTCTTACACTGGCTTAAATATCTCGACGCTGATGCATGTCCCAGACATGTCTTACACTGGCTCTCATATAGTGGCCGATGCATGTCCTAGACATGTCTTACACTGGCTCTTGTATTGTGGCCGATGTATGTCCCAGACATGTCTTACACTAGCTTACATATCACCCAATGTCACGGTATAAATATCCAAGTCTATTCCAAATGTTCAATGGTAGTCTTTACTACGTTGATTTCTTAACATGCACTCTCAATTTCACAATCAAACATACAACTTACCTTGGATTACAAAATGTAGGTGACTAGTAGGTTTTAGTCTACTTGCTTGGCCTTCCCCCGGTCTAGGTTCGGATTTTGTATTTCTTGATCTAAAATAATAAAAATTCATCCATTTAATCACTAGATAAATTTACACAATCAACAATTCACATTTTTGGCAAATTGAAAATTTTGCCCCTAGGCCAAGAAATCGATTTTTATCGAATTTGCTTATTAAACAAGCCTAACTGAGCATTTATTACTCTTATGAAAACCCCAAATTTCCACTATTTCCCACAATTACAACCTATTTTATAACTTTTACAAATTGGCCCTTTCAGGGTTTTCATGAGAAGTCCTTTCACAAAAGTTGTATATCTAACAATCAAGGTTCATTTTCTTCCATAAAAACTCAGCAAACATTACAAATCCTTTCATGGTAAGTCACTAGACTACCAACCATTTCACAAAATAGCCCCCCATAAGCTAGCTCATGCCACAAGGGTTCCAAAAGTACCAAAATTTTTAAAAATAGGCATTTAAATTACTTACTTAGAGAGAGATGAATGGTTGAAAGTTTTAAGCTTCCAAAACCCTTACTCTTGCTGAAAATTTTGGTGGATGAAGGAAGAAGATGATGACCATTTTTTTTGTTTTATTTTAGTCAAATAGATTACCAAATTTCCACCTAATCTTTGAATTTCATATTTTCTTGTCCCCTTATGGCCGGCCATCACATAAATAAAGGTCTATTTGCCCTTTAAAGCCCTCAAAATATTTTGCTAGTAAAATAAAACTTTTGCCCTTTATGCAATTTAGTCCTTTTTTAAAATTAAGCTTCCAATTGCTAAAATTAATTCACCAAAATTTTCATACTCTCATATAATCATACTATGACACCAAAATAATAATAAAAATAATTTCTCAGCATTGGATTTGTGGTCCCGAAACCATAGTTCTGACTAAGCCCAAAATCGGGTTGTTACAATTCTCCCCCCTTAGGGGTTTTCGTCCCCGAAAATCTTACCGGTGAATAAGTTCGGATATTGGTCTCTCATGGTCTCCTAGGGTTCCCATGTGGCTTCCTCGACTCCATGTCTATGCCACAAAACTTTCACTAGTGCTATACTTTTATTCCTCAATTGTTTAACCTCCCGAGCCAAAATCTTAATCGGTTCCTCGCCATAAGTCATATCCGGCTGAATCTCAATTTTTATTGGTGCAATCACATGCGAAGGATCCGATCTATATCAATATAACACCGACACATGAAACACGTCGTGAATCTTTTCCAACTCTGAGGGCAAAGCCAAACGGTAGGCAACAGGCTCTACTCTCTCGGTAATCTCATAAGGTCCTGTGAAATGAGGACTTAGCTTGCCTTTTCTACCGAATCTGAGGACCTTCCTCCACGGGGATACTTTCAAAAACACCTTATCACCGACTCGAAACTCGATCTCTTTTCGTTTCAAATTCATGTAGGATTTCTGTCTATCCGAAGCGACTCTCAAGCAATCACGAATCATCTTAACTTTCTCTTCGGTCTCTTTGACTAAATCGACCCCGTGAATCTGATTCTCTTTAAGTTCTGTCCAATATAAGGGCATTCGACACTTACGCCCATACAAAACCTCATAGGGCGCCATTTTCAAACTTGACTGATAACTATTGTTGTAGGCGAATTCAACCAGTGGTAAGTACTTTTGCCAACTGCCATGAAACTCGAGAACACAACACCACAAGATATCTTCTATGATCTGAATTACTCTCTTCGACTGACCGTCAGTTTGCGGGTGAAATGTCATACTAAAATTCAGTTTCGTTCTCAATGCCTCTTGCAACTTCTTCCAAAACAGCGAGGTAAACCTCGGATCTCTATCCAAAATAATCGACAAAGGTACTCCATGAAGTCTCACGATCTTGGAAACATACAATTCAACCAATTTCTCAAGGGGATAATCGGTACGAACTGGTATAAAATGTGCCATCTTTGTAAGCCTATCAACAATGACCCAAACAAAATCCTTTTTCCTTGGCGTCAACAAAAACCCTGATACAAAATCCATGGTTACACGGTCCCATTTACATTCGGGAACCGTTATAGGTTGAGGTAAACCCGAGGGTACTTGGTGTTCAGCCTTCACTTGCTGACAAATTAGACACTTAGAAACAAACTCAGAAATGTCTCTTTTCATCCCCGACCACCAATACATTTCCTTCAAGTCGTTATACATTTTCACACTACCCGAATGGATAGACAAGCAACCACGATGTTCCTCTCATAAAATCTTCTAAATAAGCTCATTATCCTTGGGTACACAAATTCTGTCTCGGTACATCATACAATCATCGGTACCAATACGAAATTCTGATTCATTTCCCGTCTCACACTGAGCCATCTTAGCTTGCAAGTCCTTATCACCTTTCTGAGCTTCACAAATCTCTTGAAGGAAAATTGGTCTAGCTCTCATCTTAGCTAGAATCGAACCATCATCAATCATGACTAATTAAGTATTCATAGCCCTCAAGGCGGACAATGATTTCCTACTTAATGCGTCGGCGACTACATTCGCCTTTCTGGGGTAGTAGTCAATCACCAACTCGTAATCTTTTATCAACTTCAACCATCTTCGTTGCTGTAAATTTAGCTCCTTTTGAGTCATCAAATACTTTAGACTCTTATGGTCAGTAAATACCTAGAATCTCTCGCCATACAAATGGTGTCTCCAATTTTTCAGCACGAATACGATGGCGGCCAACTCTAAATCATGTGTCAGGTAATTCTTCTTAGCTGTCTCGAGGCATAGGCTATTACCTTGCCTTCTTGCATGAGCACACACCCTAACCCATTCAAGGATGCATCACTATACACCACAAACTCTTTTCCCGGTTCTGGTTGCACTAAAACTAGGGCTTCGATCTATAAAGCCTTTAGTTTCTCAAAACTTTGTTGGCACTTATCATTCCATTCGAACTTGACCTCTTTTTGAAATAGTCTAGTCATCGGGGTAGCTATCATCGAGAATCCTTTAGCAAACCATCTATAGTACCTAGCTAAGCCCAAAAAGCTTTTAATCTCTGACACATTCCTCGGCGGTTTCCACTCTACAATAGCCGATATCTTACTTGGGTCAACTCTAATTCCATCACTTGAAACGATGTGCCATAAGAATCTGACTTCTCTGAGCCAAAACTCACTTTTTCTAAACTTAGCATACAACTGCTTATCCTTCAAGGTCTGTAAAATAATTCTCAAATGCTCCGCGTGTTCATTCGCATCTCGAGAATAAATCAATATATCATCGATAAAGACCACTATGAACTTATTCGAATATGGCCGAAAAATACAATTTATCAAGTCCATAAATACCGCAGGGGCATTCGTTAAACTGAAAGGCATGATAAGGAACTCATAGTGCCCATACCTTGTCCTAAACGCGGTTTTTGGTACATCTTGCTCCTTTACTCTAAGCTGGTAATAGCCGGACCTCAAGTCTATCTTGGAAAACATAGTGGCTTCTTTCAATTGGTCAAACAGATCATCTATCCTTGGTAAGGGATACTTGTTCTTTATGGTCACCTTGTTAAGTTGTCTGTAGTCTATACATAACCTCATCGAATCGTCTTTCTTTTTCACAAAAAGTAACGGAGCACCCCACGGAGAATAGCTTAGTCTCGCAAAACCTTTATCCGTTAACTCTAGTAGCTGTACTTTCAACTCCTTTAATTCTGTCGAAGCTATCCTATATGGAGCAATCAAGATGGGTGCCGTACCAGGGACTAATCAATTCCAAATTCAACTTCCCTCACTACAGGTAATCTAGGTAATTCCTCCAGAAACACATCTGTGAACTCACATACCACTGGTTCCGACTGAATCTTCAATTCAGATGCTTGAGTATTCAATTCAAAAGTGAGGTAAGCTTTATACCCTTTTCTCAAATTTCTCACTGCCGACATGGACGATATCACTACAGGCGAATTGTCTAATTCACCCGTTTCAACCCGAAGAACATTCCCGCCTTCACTTTTCAACTCAATAGATTTCCTTCCACAATCCACTACAACACTATGAGAAGTTAACCAATCCATCCCAAGGATTACATCAAATTCATTAAACGGCAATAACATCAAGTTAGCCAGAAAATAATGACATCTAATTGTCAAAGGAAAATTTCTACACACTCGGTCAACTAACACATGTTTGCCTAAAAGGTTTGACACTTTTACCACAAATTCAGTAGACTCGACTAGCATGTTCATACGGGGTATTAGTTCCATACAAATATAAGAATGGGTAGACCCTGGGTCAATCAAAGCAACGACAGATATATCATGGATAGAAAAGGTACCCGTAATTACATTGGGAGACTCTGGCTCTTCACGGGCTCATATGGCATAAGTCCTCGCAGGCGCTCTGCCCTCGGACCTCACAACAGCATCTCTAGGCGCACCTCTACTGCTAGCCCCACTTCCTGGGTTCTTATGTGGTCTACCCCTTGAAGGAGCGTTACCCAATCTCACGCTTTGATCCTTATCTTTCTTGACCATCTCGGGATAGCTACGAATAAAATGGTCCAACGACCCACATTTAAAATAGCCTCTTTCATTTCCTCAGCATTCGCTAAAATGACGTCTGCCGCACTGTGAGTATTCTAGTCTATTCGAGCGAGCACTACCAACACTCATGATAGAAGTAGTTTGGGCTTTTGTCACCGCATACTGCTTATTCTTGCTATTGTTCGAGAACCCACTGACACGTTTGATCGAGTAGGAAACTCTCTGAATCTCTTAGATGAGGCCTGCTGTGATTTCCCCATCTGTCTTTTCCTTGAGTCTCAGGGCCGATGTCAGCTTTTCTATTCTCTTTGGCCAATTCCTCGGCCTTACATGCTCTCTCCACGAGTACCACAATTTCCTTAGCTCCAAGATGCCAACTAGTAGACAGATGTCTTCGTTCAAACCATCTTCAAACCTCTTACACATAATGGCTTCTATAGATACGCAGTCCGCTCATATTTGTTGAGTCTCACAAACTCACGATCATACTCAGTCACCGTCATATGGCCTTGTTTCAGCTCAAGGAATGATTTCCTCTTTTGATCGATAAATCGTTGGCTAATGTTTTTCTTTCGAAATTCTTCTTGGAAGAATCCCCAAGTTACCCTCTCTCTTGGCACAACAGACACGAGAGTATTCCACCACTGATAGGCTGAATCTCGCAGAAGTGACACAACACACTTCATGCACTCCTCCGGCATGCAGGATAGCTCATCAAACACTCTGATTGTATTTTCTAGCCAAAACTATGCTCTCTCCAAGTCATCATCAATATTCGCCTTGAATTCCTCAGCCCCGTGCTTACGGATTCTGTCTACTGGAGGTTTCTCCCTTTTAGCCATTTCTGCTCCTTGAGGAGCTATCAGGATGGGTTGAGGAATTGGGGAAGGTGCGAGAGGTGGAGTATTCAAATTTGCATGAATAAACTCTGAGTACCATGCATCCATCATATGGAGGTAAGCTTCTCTAGCCCCTCTGCCCTGACTCATTGTCACGGGCCCACTATCAACGGGCACAGTCCCTTTAACGGGAGCCGGTGCATTACTTTCAATGTCATCCGCCATAGCCACGCTAGGATCTATCTACTATATAAATAAAAACACAATTTATCTCGTCAGGAGTCGTCACACTATCAATATACAATTATGGCATGTATAGCTAGACTCGTACTCACGCTAGGTTAGTCCTAGAATCGATTAAACCATAGCTCGGATACCATTAAATGTAACACCCCTTACCCGAAGCCGAGGCCGGGGCAGGCACGAGGCATTACCTGACTTAACCGCATGCATACAATCATTTCCAAGTTATAAGAACTAGGTCCAATTTAAAAATTTTCTCTTTTAATCCCAAAGCTCTTAATATGGGCCTATGAGGCCCTAATCACGCTTTGGAAATATCTCAGGGTTAATCCCAACAGATTTGAAAACTTTGAAAAAAATTCCGTTTGAAGCAAGGCATACGCCCGTGTGGAAGGGCAACACGTCCATGTGGCCATTATAACATGGCCGTGCTGATGGACCGTGTGGTTCACACGACCTAAGCACAATGGGACACACCCATGCCCCAAACCTGTGTGAATTAAATTCCAATTTTTAGCCTACAGTGGTTTTCACATGGCCAGGCACACGCTAGTGTCTATGGTCCGTGTCCCTCACACGGCCATGACACGCCCGTGTCCCTCACACGGCCATGATACACCCGTGTCTTAGCCCATCTCTAAAAACCTTGACATTCTGCTTCTGATGTCAGCAACAAATTAGGGGCACACAGCAAAGGCACACGCTCGTGGCTAGTGGCCGTGTCCTCCACACAGCTGAGACGCACAGCCGTGTCTCTACCTATGTGTTTACTACCATACATACTGACTTGTAAAATTAATGTGCACGGGACACACGATCGAACAACACGCCTTTGGGGCTAACCGTGTGTCACACACGGCCTAGACACATTGCCATGTGTCTACCCGTGTAGACTATATAAGGCTTTCTACCAAGCCCTTTGCCACCCTAAAACACAATCTAACACCATCCATCATACCAAGTCTAACATAACCTGGTTCTCAACCAAGAAACCATACCAACAATTCCACATTCATAAAAGTCCTTCTTGTAATCATATAGAAACTTTCAATATTAGCCATTATTCATGGTCTTATACAAAATGAGTCAAATACTAAAGTAAGCCAACACATTTCGCCAATTAACAATGACACAACCTCAAAAGTCAAGATCCTATACATGCCATAACCAAAATAAAAGAACTAATTATACCAAGAGCTTTAGATGATAGTGTGACTGGCTTCTTTGACGTGAGGCGATGGTCCACGAGCTACTTTGGCAGCACTATAAGAAAATTGAAAGGAAATAGGGTTAGCATAAAGCTTAGCAAGTTGCATGAAAATAAACATCAACTAATTATCACAAAACAATATGCTCATAACCTTTCATAGCTTATTCATGAATACCATAAATGGATGTAAGCACAACTTACTCATCACCATCCAATACAATTCATATTGCATATGTTGAGCCCACATTTCATACATTTCAAATAGGTACCTATACCACTCATCACATGATCATAACTTTTCTCATTTTGATAGAAATCATAAATCTTTTGTTGAACCATTTGGAATACTATCGGATACTCAATAGCCTTAACATGGGTTAAGATGCCGACGTCATGTCCCAGACATGGTCTTCCACTGGCTTCCATATAGCGAGGCCGATGCCATGTCCCAGATAGGTTTCACACTGGTTCTCATCTATCGGTGTCGATGCCATGTCCCAAACAGGTCTTGCACTAACACACAACAAGTTGACGCCATGTCCCAGACAGGTCTTACACTAGCTTGTATATCGGGAGGCCGATGCATGTCCCAGAGATGTCTTACACTGGCTTAAATATCTCGAGGCCGATGCATGTCCCAGACATGTCTTACAGTAGCTCACATATCACCCAATGTCACAGTATAAATATCCAAGTCTATTCCAAATGTTCAACGGAAGTCTTTACTACGTTAATTTCTCAACATGCACTCTCAATTTCACAATCAAACAATTTATGTGATATCAATTCAATCACACACCATAAAGTTATAGTTGCATTATTTACATACAACTTACCTCGGATTACAAAATGTAGGCGACTAGTCGGTTTTAGTCTACTTGATTGGCCTTCCCCCTGTCTAGGTTTAGATTTTGTATTTCTTGATCTAAAATAATAAAAATTCATCCATTTAATCACTAGACAAGTTTACACAATCAACAATTCACATTTTTGGCAAATTGACCATTTTGCCCCTAGACTTTCAAAAAATGACCATTTTACCCCTAGGACTGGGAATCAATTTTTATTGAATTTCATTATTAACCAAGCCTAACCAACCATTTATTACTCGTATGAAAACCCTGAATTTCCACTATTTCACACAATTACAACCTATTTTATAATTTTTAAAAATTGGCCCTTTTAGGGTTTTCATGAGAAGTCCTTTCACAAAAGTTATATATCTAGCAATCAAGGTTTATTTTCTTCAATAAAAACTCAGCAAACATTACAAACGCTTTCATGGTAACTCACTAGACTACCAGCCATTTCATAAAATAGCCCCCCATAAGTTAGCTCATGCCACAGGGGTTCCAAAAGTACTAAAATTATTTAAAATAGGCATTTAAATTACTTACTTGAGAGAGAGATGAATGGCTGAAGGTTTTAAGCTTCCAAAAACCTTACTCTTGCTGAAAATTTCGGTGGATAATAGAAGAAGATGATGGCCCCCTTTTTTTTTTAGTCAAATAGGTTACTAAATTTCCACCTAATCATTGAATTTCATATTTTCTTGTCCCCTTATAGGCAACCATCACCTAAATAAAGGTCCATTTTCCCTTTAAAGCCCTCAAATTTTAATACTCTAGCTATTTAACATATTTCGCTAGTAAAATAAAACTTTTTCCCTTTATGCGATTTAGTCCTTTTTCAAAATTAAGCTTCCAATCACTAAAATTAGTTCACCAAAATTTTCATACTCTCATATAATCATACCATGACACCAAAATAATAATAAAAATAATTTCTCAGCCTCGGATTTGTGGTCCCAAAACCACTGTTTCGACTAAGCCCAGAATCGGCTCTTACAACTCAGCAAGAGGCAAGATACAGAATAGTTACGAAATTAGGATCTGTTCAGGGGACTCTAAGGAAGAGATTGGAAACACGAAAATATACACACTTTTTTCATACCCTTTTTAACTCAAATTCATGTAGTTTCAGTAAAATTCTTGTCAAAAAATATATAATAATTATAAAATAATTAAATTGTACTTAAAATTTTAACATGTTGAATTTTAATTAAAATTATATTAAAATTTGATTAATTTTGATCATTTTCGACAAAATCACACAAAGGACAAAAATTGGCTCTCTAGACATTGCTAGAAGCGCAAAATCGAGAAGCGATTTTGAAGCATCAAGGAAAATTAATTTTTTAGCCTAAGACAGTTCAAATTATGAATTTTAATTCATAATATAATTAATTTTAATTTTAATCTAATTTAATTTGGGTTAAATAAATTACTATTAATTAATTATGAAAAAAGGCCCAGTTGAGCTGAATCAAGAAAACCGATCCAACCGAGCACTGGGCAACCCAAAATCGTCCCACATGCTGACCCAATCAGCTTGTTTGACTGATTATTTGGCTTGCAAAATAGCCTTTGAAGACTCCTTGAATTTGCATTCAAACCCCTCCACTATTTGTGCCTTTCTAGATTTGCCCCTACCTTAAAATAGCAAGTTTGAAACCTTCAAACTTGTCACATGTGTGGCCGACCATGGGGGGACTCTATGGCTGCTGATTTTTTCTATTTTTAGCAGCCTACTCAACCTATAAATACCCTATTTGCTGCTCACTTCAAACACATTTCAAAACTCTCATCCTTTTACTTCTCTCTCACTTTCTCTCTTCAATCCCCTTCTGCTGTTCTTCATTTTCTTCCCTATTCTCTTGCCGATTTCACCTCTTGAAAAAGAGTCCTTCAACCACTATTTGAAGCAGCATTCAAGTGTTCGTGGAAGCATTGAATCAACAAGAACAAGTGGAGAAGGAGGAGCAGAGCAAACTAGTTAAGCCTCGGAGAAACACCGGATTTGATCCTTGTTCCTTATCCTTTTAATTTTATTGTTGTTATTATGAACATGTCTATGAATAATTGTGATGTTGATATGTTTAATTTAATTAATATGGCTTAAATTTAATTTGTGTTAGGTTCGTTGCATTTTGTCCACTTAATTTATTAAAATTGTGTTTGTGTTGTTATAGGCCTTGGTAAGATGTTTGATTAAGTAGAACCATGACTAAGTTATTCTTGCGATACAATTGTAAGGTAACTAATGAATAATTATTTAAACGTATTGAAATTGTAATTAATTGACACAATACTTAATCAGTGCATGTTTAATCATCTAAGATAGTTGAGAGTTAGATTAGCAACGGTATCTAATGATACATTAGCCTTGTATAACTTGCAAGATTATTGTGATTAAACTGTTTCAAGGTAGAAATACATCGTTACCTCATGTAATCTTTTATGTGCTTATGAAAATTGAATTAATTGTTTGAATTGGCATAGAGATATGTACAAGAGATTATTTTGATTTATAAGTATGTATGTGCATTAACACATTTGCTTATTAAATTTTTTTTAATCAATTGAATTGACATAGGGCTATAGTCAAGAGATAAATGGATTTTGGTAGGTAAGTATGTTCACAAGTTAGCAAATTACCGAGTTGCCGTGAATTTATTCGTAACAACATGAACATAAGTTTAATAATTCTAAGTTAAAAAATGTAATTAATCTAACACAATTATGTCATATTGATTAAAATCATCTTTTGAAATCCTGCAGTGGAACTTTTATTTTATTTTTACTTATTTTGCTTAGTTAAAAATCTTAGTTTTTAATCACCTCCTCAAATTAAAATATTTTTCTTCACCAAATTGTTTTTAATTGAATTCATAAATAATTATTTTCACAGTCCCTATGGGTATGATAACTCGACATTTACTTGTCACTTTATTACTTGTTCCGATTGTGTACACTTTCACATTTTTTTCATTCCAGAGCTACACCAAGCCCAACTAAGGATTGTAAGCCGGAGCCAATGTAATGAAGGCCAAGGAAGATACAGTCTTACTAGAGGTTATTACAGGTAAATTTACTTTTTTGGGAAATATCATTCATGCATTAATAGACTCTAGGTCAACCTATTCGTACATCTATACAAAGTTCGTGGAAGGTATGAGTCTAGAAGTTGTTTCATCTGAGACAAATGTGTTAGGAACCAACCCCCTTGGTCAAAGTACGGTGGTTAGCAGAGTAATTAAAGACTTTTGGCAAACACATCTTTTTTGTGAACTTATTACTGTTAAGTTTTCATGAATTCGATGCTATTCTTGTTCTGGACTAGTTAACTAGACATAAAGCCGTGTTTGGTTGGAATCTCAAGTATCCGAGTTATATTTTTTTAGTGTTTGTTAAGGTTTATAAACTTAAATGTTGTTTGAAGTCACATGGAGAAATTTGGATTGCAACAAAGATAATAAATAATATAGTAAAATGGTTATAGATATGAAAGTTAATAAAGGATGCATAAAGAAATATGAATGGTAATAAGATAATAAACTAAATGTTTTTTTACTTTTTAATTGCATGTACACAGAGGCTTAGGCTAGTATAATAATTTGTAAGTATTTTGGCTTGTAACATTAAGTGTTATTTGAAATTATTTGCGTATTTTGTGAAGTCATTAATATATAAATTGATTTGAGCATATTTGTGTCTTGAATTTTACTAAATAAGACAATTAAATTTATTTACTCATAGATTCTAATGTAGAAAGTTGTCATGATTTTGACGGGATTAGAATTAGATGGAGAAACTAATTGAATTGAATTAATTTCTTGAATAATTTTGGAATAAATAATTGCTTATTGGGTGGGATAATTACATAAGTTTGTTTTAATTAAAATTAAAATTGCTAATATAATTATACCCAATACATGAAACTCTCAACAAGCCCACTTTAATAGGGTTGGACAATACACTGGGAGTCCAATGTGTGGGACCTGTCCACTACATTGAGTATCAGTAGAACTCTAGGTTTTCTATTAAAATATTATTTTTACTCTATTCTTGTTTAGTATAACTCCTGTGATTTTTCTCTATATATAGGGACTATGGGGTAGTCAAATAGATGTACTATTGATACGTGGATACTTTGTCGAAATTTAAGGAAAATTTATTTAGCAACAAATAAATTCTATTTTTTGTGGGTACTTGTGATTGTGAGTTTCAGTTTTGACTCTTAAAGAGAAAGTAAGCTTTCCTCATTGGAAAGTCACAAATTTTGATTATGTGTTCAATTTTAGATAAGAGTGCACTCTCTTAGCAACCGATGGTTTAAGAATAGCAGAGAAGATCATTCGATTGAAGGTCAAGATTGAACAAAACTTACTAAATTAGAAACACACATACTAAATTTTGTAAAATTTATTGCCATAGACAGCACAACAAAAGTTTAGGTTTTATAAAAATTTTAAAATTTCACTACGCAACAAAACAATTTTCATAAACAATTTTTCCAAAATTCCCATGCACCAGATGATGTTACCTTATCATATACTAAAGTAAGTTGACTTTCATCAATTGATACACCTTGATAGATGTCACGATGAGTTCCAAAAGCTTTCCATATAATCCTATTTTGCATATCTCCCAAACATACAAACCCTTTTTCCAGAGACGACAACAATTGACATTTTTTTTAACTCGATTCGGAAAATACCACCCCATTTATATTTGGAAGGTAGTACTCTAGCATAGAGATAATCTTTCTTAATAAATAAGTTGAAATAAATCTTCATGATGAAAGATTGATTTCGACACTCAACCTTCTCGAAGCCTAAGCTGTCTTTATCAACATGTTTGCAAACGTTCTCCTACTTGGTTGAGGCCAAACTTCTTTTACCCACAAATAAAACCACAAATTATTTTATCTTTACAAAAAAATCCTTTAGGAATAATTATAAATTGCATGACATAAATTGGTATAGAATTCAATACCGACTTAATGAGGGTAACCCTTTTAGTAATCGAAAGGGACCATGTTTTCCATCTAGATTGCTTATTCCTTATTTTTTTTATTCAAATCGTGAAAAGAATTGTTGGTTACATGATAATGAAGTAAGGGCATGCCAATATATTTTCCCAAGTATTCAACAACAAAACCAATCCCAAAACTGATCTCCTCTCGAGGAACATTCTTGGAGAAAAACATTTGAGCCTTTTAAGGATTAATCCAATAGCTAGAGGCTTGATAAAAGCTATCCAACTTCAAATTAATGTGTAAAACCCCAATACCTAACCCGATTATTAGGTCCAAGTTATAGGATGCCACATTCATTTCTAAAGCAACTACGATAAATTAGATTCAATTTATAGCATTAAACATTTAATTACGAGTATTATAAACACATGATGTGATACACAATCATTTTTGGGTCTTATACGAACTTACGAAAGCTCTAATGCTAACCAAAGATTGAATTAGAACCAAATTGCAAAGATCTCAAAGTACCAGGTTAACATCGTGACTTTTGGGCTTCCTCATCATGACGCAACTCACTACCTAGGCTTGTTGCAAAATTGAGTATACATCGCCCCTACGTAACTCTCTAGTTAATCAAAAATTGAGTATACATCGCCCCTACGTAACTCTCTCGCGACATGAGTCACTGGTTCCCGAAAGGGCCAATTTGGTACAAGTTGAAAGACTTGAAATAACACATAAACATTTCAAATACAACCAATTGTATTCATGCCAAAATGGCAGTTCAAGATAACACTAATCAACAAAATTTCCAAAACTGACCATTTATGATACAAAACCAGCTTAGCCCTAGATACATGCCATATACTAATCAAAAGAGTACTTTACAAAATTTGGTGAGTCAGGGATCGCCTTTTGGATGCAGTAACTATTAGAGTATGCCCAAAGACCGATCATGATATGATTGTAATCACATACTCATTTTACTGTGTTTGTTAATATAAGGCATTGCCATTGTTATTTCAGTTTCTTTTTCTGTGTTTATAAATAAACTGATCAATAATAAAGTCCTAAGAATAATATGATTATTCTTAAAAGGTCCTTAGTCAAGTATTATTATGGGCTTGGACAATAATAATGCATTAAGACTAATGTATAGTTGTTTGGTGACCAAGTATTTCCATTGAAATAGGGATGTCAAAATCAATACATGAATATGTGTTAGAGAACAACATATTGGACAGACTTGCCATAAGTATGTTTCTTAGATTATTATGTAATAGTCACAAATACTACTCATAGTGATAATTATGCATATGATCTTTAGACTTGAGATCATCATTGTCCCAACATCGTGAGTCCTAGATTTTGATACAATCAAACGTCTACCGTAATAGGTTCTACTATAAGGCTCGTAATAGCTCATTTTTGGTCAAATCAGAATAGTGGTTTTGAAATAACAAATCTGAGGTTAAAATAAATATATTATTATTTTAATGTATATAGCATGAAAATATGGTTGTGTAAAATTTTCGTTAAGAAAGTTTATCATTTAAGTGCTTAATTTGATAAAAAGGACTAAATCGCGTAAAGTACAAAAATAGTGTTCTATTAGCTAAAAGTGTCTAATAGTTATAGAACCTTAAAGTTAACGTCCTTAAGTGATAGTAAGACCATTTATGTTGATAGCGCATGATAATGGCTTGGTATTATTGAAAATTTGATTAAGTAATAAGATTAATTTAGTAATTTGGTTAATTTAAGTATAAATAAATAAAACAAATTAAAAGGTTGTAATATTTAATGTCTTCAACCGATTTTGAGAAGAATAAATAGCCATGGGAGTGATCTAGGGTTCGTCTACTTTGGAAGCTCAATTGGTGAGTAAATTTTGTCCCGCTTTTAATGATTTCTACGTTTTTGATATCGCTGCAGTTAGGTCTAGCTAGCTGAGGGACTAATTTGAAAAAATATTAAAGATTTTAGATGTTTCCATTGATGAATAAGCATGTGTTTTGAAGTTTCTTGATAGATTATGAATTCTTGTTGATAAATATACAAGTTTTGTTAAGTGATTTTTAGTGAAAATGCAATTAGGGGTTAAATTGTAAAATGTGAAAACTTTATGGTTTAAATGTGAAATAAATGAAAAATATGGGTTGCTAGGGGAATAATAGTAATTTGAAAAGGTTTGGGTTGTGATAAAATTGAATGAATTTTGTTTTACGAGCCTAGGGACTAAATTGTAAAAGAGGTGAAACATTAGGGGCAAACGTGAAAATGTGCTTAAATGTGTGTTTTGGATTAAATTGAATAGAGAGATTATTAAATAAGTTAATTTTGAATATGTTTAGATAAAAAAAATTAAATTCAGATCTAGATCGGGGGAAAACTAAAGTTATCGACTAATCGACCTATTTCATCGTTTTCAGATCTGAGGTATGTTTGTATACTATAAGTTTTAATACAAATGTGATTTATATGCTTTGATATTGCATATATTGTGAATACGAGAATATGGATATGTTCGATAGTGATTCGGCGACATTTCGACATTCGAAATCCAGTTGAACCTTAGGAACAGTTTAGGATACTATTGGCATGTCATTAGAGAATATATTAAGTTGGCTTCGGGCCATGATATTAGCACTTCGTGTGTGAGTTATACCGATTTGGCTTCGGGCCATGAATATCGGTTGATTTGGCTTTGGGCCATGATATCAGTATTTCGAATATAAGCTACCTTGATTTGGCTTCGGGCCATGGTATAGGTACTTAATGTGTGAGACTCTTGTGTATCTGACTTCTATGCCGAATGGTTCAATGGGTAAATGATAGATATGATTGAGGATGAGAATGATAAGAGATGGTATAGGTACGTACATAACATGTGAGTTTGGTCAAGCGAGCTCAGATTCAGGGATCGTCAGAGATCGTTTCATACTATCCTCCTATCACTTGGTACCTATGAATTTTGGTATTTTAAGTAAATGGCATGTATAGGGACTTTGGTCATGTTGGTTATATTTTGGTTATCACTTTGGCCATTTGAATTGGCTTGTAAATGTCTAAGGTTTGGTTTGTATATTTTCCATGTGAGTTGGCTTATTTTGGTTATGTTTATATGTATATAAATGACTTACGTTGTATGAATGAATTTGGACTCATGATGTTTATTGGTAATAGGTAATTTGTATGTCAATAGGTGATGATTTGTGAACTAAGTATGTTTGTGGAATTGAGTATATTGATGCATAATTGTTAGTGGTCATTTTGATGAATAGAGAAAAATAAAGATTGGTATGAACTTAGATGGCATAATGTGGTATTTATGTTTTGCATTTGTTAGTATTGGAAATGGTATAAATTATGCTTGATTTGGAATTGATTTATATATCTATTGATGCTATGTTTTATACTATATGAGTTGTGTTGGTGTGCCTAATTTTGGGTGGCAAATTGGCTTGGTAAATAGCCTATTTTTGTCCACACGGGCAGAGGCACGAGCATGTGTCTCAGCCGTGTGCGACATACGCTCATGTTACACAACTGTGTGTCCTTTGGTGTTGAATTTGAAACCAAGTTAGTATGCTCCAGACGGCCAAGTGTCACACACACATGGGCGTGTGACTTAGCTGTGTGGCATAAGTCAGTATACCCTACAGGTTTGGCATGGCCTGACACACGGGCATGTGTGTTGGCCATGTGACCCAAACACGGCCATATGCTCTGATTTCGAATGTCCACATGGCTTGTGACACGGGCATGTCTGGTGGCCTTGTGAGAGACATAGCGGGCCACACGGGCGTGTATCCCCTATTTTGAGAAAAATTTTCAAGGTTTTGTAAAAGTTTCCTAAGTTATCGGTCTAGTCCCGAATCACTCCCAATATATGTTTAGAGCCTCGAATGTTCGTATTAGGGACAAATTGATTGAGATTGATTGATAAATGCATGAATTGTGAAAATGTATGCTAAATGAATATTTAATTGTATTATAAGTCCGTTAATGCTCGGTAACCTTATTTCGATGTTGAATATGGGTGAGAAGTGTTACATTTATTGGTATCAGAGCTATGGTTTAGTTGATTCTAAGACTAATGTAGCGTGTGTGAGAGTCTAGCTATACATGCTATATATAAACTGTGATAGTGTGATGACTCCTGACATTTGAAATGTGTTTTCATATAGTAAATGGATCCCAATCAAGTTATGGCCAATGAGGTTGAAAGTAATGCGCCATCTCCCACTCAAGGGATAGCGGACCCGTATCAGATAGCCAAGGGGGAGAGGCTAAGGAAGTCTTTTTCCAAATGATGAACGAATGGTTCACACAGTATGTCCAGACAAATTCAGCTACTCAACAACCTCTACCCCATCTAACCCTCAACCAATTCCTGTAGCCCTCAAGTTGTGGAATTTCAACGACTAAATAAGCCTCCGGTTGATAAAATATGTAAGTACGGGGCTGAAGAGTTCAAAGATACCATTTATGACGATATCGAGAGAGCTAAATTTTGGCTTGAAAACACTATTCGATATGTGATGAGCTGTCATGTACTCCGGATGAGAGTTTAAAGTGTGCCATTTCATTATTGAGAGATACTACGTATTAGTGGTGGAACACATTAGTATCCGTGATACCGAGAGAGAAAGTCACATGGGAATTCTTTCAGACTGAATTTAAAAAGAAATAAATAAGCCAGTCGTTTCTCAATCAAAAGCACAAAGAGTTTTTAGAACTGAAACAGGGTTGTATGACTATGACAGAGTATGAAAGAGGATTTGTACGGTTGAGTATGTATGCTTGAGAGTATGTTTCCACTGAAGAAAGTATGTGCAAGCAATTTATTGACGGGTTGAAAGATAATATTAAACTTCTAGTTGGAATTCTAGAATTGAAAGAATTTGTTGTTCTAGTTGATAGAGCTTGCACGGCCGAAGAGCTTAGTAAAGAAAAGAGAAAAGCAGATTTAGGGGCTAGAGACTCGAGAAAAAGACTGATGAATAAGTCATATCAGTCTTCATCAAAAAAATACCGAGATTCATTTAGTTTATCATATGCTTTGGTGAGATATCAGAATAAGGATCATGGAAATCAATATGTGAGTCCTAAAGCTCAAGCTACTTTGGTCTCGAGTGTTGGCAGTGTGAGAAACAACAAACCCGAGTGTCAACAGTGTGGGTGATGACATTTTGGAGAATGTTGGAACAAAAGTAATAAAGCTTGCTACAGATGTGGTTCACCATATCATTTTATTTGAGATTGTCCTGAGAAAGACCAATTCCAAAATGTAAGATCAAGTAACATAGCCACTAGAGGGAGGCCACCGAGAAATGCTGGAAATGTGACCAGTAGTAGAGGCACGACAAAGGATTCAACTATGAGATATGAAGTGAGAGCACCTGCTAGAGCTTACGCCATTCACACTCGCGAAAAGGCGTCGTCACCTGATGTTATCACCGGTACATTCTCTCTTTACGACACTAATGTGATTGCTTTAATTGATCCTAGATTGACACATTTGTATGTTTGTGAGAATTTCGTGTTTAGTAAGAAATTACCTGTTGAATTTACTGAATTTGTGATTAAAGTATCGAACCCCTTAAGAAAGTATGTTCTAGTTGATAAAAGTTTGCAAGAACTGTCCTTTAATGACTCGGGGTTACTGTTTTCTGGCTGACTTGATGCTTTTTTCATTTGATGAGTTTGATGTGATTCTGGGAATGAATTGGTTGACTCTGCATGATGCTGTTGTGAATTGTAGATGAAAGATCATTGAATTGAAATGTCAAAACAGTGAAATTATTTGAATTGAATCAGATGAGTCAAGTATATTGCCTATAGTGATTTCATCGATGTCAGCTCAGAGATATGTGAGAAAAGGTTGTGATGCATAAATAGCACATGTTTTAGATACCAAAGTGTCTAAAATGAAGATTGAATTGGTGCCTATAGTTTGTGAATATCCGAATGTATTTCCAGAAGAATTGCTTAGGTTGCCACTAGTCAGAGTGTAACACCCCTAACCCGTATCTGTCATCGGAATAGGATTACGAGACATTACCAGTTAATACACATCATTCACATATATTTATACAACCATAATCAAAATCCATTCAATTCATTCACATTGTCCCTTATAAGGTCTTACAGGACCTTAAAACATGCTTAGAAGTGGTTCGGGACTAAACCGATAACATTTGCAAACTTTCAGAAACTTAGAAAATTTTCCAACATTTAAGGGTCACACGCCAGTGTGAACAGGCCGTGTGCCTCACACAGATACCAGACACGCCCGTGTCATAGACCATGTGAAAACAGGGCATACATACTGACTTGTACCACGCGACCAAAGACATGCTCGTGTACCATGGCCGTGGAAAATTTTGGGAGGTTACTGACTTGAGCCACACGGCCGGCCACATGCCCATGTGCTAGCCCGTGTGTCACACACGACCAGTAAATATGCCTGTGTCTATAGGCTGTGTCAAAACTGTAGGGTATACTGCCTTAATTCGAAAGGGTACCCCGTGTGTCGCACACGGCTGAGACACACGCCTGTGTCTCTGCCCGTATGGACAAAAATAGGCCATTTGAAAAGCCAATTTGCCACCCTTAACTTATGTACACCTAGCAACCAATTTGGAACCATTTCTATACACTTATAAGCAGCCAAAACATACCAAATCCACACACTTATCACACCATCTATCATCAACCATTTCAACTACTCAATTCCTTCTTCAAAACATACCAAATTACTAAACCAAAGTCATCAAGACTTACATATCTCCTAAATGAATTATCTCACCTTTCTATTAACCAAATCATGCTTCTCAAACATACCAATTCATCATCTATAAATCATACCAAAATATACCATTTCTCAAACATTAATATATAAACTAATAACTAACCAAATGTGCAACCACTAAGCCATACCAATAACCATAATAAACATGCCTAAACACATGGTAAATTATAAACATCACATATATCATTCGTCAACATATAAATCAAGCGAACTCAAATAGCCATACATATCACCATTTACAACCCAAATCTCATGGCTAAAATCATAACTCAAAACATATCATCAACTCACTAGCCTATACATGCCATATACCAAATTTACAAGCATCCAAAAATACCAACAAGTAGTTGATAGTGTGATGATGGTTCCCGATGATCCTCGATGTCTGAGCTAGCTTCGATAATCTATATAACAAATACAAATAACACACAGTAAGCTTCATAGCTTAGTAAGTTCGTACCAACAATACTCAATAGTTCATAATATACAAATCATCAATTAAAAAGCACTTAGTAGTTCCCATATCATCATTCAATTCTAATTCATGACCATTTATCGTGTATATACAAATTCATCAAGCTTCATACACATAGTATCAACTACCACATAGGTATCATACGTACCTATACTTTCCCGTATTTATTTATCTCATTCTCACCTCTTTGTTTAATATGTTAAATCATTCGGAAATCTCTCAATGCTTTAAGAACTTGCACACTTAGTGCATAAATGTTTAGCTTAAGCTATCATGATATCTCACACTTAGTGCCATCACATTAAACCGAAGCTATCTCAAAACGCACACTAAGTGCCAAACATAGCCGATTTGTCATTGTACGTTTTTGTAGTTGTGTATATACAATTTATACATTATTAAAATAGTAAAAACATAATTGTAACAATGTTTATCACGTACGAACTTACCTCATACTCGAAATTTGATGAATCGGATCGAGTACTTGATAACCTTCGATTTTCCCCGATCTAAATTTGAATTCTTTCTTTCTTAATCTATATGTATTTGAAATTAACCCATTTAATCACCAATTCATTCAATTTAATCCATAAACACATAATTTTAGCCAATTTGTACTTTGGCCCTAAACTTTCATATTTTTTACAATTTAGTCCCTATTTCAAAAATACACAAAATTCACATAATTAAATTCAATTATATGCTAGCCGAATTTCCTAGGGACCCCTAACAGCCCAAAAATTTCATTTATTTTACAATTTAATCCCTCAATTTACAGTTTTCTCAATTTAATCCCTAATATGCATTTTTACTCAAAATTACTTTACAAAACATGTATATCAAGCACCAAGCTCTCATAATTCATCATCAAACATCATAAAAATCATGGATTCATCAATGGAAACTTTTAAAATTAACAACACTTTCAAAAATTGAGGCATAGGCTAGATAGTACTCAAAGCAACGATCACAAAAACATAGAAATCACCAAAAATCGAGCTAAATAGGCTTACCTATTTAATCATGCAATGGTCGAATGTTAGAAATCTTCAATGGCTTCTTCTTCTTTTGTTATTTGGTTGAATAAATATGAATGAAACCATGTTTTTATATTTTTGTTTTATTAATAATACATTAATACATAGTTTAAATTTTTACCCTTGGTTATTAAACCATTTAATCATCAAACATTAGGCCATTTATGTCCATTAACCTTATAAATGGCATATTATCATCATAAGGACCTTTAATTTAATAAGCCATGGCAATTAAGCACTTTTAACAAGTGGAATGCAACTTTTGCATTTTACGCGATTTAGTCCTTTTATCAAATTGAGCTATTAAACGATAAAATTAACATACGAAACTTTCCCACATATCTAAATTCATGCCATTAACATCAAAAATAATATTAAAATAATTTTACGACCTTAGATTTATGGTTCTGAAACCACTGTTCTGATTTAACTAAAATTAGGCTGTTACATAGAGCTGTTGAGTTTGCTATTGAACTAGTATCGGGAACATAGCCGATATCTATAGCTACGTATAGAACGGCTCTAATAAAATTGAAAGAGTTGAAATATCAGTTGCAAGAGTTAACAGATGGAGGTTTTGTACGACCTCGTTTTTCGCCCTGGGGTGCGCCAGTATTGTTCGTAAAGAAGAAAGAATGAACAATGAGCATTTGTATTGACTATCGACAGCTCAATAAGGTTACGATAAAAAACAAATATCCTTTTCCAAGAATTGATGATTTGTTTGATTAGTTAAAAGGGGAAACAGTGTTTTCGAAAATTAATTTGAGATCGGGTTATTATCAATTGAGAGTTAATGACTCAGATGTGCCAAAAACAACATTTAGAATGAGGTACAGACATTGTGAATTTCTTTTTATGCCTTTTGGACTAACTAATGCTCCTTTAGTCTTTATGGATTTGATGAATCGAATATTTAGATCGTATTTAGACGGATTTGTTGTTGTGTTCATTGACGGCATTCTGATCTATTCACGAGATGAGTTTGAGCATACCGAGCATTTGAGGATTGTGTTTCACACCTTGAGAGATAAGCAACTGTATGCAAAATTCAGTAAATGTGATTTTTGGCTCAGAGAAGTTGGACTTTTGGGGCACATTGTTTCAGCGGAAGGTATTAGAGTTGATCCAAGCAAGATTTCAATAGTTGTTGACTTGAAACCACCGAGAAATGTATCCGAAGTTAGAAGCTTTCTGGGGTTAGCTGGCTACTATCGACGTTTTGTTAAAGGATTTTCAATGATTGCTACACCGATGGCCAAACTGCTACAGAAAGATGTGACGTTTGAATGGTCCGAGAAATGTCAACATAGTTTTGATCGATTGAAAGCCTTGCTAATTGAGGCACAAGTGTTGGTTCAACCTGAGTCGGGTAAGGAATTTGTGATTTATAGTGACGCATCATTAAATGGTTTGGATTGCGTTTTGATGCAATAAGGAAAATTTATAGCTTATGCCTTGAGACAGTTGAAGCCGCATAAAAATCTATCCAACACATGATTTAGAGTTGGCCGCTATTGTTTTCACATTGAAAATTTGGTGACATCATTTGTACGGCGATAAATGCCATATCTTTACAGATTATAAGAGTTTGAAGTATTTAATGACCTAAAAAGATTTGAATTTACAACAACAAAGATGACTTGAGTTGCTAAAAGATTATGAGTTAGTGATTGACTACCATCCGAGAAAAGCAAATGTAGTCACAGATGCTTTGAGTAAAAAATCTTTGTTTGCTTTGAGAGCGATGAATACAAGACTAACTTTTTCCGATGATGGTTTGATTCTAGCAGATTTGAAAGCTAAACTAGTTTTTCTGCAGCAAATTTGTGAAGCTCAAAAGTGTGATTCTGAGTTGCAAGCTAAAAGAATGCATTATGAGTTGAATAGTGATTCAGATTATCAGATCGAAGTCGATGGTTGTTTAAGGTTTCGAAACAGAATCTATGTACAAAAAGAATTCTAAGCTCATTCAGAAAATTTTGCACAAAGCACAAAATGGTTATTTATCCGTTCACTCGGGAAGTATTAAAATGTACAATAATCTAAAACATTTATATTGGTGGTCAGCATGAAACGAGATATTTTAGAATTTGTATCGAGGTATTTGATTTGTTAACAAATGAAAGCCGAGCATCAAGTGCCTACGGGTTTACTTCAAACTGTGATGATATTACAATGGAAGTGGGACAGAGTTACGATGGATTTCGTATCGGGATTACCCCTGACTCCGTAAAAGAAAGATTTTGTTTAGGTTGTTGTTGATCGACTGACGAAATCGACACATTTTATACTAGTACGTATAGATTATTCACTTCATAGATTAGCTGAATTGTACATTGCTGAGATCGTTAGATTACATGGGGTGCCAATTTTGATTATTTCAGATAGAGATCCGAGGTTTACATCGCGATTTTGGAAGAAATTGCAAGAAGGTCTGGGTACAAAGTTAAATTTTAGTGCAGTTTTTCATCTGCAAATCGATAGTCAATCTGAGAGATTAATTCAAATTCTCGAAGATATGCTTCACTACTGTGTTTTAGAGTTCAAAGGCAACTGAGAGAGATATTTGCCATTAGTTGAATTCGCGTATAATAACAGTTTTCAATCGAGTATAAAGATGGCACCGTACGAAGGATTGTGGTCATAAATGCAGAGCACCATTGTACTGAACTGAGCTTAGTGAGAAACAGATTCACGGGGTTGATTTAGTGAGAGAATCCGAAGAGAAAGTGAAAGCAATTCGTGACTGTTTGAAAGCAGCTTTAGATCGATAGAAATCATATGCGGATTTGAAAAGAAAAGACCTTGAATTTTAGATAGGTGATAAAGTGTTTCTAAAAGTATCTTTGTGGAAGAAAATACTAAGATTTGGTTGCAAAGGCAAATGGAGTCCACTTTTCATCGGACCGTATGAGATCATTGAAAGAATAGGTCTAGTGGCGTATCGATCTTTACCGACTGAGTTAGAAAAGATCCACAATGTATTTCATGTGTCGATGTTTCGTCAATATAGATCGGATCCTTCACATGTAATTTCTCTAGGGAAGATTGAAATTTAACCCGATGTGACATACAACGAAGAACCGATCAGAATTCTAGCTCAAGAGATTAAAGAGTTGAGAAATAAACGAATAGCTTTGGTAAAGCTTTTGTGGCAACGACACGGTGTCGAGGAAGCCACGTAGGAGCCCAAGGAAGCTATGAGAAAATAGTACCCTAACCTATTCACTGGTAAGATTTTCAGGGACGAAAATCCCTAAGGGGGGAGAGTTGTAACAGCCCGTTTTTGGTCAAATTGGAATAGTGGTTTCAAAACCACAAATTTGAGGTCAAAATAATTATTTTATTATTATTTTAATGTCTACAGCATGAAAATATGATTACGTGAAATTTTCGTTAAGAAATTTTATCATTTGGGTGCTTTACTTGATAAAAAAGACTAAATCGTGTAAAGTGCAAAAGTAGTGTTCTATTAGCTAAAGGTGTCTAATAGTTATAGAACCTTAAAGTTAAGGTCCTTAAATGATAATTAGACCATTTATGTTGATAGTGGATGATAATGGCTTGGTATTATTAAAAATTTGATTAAGTAATAAGGTTAATTTAGTAATTTGGTTAATTTAAGTAAAAATAAATAAAACAAATTAAAAGGTAGTCATCTTTAATGTCTTCAATCGATTTTGAGAAGAATAAATAGCCATGGGAATGAGCTAGGGTTCGGCTACTTTGGAAGCTCAATTGGGATAAATTTTATCCCGTTTTTAATGATTTCTACGTTTTTCAGATCGTTACAGCTAGGTCTAGCTAGCCCAGGAACTAATTTGCAAAAGATTTTAAATGTTTCCATTGATTAATAAGCATGTTTTTTTTTAAGTTTTGTGATAGATTATGAATGCTTGTTGATAGTTGTACAAGTTTTGTTAAGTGATTTTTAGTGAAAATGCATATTAGGGGTTAAATTGTGAAATGTGAAAACTTTGTGGTTTAAATGTGAAATAAATGAAAAATATGGGCTGCTAGGGGAATAATAGTAATTTGACAAGGTTTGGGTTGTGATGAAATTGAATGAATTTTGTTTTACGAACCTAGGGACTAAATTGTATAAGTGGTGAAACATTAGGGGAAAATGTGTAAATGTGCTTAAATGTGTGTTTTAGATTAAGGGAAAACTAAAGTTATCGACTAATTGACCTATTTCATCATTTTCACATCTGAGGTAAGTTCGTATACTATAAGTTTTGATACAAATGTTATTTATATGCTTTGATATTGCATATATTGTGAATACGAGAATATGGATATGTTCGATAGTGATTCGACGACATTTCGACATTTGAAATCCAGTTGAACCTTAGGAATAGTTTAGGATACTAGTGACATGTCATTAGAGAATATATTGAGTTGGCTTCGGGCCATGATATTAGCACTTCGTGTGCGAGTTATACCGATTTGGCTTCAGGCCATGAATATCGGTTGATTTGGCTTCAGGCCATGATATCAATATTTCGAATATAAGCTACCTTGATTTAGCTTCGGCCCATGGTATAGGTACTTAATGTGCGAGACTCTTGAGTATCCGACTTCTATTCGAATGGTTTAATGGGTAAATGAAAGATATGATTGAGTATGTGAATGATATGAGATGGTATAGGTACGTACGTAACATGTATAAGTTTTGGTTCGAAGAAACCTGTGAAGAATATGATTGCTATCATAATTGTGTATATGAAAGGTTTCTTAGCTAACATATGCTAAATGTTGATATAATCAAATTGTTGATTTATAATCTTGAGATTGAATTAAGTTTATGGTATAAAATCTTACTAAGCTTTATAGCTTACTTTGTTTATTTTTCTGTGTTTTATTGTGTTATCAAGCGAGCTCAGATTCAGGGATTGTCAGAGATCACTTCATACTATCCTCCTATCACTTGGTACCTATGAATTTTGGTATTTTAAGTAAATGGCATGTATAGGGACTTTGATCATGTTGGTTATATTTTGGTTATGATTTTGGCCATTTGAATTGGCTTGTAAATGTCTAAGGTTTGGTTTGTATATTTGGCCATGTGAGTTGGCTTATTTTGGTTGATTTTGGTTATGTTTATATGTATATAAATGACCTATGTTGTGTGAATAAAGTTGGATTCATGATGTTTATTGGTAATAGGTAATTTTTATGTCAATAGGTGATGATTTGTGAACTAGTATGTTTGTGGAATTGAGCATATTGATGCATAATTGTTAGTGGTCATTTTGATGAATAGAGAAAAATAAAGATTGGTATGAATTTAGATGGCATAATGTGGTATTTATGTTTTGCATTGGTTGGTATTGGAAATGGTATAAATTATTCTTGATTTGGAATTGATTTATATGCCTATTGATGCTATGTTTTATGCTATATGAGTTGTGTAGGTGTCCCTAAGTTTGGGTGGCAAATTGGCTTGGTAACTAGCCTGTTTTTGTGTAACACCCTAAATTTAGGCCTTGAAGTTTTGGGCCTTGAGCATGGGAGCGATTGAAGGCATCTTGTAATATTTTGTTGTGCATGTAAATTTAGTTAATGAAGGCTTGTTTTAGTGGTTAAGTGTGCTGAGAAGTGTTGGAGAAGTCCTGGGTTCAAACCTGGACTCTAGCAAAAATTTTGGTTTAAGGTGAATCAAACCTTGGTGTAGTAGGTAGGCCTTAAGAATATTGTTGGAGAAATTGTGCCACAAAAAGCCTTGTGGTCTAGTGGCAAAGTAGCGCCACATAAGAGGTAGGAAGGTGGCGTCATAGAGTTGGCAAGGAGGTCCAGGGTTCGAAACTCATGGAAATCAAAGAGCATTTACTTTGCTAACAGGGGGCGACAAGAGTTGGTGTTGAATTTAAACTCTGATGATGGAGGGATCCCACATTGGGAAGCTAATATAAGAGTGGATGCGAAGCTGGCTTTAAATAGAGAGAACCATGAGGAGAGTAAAGGTACCTTTCTTGGCTGATCCGTTTCACTTTATGGCATGCTCATTTGGGTTGGGCATCGGCTAAGAGTGCTCAGAGTGCAGATTAAATCCAGTCTCCTATCAGGTGTGCATTTCTCACTACTCTGGCTGTAGGATGGTTACTTCGGGCCGAAAGGGGCCATGTGGGCCTAATGGGCCTACGGGACCAATTAGATAAGTTGTTTGATTGTGTAGTAAATATTGGACTAGGCTAGGTGAATCTCATATCTGTGGCTAGATTTGGACTAAAAGGGCCACACGAGCGTGTGGGCCCATTTGGGCCTAGAAAGGGATTTAGGCCCATTCATTTACCAAATTACTGAAATACCCTCAACTTGTAAAATTACCAAAGTACCTCTAATTTTCAGAATTACCGAAATACCCTTGTAGGGTAGAAATATCAAAATACCCCTGTAGGGTAGAATTACCGAGATACCCTTGTAGGGTAAAATTACCATTTTGCCTCTAGGGTGTTAAATGACCGTTTTGCCCTTGTGGGCAAGTGACTGACTTGGACTGTGTGGCTGATTGTGATTTTTTGATTCAAATATGGGCATAATATTCTGATTCTGTATGTTGTATGCCATGACATGTATATCTGTTGCATGGGATATGGGTTATATTGATGGAGGATGCGTTCTGGTGGCTATGCCACAAATATCTGTTCTGGCAGCCATGCTGCAAATTCTGTGGTGTGTAGGGGATGGGTGGGTCGAGTTGTCTCCCCACATGGTGTAAGGTTGGTACGGGGGTGTATACGGATGGATATGGGTTGGGTTTCTACATACGTGAAATATATGTTCTGTATCTGTTGTGGGCCTATGGGCTCCATTCTGAATTCTGTATAGGGCTAAGGCCCAACTGGTACTGTGTGTTATAACGGGCTAAGGCCGGATTGATATTGAAACTGTAAGTAGGGTCAGCCGGACTTTTAATTCTTTTATATGACTGACTGTTCCTTTTATAAAGTAGGGGATTACACACTGAGTTTTCGTAAACTCACCCCGTTTATTAACGTTTCAGGTAATTTCTAGCCTTAGACGGATCAGAGCTGCGAGCCACAGACACTGTTTATGTTACAGTTTTTATTATTGCTTTTAAATTATTTTATGTGGGTTGTAGTAAAGCCGTTGTAATTTTCTAGATTTCTAATTTGGAATTTTAAATTAAGCTTTCGCAATTGCCAAGATTTTTACAAAGTTGTTAAGAATGTTATTCAGCTGAGGTTTTCTAACAAGGTTTAAAAAGGGTATAAGTTTTTAATTATTAAGAAGAGATTTTAATGGAAACATGGTTTTTGAAAAACACTTCAATGTGACACGCCAAATTCGAGCCAAACTTTCAGGCCGGGTTTGGGGTGTTACATTTAGTCTACACGGGCAGAGACAAGGACATGTGTCTCAGCTGTATGCGACACACGGTCATGTTACCCAGCCGTGTGTCCCCTAGTGTTGAATTTGAAACCAAGTTAGTATGCTCCACATGGCCTCACACACGGGCGTGTGACTTGGTCGTGTGGAATAAGTCAGTATACCCTACAGGTTTTGCACGGCCTGGCACACGGCCATGTATGGCCATTTTTAGGGCACATGGGCTAGCCACACGGGCATGTGTGTTGGTCGTGTGGCCGAAGTCAGGGAGTTACACGGGGTTAGACACTGGCTAGGACACGGCCATGTGCTCCCATTTCAAATGTCCACACAGCTTGTGACAGAGCGTGTCTGGTGGCCATGTGAGAGACATGGCCGGGCTACACGGGCGTTTGCCCCTGTTTTGAGAAAAATTTTCAAGGTTTCATAAAATTTTCCTAAGTTATCGGCCTAGTCCCGAATCACTCCAGTATATGTTTAGAGCCTCGAAGGTTCGTATTAGGGACAACTTGATTGAGATTGAATGATGAATGCATGAATTGTGAAAATGTATGCTAAATGAATGTTTAATTGTTTTATAAGTCCGTTAATGCTCCGTAACCCTATTCTGGCATTGAATACGGGTGAGGGGTGTTACAAGGCTGATGTTGGATATACCACTGTAACAGTCTGTTTTTAGTCAAATCAGAATAATGGTTTTGGGACCACAAATTCAAAGTTAAAATATTTATTTTATTATTATTTTAATGTCTATACCATGATAATATGTTTGTGTCAAAATTTCGTTAAGAAATTTTCTCGTTTGATTAGTCAATTTGATAAAAAGGACTAAATCGAGTAAAGTGTAAAATTTTTGTGCTATTAATTAAATGTGTCTAATAGCTATGGTTTATTAAAGTGAAGGTCCTTAAGTGGTAAATAACCCATTAGTATGTTAGTCGACTTGTATGATGATTGATATTGTTGAAATTTGATTTATATTAAAAGGGTAATTAGGTAAATTAACAAATAAGTGATGAATAATTAAAACAAAATACAAAATTTTGTTTTCATTCATCTTCCTTAGCAGAATGAAGCATGCAGAAAAGCCATTTTTGGGCTTGAAGCTTTCGGTCATTTGCAAGTTTAATTATCAAGAAAAGCAAAATTTGGAAGTAGATCGAGGGAAAAACAAAGTTTCAGATTAATAGGTCTATTCCATCATTTTTTAACCTGAGGTAAGTTCGTATGCGATAAATTTCATTTTAAATGTATTTTTAAATGCTTTGATACTGCTTAAACTGGGAATATGAGACTTTGGACAAATTCGACATTGACTCAATGGTAATTCGGCATACGAAATCCCGGTTGAACCTTAGGAATAGATTAGGATGCTAGTGACATGTTACTAGGGAACATTGATTTGACTTTGGGCCATGATATTAGCACTTTAGGTGCGAGTTATACCGATTTGGCTTTGGGCCATGAATATCGACTGATTTGGTTTCGGGCCATGATATCAGTATTTCGGATATAAGCTACCTTGATTTGGCTTCGGGCCATGGTATAGGTACTTATTGTGTGAGACTCTTGAGTATCCGACTTATTTTGAATGGTTCAACAGGTAAACGAAAGACGTGATTGAGTATGAGAATAACATGAGATGGTACAGGTACGTACGTGACATGTATAAGCTTTGGCTCAAAGAAACTTGTGAAGAATGTGATTGATATCATAATAGTGTATATGCAAGATTTGTTAGCTAATATTTGCTAAATGTTGATATATATATTCAAATTGTTGAATTGTAATCTTGAGATTGAATTGAGTTTATTTATGCGAGCTTACTAAGCTTTATTGCTAACTTTGTTTATTTTCCCATGTTTTATAGTGTTATCAAGCTAGCTTGGATTCAGGAATCGTCGGAGATCACTTCACACTATCCACCTATCACTTGGTACCTATGAACTTTGGTATTTTAAATATATGGCATGTATAGGTATTTTGAGTCATTTTGATTATGGGTTAATAATGATTTTTGTCATTTGAAATGACTTGTAAATGTATATGTTTTGGTTTGTAAATATAGCCATGAGAGTTGGCTTAATTTGGTTGTTTTGGCTATGTGCATATATGGTTTGTATTGTAAGTTCATGATAGATATGTGTATAGCTTATATTATGAAGCTTGCATATATAGATATGGTAGATACTAAATGGTTGATATCGAGAATTGGTTTGCTTGTGAAATTAGGCTAAATAGTGCATATTTGAATTTAGCCATTTTAATGTTTAAGTAAGTTAAGTTTGGTATGAATTTGGATGCCATATTGTGGTAGTTATGTTTTGGATTGGTTAGTGTTGGAAATGGTTTGAAATATACTTGAGTAAGGATGTTGGAATGCCTTTTATATGATATGTTTGGTGCCAATTGTTTTGATGTAGGTGTGCACAAATTTGGTGGCAAATTGGCTTGGTAAATGGCCTATTTTGTCCACACAGGCAGAGACAAGAGCACGTGTCTTCGCTGTGTGTGACACACGGCCATGTGTACCCTAGTGTTGAAATTAAAAATCAAGTTAGTATGCTCCACACGGCCTCACACATGGGTATGTGACTTGGCCGTGTGGCATAAGTTAGTATACCCTACAGGTTTGGCACGGCCCAGCACATGGCCTGACACACAGGTGTGTATGGCTATTTTTAGGGCACACGGGCTAGCCACAACGGCGTGTGTGTTGGCCAAGTGACCAAAGTCAGCGAGTTACCCAGGGTCAAACATAGGCTGGGACACAACCATGTGCTCCCATTTCGAATGTCCACACGACCTGTGACACAGGCGTATCTGTTGGCCATGTGAGACACATGATAAACAGTAATTTATACATATTATTATCCCATGCTTAACACATTTATGAATGATTTCTTCTTATATTTGGTGAATTTGATGCTCCTAATCCTTTAATTTCATGTTTTATACTTAGGTGAGCATAGGCGAACAAAAAGAACAACAAACGGGCCAAAAACAGAGAAAATGGGCCGACAAGGGAAAACAACACGGCCTGGACTTCCTCACACGGGTAGCACACACGCCCGTGCTATTCCAGCAGGCTCTAACATTGCCTAAAACAACATTAACGCTGGCGTGTCTATTTCTCAGCCTTAACCACAGCCTGAAAAAATTGCACACGGGCGTGTCCCTGTCGAGCCCAAGTTGAGTTCTATTTAGAAAAGGGTAATTTGGAGGGCTTTTAGGCATTCTAAAGCCTATTTAAACACCCTAGAGGAGGGTTAAAGACACACAGAGGAGGAAGCAAGGAATTACTCGAAGAAAACCAATTGATCCATCTCGGAAGCTAGATTCATCCAAGACTGAAGATCTCCTTTCAATTTCCTTCAGGGGTTTTTGGGTTTTCTTTATGTTTTGTTATCATTCTTCTGAGATGTTTTCTTTTCTAGTTATAAACTAAATCTCCTAAATACCTAAGGGGGATGAAACTTAAGACGGATCTTGTTAATATTTTCTGAACTGTATGATAAATACTTGATTTGTTCTTAATTATGATTTTAACTCTTGTTTGAATATTGCAGGATATTGATTCAAGTATTGATATGCTTATTCGGAGGATTAATTATAACACCCCAAAAATCCCAAAACCTGAAAATCCTAAAACCCAAAAATCCTAAAATCGTGAATTTTTCTTTTTGGGCTTAGCAATTCAGGTTAAGTGTTAATTACACAAAGGTAGGTCTTGGACAAGGTTTGAGTTCGAATTAGGAGGTAGAAGAAATTATAATTTAATTATTAAATGAATCAGGTATGGTAAGTAGTTGGGGTTTTAAACAAAGATAGGGGAAAATAACATCTAAAAGCCTTGTGGAGGAATGGCTAAGTGACACCACTTAGAGTGTAGGGAGGTGGCATTAATAGCTAGCAAGGAGGTCCAAGGTTCGGATCCTAGCTTAGTATTTTTAGGAGTTTAATTTTGGCCTTCTAAAAGGTTGGAAATGGTGTGAAGATGGACACTAAGGGGAGTGTTTAGGAGAGAAAATTAAGGAAAGGATCAAGGGGTTATCAGGGAGAAAAATGAGAAGATGAGAAGGGGGAAGTGATGGAGCAAAATGGGGAACTGAGGGCTAGGTAATTCTGCCATAAGGGCTATAAGTAAGTGCCAAATGCAGGGTTGTCGGGCTAGTGCCGAATTTACTTCACCCTGTTACCAAAAACCCTTTTCCCTAAAAGCCGAAAACCCTTTTGTTTTCTTCCTTTTCTTTCTACCGATTTCTCCAAAAGCCTAAAACCCTTGTTCTCCTTTTATTTTTTCTTGTGCTAATTTCTTTGTTCCACTTTGGGTTTAGACGATTCTTCTTCCCCTCTCCCTTGGTGCCGAATAAGCAATTGTGTCATTCAGATCTCTAGAACCGAATACTCTTTGACCGAATCTAGTGTAAATGTTACTCTTCCAATCAGTTTTCCTTGCTAAGTATCAAATATTGTCCCTTACTCTTTCTAATCGATTGTGGTAGGGAATTAGTATCGAATCTCGGATCTTAGCTCTCTGCCGAAACTACTCTTTAGGTGTTCGCGATCTTGGTAAGTATTCCTCTCCCATTGGCTAAAGTGGCCGATTGTTCATAGTTAAGGTAAAGGGACTTGTGTTGGATACGAGCCACCTATTATTTCATTTTAATAGTTAAGATTGGTGTAGATCTATGAGTTTATCATGGTTAGGGATTTAAGAAGGGGCTGTTATACTTATAATGCAAGGTTTGGGGCTAAGGAGATCGCATCACGCTTGCTTACCAGGTGTGTACTTACACTGCACACACAGGTAGATCGGTAAAAACTAAAATGCCGAAATGTCGAAATGCCGAAATGCTGAAATGCCAAAATGCCGAAAGTTTGGCTACTGTAGTCTTGCGAGTGCGCAAATACTCGTAAGGGGGAGACCGATGGGTTGCCTGAGACCCACGGGCAATTTCGTGGACTTGGGTTGTGATTTGGCCATACGAGCCGGAATGGGCTGAATGGGCCTGATGGGCTGTTGGGCCAATAATAGGAAAAAACTAAATATTGATGCTATGTGATGGGAATTTGTATGCGTGCACGAATATGAATGTGACTGGGCCAAGCGGGCCATATAAATGTAATTTGGGCCTAATGGGCCATATGAATATGATTGGGCTTAATGGACCGGATACAGGTATGTGACTTTGTTTGGGCTTTGTAAGCGGTTTTGGGCCTAGCATATGATAACTACATAAGACTTAATTAATTGAGTCCGTGGGCAAGTCATAGGGTTAAGGAATGGCAACGAGTATATGCATGTCTAAGATTAGATCTAGGGAGAGCTTGGTACTTAAGCGGTCTTAATGACCCACCCCCTCTTCTCTGGAATCCTACCTGGTGAATAGTACTCGTTCATCTTAGCTCGCGGTACTTGTTAACGGGCCAAGGTAAGTGGAAACCATAATTAAAGAAAAATTACCGAAATGCCCCTAAGGGCGAATATGACCAAAATACGCCTAGGTCTTGAATGTAAGTTTTATGGATGTGCCGTGCATACATATGATGTTCTGCTTAGGTTGCATATAGGGTGGGAATTATGGAACGGAGGAAGTATATGAGGATCGCATGGTTGCCTGACAATCGTGGATCCACCGACGTCTTTTAAAGCCTAATATGTAAATGAAGGTAGTTCCGCAACTGGGCTACCATTGGTGTGGGTTGGGTGGGTCGATATTTATATCCCCACATGGTGTGACGGGGGACGAAGTTGGTGTGTAGCGGACGGATAAGTTGGATGGGATTGCATTGCATGTTTGATGATTTTTCTTTGAATGCTTGTTTTTCATCGAGGGTTGTACACACTGAGTTTGCAAAAACTCACCCCCTCTTTTATTTTATTTTCAAGTGATGCTCAGTAGAAGGTTCGATGTCAGGAGGGACTCTAGGTGGCTGGCTAGCAAGATAATTCGGATTTGGTTTTTTTTTAAGCATTTAAGTTTTTATTTCTTTTTAAGTATGCTCAGACCAGATTATAATAAGGTTTTCATTACGCTATGATTACTTGAATTATTATTATTTTCACTGTAACCACGAGAAGTTGAACATGGATTTCTTAAATTATAGTATGTTTTCTACGTTTTCGCAACTAAATTTCTAAGTGCTTTATTTTCATCCAATCTTATGTTTGAACAAGTTTTTTTTTATTTATAGTTAAGGTTTCTTTTATTTTAAGAAGGGTTTTCATTGAAAACACGATTTTCGCTAAAACACTTCAATTTGATGGGCGAGATTCGGCCATAACATCTAGGCCAAGTTTGGGGTATTATATTTAGTGGTATCAGAGCTCAGTTGCGAAACTTGGGCTGTAAAGTGGGCCTTATTACTTGATTTCTTTTGTGTTTAAAAAATATTTGAATTACAATGTTCTGAAAGAAAAGAAGTCTTTCTGAGCGGCACAATGAGTCTCCGACGTCGAACCAAGTAAGTTCTTTTACTCTTAAGTCTGTTTAATTTGAAACACATTAGATAGTTAGAGGGCTACTTTAGATGATTATGTTAGAATGGAACTGAAGCCTGTAGGATCTTGAAACTGTAGAGGAATTACGAAAACAACCTTCTTTTTAATACTTTCATAAAATATCGGTTTAATTATTAAAACTAAAACTTTATAAAATTTCTAATCTAGATAATACGTGAATCAACGATGAGTGCTAGAAGAGGTGCAAGAGGCCGTGGCCGAGGCCGCAGAAGTGTTTGCTAGGAATGGACTGCATGATCGGGCCGTGGGAGAAGATGCATTATCGCAGGCAATTCTAAGGATTTTGGAAAGGGTCGCTGGGCCTAACAATGGCACTGGAAATCGGGGTCCATTTCGGAGCGACTTTGATCAAATGGGGCTGAGATCTTCAAAGGCATGTCTGGTGTGGCCCCTAACGTGGCGGAATATTGATTGGAGGCCATTGAAAGGATAATGGAGGACCTGGACTATTCACCTAAACAAAAGTTGAAAGGGGCAGTGTCACTGCTTAAGGAAGAAGCTTACCAGTGGTGGTTGACAGTGAAAGATGGCACCCAACCGGAGCGGGTCACTTGGGAGTTTTTCAAAGTTTCATTCCAAGGGAAGTATGTGGGCATAAGCTATGTGGATGCTAGAAGGAAAGAGTTCCTGAACTTGACCCAAGGAAACAAATCGGTGGCAGAGTATGAGGCAGACTTTCTACGCCTTAGTAGGTATGCGAGAGTAATGGTAGCAACGGACTATGATCGTTACATTAGGTATGAGGACGGATTGAGAGATAGCCTTAAGGTATTGATAGCTCGACAAAGGGAGAGAGTTTTCTCAGAATTGGTGGAGAAAGCAAAGATAGCGGAGGAGGTAAAGCGCACTAAGCGTCTAAATCGGGAAAAAAAAGGGGTAAGGATAAAAGGGAGGCTGAGACTCCTGGTGTCGATCAGAGGCCTAGGACTAGGGCCAGAGTTAACGGGCCAGTTAGAGTAGGATCCCCTGCTGTTAATCCAGGGGTGCCACCTTGTGGTGATTGTGGGAAAGGTCATAGAGGCGAGTGTTGGAAGAGGACGGGAGCTTGTTTAGCTTGTGGATCTAAGGAGCATAGGATCAGGAATTGCCCTAGAATGCCGAGACAAGTGCCAGACATAGGCTGAGGTGGTGCTCAGCCACCGAGGGGTGGTCAGCAATCGCTGAGAGGCTGTGATTAGGCGAGGAGTGGAAACAGTTTGGGTCGTGGAGCACTGGGTAGAGGTGCTGGTCATGCTGAGGTGAGGCAGCCATTTATTTTTTATGCAGCACGTCGTCAAGACGATGGAGACGCTCCAGAGGCGAATAATGGTACGTACTTACCCATCGGGTGTTATTTACCTGAGTTAGAATTAGAGTGCGTAGCGAAAGTGTGGTGTGGTAGTCTGTGTTAGTAGTTGGGAATTTCGAGGACGAAATTTCTTTTAAGGGGTAGAGTTGTAACGCCCCAAAAATCTCGAAACCCAAAAATCCCAAAATCGTGAATTTTTCTTTTTGTGCTTAGCAATTTCGATTAAATGTTAATTACGCAAAGGTAGGTCTTGGACGAGGTTTGAGTTCGAATTAGGAGGTAGAAGAAATTATAATTTAATTATTAAAAGAATCAAGGTTGGCAAGTAGTTGGGGTTTTAAATAAAGATAGGGGAAAATAACATCAAAAAGCCTTATGGAGGAATGGCTAAGTGACGCCACTTAGAGTGTAGAGAGGTGGCGGTAATAGCTAGCAAGGAGGTCTAAGGTTCGAATCCTAGCTTAGTATTTTTATGAGTTTAATTTTGGCCTTCTAGAAGGTTGGAAGTGGCATGAAGATGGACACTACGGGGAGTGTTCAGGAGAGAAAATTAAGGAAAGGATCAAGGCGTTATCAGGGAGAAAAACGAGAAGATGAGAAGGGGGAAGTGATGGAGCCAAATGGGGAACTGAGGGCTAGGTAATTCAGCTATAAGGGCTATAAATAAGTGTCGAATGCAGGGTTGCCAGCTAGTGCCGAATTTTTTTCACCCTGTTACTAGAAACCCTTTTTCCCTAAAAGTCAAAAACCCTTTTGTTTTCTTCCTTTTCTTTCTGCCGATTTCTCCAAAAGCTGAAAACCCTTGTTCTCTTTTTATTTTTCTTGTGCTGATTTCTTTGTTTCACTTTTGGGTTTAGCCAATTCTTCTTCGTCTCTCCCTTGGTGCCAAATAAGCAATTTGCCATTCAGATCTCTAGAGCCGAATACTCTTTGACCGAATCTAGTGTAAGTGTTACTCTTCCAATCGATTTTCCTTGCTAAGTATCGAATATTGTCCCTTACTGTTTCTAATCGACTATGGTAGGGAATTAGTATCGGATCTCGGATCTTAGCTCTCTGCCGAAACTACTCTTTAGGTGTTTGCGATCTTGGTAAGTATTCCTCTCCCATTGGCTAAGGTGGCCGATTGTTCATAGTTAAGGTAAGGGGACTCGTGTTGGATACGAGTCACCTATTATTCTATTTTAATAGTTAAGATTGGTGCAGATCTAGGAGTTGATCGTGGTTAGGGATTTAAGAAGGGGCTGTTATACTTATCATGCAAGGTTTGGGGCTAAGGAGATCACATCATGATTTCTTACCAGGTGTGTAATTACACTGTACACACAAGTAGATCGACAAAAAAATTGAAATGCTTTGAAAAGTCGAAATCTTTGAAATCTTTGAAAGTTTGGCTACTGGCGATCTTGCGAGTCTTGCGAATACTCGTAAGGGGGAGACCGATAGGTTACCTGAGACCCACGGGCGATTCTGTGGACTTGGGTTGTGATTTGGCCATACGAGTCGGAATAGGCTGAATGGGCCCGGTGGCTGTTGGGCCCATAATAGGTAAAAACCGAATATCAATGTTATGTGATGGGAATTTGTATGCGTGCATGAATATGAATGTGACTGGGCCAAGCGAGCCATATAAATGTGATTTGGGCCTATTGGACCATATGAATATGATTGGGCTTAATGGGCCGGATACAGGTATGTGACTTTGTTTGGGCTTTGTAAGCAATTTTGGGCCTAGCATACGATAACTACATAAGACTTAATTAATTGAGTCCGTTGGCAAGTCATAGGGTTAAGGTGTGGCAACGAGTATATGCATATCTAGGATTGGATCTAGGGAGAGCTTGGTACTTAAGCGGTCTTAATGACCCACCTCCTCTTCTCTGGAATTCTACCTGGTGCATAGTACTCATCCATCTTAGCTCGCGGCACTTGTTAATCGGCCAAGGTAAGTGGAAACCATAATTAAGGAAAAATTATCGAAATGCCCCTAAGGGCGAACATGACCAAAATACCCCTAGGTGTTGAATGTAAGTTTTATGGATGTGCCATGCATACATATGATGTTCTACTTAGGTTGCATATAGGGTGGGAACTATGGAACGGAGGAAGTATATAAGGATCGCATGGTTCCCTGACAATCGTGGATCCACCGACGGCTTTTAAAGCCCAATATGTAAATGAAGGTAGTTTCACAACTGGGCTAGCATTGGTGTGTGGGCTGGGTGGGTCGATATTTATATCCCCACATGGTGTGACGGGGGACGAAGTTTGTGTGTAGCGGACGGATAAGTTGGATGGGATTGTATTGCATGTTTGATGATTTTTCTTTGAATGCTTGTTTTTCATCGAGGGTTGTACACACTGAGTTGGCGAAAACTCACCCCCTCTTTTAATTTATTTTCAGGTGATGCTCAGTAGAAGGTTCGATGTCAGAAGGAACTCTAGGCGGCCGGCTAGCAGGATTATTCAGATTTGGTTTTTTTTTAAAGCATTTAAGTTTTTATTTCTTTTTAAGTATGCTCAGACTAGATTATAATAAGGTTTTCATTACGCTATGATTATTTGAATTATTATTATATTCACTGTAACCACGAGAAGTTAAACATGGATTTCTTAAATCATAGTATTTTTTCTATGTTTCCGCAACTAAATTTCTAAGTGCTTTATTTTCATCCAATCTTATGTTTGAACAAGGTTTTTTTTTATATATATAGTTAAGGTTTCTTTTATTTTAAGAAGGGTTTTCAATGAAAACACGGTTTTCGCTAAAACACTTTAATGTGATGCGTCAAATTTGGCCATAACATCCAGGCCAGGTTTGGGGTGTTACATGAATAGTCCCTGTCTAAGAGTAGATCATTCATAATTAAGCGGAGTTACATGCAATCCTAGAGATAGGACGACATAAATCTACCGGATTAGAGTCAAATTTAATAAGGGAATCCATAGATCGAGTTAATGTAAAACTAGGGGTTTTAATTAGAAAGAGATTTCGATTAATCAACTTAGGGTTAGACGTTATTAGTCTTGAATACGGATAATAACATAACTTAGGCATTCCTACGGATCAAGTCAAGTGAATAAATCGTCTGGTTCAGGGTCAGTTAACAAGAGAGGTCTAGGTGGATTCTTCATTGGGTATTGTCTAAAATCAATCAGTTTTCCAAAAGTATTTTCCCCAATCTATTTTCTGTGCATTCTTAGATTAGATAATTAGTTAGTTAAAACAACCTTCATTTTTCTTAGGCTAGATAATAAAAGAAAGTTAATACTAGTACTTTTAGTTTCTTTGGGTTCGACATCCGGTCTTGCTAAAACTATACTACTATTCGATAGGTGTGCTTGCCTTCATCGTGGTAATAGTTAGTTTGAGTACGATCATTTATAAATTTTAAAACTTATCGCAAGTGCCAATCAAGTTTTTGGCGCCGTTGTCGGGGAACTAAGATATTAGGAACACTCGATTTTTATTACTTTAGCCATTTACTTTTATTGCAATTTAAATTTTGTTTTGATTTTCGTTACTAAATTGTCTTTTTCTTTCTTCTGGCAGGTTCTTACAGTTTATGACTAGAAGAAACCCATCAGGACCATTATTTTTTGACGAAGAACTCGATCACACAGCTCACAGAAACCGAAGAGAAATAAGGCGAAGCCTAAGATACACAGAGGATGAAGCAAGGAATTACTCGAAGGAAGCCGATTGATCCATCTCGGAAGCTAGATTCAACTCCAAGACTGAAGATCTCTCTTCAATTTCCTTCAGGGGTTTTTGGGTTTTTTTTATGTTTTGTTATCATTCTTTTGAGATGTTTTCTTTCCTAGTTATGAACTAAATCCCCTAAATACCTAAGGGGGATGAAACATAAGACGGATCTTGTTAATATTTTCTGAACTGTATGATAAATACCTGATTTGTTCTTAATTATGATTTTAACTCTTGTTTGAATATTCCAGGATATTGATTCAAGTATTGATGTGCTTATTCGGAGGATGAATATTCCAGGATAAGTTTTAAAATTTATAAATGATCTTACCTAAACTAACTATTATCATGACGAAGGCAAGCGCACCTATCGAATAGTAGTATAGTTTTAGCAAGACCGGATGTCGAACCCAAAGGAACTAAAAGTACTAGTATTAACTTTCTTTTTATTATCTAGCCTAAAAATAATGGGGATTTTAATTAACTAATTAACTAATCTAAGAATGCACAGAAAATAGGTTTGGGGAAAATACTTTTTAGAAAATTCAATTGATTAAGACAATACCCAAGGAAAAATCCACCTAGACTTCACTTGTTATTGACTCTGAATCAAACGATTTATTCATTCAACTTGTTCCGTAGAAATCCCTAATTTATGTTATTATCCCTATTCAAGACTAAAAACGTCTAATTCCTAGGTTGAATAATTGAAATCTCTTTCTAGTTAACACCCTAGGGTTGCATTAAGTCGATCTATGGATCCCCTTATTAGGTTTCACCCTAATCTGGCAAAATCTTGTCACCCTATCTTTAGGTGTGCAATCAACTCTGCTTAATTATGACAAATTACTCTTAGAAAAGGACTATTCATCCTCCAAATAAGAGCATTAACTTAAATCAATATCCTGAAATACCGAAGCAAGAATTAAAAACACATAATTAAGAACAAGTTAAATATTTATCATACAATTCAGATAATAATAACAAGATTCGTTTTAGGTTTCATTGCCCTTAGGTATTTAGGGGGTTTAGTTCATAACTAAAAAGGAAAACATCTTAGAAGAATAATGAATATAAAACATAAAGAAAACCCAAAACTCCTGAAGGGAAATTGAGGGGAGATCTTCAGTCTTGATGAATAATCCGGCTTCTGAGATGGATCAATTGGCTTTCTTCGAGTAATTCCTTCCTTCCTACTCTGTATGTCATCTTTATTCCTCCTCTAGGGTGTTTAAATAGGTTTTAGAATGCCTAAAATCCCTCAAAATCGCCCTTATCCGAATAGAACTTAAATTGGGCTCGACAGGGACACGCTCGTGTACGATTGCTTCAGGCCGTGGTCAAGGCTGAGAGATCAACACGCCCGTGTTGAGGTTTTTTTAGGCCATGTTCGAGCCTGTTAGAATGGCACGGGCATGTGTGCTACCCGTGTAAGGAAGTCCAAGCCGTGTTGTTTTCCCACGTTAGCCCATTTTCTCCATTTTTGGCCCGTTTCTTGTTCTTTTTGCTCTCCTATGCTCACCTAAGTATAAAACTTGAAATTAAAGGATTAGGAGCATAAAATTCACCAAATCTAAGGAGAAATCATTCATAAATGTGTTAAGTAGGGGATAATAATATGTATAAATTATAGTTTATCAAATACACCCACACTTAAGCATTTGCTTTTCCTCAAGCAAAATCCTCAATTAACAATTAAGAATTCCTTTTTCTCAACTTATAATTCCTATAAATAGTATCTCAAACTAATCCATAAGTAATCATACATTGAGAATTCAACTAAAAGAGCATTAAAGCTTCAAACATTCCTAGTTGAGCATTTAATCATGAAAAATATAGGCATCTCCCCTTATCTAAGTAATTACCTTTGATTCAAAATCTCACAGAGTTTAAATCCTCGCTAAAGATTCGCTCAAATCACTCGAGGTGTTTAAGGACAATGAATTTAGCACTCAACAGTCAATATGAAAAGTTATTACCATAGGCTTGCATGAAAATCATATCTCCACCACTATAAATTGAAATGATACATCAATCAAAAGGTCTTTAGAGGGTTGTAACATGGCTTTCGTTAGGGGGTGTGGTCACAAGCTTAAAGAAAAGGTTAGAATCGAGATTGAGTTTGAAAAATTACTTAGCTAGAAAAATACTAATTACACTTAAATCAAAATGAGCTTCATCTCTGAGTTTGCAATAAATACTAAGCTCAAACATGAAAGATTACTACTAAAATATATTTATGTATGTATGTATGTATGTATGTATGTATGTATGTTTTTTTTTAAGAACAAGTTAAATAACATAGACTAACTATCAAAAATAAAACATAGCTAAGCAATTTATTCAAATCAAATCTTGACAAAAATAGGGATAAAATTAATTTAGGGGATTTCAACAATAATGAGTTATGGGTTAATATTGAGGGTAAATCAATGAATGGGATGTTAGGCTCAAAGGGGTTTACAAAGGGTTAATTGTGGAGGTAGGCTTTTCATGGCATGAGTGGGTTAAACCTAAGTGCCTCTATCATCTTGACATATCAAATCAAATGGTGTGGTCTTAACATGCATAATCAAGCAAGTTCTAGAATAACAATTCGACATTGACACACTTAAAGCATTAATAAAAGTGAGCATGAAGAAAATAATAGATGCTCTAAAGGCTCAAAATCTCACAAAAATTATGGCTTTTTGATGTTTCGACCTGTGGATTTCAATTCAAGGTAATACCTAAACTTGGGGACAATAACCTACAATTTTAAGTTCTCAAAAATCAACTTATCATGCTTAATTCTCTATTGTCTTAAAGTTTAAATAGTCAATGCATGAATGCCTATGTTTTAATTCAAGTCATATCAATAAAAATCATAAATTAATCAAAATTCATCTTAAAAATGATATGAGAGATTTACAAGAGAAAAAGACAAAATTTAGGGATTTCTGATAGTGATATAATTGACTCCCCCCACACTTAAGATGTACATTGCCCTCAATGTACAAAGATAGAGTTAGTGGCAATCATAGATATAATATCATAAGATAGGGAGAGAAGTGAAACTTCCTGAACGTTAAATGAATGAACTCCTTAGGTTGAAGTTATGCAGATTGAAGGAGAATGCTTCGGTGGTGGTAGAGGTTGCGTTCCACAAGTAGCGGTCATGGAGAACCTTTTCCAGTGGAGTTTCAAGTTCCTAAGTAATAGTGAGCTTCGGAGCTCTTTATAACAGTGATAGAATCAGGAACTTTTTAGGAATATAGAGGAATAGGATTACTCCTGAAGAAATACTTGCAAATATAAAGTACTTAATAATTATAAAAATCCCTAAAAAATGGAATGAAATAGTTTTAAAGAAAGATAAACTTAGAAAAAATAGGTATTTGGGACACACGGTCGTGGAGCATGCCCGCGTGCCTTTTATTCAGCCCGTGTTTTTCGTGGGTTTCGAATTTTGGGCGTGTTGGTGCCCACAGCTATGTCACACGGCCATGTCTTTCTTCGTTCACTTCTCCTACGCTCGTGTGTGTAGGTCCACGCCCGTGTTAATTTGATAGGTTTGACCACGGGTATAAGACACGGGCGTGTTGCACGCCTGTGTCATTTTGGCAGGCTTGCCCACGGTCAGATCACACGGCCGTGGCAATTTGTCACAACCCGTGTTGGGAAAAAAATCTTTGCCCTATTTTCACATGGTCTACAGCACGCCCGTGTGCCTGGCCATGTGGGTGTGAAAAACCTATTTTCAAAAGCTCAGTTAGTACGTTTGGTGTTAGATACTAGAATTTAAAGAAGTTAATACTGTTAGTGCATGCGTTGCCTCCCGAGAAGCGCTTATTTATAGTCTAAGCTTGACTTACCTCTCCATTGAATGGTCAAGGTGGTTTAAGGAGTTTACACTCCTCATTCCTGCTATTAATTTCATCAAAGTAAGGTTTTAGACGAGTATTGTTTGCCTTAAAAGTGTCAAATTTGGGATGGATTACCTCGACTGTACCGAATGGGAAAACGCAAAGTTTCGTAAGAGGAATTTCTTCATTTGGTTTGGCAGTGGTAATGCAAGGATTTGCGGTATCTAATAATACTTTATCTCTAACCTTAAGTTGATTTGGTGAGGTATTGAGCTTGTCCTGGCATAGTTTTAGTTTATCATGTGTTCTCCCTAAATTAGCCAATGCATTATTAACATCTAAGCTACCAATTAAGCAAGGAATTGTAAAACTCCTTGAATCTTTTAATTTGTTGGGTAGCTTATTCTATAGAATAGCTGAGCAAACTGCGTTTAGCTCCACATGCGATGCCTTGTCCAACTTCAGCTTATTTGCTAAAAGCTCCTTTAAAAAATTCATTGCGTTCGGAATCTGCGAGAGAGCTTCAATAAACGGTAAGTTGATATGTAATTTCTTTAAAAGTTTATGGAATTTACCAAATTGTTCATCTGAACGGTCTTTCCTTGTCGCACTGGGGCATGGCACACGAGGTTTATATTCTACACTTACCGGTTTCTTCTCATTGTAACCTACCTTACCTTTACCTTTTCTTACCACAGTTTCTTGCCTTGGTTCTGGTTCAGATGCAACTAACCCTTCCTCATTTCTAACGTTGATTGCATTGAGTTGTTCCCTTAGGTTAGGTTCAATATTGCTTGGCAAGCTACCTTGTAGTTGTTCGAAAATTAGTTTGGACAGCTAGCCTATCTAAGTTTCGAGCCCTTGGATCAACGCTTGTTAATTCTTAAGTGCTGTTTCGGTATTTTGAAAATGAGTTTCTGACACCGCGATGAATTTGGATAGCATCTCCTCAAGGTTTGGTTTCTTTCCCTGTTGATAAGGTGGTTGTTGAAAACCCGAAAGATTTTGTGGCCTTTGATTTCGTTGACCACCTCATGAGAAATTTGGGTGGTCCTCCAACCTGCATTATAGGTATTACTGTATGGGTTATTTTTAGATCTAGAGTTATTATTACCCATATAGTGGACTTGTTCCTCTTCGGGTGTAGGATTGAAAGGTTGACATTCTGTATGTACGCCTCCTCCACTTGAATCACACCTCATCACTGGATGTACCTACGTAAAACCAAGTAGACCATCAATATTTTTATTTAAAAGTTCCACCTGATTTGATAACATATTAACCGCATCGACATTATAAACATCTGCTATTTTGGTTGGCTTAGTCTTCATGACTTGCCACTGATAATTATTTAGTGACATCTCCTTAATAAATTCGTAAGCTGCTTCAGGTGTTTTGTTGTTGATGGTTCCACCAGCTGCTGCATCAATCATCTGTCTTGTCGAGAGGTTCACACCATTATAAAATGTTTGAACTTGCAGCCATAGAGGTAACCCATGGTGAGGGCACCTTCGCAGTAGTTCCGTGTATCTCTCCCATACATCGTAGAGTGTTGCTAAGTCCATCTACACAAAAGAAGAGATATCATTACGTAATTTAGTTGTTTTAGCTGGTGGAAAATACTTTAATAAAAAGTTTTCGGTCATTTGTTCCCAAGTAGTGATTGACCCTAGTGGTAATGAGTTCAACCACTGTTTAGCCTAGTTCCTCAATGAAAAAGGGAATAACCGAAGGCAAATGGAATCATTAGAAAAGCCATTAATTTTAAATGTGTCGAAGAATTCCAAAAAATTGGCCAAGTGAGTGTTGGAATCCTCATCCTGCAAACCATCAAACTGAACAAATTGTTGTATCATTTGAATTGTGTTAGGTTTTAGTTCAAAATTATTTGCAGTAATAGCAGGCCTAACTATACTTGACTCAGTTCCTATTAAATTTGGCTTAGCATAATCATACATAGTGCGTGGAGCCTGATTCTGATTTACTTGATCGGTGGCAATTACAGGAGGTAGCGGATTTTCCTGATTTTCAGCCATCTCCTCGGTTGTAGTTGAGATATCGTCCTCTTGCTCTTCCTCTGTGTATCTTAGGCTTCGCCTTATTTCTCTTCGATTTCTGTAAGCTGTGCGATCGATTCCTTCGTCAAAAAGTAATGGTCCTGACGGGTTTTTTCTAATCATAAACTATAAGAACCTGCTAGAAGAAAGAAAAAGGAAATTTAGTAACAAAAATCAAAACAAAATTAAAATTGCAATAAAAGTAAATGGCTAAAGTAATAAAAATCGAGCGTTCCCAATATCTTAGTTCCCCGGCTACGGTGCCAAAAACTTGATTGTCACTCGCGATAAGTTTTAAAATTTATAAATGATCGTACCTAAACTAACTATTATTATCGAATAGTAGTATAGTTTTAGCAAGATCGAATGTCGAACCCAAAGGAACTAAAAGTACTAGTATTAACTTTTATTTTATTATCTAGCTTAAAAATAATGGGGGTTTTAAAAAGCTAATTAACTAATCTAAGAATGCACAGAAAATAGGTTTGGGGAAATTACTTTTTAGAAAATTCGATTGATTAAGACAATACCCAAGGAAAAATCCACCTAGACTTCACTTGTTATTGACTCTGAATCAGACGATTTATTCATTCAACTTGTTCCGTAAAAATCCCTAAGTTATGTTATTATCCCTGTTCAAGACTAATAATGTCTAATCACTAGGTTGAATAATTGAAATCTCTTTCTAATTAACACCCTAGGGTTGCATTAACTCGATCTATGGATCCCCTTATTAGGTTTCACCCTAATCCGACAAAATCTTGTCACCTTATCTCTAGGCGTGTAATCAACTCCGCTTAATTATGACAAATTACTCTTAGAAAGAGACTATACATCCTCTGAATAAGAGCATTAACTTGAATCAATATCCTAAAATACCGAAGTAAGAACTAAGAACACATAATTAAGAACAAATTAAATATTTATCATACAATTCAGATAATAATAACAAGATTCGTCTTAGGTTTCATTCCCCTTAGGTATTTTAGGGGTTTAGTTCATAAGTAAAATGGAAAACATCTCAAAAGAATAATAAATACAAAACATAAAGAAAACCCAAAACTCCAAAAGGGAAATTGAGGGGAGATCCTCAGTCTTGATGAATAATCTGGCTTCTGAGATGGATCAATCAGCTTTCTTCGAGTAATTCCTTCCTTTCGACTTTGTGTGTCCTCTTTAGTCCTCCTCTGAGGTGTTTAAATAGGCTTTAGAATGCCTAAAATCCCTCAAAATTGCCCTTATCCGAATAGAACTTAACTTGGGCTCGATAGGGACACGCTCGTGTGTGATTGCTTCAGGCCATTGTCAAGGCTGAGAGATCAACACGCCCGTGTTGAGGTTGTTTTAGGCCGTGTTCGAGCCTTTTAAAATGGCACGGGTATGTGTGCTACTCGTGTGAGGAAGTCTAGGCCGTGTTGTTTTCCCACATCGTCCCATTTTCTCTGTTTTTGGCCTGTTTCTTGTTTTTTTTGCTCTCCTATTCTCACCTAAGTATAAAACATGAAATTAAAGGATTAGGAGCATCAAATTCATCAAATCTAAGGTGAAATCATTCATAAATGTGTTAAATATGGGATAATAATATGTATAAATTACAGTTTATCGCAATCTTAGAGATAGGATGACATAAATCTGCCGGATTAGAGTTAAATCTAATAAGGGAATCCATAGATCGAGTTAATGCAAAACTAAGGGTTTTAAGTAGAAAGAGATTTCAATTAATCAACCTAGGGTTAGAGGTTATTGGTCTTGAGTACAGATAATAACATAACTTAGGGATTCTTACGGGTCAAGTCAAGTGAATAAATCGTCTAGTTCAAAGTCAGTTAACAAGGGAGGTCTAGGTGGATTCTTCCTTAGGTACTGTCTAAAATCAATCAGTTTTCCAAAAGTATTTTCCCCAATCTATTTTCTGTGCATTCTTAGATTAGTTAATTAGTTAATTAAAACAATCTTCATTATTTTTAGGCTAGATAATAAAAAGAAAGCTAATGCTAGTACTTTTAGTTCCTTTGGGTTCGACATCCGGTCTTGCTAAAACTAGACTACTGTCCGATAGGTGCGCTTGCCTTCATCGTGATAATAGTTAGTTCGAGTACGATCATTTATAAATTTTAAAACTTATCGCGGGTGACAATTAATACACGGCTGAGCCATACAGGCGTGCGTCCCCTGTTTTTGAGAAAATTTCTTAAGTGTTCAAAAAATTTCCAAAGTTATCAGTTTAGTCTCGAACCACTCTCAATGTATGTTTAGGGCCTTGTAGGCTCGTTTAAGGGACATTATGATTGATTATGATTTAATTGTATTTGAATTGATAAATTGTATTTAAAATGTATGTTCAAATGTGTTGTAAGTCCAGTAATGCTATGTAACCCTATTCCGGCATTGAGTATGGGTGAGGGGTGTTACATTTATTAGTATTAGAGCTACAGGTTAGTCGATTCTAGGACTAGCGTAGCGTGTGTGAGAGTCTAGCTATACATGCCATATATAACCTGGGATAGTGTGATGACTCCTGACAGTTTAAATTGTGTTTTCATATAGTAAATGGATCCCAATCGAGTTGTAGCTGATGAGGTTGAAAGTAATGCACTAGCTCCCACTCAAGGGATAGCACCTGCTGAATCTAGACCCATATCGAGTAGCCAATGAGGAGAGGCTAAGAAAGCCTTTTTCCAAATGATGAACAAATGGTTCATGCAATATGTCCAAACAAATTCGGCTACTCAACAACTTCCACCCCCATCTAATCCTCAACCGATTCCTGTAGCCCCTCAAATTGTGGAATTTCAATGACTAAATAAGCCTCCAGTTGAAAAAATCTGTAAGTACGAGGTCAAAGAGTTTAGCGACACCGTTGATGACGATCTCGAGAGAGCTATATTTTGGCTTGAAAACACTATTCGGGTATGTGATGAATTGTCGTGTACTCCAATTGAGATTTTAAAGTGTGCCATTTCGTTATTGAGGGACACTACGTACCAATGGTGGAATACTCTAGTATCAGTGGTACCAAGAGAAAGAGTGACTTGGGATTTTTTTCAGACTGAGTTTCGGAAGAAATACATAAGTCAGAGATTCCTCGATCAAAAGCACAAAAAATTTTTAGAACTGAAACAGGGTCATATGACTATAACCGAGTACGAAAGAGAATTTGTGCGGTTAAGCAAGTATGCTCGGGAGTATGTCTCTACTGAAGAAATCATGTGCAAGCAGTTCATTGATGGGTTGAACGAGGATATTAAACTTCTAGTCAGAATTCTAGAATTGAAAGAATTTGTTGTCCTGGTTAATAGAGCTTGCAAAGCCGAGGAACTTAGCAAAGAAAAGAGGAAAGTAGATTCAGAGGTTAAAGACTCGAGAAAAAGACCAGTGAATAAGCCATATCAGTCTTTGTCAAAGAAATTCACAGATTTGTTCAATCGTCCAAATGCTTCAATCGAGTATTCGAGTCGAGATCGTGGAAAACAATACTCAAGCCCTAAAACTCAAACTACATCAGTGTCAAGTGTTGGCAGTATGAGAAACAACAAACCCGAGTGTCAACAGTGAGTGAGAAGACATTTTGGAGAGTGCCGGAATAAGAGTAATAAAGCTTGTTTCAAAAGTGGCTTGCCAGATCATTTTTTTTAGATTGCCCAGAATTATCCGAGAAAGATAAATTTCAGAATGCAAGACCGCGCAATACAACTATGAGAGGGAGACTCTCGAGAAATACGGGGAATGTGTCTAGCGGCAAAGGTGTGACTAGAGATTTAGTTGTGAGATCTGAGGCTAGAGTGCCGGCCAGAACTTACGCTATCCGTGCTCTTGAGGATGCGTCATCACTAGATGTTATCACCGATACATTCTCTCTTTATGACGCTAATGTGATTGAATAGATTTATCTTGGATCTACTCATTCATATATCTGTATGAATTTAGTGTTTAGTAAGAATTTTCCATTTTAGTCTACAGAGTTTGTGATTAAAGTATAGAACCTCTTAGGCAAGTATGTTCTAGTTGATAAAGTTTGCAAGGATTGCCCTTTGATAACTTGGGGTTATTGTTTTTCAGTTGACTTGATGCTTTTACCATTTGATGAGTTTGATGTGATTCTGGTATGGATTGGTTGACTCTACATGATGCCGTTGTAAATTGTAAAAGAAAGACTATTGAATTGAAATGTTAGAATAGTGAAATCATTCGAATTGGATCCGATGGATCGAGTGGTTTTCATATAGTGATTTCGTCGATGTCGGCTCAGAGATATGTGTGAAAAGGTTGTGACGCATACCTAGCATATGTTTTAGATATCAAAGTGTCTGAAATGAAGATTGAATCGGTGCTTGTAGTTTGTGAATATCCAGATGTATTTCCAAAAGAATTTCCTGGGTTGCCACCGGTCAGAGAGGTTGAGTTTGCTATTGAACTAGTACTGGGAACATCACCGATATCGATAGCTCCTTATAGAATGGCTCCGATAGAATTAAAGGAGTTGAAATCTCAGTTGCAAGAGTTGAAAGATAGAGGTGTCACACGATCGAGTTTTTTGCCCTGGGGTGCGCCAATATTGTTTGTAAAGAAGAAAGACGGGTTAATGAGAATGTGTATTGACTATCGACAGCTCAACAAGGTTACGATAAAGAACAAGTATCTATTACCTAGAATAGATAATTTGTTTGATCAGTTGAAAGGAGCAACAGTGTTTTCGAAGATTGATTTGAGATCTGGTTACTATCAGTTACGAGTTAAAGACTCAGATGTGCCGAAAACTGCATTCAAAATGAGGTACGAACATTATAAACTCCTTGTTATGCCTTTTGCATTAACTAATGCTCTTGGAGTCTTTATGGACTTGATGAACTGGATAATTAGATCGTATTTAGATAGATTTGTTGTAGTGTTCATTGACGATATTCTGATCTATTCACGAGATGAGTCTGAGCATACTAACCATTTGAGAATAGTGTTGCAAACCTTAAGAGATAAGAAGATGTATGCTAAATTCAATAAATGTGAGTTTTGGCTTAGAGAAGTCATATTTTTAGGGCACATTGTTTCAGCGGAAGGTATAAGAGTTGATCCGAGTAAGATTTCAGCAGTTGTTTATTGGAAACCACTGAGAAATGTCTTTGAAGTCAGAAGCTTTTTGGGGTTAGCTGGCTACTATCGATGTTTTGTAAAAGGGTTCTCGATGATTGCTACACCAATGACCAGATTATTACAGAAAGATGTGAAATTTGAGTGGTCTGAGAAATGTCAACAGAGTTTCGAGCAGTTGAAAGCGTTATTAACTGAAGCACTAGTTTTGGTTCAACTTGAGTCGGGTAAAGAATTTGTGATTTACAGTGACGCATCATTGAACGGTTTAGGTTGCATGTTGTTAAAAAAGGGAAAAGTGATAGCTTATGCCTTGAGACAGTTGAAGCCGCATGAAAAGAACTATCCGACTCACGATTGAGAATTGGCCGCTATTGTTTTCGCATTAAAAATTTGGCGACATCATTTGTACGGTGAAAAGTGCCACATCTTTACCAATCATAAAAGCTTAAAGTATATTATGACTCAGAAAGATCTGAACTTGCGACAACGGAGATGGCTCGAGCTATTAAAAGATTATGAGTTAGTAATAAATTATCATCCGGGGAAACCTAATGTAGTCGCAGATGCTTTGAGTAGAAAATCTCTGCTTACTTTGAGAGCGATGAATATGAGATTGACTATGTCTGATGATGGTTCAATAGTAGCTGAATTGAAACTAAACCAATTTTTCTTCAGCAAATTTGTGAAGCTCAAAAGTGCGATACTGAGTTGCAAGCTAAAAAAAAGCAATGTGAGTCGAATAGTGATTTAGATTATCATATTGGAGCCGATGATTGTTTAGTGTTCCAAAACAGAATCTGTGTGCCAAATAATTCTAAGCTCATTCAGAAAATTTTGCATGAAGCACACAGTGGTTGCCTATTTGTTCACCCAGGGAGTACTAAAATGTACAATGATTTGAAGTAATCGTATTGGTGGTCGAGCATGAAATAAGATATTTCAAAATTTGTATCGAGGTGTTTGATTTGTCAGCAAGTAAAAGCCGAGCATCGAGTGCTTTCGAGTTTACTTCAGCCCGTGATAATACCAGAGTGGAAATGGGACAAAGTTACGATAGATTTCGTATCAGGGTTACCCTTGACTCCGAAAAAGAAAGATACTGTTTGGGTTGTAGTTGATAGATTGACGAAATCGACACATTTTATACCAGTACGTGCAGACTATTCACTCGATAAATTAGCTGAATTGTATATTGTTGATATCATTAGATTGCATAAGGTGCCAGTTTTGATTATTTCAGATAGAGATCTGAGGTTTACATCATGATTTTGGAAGAAATTACAAGAAGCTCTGGGTACGAGGTTAAATTTTAGTACATCTTTCCATCCACAAACTGACGGTCAATCTAAGAGAGTATTTCAGATTCTCGAAGATATGCTTCGATGTTGTGTTTTAGAGTTCGTAGGCAACTGGGAGAAATATTTTTTGTTGGTTGAATTTTCGTATAACAACAGCTTTCAGTCGAGTATAAAGATGGCACATTATGAAGCTTTGTATGGTCGCAAATGCCGAACTCCATTGTACTGGACTGAACTTAGTGAGAAAAAGACTCACAGGATTGATTTGATACGAGAGGCAGAAGAAAAAGTGAAAATAATTCGCTACTGTTTAAAAGTAGCTTCATATCAACAGAAATTGTATACGGATTTGAAACAAAAAGACATTGAATTTCAGATTGGTGATAAAGTGTTTCTGAAAGTATCTCCGCGAAAGAAAATACTTAGATTTGGTCGTACAGGCAAATTGAGTCTGCGATTCATAGGGCTGTATGAGATCATTGAAAGAATAGGGCCAGTGGCATATTGGCTAACATTACTGTCAGAAATAGAAAAGATCCACAACGTTTTTCATGTGTCAATGTTGCGTCGATATAGATCGGATCCTTCACATGTAATTTCTTTGGTAGAAATTGAAATTCAGCCTAATATGACGTACAACGAAGAATCGATCAGAATTCTAGCTCGAAAGATTAAAGAGTTGAGAAATAAATGCATAGCCTTGGTGAAAATTTTGTGGCATCGTCACAGGGTTGAAGAGGCTACATGGGAACCTGAGGAAGGTATGAGAAAACAGTACCCTAACCTATTCACTGGTAAGATTTTCGAGGACGAAAATCCCTAAGGGGGGAGAGTTGTAACAATCCGTTTTTAGTCAAATCAAAATAGTGGTTTTGGAACCACAAATCTGATGTCAAAATATTTATTTTATCATTATTTTAATGTCTACAGCATGATAATATGTTTGTGTGAAAATTTCGTTAAGAAATTTTATCGATTGATTAGTCAATTTGATTAAAAAAAACTAAATCGCGTAAAGTGTAAAACTTGTGTGCTATTAGTTAAATGTGTCTAATAGCTATGGTTTATTAAAGTGAAGGTCCTTAAGTGGTAAATAACCCATTACTATGTTAGTGGACTTGTATGATGATTGGTATTGTCGAAATTTGATTTATATTAAAAGGGTATTTAGGTAAATTAACAAATAAGTGATGAATAATTAAAAAAAAAACATAAAATTTTGTTTTCATTCATCTTCCTTAACCGAATAAAGCATGAAGAAAAGCCATTTTAAGGCTTGAAGCTTTAGGTCATTTGCAAGTTCAATTATCAAGAAAAGTAGAATTTGGAAGTAGATCGAGGGAAAAACAAAGTTTCGAAATAGGGTTATGGAGCATTACTAGACTTACAACACTTTTAAATACACATTTCACATATAATTCATCATTTCAAATAGAATTTAATCACAACCAATCATAGTGTCCCTCAAACGAGCCTACGAGGCCTTAAACATGCTTTAGAAATGGTTCAGGACTAAACCGATAACATACGAAAAATTTTGGAAAACTAAGAAAAATTTTAACTGTACAAGGGTCACACGCCCGTGTGAACAGGCCGTGTGGAAACAGGGCATACATACTGACTTGGGTCACATGGCTGACCACACACCTCTGTGTCTAGCCCATGTGCCCTTCGAAATGGCCACACACACCCGTGTGCTAAGCCGTGTGCTAGGCCGTGCCATACCTATAGGGTATACTAACTTATGCAACACGGCCAAGTCACACGCCTGCATGTGAGATCGTGTGGAGCATACTGACTTCATTTTAATATTAGCACCAAGGGACACACGGCCGTGTAACATGACTGTGTGTCACACATAGCCGAAACACACTCCCGTGTCTCTGCCCATGTGGAAAAAAATAGGCCATTTGCAAAGCCATTTTTCCACCCCAACTCATGCTTACCTAAACAATCAAAATGGTACCATTTCATCATACAACTAGGCAGCCAAAATCATCAATCAAATGCACAATTCATACTATATCCATTTCAACCAAATTCAATACTCAATTCAATGCCATTTACCTAATCAAATACTTATCAACTCAACTTCTAAAATCATACTTCATCAAAACATTTCTCAACCATTTATACTCCACAAATCAATTAGCCATTTGAAAAACTATGAAATCATAACCACCTTCATACCAAACATACCAAAATAAGCTATCACTCATGGCTATATATACAAACCAAAACATATACATTTATAAGCCATTTCTAGTAGCCATACACACATCAATATTAACATCATTTACAAGCCAAATCTCATGGCTATAATCACAACCAAAATACTACATCTAGCCTATACATGCCATATACCATATATGTATAATCCAAAAGTACCAACTTAGATGTTTGATAGTGCGATGATGTTCCCAACGACTCCCGGATCCGAGCTAGCCTTGACTCACTATAAAACATAGAAAAATAACACAAAGTAAGCTTCATAGCTTAGTAAGCCCATATGATATAAACTTAACTAATCACAAATACAAAATTCATCAATCTAAACATATTATCATGTACTTTAAGATTACTAACAAACCTTTCAACTGCTTATTTATAAGCTTATATACAAATTTTGTAACTTCTGCGATTTTAATATCATAATATACATGTACATACCTATACCAATCCATAACAATTTCATACATACATGGAATGTCATTGATTACTCAATGCCTCGCACACTAAGTGCCACACTCGATATCTTGCACACTAAGTGTCGTACATAGCCGAAGCTATGTCAAATCGCACACTAAGTGCCATATATAGCCGAAGCTATGTCGAATCGCACACTAAGTGCCATATATAGACGAAGCTATGTCGAATCGCACACTAAGTGCCATATATAGTCGATTTATCATCAAACATAACTGTAGTCCCGTATATACAATTTATACAATATTAAAGCACTAAAAGCATAATTGTTATAGTGCTTAATACATACAAACTTACCTCCAATGCTAAAACAGCGAATCGAGTCAATTAGTCGATAACTTTATCTTTTCCCCAATCCAAGTCCGTATTCTGCTTTTCTTGATCAATTTAACCTTGCAAGTGTCGAACCCTAAAACCACATCTAAAACTTCTTCTTCTTTTTATTTTCGCCTCCAAGAGAAAGATGGACAACAATTTCATGCTTTGTTATATTTTAATTAACTTTATTTATCAATTTACTTATTTACCCTTAATGAATCAACATAGAAATTTATAATGCATGTCTATTAATGTCTATTAACACTACCAATGGTCTAATATCATCATAAGGACTTTTAATTTATTAAATCATAGCAATTAAACACTTTTAACAAGTAGAATGCAACTTTTGCATTTTACGCGATTTAGTCTTTTTTCTCAAATTGAGCATTTAAATGGTAAAATTTCTTTACAAAACTTTCACAAAACTTTCACACAATAATTATATCATGCTGTAAACTTTAATAAAATAATAAAATAAATATTTTGACTTCGAATTTGTGGTCCTGAAACCACTGTTCTGATTTAACTCAAAAACGGGCTGTTACAACTCTCCCCCCTTAGGGATTTTTGTCCCCGAAAATCTTACCAGTGAATAGGTTCGGGTATTATTTTCTCATTGCATCCTCAGGTTTCCATGTAGCTTCTTCAATCCTATGTCGATGCCATAATACTTTTACTAATGCGATTCTCTTATTTCTCAACTCTTTGGTCTCACGAGCTAAAATTCGAATCGGTTCTTCAGCATATGACATATCAGACTGAATTTCAACCTCGGTCGAGGAAATGACATGTGAAGGGTAGGATCAGTATTGTCGAAGTATCAAAACTTGAAACACATTATGTATTTTCTCTAACTCAGACAGTAAAGATAGTTGATATGCTACTGGCCTAACTCGCTCAGTAATCTCATACAGTCTAATGAATCGCGGACTCAATTTCCCTTTCCGACCAAACCGCAATATCTTTTTCCATGACAGCACTTTCAAGAACACTTTATCCCCAATCTGAAACTCAATGTCTTACTGTTTCAAGTCTGCATACGATTTCTGCCGATATGAAGCAGTTTTCAAACTATCGCAAATTACTTTCACTTTTTCTTCAGTCTCTCTGATCAGATCAACCCCGTGAACTTTATTTTCGCTGAGCTCACTCCAATACAACAGTGTTTGACATTTACGACCATATAGAGATTCGTACGATGCCATCTTTATACTTGATTGGAAGCTATTATTGTAAGCAAATTTAATCAGCGGTAGATATTTCTCCCAGCTACCTTCAAACTCAAGAATGCAACAACGCAACATATCCTCAAGTATCTGAATAACTAAATTGGATTGACCATCCGTTTGCGGGTGAAATGCAATGCTAAAATGTAGCTTTGAACCCAAAGCTTCTTGCAATTTCTTCCAAAATCGCGAAGTAAATCTTGGATCTCTATTCGAAACAATAGATAGGGGAACACTATGTAATCTCACAATTTCGAAAATATATAACTCAGCTAATTTATCAAGTGAGAAATATGTGTGTACCAGAATAAAATGAGTTGATTTCGTCAATTTGTCAACAACAACCTAGATCGTATCTTTCTTTTTCGGAGATAAGGGCAAACCCGACACGAAATCCATTGTTACTCTATCCCACTTCCACTCAGGAATCAAAATATGCTGTAATAAACCTGACGGCACTTGATGCTCAGCTTTGACTTTTTGACAAATCAAACATTTTGAAACAAATTCTGAGATATCTCATTTCATGCCATGCCACCAATAAAGCTGTTTCAAATCGTTATACATTTTTATACTTCTAGGATGTACTGAAAAGCAACTACTGTATGCTTCATTTAGAATCTTCAGAATAAGCTTAGAATTTCTTGGTACACATATTCTATCACAAAACATTAGACAGTCATCAGGCCTTATTCGAAACTCTAAATTAGAAGTCAACTTACACTGAGCTCGTTTTGCTTGTAATTCATTATCAAATTTTTGAGCCTCACAAATCTACTGTAAAAATAACGGTCTTGCTTTCAACTTAGCCACTATCGAACTATCGTTAGACAAAGCTAATTGTGTGTTCATAGCATGTAAATCAAATAAGGACTTTCGACTCAAAGCATCAGTAACTACGTTTGCTTTCCCCAGATGATAATCAATCACTAATTCATAGTCTTTTAGCAATTCTAACCATCTCCGCTGTCGCAAGTTTAAATCTTTCTGAGTCATCAGATATTTCAAGCTTTTGTGGTTGGTATAAATATGACATTTCTCACCAAACAAGTAATGACGCCAAATTTTCAATGCGAATACTATCGCAGCTAACTCTAGATCGTGTGTCGGATAATTCTTTTTGTGCGGCTTCAATTGTCTTGAGGCATAAGCTACAACTTTACCTTTCTGCATCAAAACACAACCCAGGCCATGTAACGATGCATCACTGAAAACTACGAATTCTTTACCCGACTCAGGCTGAACTAACACTGTAAGAGCCTATTTTTAAGGTTAATCAGAGCAGTAGTTTCGGGACCACAATCCAAAGTCAAAATATTTGTTTTATTATTTTAATAAGGTTTACAACATGATATAGTGTTCGTGTGAAAATTTCGTAAAGAAATTTTACCGTTTGAGTGGTTAATTCGGTAAAAAAGACTAAATTGCGTAAAGTGTAAAAGTTTTTTTCTATAAGCTAAAGTTGTCAAATAGCTATAGAACTTAAATACAGAGGTCCTTATGTGACAAATAGCTTGTTTATGATATATTGGATGATAGTGTAGTGGAAATTGGTGTAATTACTAATGCTTTTAAAGGTTAATTAAGTAAATAGTTAATAAAGGTTAATATTAATAAAAAAAAAGCCAAATATCATCATATTTCATCCATTTACAACCGAATATGGGGTTTATAACAGCCATGGATGATCTTGATATTTGGCCATGGTGTTTTTGCTCAAATAGGTACAGTTTTAGATCCGTTTTTAGTAATTTCTACATTTTTGAGATCATTGTAGCTTAGTCTAGCTAGCCCAAGGACTAATTTGAGAAACTGTTAAAGCTTTTAGGAGATGCCATCAATGAATATCCATGCTTTTTGATGATTTTTGATGAAATATTGAAGTTAGATGATAGTTTTACATATTTTACAAAGTGATTTTGAGTAAAAATGTAAAATTATGGGCTAATTTGTGAAATTATGAAATTATGTGGTTAAACGTGTGTTTATTTGGAAAATATGGGCTGCTAAGGCAATAAGAAGAATTTGGCTAAGCATGGGTAGGATGAAATTGCATTAAATTATGATTTTATGTGATAAGAACTAAATTGCAAAAATGTGAAATAAAAGGGGCAAAAGTATAATTTTGCCAAAATGTGTAAATTGTGTTAAATTGAATGAATTAATGATTAAATAAGTAAATTTTGTTATTATATAGATTGAGAAAAATGAGATTCGAATCTAGAACAGGAGAAAATAATGTATCAAACTAGTTGATCCGTTTCGTAGTTTTAACGATCGAGGTAAGTTCGTATGCAATAAGCATTGTCATATTTATGTTTTTAATGATTTGATATCATATAAATTGTATATATGTGACTATTGGTATGTTTGATGACATATCAACTAAATTTGGGACTTAGTGTGCGGTTCAGTATAGCTTCAGCTAAATTTGGCACTTAGTGTGCAATTTGAGATAGCTTCGTCTATGTACAACAGTGAGTGTACGGGACATCAAATATGGCACTTAATGTGTGAAATATTGAGAATGACACTTAGTGTGCGAGATATTTAATGGCACTTAGTGTGTGAAATATCGAATGATTCAACGGGCATAGTCAAGACGAGAATTAAAGTATGGTCAGAATAAGTAATACAGGTAGGTACAGACTTATGTGAGAATCGAATGAAAGTAAATTGGTGAGTTCATATTGTATTATGTATATTAAATAAGAAAGAATTGAGTATAAGCATGTTTCATGTCAAAATGTTTATATTTGACTATAATAAAGTATATACTGAATGTTATGTGAGATATGAATAATAGTTGTTTAAACTAAATATACATATGTCAATCAACTAATAAGACCATAACCGAGTTATGGCATGTAACGCCTTAAATTTAGGCCTAGAAGTATTGGGCCTTGAGTATGGGTTCGTAAGGAGGTTTATTTAAGTATTTAATTGTGCAAGGAAATGACACAATTGGTGGTTAACGGCCTTGAGAGGTGTTGGAGAAATCTTGGGTTCAAACCTGGGCTTTAGCAAAATTTTGGTTTTAAGTGAATAAAACCCTGGATGCTTGGAAGTAGGCCTTTTATAATATTGTGGGAAATAAATGACACAAGGAAGCATGTGGTCTAGTGGTTGTGGCGTCATTAATGTTGCAAGGGAGCCTGGGTTCAAGTCTTAGCTCTTGCAATTTATTTTGGTTTTTCTTTTAAAGGAACCTAGACTTTGGCCTATAAACCTTATAATTAATTAAGGATAAAATATGACATAGAAAGAGCCTGTGGTGGAGTGGTAAGGTGGCGTGTGGTGTAACTGTGAGGTCTGAGGTTCAAGTCTTGGAATGCGCAATGGAGTATTTATTTTGCTATTTGAGCTACGAAGGAGGTGGAGTTGGACTAAAACTCTGTGGTTGAGATGGTCATAAGAATGAGGAATTTTCCTATTGGTTGAAAGAAATCCCACATCGGGAAGCTAACATAAGAATTGGTGAGAAGCTGGCTTTAAATAGAGCAAACCAGATGAGTTGGGAAGGAGGATTCAATGTAGGATGTGCCAAGGTTGGTGATCGTGGACTTCGGCGCATTCTCATAAACAGGTGTGTATTCACGCCCTTCTTTGTTGGAAGTCAGTAAAAGCCGAAAAGCTGAAACCTCGGCATTCGGGGCCTCAAGAGCGTGCGGACGCATGTGGACAAACTGAGCCCACAAACTATAGGCGATAGACTATAGAAGGTCGCCATGAACGTTCTCGTGTGCTAGGGCTGTTTTGGGCCTCGACGGTCCCATGGGCCCGCTTGTGTAAATCTAACTGCTAGGCGGAATATGGTTGGGCTTGTCATGTCGCATACGTGGCATAGGCCGTTCTGGGCCGTGTGGGCCCATTAGGCTTGTGGGCCCACACAGATAAAATGTATGTTATGTGGTAGGATTTGGACTGGGTTACGTCGTTCGCGTGGCCGTGAATAGTTCTGGGTTAAATGGGTCGTATGGGCCCAATGGGCCCGTGGGCTCGCGTGGGAAAATTTCACTGTTAATCGGGAAGTAGATAGACTTGTCCTGTTGCGCACGTGACCTAGGTTGTTTTGGGCCTCGATGGGTCGAAATGGGCCGTGTGGGCCCAATGGGCTCGTGGGCCTATACAGAAAAATTTACGGTAAGTGACTATTAGTGAACCGGGCTATGGTGTGCACATAGTCATATCTAAATTGGGCTAAATGGGCCATACGAGCGTGTGGGCCCACTTGGACCGAGTAATGGGCCTTAGGCCCATTTGCACCGTTATGTCTGTTTAGGTTACTTAAGTCGCTCGAGGCGACAATGGACCTTTGGTTGGGCCGTTAAGGCCCCGATTTATAGAATTACCAAAATACCCTCGATTTGTAAAATTACTAAAATACCCCCGATTTATAAAATCACCAAAATACCTTTGATTTGTAAAATTACTAAAATACCCCCAATTTGTAAAATTATCGAAATATCCCTAATTTATAAAGTTACCTAAATACCCTTGTAATGTAAAATTACCAAAATACCCTTGTAGGGTAAAATGACCGTTTTGCCTTAATGAGTAAAATGACTATTTTGCCTTATGGGTAAATGACTGACGTGGACTATGAATCTGACTTATTTGACTGTGATTGTACGACTGTGATTTAATTATTTTGACTGTGATTGTACGACTGTGATTTAACTGTTTTGACTGTGATTGTACGATTGTGAATTAATTGTCTTGACGGGGGTTGTACGACTGATATGCTTTTACTATATGTTTAAAAGACTATTACTGAGTATGGCCATTCTACATACATGTGTGATGATTGAGCATGACATACACGACATATTGCATGGGTTTGGGACTTTGATATGGAGGAAGTACTATTCTGATAGGATCGCACGGGTCACACGAGACAACTGTGGATCCAGTATTGATCTGTTAAGGTCGCATGGGTCGCATGAGACGACTGTGGACCGATGGACGGCTTAGTGTCGCTTATTCTGATTATGGCTATAAGCCAAACTAAAAGTGGCTCTGTGCTATGTTGACTATGGCTTTGTGCCAAACGTATTTACTTGTGGCTATGTGCCTAACATACTTATTGACGACCCTTCGTCGATCATATTTATCGAAGGCTGTGTGCCGATTATATTACCGTTGTTGATGGCTATGTGCCAAACATAATACAGTTACCGATGGCTTTATGCCAATAATAAGACCACTACTGAGGGCTTAAAGCCGTTTATATTTTAGCAGCTTTGCTGTGTTACTATTAGCAGCTACGCTGCAATATTGGTGTGCTGGCTGGGTGGGTTGATTTAATCCCCACATGGTGTGTTGGTTGGTACAGGTGGTGAGCTAGTTGGATTAGGTTGGGTTACATACCTGTATTGTGATTATACTGTTTTGGGCTTAGGCCCACACTGTCACTGCATAGGGCTTAGGCCCAGACTATACTGTTATTGAATAGGGCTCGGGCCCAAACCGTTACTGTATGCAGTGTTACTGTAATGGGCTCTATCCTAGACTGATTCTGAATTCTGTCAGTTTACTAACTGCTTTAGTTAGGAGGGGATTACACACTGAGTTTTGGTAAACTCACCCCGTTTATTAATTGTGCAGGTAATCCCCAGCATTAGGTGGTTCGGTGCTGCGAGGGACTCAGAGATGACTACACACTATTTATGTTTTCAGATTTGTTATTACTGTTGCGTATTTCTTTTTAATTGGGTTGTAATAAGGCCTCTCTTGATTCTGGTTTTTATTTTACTTTGGGATTTTAATTACTATGTTTTATAGTGGTTAAATGTAGATCGCAGTTTTCTAAAACTACAACTATTTTCAATACACTACGTTGTAAATAAGAAGGGTTTCTAATGAAAACATGGTTTTTGAAAAATAGTTCAATTTGACACGTTGAATTCGGGTCTAACTTCTAGGCTGGGTTTGGGGTGTTACATGGCACATGAAAGAAAGACCATGGCAAGGCCTTGGCAATGTATGTGTAAGACCATAGTTGGATTATGGCATCAGAAAATCGATGAATTTGTATCATAAGCACTTATAAACCAAAGAGGTTTGATAAGAGTATGGGTGATAAATAGAAAGGTATCAGTATAGATATATACGAAAAACTACTCAAGTATCGAGTGATATGAAGTTGAGAACTTGCGAATGAGAACATGAATAATTTGATGTTATCTCATGAATTGATGCTTTAAATGTTAATGATTTATCTATTTTCAATTGCTATATGAATGTTATGATCATTTTAGGCTCACATATGAACTTAATAAATTGTGAAGCTTACTTTGTGTTATTTTTCTATGTTTTATAGTGTTTCAAATGTTCACTCAGGTTGGAAATCAACAGAGATCGCATCACACTATCCGGCTATTGATTTTCGGTATTTTTACACTTTGTGGCTTGGTTATATGGCATGTATAGGCTATGGTATTTTGTTATGGTTGTTAAAAATGTATATGGTCTTTTGAAATGGCTTATTAATGATTTAGGTTGATGGTTATAATGTGGCATTATGATTTGGCATGGTTGGTATAAAATGTGTAATTGGTTTATGTTAGGTATTTGTGGTTTGGTTTGGAATGCAAATGTGGTAATAAGGTAGTTTAAGAAATGTCATGTATTAGTATGAGTTTGAGATGATGCTTTGATAAGCTTTGGTTTGGTTATAGGTTGAATGATATGCCTGGTTATTTAGTTAGAATTTGAGATATATGAAAAATGATAAAGAGGATAAATGATTCATGTTAGTTTTGGTATGTGTTTTGCTTAAGAAATGGTTGAGACTTGATAAGTGAAATGTAATGATTCAATATGGTATGATTTATGCTGGAAATGGTCACTTTTGGTTATTAATTTGGTTGTATATTTGGTACCAATTGGATGCCTTAGGATGCATGTAACTTAAGTGGGAAAAGTAGTGTATAACATGCCAATTTTCATACCACACGGTTGAGTACATAGGCGTGTGACTTGACCGTGTGACCCCTAATGCTTAATTAAAACAAGTTAGTAAGTTACACGGCTTAGACACTCGAGCGTGTCTACTGGCTGTGTGAGGCACACGGGCTGGCACATGGGTGTATGGTCAGCCGTGTGACCCAAGTCAGTATGTATGCCCTGTTTTCACACGACTTGTGACACAGGCATGCCAGGTGGCCGTATGCCTGTTCACACGAGCGTGTGAGCCTTAAATGTTTGAAAAATTTTATAAGTTTCTCAAAGTTTGCATATGTTATCGGTTTAGTCCTGAACCACTTCTAAGCATGTTTTAAGGTCTCTAAGAGCCTTATAAGGGTCAATCTGAATGGATTTGTATTATGAATGTATAAATGTATGATATATGTTGTGGTTGTTCAATAATGCCTCATAACCCTATTCTGGCTACGAATATGGGTTAGGGGTGTTACATTTTATTGGTATCAGAGCTACGATTTAGTTGATTCTAGGACTAATGTAGCAAGTAAGAGTCTAGCTATACATGCCATATTTAACCTGTGATAGTGTGGTATCTCCCGATTCTAACGAGAATTATTTTAATTAGACAGATATGCTTTCCAACCGAGCTAATGTCGATAGTACAGAGTGTTACACTCAAACGTTTTAGTGAAAATGTGTTGGTGATAAGTTGAAACCCATAAAGGTATGAATGATAGATTGTAATAGTATGTTAACTATAAATGTTATGTTATGTGCAAGTATATGTAAGAGTTAAATGTGAGGCTTTACGACCCTCAACCCCTTACCGGTAAAGTATTACAATGAAATCCGTAATATTAGATTGAATAAGCTCACAAGTGTGAAATTATAATGTTTTGTAATTGAAGGATTAATACTGTGATCAGATAAGAGAATGAGTCAACAAGTAGAGACAGTGCTAGAAGAGATATCGGATCGTTCTGAAGGCCATTCAGATTATGCAATGTCGTTGTTAAAGAAGAAGTTAACTTTGATGAAACAATAGTTCAAGTATGATATCTAGTGAACATATTAACTGGAAGTTCTTCTGAATTGATTTCTGTTAGTGATGAGATAATGTGAAATCAGTGATGACAAAATTAGACAGTAGAATAATGTTTGAATTAAAATGATAGCTGAGTGCAGTGGTTATAGTTGGGCAATTATTATGGTTTTTTCTGGGCATTCTATGTGTACATTTATTCTCAAAAGTATATGTGACTATTTAATTTCATGAAGAATTCTTATCGTATGAGAACGTTAGCTAAACATATTGTTACTCGAAAGCATTGTGGTATATATGGTTTATGATCGGCATTGCTCTATTTTTTTCTCTGGTATTCTATTCCATTCTGTTGATAGAAAATTCGACGGTAAAATCTATATGATTTCTAGTATTTTGTTTCTACTGGTTATTGTTCTATTGAATATACATGAAGATTATATTGCTTTTGCCACTATTGATTTCAATGTTTATGAGTGTTGTTCTTCTTCTGGAAATTTTCTGGGATATCATCGGGATCTTTATCATTCTATATGGGTTGTAATTTCCAGAAATTTTGTATAACTTAACATTTTAAAATTTTGCTACCTCGGTTTTATTATGATTTTATGTGATTGTCTATAAGAGATATTCTTTTGATGAGGATGACCATATCTAATATGATTTTGAATTTTCTGGTTTGATCCTATGAGTACAGTGGTATATTTATCAGATTTATAGAGGTTGTGCTTCTGCACTAGTTGGTACTGAAATCATATTCAAATTTCTCTTGTGTTCAAAATGCATTATTGATAACTAGGACATTATATATCTATACGGTTGAGATGTCGGCCTTATTATGGCACTATTATTTTAATCCATCTAATAGTTGTGGCTTCAGTATGGTTCAAAGCTTCGTTGATTAATAATTGAAAAGTTATTGCTTGACAGTTGAGATCAATTCAGCTGTCTAGTTTGGTTGGATTAATTGCTTGGAGGATTAATCGAGTTGTATTTGAATCTGTCCACAGGGTGGAAATAAACTTTGAACGTTCACAGGAAAATAGATGAATATTCTGAATGCAGAATTCATATTCTAGAAGATATGATACATAATTATATCCATTAGAACGATTTTATTGAGAAATGTTTTTGTAGATCGTGCTTGTGAAGTCTGCATGATATGATATTTATTAGTAAAGTGGTAAACAATTGAAGACATTGTTAACTGAAGCATTAGTTCTAGTTTAGCCTGCATCGAGTAAAGAATTATTCAACACAAGAATTAGAGATGGTTGACATGGTATTTGTGTTCAATAGTTAACGACATTAATTGTTTGGTGAGTAATGTAACCTTTTGAAGACTACAAGAGTTTAAAATATTTAATGTTTCTAAAAGATCTAAATTTGAGACAGTAAAGATGGCTTGAACTGTTGAAAGATTGAGAGTTAGTGATTGATTATCACTTTGGAAAACGATTATAGTCACGGATGTTCTGAGTAGGAAACCTGTGTGTGTTTTACGAGCGGTGAATATACGATTGATCTTATCGGATGATGAATAGATATTAGCTGATTTAAAAGCATTCAGCGAGTTTATGAAGTTCATAAATGTATCACTGAATTGCATGTTAAACACAGGTTCAATGTAAATTGAATGATTATTCAAAAATTTCAGATTGGATCCAAGAATTTTTCATTGTGTCGAGATAGAGTTCATGTACTTAGAAATCCAGAGATTTTACAACAATTGTGACATCTAGCACAGTGGTTAAAGCTGATTATCGAGTGTCTTCGGAACTATTACAGTATGTATTGATATCTGAGTAGTAGTGAAACATAATTTTTTCGATGGATTTTGTATAAGATAGATGTTATTTGAATTATTGTTGATCATTTGAAAAAGTCTGCATATTTTATCTCAGTATGTACAGATTTCTCTCTTGATAGATTAATTGAGTTATGCATGTCAGAGATTTTTAGATCACACAGCTTGTTAGACTCCATTATTTTGGATGGTTAATATGAAGGAGAAGTTCAGATTCTCAAGGTAATGTTTCATTGTTGTGTTTTAGAAGATGAAAGCAAATGAGAAAAATATTTACCGTTGATTGAGTTGTGTATAATAATGATTTATCAATTTAGCATAAAGATGGCACTGTACGAAGCTTTATGTGAGATCAGTGATAAAAAGATTTATAGGGTTGATCTAATCAGAAAGACGAATGAAAAAGTAGAAGTAATACATGACATCTAAGGACAAATTTAGATCATAAAAAGTGGTATACAGACTTGAAATATAAAGGTATTGAATTTCATGATTTGCAATAGAGTGTTTTTGAAATATCACTATAAGAAAAGATTCTTTGAATGGATTATAAATGTAATAGCTTGTTTTTAGGCCAAATCAAAACAGTGGTTTTGGGACCACAAGTCTGAAGTCAAAATATTTATTTTAATATTTTAATAAGGTTTACAACATGATAGAATTATTATGTGAAAGTTTCGTTAAGAAATTTTATCTGTTTAAATGTTTAATTCGGTAAAAAGGACTAAATCGTGTAACACGTAAAAGTTGAGTTCTATTGTTTAAAAGTATCAAATAGCTATGGTTTATTAATATGGAAGTCCTTGTTATGTAAATAGTCCATTTATAATGGAAGTGAACATTCTTGGACATTGTTTAAGTGATTTATAAGTTATAATTATAAGGTTAATATAGTAATTTATGTATTAAGTTAATAATAATAGTAAAACAAAATCAAAATCATGTTAATTCATTCATCATCTTATCAAAATTGAGAAAGAAAATAAGGGTTTGAAGCTTCCATGGTTTCGACACACTCTTAGTTAGATTAAGGTACGGTTTTAGCTCATTTTTAATAATTTTTATGTTTTTGAGCTCGTTGCAGCTTAATCTAGCTAGCCTGTACCTTCGTTTTTGAAACTGTTATAGATTTTGAATGATGCCATTATTGAATGCTTGAGTATTTAAATGTTTAATGATAGATTATGAAGGTTTAATGATTGATATACAAGTTTTGTTAAGTGATTTTTGACAAAAATGTTAAATAAGGATTGAATTGTGAAAATGTAAAATGTGGTAGTTAAAAGTGTGAAATAATGAAAGATATGGGTTGTTAGTGGTATATAGTAAATTTGGCTATCATGGGTTATGGCCTAATTGTGCAATTTTTCATTTTTATGTGTTAAGGACTAAATTGCAAAGTAGTAAAAAATCTAGGGGTAAAATTTTAAATTAGCCAAAATGAAAGTTTTAGGCTAAATTGAATTGAATGAAAGTTTGAATGAGTTAAATTGATATTATATAGATCAAGATAAGCAAATACCAGAACTAGATCGGGGAAAACGAAAAGTGGACGATTAACCGATAGTTTTATCCGAGGATACGAGGTAAGTTCATATAATTAGAATTGAAATTTTATATAATTGAAAATATTTGAAATGAATATTTGTGATTGAGTAATTGATGTACTTGAAATATAAATGCTTCATTGATATATTATATTGTTACCGAGCCTCGTTTGAACTGTTTGAATTCATTGGATATGAGTGACATGTCACTAGGGTTACTGATTTGGTTGAGCTTCTACATTTGTTACAGACTCACCACAGCTCGTATGAGCTTACCAATATATCAGCTCGTAAGAGCTTACTATTTTCAGCTCATTAGAGCTTACCGTTTCAGCTTGTATGAGCTTACTGTTCAGCTCGATAGAGCTTACCATTTTAGCTCAATAGAGGTTACTGCTCATCAGCTCGGGAGGAGCTTACCGATCATGGCTCGAAAGAGCATAAGTGATAATGAATTGACGGATTATTGATGTTATTCACCCGAGTATTCTTTGAATTTCCAATAGGTTAAACGAGCACAAATACTGTTTATACGGATGAGTTATGGTTTATAGATGTTACTAATGTTATATATGATATATGAATTTGGAATGATGCAAAGTATTGTATTAGTGGTTGGTTTCATGTATTTTTTAAATGACTAACATGTGATGAATACTTGTGATCAGGTATTTGTTAATTGAATTGGTTGCACTTTATGTATTACTTTGATTATGTATAAATGGTAAGTTTAATTCTGAATTATATAGGCTTACTAAGCTGTAAAGCTTACTTTGTTTCTTTTTCTATGTTTTATAGAGGTTCGCTAGCTCGCTCGTTTCGGACAAGTCAGAGTTGTACATCACACTGTCTAATTTCCAATTGGTACTTTTGAGCTTGTGGACATTTGTAAATATGGCATGTATAGGCTAGTTTAAGAGATGATAGTTATACTGCTTAATATCATGACTTTGGTATGTTTTTGTGTATGAGTTAAGCCATGTGATTTGGCTTAGTTTGGTACTATGTTTTGGTTGAATTCAATGTTCAATTGTGGTATGTTTTGGCAAGGTATTGATGGAATGAAATTATTCAAATAAGTCTTGATACGTAGTTGTTAAATGAATGGGTTATGTATGATGTTAAATAGGTATTTAGGTATGAAATTGTTAGGTTTTGATATGGCAAATGATGTGTATTGAAATGGTTATTTTGGCTGCCTATTGAGTTGTAATAATGTGGTTATTTATGCTTGTGAAAGTTTGTTTTGTAGGGTGGCAAAATGGATTTGTAAATAGCCTATTTTTGTCTACATTGGCAGAGATACGGGCGTGTGTCTCAGCCGTGTGCGACACACGGTCATGCTGCACGGCCGTGTGTGTAACATCCCAAAATAGGGTCTAGTCAGAATAGTGGTTTCAGGGCCACCAATCTAACGTTAAAATATTTATTTCATGATTATTATGAGGTCTAGAATATGAAAATAAACAAGTGTTAACGTTTCATGAAGAAATTCTAAGTATAAGGTTTCCAATTGGAAACTAGGGACCAAATTGAATAAATTACAAAACTTGGGTTCTAGAAGCAATTTGCATGAAATTGCTTTGAATTATAAATTAGAAGGTCTTAAATAGAAATTAGCCCAATTTTAAGTTTTTTGACAAAAATGGGCATGCATAGAAAAATTTAGAAGTTTTGTAAGGAGGGGCATTTTGGTCATTTGGTAATAAACTTAATAAAAAGGGAAAAAGAAAGCCAAAATCAGCCATCATCTTCCCCGTAGCTGTCGAAATTCCTAGAGCTCCATAAGCTAGGGTTTTCAACATTTCAAGCTCAATAATAAGTCCTTCCTAGCCCCGTTTTTAATGTTCTTTGTAATTTTGAGATCCTCGTAACATGCTCTATCCATTTCTACCCATATCTCAAGCTAGGGTTCATGTTTGGAAATTTACCCATGCATGAGATGCTTGTGTTTTGATGATTTATGAAAGAATATGAGAGTTTAAAGGATGGTAAACAACTTTTACTAGGTAGATTTTCATGGAAAAGGCTTCAAGGACCATTTTATAAAAAGTATAAAATGTCTGGTAGAAGTGTGAAATAGAGGAAAATATAGGCTGGTATGAGCTTAGGATACATTCTGCTAGGCATGGGTAACTAAGGAATTTCATGCATTCCATTATACGAGCCTAGGGACTAATTTGTGAAAATGTGAAATGTTAGGGGCAAAATGGTCATATTTCCCGGGGATAAAATTTAGGTCCGAAATAAGTAGTATGAGGTATTAATAATTTATTTTTACTGATATAGACCTTGAGGAACCAATTCTGGAGGTCGACCATGGAAAACGAAAGGTTTCGGAATAATTGAAATACGAAACCGAAGCAATTACCAGGTAAGTTCGTGTAACTCGAAGTAAACCTTAAATATACTTGAGAATGATTATTCTTAAAGGTTTGTCAATTTAGATAGTGATTGCATGACAATCCATGAAATGTGATAGTGTAAAATGAAAAAGATGACAATTGTCTCGGTTGAATGAAAAAGGAAGATTCGATGGGTAAATTCTTGCTTACATGACATGAGATCCTACATGTGTTGCAGAAAGGGATTCAGCCCAGACGGTTAATCTGATGATCTTAGATTGTGGATTTAGCTTGGATGGGTAATATGATTAAGGACTGAAATTAGCCTGGATTGGTATTTCAAATCCGAGCGTATTGGATTAATTTTCGTTGTAAGGGTTTTAGCCTGGAATGGTTATCCCGACAATACTCTTTGAATTTATGTTATGAGGGATTTAACCTAGACTGGTAATCCCGCCGTAAGAGTGAGGTTCATGGGAGGGTGTAATTAAAATGGTCACTAGCATGACTTGACGGTAAAAGGGATACCCATCGAGATTTTCTGAGAAATTCAACAGGACTATAATAAGAAACAATAATGGAAATGTTTGCATTGATGAGCTCATTTAAGATTAATGCTATATTGCTTAAGATGAAACCAACTTGATGATTGAGTATATGCGATAGGGAATTTACACTATGCATGTTTGGCGTGAATATCTTTTATGGTTGTATGCTAAATAATCGGTAAGTTTTTCTTCCTGTTATCCGAACTTACTAAGCAAGTTAATGCTTACCCCCTTTCCTTTCCTTGTTTTACAAAGCTCGTGGACTCGTGAAGATTGGAAGATGATTGGAGTGTTGTCATCACTATCAGCTTATCTTGCTTTGGTATGTAGGTACTTTTACTTTGTTACAATAGCATGTATAGGTTTTTGGTTATTTTGTTATATGTGTCATTGGTTAGCCAATGTAAAGGCTTGAATAATATACCTATTCATTTTGTACATGGCCATAATACATGGCTCATTTTGATGTAGGTTGTAACCTAATAATTGTGCATGTTGGTGTTTAAATATTCACGTGATGGTCAAATATGGTATATCATGAATGGACATGCGGAATGTGGCCAAATCACTTGGTGATGGTTAGGTCATAATTGGCAATGAGTTCTAAAATGAGCCAAGTTTAAATATGTTATATGATATGGTAATCATTAATATAAAGAGGATAATTTAGCATGTACAAAATCGATGAGATGAGGTTAACATGCAATAGACCATTGAAGGTAGTCATTGGGCATATTTAGGCCATGGTAAATACCATTGAAGTTTACAAATTTGTGTAGATGTTGAGGGTGACCATTGGCTTGGATTGTAGCCTCCAAAAAGGTCCACACGGGTAGACACACGGGCGTGTGTATAGGCCGTGTGCGACACACGGTCAACCCTATGAGCGTATAGTACGGCCGTGTGTCCCCTGCACCTAAAATTTTTAGGTCAGTACGCATGGTAGTAAACACACAGGTAGAGACACGGCCGTGTGTCTCAACCGTGTGGAGGGCACGGCCTAGCACACGGGCATGTGTCTTGGCCGTGTGCCCCTAAATGCATGATGACGTCATAAACAGAATGCTCAAGTTTTTTGACACGAGCGTGTCTAGGCCATGTGAAGGACATGGGCCAGGGACACAGGTGTGTGCTCGGCCATGTGAAAACCCCTGTAGGTTTGAAAAGGAAAATAAATTCAATTAATTCCACACGGGTAAGGGACATGGATGTGTCCCAAGCTCACGGGCGTGTGCATTGCCTCTACACGGGCGTGTGAGGCTTAAACCTAGGAATTTTCCTAAGATTTTCTTAAGCTCTCAGTTTAGTCCTAGACCATTCTCAATGCATGTTTTGGGCCTCGTAGGCCCATAATACGGACACTATGAATATGTTTAATTGGTTATTGATCGTGATTTTCCGTGATAAGTTTTATAAATTTATAATTAATCGTTCTTGAAACTAACTATTATCACGACGTAAGCAAGTGTACATATCGAACAGTAGCATAGCTTTAGCAAGACCGGATTGTCGAACCCAAAGGAACTAAAAGTACTAGTATTAACTGTCTTTTTATTATCTAGCCTAAAAATAAAAGGGTTTGTTTTAATTAACTAATTAACTAAACTAAGAAATCATATAAAATAGAAGTGGGGAATTACTTTTGGAAAAACGATTAATTTAAGACAATACCCAAGGAAAAATCCACCTCGACTTCACTTGTTATTTTGACTCTGAATCGGACGATTTATTCATTTAACTTGTTCCGTAAAAATTCTTGAGTTATGTTATTATCCCTATTTAAGACTAATAACGTCTAACCCTAGGTTGAATAATTGAAATCTCTTTCTAATTAACACCCTAAGGTTGCATTAACCCGATCTATAGATCCCCTTATTAGGTTTCACCCCAATCCGACAAAATCTTGTCACCCTATCTCTAGGTGCGCAATCAACTCCGCTTAATTATGAAAAAATTACTCTTAGACAGGGACTATTCATCCTCCAAATAAGAGCGTTAACTTCAATCAATATCCTGAAATACCGAAACAAAAATTAAGAGCACATAATTAAGAACAAGTTAAATATTTATCATACAATTCAGAAAATAATAACAAGATTCGTCTTAGGTTTCATTCCCCTTAGGTATTTAGGGGGTTTAGTTCATAACTAGATAAGAAAACATCTCTCAAGAATAATGAATACAAAACATAAAGAAAACCCAAAACTCTTGAAGGGAAATTGAGGAGAGATCTTTAGTCTTGATGATGAATTAGGCTTCTGAGATGGATCAATCGGCTTTCTTTGAGTAATTCCTTACTCCCTATTCTCCATATTCCTCTTAGTCCTCCCTTGGGGTGTTTAAATAGGCTTTAGAATGCCTAAAATCCCTCCAACTCGCCGTTTTCCGAATAGAACTTAACTAGGGCTCTACAGGGACATGCCGTGTGACATGCCCGTGTGCGATTACTTCAGGCCATGGTCAAGGCTGAGAGATCAACACACCCATGCTGAGGTTGTTTTAGGCCGTGGTTGAGCCTGTTAAAATGGCACGGACGTGTGTTCTGCCCGTGTGAGGATGTGCAGGCCGTGTTGTTTTCCCACGTCGGCCCATTTTCTCCGTTTTTGGCCCGTTTCTTGTTCTTTTCGCTCTCCTATGCTCACCTAAGTATAAAACATGAAATTAAAGGATTAAGAGCATCAAATTCTCCAAATCTAAGGAGAAATCATTCATAAATGTGTTAAGTATGGGATAAAAATATGTATAAATTATAGTTTATCAAATACCCCCACACTTAAGCGTTTGCTTGTCCTTAAGCAAAATCCTCAATTCATAATTAAGAATTCCTTTCTCTCAACTTAGAATTCTTATCAATAATATCTCAAGCTAATCCATAAGTGATCATACATTGAGAATTCAACCTAAAGAACATTAAAGTTTCAAACATTCCAAGTTGAGCATTTAATCACGAAAAACATAGGCATCTCCCCTTATTTAAGTAGTCACCATTGATTCGAAATCTCACAGAGTTTAACATCCTCACTAAAGATTCACTCAAATCACTCAAAGCGTTTAAGGATAATGAAATTAGCACTCACCAGTCAATATGAAAAGTTATTACCATAGGCTTGCATGAAAGTCAAATCTTCACCACTATAAATTGAGATGATACATCAATTAAAAGGTCTCTAGAGGGTTGTAACGAGGCTCGGTTAGGGGGTGTGGTCACAAGCTCAAATAAAAGGTTAGAATCGAGATTGAATTGAAAAATTACTTAACTAGAAAAATATTTAATCATCACTTACGTACAACAAAGCTTCTTCTAAGAATATGCAATTTAAATACTTTAGCTCAAAAATAAAAGTTAAATAACATGGAATAACTATTAATAACAAGACATAGCCAAGCAATTTATTCAAATCAAATCTCGACAAAAATAGGGATCAAATTAATTGAGGGGATTCCAACAATAATGAGTTAAGGGTTAATATTGGGGATAAATCAAAGAATGGCTTGTCAGGCTCAAAGGGGTTTACTAAGGGTTAATTGTGAAGGTAGGCTTTTCACGGCATGAGTAGGTTAATCCTAAGTGCCTCTATCATCTTGACATATCAAATCAAATGGTGTGGTCTTGACATGCATAATCAAGCAAGTTCTAGAATAACAATTCAATATTGACGCACTCAAGCAATAATAAAAGTGAGCATGAAAGAAATAATAGATGCTCTTTAAAGGCTCAAAATCTCACAAAAATTATGGCTTTTTGATGTTCAAAACTATAGATTTCAATTCAAGGTAATACCTAAACTTAGGAAAACATCCCTAAAATTTTAACTTCTCAAAAATCAACTTATCATGCTTAATTCTCTAATGTCTTAACGTTTAAATAATCAATGCATGAATGCCTATGTTTTAATTCATGATATATCAATAAAAATCATAATTTAATAAAAATTCATCCTAAAAATGATATGAAAGATTTACAAGAGAACAAGACAAAATTCAGGGATTTTTCTGATAGTGATATTATTTACCCCTTCCCCCCGGCACACTTAAGATGTACATTACCCTCAATGTACAAAGATAAAGTTAGTGGCAATTATATATATAAGATCATAAGATAGGGAGAGAAGTGAAACTTCCTGAGTGTTAAATGAATGAACTCCCTAGTTTCGAGTTACGTAGAGTGAAGGAGGATATTCCGGTGGTGGTAGAGGTTGGGCTTCACAAGTGCTGCGCCAAAAGAATATTATATCTCGTGGTCGAGTAGGGCATGGTAGTTGTGGAAAACCTTTCCAGTGGAGTTTAAGGTTCCTAAGTAATTGTGAGCTTTATAGCTCTTTATAACTGTGATAAAATCAGGAACTTTTTAGGAATATAGAGAAGAATAATTACTCATAATGAAATAGCTGAGAATAAATTTTGTTTATAAATCCTAAAAATAAAGTAATAGAAAAAAGGAAATAAAATGAAAAGTTAATAGTGAAAATAATAAGAACATTTCTAAATAGAAATAAAAGTAAAAATAAAGATAAAGTAAAATAAGATATTTAAATATTATCATCGCCGAATGGTTCACAAGGTGGTGGTGGCGATGAGAAGTGGAGGTGCTGACAAATCTACTGTAGAGTAGCATCAATGTTATCAAACCACTAAAAACACTGCTGCTCAAATCGAGTGAGGCGCTCAGAGATGTCAGAATATGAAGTCGCCGCATGAACTGGCCGATAGGTGGGTGGTGGCTGAGACGGTGGGTCCTCGTGCTGTGGAGAGACATCATCAGTGATGTTCTCAAAGGCCTCCTCCTCGGTTGATTGGGCGAGACGATATTGAGGATGGTAGGTTCCACAGCACTTTTTGATCATCCTCATACTTAGCATGCTCGAGATGCCTTGTGGAGCATCTGGCCAATGAGGGTAAGGGAGGATTCTTGTGACGCGGTGTTGAGGAGCCCGAAGTGCCGAGCCAGTCGAGTCACGTAGGGGCCAATGGAGATGACCCCCTTCTGATGCCGCTCCGTCTAATGGAGAATGGCTAGGTCAATAAAATAGGCGAGGTCGAAGACATGCCCATGCGACATACACCATAAGAAGTAGACGTCGTGAGTGTTGACGACGCCGGTGCTCTCTCTCCGCCCTGTGAAAGTGTGAGCTAAAATAGAATGCAGATGCCTTAAGGATGGAGGGAGAGCTGATGCCTTTGAGTGACTAGGGTCGTAGGTGGCCGAACATGGTACGAACGTGTCCTAGCACCCTGAAGGAGAATGATGAATATGGCGGTTGAAAGTATGAAGGTCGTTCTCCTCCTTGAACTCCTCTGTGTAGAGGCCCAATGCGGTGCTAAACTCTGGGATGCTTAACTGGCGGACTAACCCACCGAGGCAAAATTGAACCATCCCGGGATCATCTTAGTTGGTCATTACGGTTTGAAGATGGAACGTTGAGTAGAGTTCCATCGTGACCTCGAGATATGTTGGCTCGATGATCCCAAAGAAAAGGTCCCATGGGTCGGTGGTGAGGAGGGCCCGAATCGCATCAGCCAGTTGGACTTGTTCTAGCGCGGTCCAGTCTATGCAGCAGCCCACACCTAAAGGTTGGGCTCAAAGTATCTGATAGAGTTCTTCTTAGGGTCTAATGGGAAACTGTAGGAAGGGGTGGAAGAGGAAATAGTGTGAGATAAATGAAGATTATGCTAAATAGCATTAGAAATAAGTAAAATAAAAGAGAAAAGAGTTTGGGCGTCAAAGATGGAGTTGGAAGCGGCGCACGGGCGTGGCAAGGAGACCGTGTGGAGTTGCAGCGGCTAGGGTTAGGGATTTTTGGGTGAGGAAGATGATGAATAGTGACGGGTTTTTATAGATTTTGGGGCACACAGCCAGGGGACACGCCCGTGTGCCCTAATTTTAGTCCGTGTGTTTCATGTTTTTTTTGAATTTCGGTGCCTCTAACATATAACCCACGCCTGTGTTCCTTGGGCATGTTGATGCCCACAGCCGTGTCTGGCTTCATTTGCTTCTCCCACGCCCGTGTATGAAGGCCCATGCCCCTGTTAATTTGACAGGTTCAACCACGGGTGCTAGACACGGGCGTGTCGCATGCCCTTGCTATTTTCTCAGGTTCAACCACGGTTCTAAGACAAGGGTGTGTCGCACACCCGTGTTGTTTTCGCAGGATCACCCACGGCCATGTCGCACGGTCGTAACTATTTATTGTAGCCCATGTTTGGGAAAAATCTTTGTTCTGTTTCCACACTGTCTTAAGCACGCCCGTGTGCTTGGCCGTGTGAGTGTGGTAAACCTGTATTCAAGAGGTCAGTTAGTAAGTTAGGTGTTAAACACTAGTATTTAAAGAAGTTGATACTATTAGTGCTCGGGGTTACCTCTCGAGAAGCACTTATTTATAGTTTAAGCTCGACTTACCCCTCCATTGGATGGTCATGGTGGTTCGAGGAGTTTACACTCCTCATTCTTGCTATCAATCTCATCAAAATAAGGTTTTAGGCGGGTATTGTTTACCTTAAAAGTGTCGAATTTGGGATGACTTACCTCGACTGTACCGAATGGGAAAATGCTAAGTACTGTAAGAGGAATTTCTTCATTCAGTTTGGCAGTGGCAATGTGAGGATCGTCAGTATTTAATAGAACTTTATCTCCAACCTTAAGTTGATTTGGTGAGGTATTGAGCTCGTTTTGGCATAGTTTTGCTTTATCATGTGTTCTCGGTTTATGTGTTCGCCATTCATTTAGCTCTTCAATTTGTAGCCTTCGTTCTTCATAGATATGTCCTTTGTTGTTTCTTGAACATTACTTATGTATATCCTTCGAACTCATTTCTTGCAAAGTAGGTTGCAACATATGGTCAGTTTTAGTAGAATGGTTTATACAATCACCTTTAATTTTCGATGTGTTGCCAGAATTGCGAGCTTGAAGGGTGATTGTTTCGTCTCCCACACGAAGTGTGATTTCACCTGTGCCAACATCAATAATCATTTTAGCAGTTGCTAAAAAGGGCCTTCCTAAAATCAAAGGAATATTGCTATCCTCCTCTATGTCTAGAACAACGAAGTCAACGGAAAATATAAATTTATCAATTTTAACTAGTACATCCTCAATAATGCCCCTAGGAAATCTGATAGTTTTATCTGCTAATTGAATGCTCATCCTAGTTTGTTTCGGTTTCCCAAGACCTAATTGCTTAAACATTTTATAGGGCATGACGTTAATGCTAGCCCCTAAATTAGCCAATGCATTATTAACATCTAAGCTACCAATTAAGAAAGGAATTGTAAAACTCCCTGGATCTTTTAATTTGTTGGGTAGCTTATTTTGTAGAATAGTTGAGCAAACTGCGTTTAGCTCCACATGCGACGCCTCATCCAACTTCCACTTATTTACTAAGAGCTCCTTTAAAAACTTCATTGCGTTCGGCATCTGCAAGAAAGCTTCAATAAAGGTAAGTTGATATGTAATTTCTTTAAAAGTTTAAGGAATTTACCAAATTGTTCATTTGAGCAGTCTTTCCTTGTCGCATTGGGATATGGCACACATGGTTTATATTCTACACTTACCGGTTTCTTTTCATTGTGACCTAACTTACCTTCATCTCTACTTACCACAGTTTCTTGCTTTGGTTCTGGTGCAGATGCAACTAACCCTTCCTCATTTCTAACGTTGATTGCATTGAGCTATTCTCTTGGGTTAGGTTGAGTATTACTTTGCAAGCTACCTTGTGGTCATTCGGAAAATAATTTGGATAGCTGGCCTATCTGAGTTTCGAGCCCTTGGATCGATGCTTGTTGATTTCTAAGTGCTGTCTCGGTATGCTAAAAGTGAGTTTCTAACACTGCGATAAACTTCATTAGCATTTCTTCAAGGTTCGATTTTTTCTCTTGTTGGTAAGGTGGTTGTTGGAAGCCTGAGGGTGGTGGTGGTCTCTGATTTCCTTGGCCTCCCCATGAGAAGTTTGGGTGATTCCTCCGACTTGCATTATAAGTATTGCTATAAGGGTTATTTTAGGCTCGAGAATTATTACCCATGTAGTTCAATTACTCATTCTCTATGCTGTGGCTATAGGGTGAATATTCTGTATTGCTCGATCCACCTCCACTTGCTTCACATTGCATCACTGAATGAACCTGTTAAGAACCAAGAAAACCATCAATTTTTCTATTCAAAAGTTCTATCTGATTTGAGAGCATGGTGACTGAATCGACGTTAAAAATGCTGGCTGCTTTCGTTGGCTTTGTCCTTATGACTTGCCACTGATGATTATTCAGTGACATCTCTTCTATAAATTCATAAGCATCTTCAGGTGTTTTATTATTGATAGTCCCACTAGCAGCTACATCAACCATTTGTCTAGGCGAAGGATTCAGGCCATTGTAGAATGTTTGAACCTGTAGCCAGAGTGGTAACCCATGGTGAGGGCACCTTCGCAATAGGTCCTTGTATCTCTCCCATGCATCGTAAAGTGTTTCTAAATCCATCTGCACAAAAGAAGAGATATCATTACGTAATTTAGCCATTTTAGCCGGCGAAAAATATTTTAATAGAAACTTTTTGGTCATTTGTTCCCAAGTAGTGATTGACCCTCATGGTAACTAGTTTAACCACTGTTTAGCTTTGTTTCTCAATGAAAAAGGGAATAATCGAAGACGAATGACATCATCCAAAACGCCATTAATTTTAAATGTGTCGTAGAATTCTAGAAACTTTGCCAAGTGAGTGTTGGGTTCCTCATCCTACAAACCATCAAACTGAACAAATTGCTGTATCATTTGAATTATGTTAGGTTTCAATTCAAAATTATTTGCAGCAATAGCAAGCCTAACTATACTTGACTCAGTTACTGTTAAATTTGGCTTAGCATAATCATACATAGTGCGTGGAGCTTGATTCTAATTTACTTGATTAGCGAGTATCGCAAAAGGTAGCAGATTTTCTTGATTTTCATCCATCTCCTCGGTTGTAGTTGAGGTATCGTCCTCTTGCTCTTCTTTTGTGTATCTTAGGCTTCGCTTTATTTCTCGTCGGTTTCTGCGAGCTGTGTGATCGATTTCTTTGTCAAAAAGTAATGGTCCTAACGGGTTTCTTCTAGTCATAAACTATAAGAACCTGCCAGAAGAGAGACAAAGAAAATTTAGTAAAGAAAACTAAACAGAAATTTAAATTGCAGTAAAAGTAAATGGCTAAAGAAATAAAAATCGAGTGTTCCTAATATCTTAGCTCCCCAGCAAAGGTGCCAAAAACTTGATCGTGATTTTTCGTGATAAGTTTTATAACTTTATAATTAATTGTTCTTGAAACTAACTATTATCACGACGTAGGCAAGGGTACCTATCGAACAGTAGTATAGCTTTAGCAAGACCGAATTGTCGAAGACCGAATTGTCGAACCTAAAGGAACTAAAAGTACTAGTATTAACTGCCTTTTTATTATCTAGCTTAAAAACAAAAGGGTTTGTTTTAATTAACTAATTAACTAAACTAAGAAATCACAGAAAATAGAAATGGGGAATTACTTTTGGAAAAACAATTGATCTAAGCCAATACCCAAGGAAAAATCCACCTAGACTTCACTTGTTATTTTGACTCCGAATCGGACGATTAATTCATTTAACTTGTTCCGTAGAAATCCCTGAGTTATGTTATTATCCCTATGCAAGACTAATAATGTCTAACCCTAGGTTGAATAATTGAAATCTCTCTCTAATTAACACTTTAAGGTTGCATTAACTCGATCTATGGATCCCCTTATTAGGTTTCACCCTAATTCGACAAAATCTTGTCACCCTATCTTTAGGCGCGCAATCAACTCCGCTTAATTATGACAAAATTACTCTTAGACAGGGACTATTCATCCTCCAAATAAGAGCGTTAACTTCAATCAATATCCGGAAATGCCGAGACAAGAATTAAGAGCACATAATTAAGAACAAGTTAAATATTTATCATACAATTCAGAAAATAATAACAAGATTCGTCTTAGGTTTCATTCCCCTTAGGTATTTAGGGGGTTTAGTTCATAACTAAATAGGAAAACATCTCAGAAGAATAATGAATACAAAACATAAAGAAAACCCAAAACTCTTGAAGGGAAATTAAGGAGAGATCTTTAGTCTTGATAATGAATCCGGCTTTTGAGATGGATCAATCGGCTTTCTTGTAATTCCTTACTCCCTACTCTCCGTCTCCCTTTTAGTCGTCCTCTAGGGTGTTTAAATAGGCTTTAGAATGCCTAAAATCCCTCCAACTCGCCCTTTTCCGAATAGAACTTAACTAGGGCTCGACAGGGACACGCTCGTGTGCGATTACTTCAGGCCGCGGTCAAGGCTGACAGATCAACACACCTGTACTGAGGTTGTTTTAGGCCGTGGTCGAGCCTGTTAGAATGGCACGAGCGTGTGTTCTGCCCGTGTTAGGAAGTCTAGGCCATGTTGTTTTCCCACATCGGCCCATTTTCTCCATTTTTGGCCCGTTTCTTGTTCTTTTCGCTCTCCTATGCTCACCTAAGTATAAAACATGAAATTAAAGGATTAAGAGCATCTAAGGGGAAATCATTCATAAATGTGTTAAGTATGGGATAAAAATATGTATAAATTACAGTTTATCAGTTATAATTTAGAACAAAATTTTATAGCCCGAAATTTTCTACAAATGTCATGTTTATGTACAGTAATGCCCCGTACCTTGTCCAGGTCTCGGGTACGGGTAACGGGTGTTACATTTAGTGGTATCAGAGCTATATTTTAGTCAGTTCTAAGACTAACGTAACATGTATCGAATATAGTTGTACTTGCCATTATACAAGCTATGATAGTATGACATCTCTTAACCATTTTTATTGTATTTGAATATAGTAAATGTCTTCCAATTAAGCTCAAGATAAGTCTGAGGGAGCCGAGAGCCATGCTCCAACTTCCATTCAGCGAGCTACTACTAGTAGTAGTAGAAGGCCTATGTTTGAAGGCTGGGAAGAGGCAAAAGTTGCCTTCTTTGAGATGATGGATGAATAATTTGGGGATTATTTGAGAAACTGCCCCAATATACCACGACCTCCTCCGCCCCCTGCTCGGCCTGAGGTAGAAGTGCGACAAGGTATGGCACCCGTGAGAATTGGTATAACCCCAGTGGACAAACTTAGAAAATATGAGGCTGAAGAGTTTAGAGCTAAGGTTGATGATGATGCTGAATGAGCTGAGTTCTAGCTTGAGAACACTATGCGAGTTTTGGACGAGTTGTCATGTACACATGAGGAGTGTTTAAAGTGTCCGGTATCTCTTCTAAAAGATACTGAATATTACTAGTGTATCTTCAGTGGTATCGAAGGAAGATATTACATGGGAGTTCTTCCAAGCTGAGTTTAAAAAGAAATACATCAGTCAAAGATTCTTAGACTCGAAGTGAAAAGAGTTCCTGGAACTCAGGGAAGGAAATAAGACTGTGTCAGAATATGAGAGGGAATTCGTAAGGTTAAGTTAGTATGCAACGGAGTGGGTCCAATCAGAGACCGAAATGTGTAAGCACTTCGAGGAAGGCTTAAATGAAGAAATTAAGTTGTTGATCGGGATCCTAGAGATACGAGAATTTGTGGCACTAGCTGATCTGGCCAAGAAGGCTAAAGAGCTAAATAATGAAAGAAAGCAAGCAAAGAGAGAGGCTCGAATTTCGAATAAGAGATCTTGTAGTAGAACACACTCTTTTCTCCACTGCATTAGTGCGATATTCGGGTAGAATAAGAAGCTCTAAGCGTCACAACTCAAAGTCTTCCTCCTCCAAGGTAACTGGTGTGGGAAGTGTGGATGATCAAAAGCCAAGGTGTAAAAGTTACAACAAATTCCACTTTGGTGAGTGTAGAAATGGGAGGGGTGCATGCTATAGATGTGGTTCTCTGGACCACTTCCTTAAAGAATGCCTGGAACGAGTTGATAAGAAGGTGGATCTAGCCCCAAAGTCTAATGCTCCTAATTCCTGAGGTAGACCACCTCGACATCTTGGAAGTGCAAGTGGTAGTTGAAATGATGCCAAGGATACAACTGCAAAACTAGAGACTCGAGCCTCGGTGAGAACTTACGTGATATGCGCTAGAGAGGAAGCCTCTGTTCTTGATGTCGTTACAAGTACATTCTCTCTTCATGATGTACATGTTAATGCCTTGATTGACCCAGGATCGACCCATTCGCATATTTACATGAAATTGGTGTCTAGGATGAATATGCCTGTAGAACCTGCGGAGTTTGTGATTAAGGTGTCGAACCCTCTAGGAAAGTCTATCTTAGTAGATAAGGTTTGTAAGAATTATCCTTTGACGATCCAAGGTCATTGTTTTCTGGCTAGCCTTATGCTTTTTCCCTTTGATGAGTTTGATGTAATACTTGGCATGGATTGGTTGACCCTCCACGATGTGATAGTAAACTGTGGTATGAATTGAAATGTTCAAATGGTGAAGTTCTCTGAGTTGATTCAAGTGAGTTGAATACACCATCAGTTGTGATTTCCTCAATAAAGGCTTAAAGGTATATGAGAAAAAGGTATGAGTCTTACCTTGCTTTTTTACTAAACTCTAAGGAATTTGAGTTGAGGTTTTAGTCGGTACCGATATTGGATGAGTTTCCAGAAGAGTTGCCCGGTTTACCTCCTGTCAGAGAGGTAGAATTTGGTATTGAACTAGTGCCTAGGACAACACCTATTTCTATTGCCCCGTATAGGATGGCACCAACCTAGTTGAAAGAGTTAAAAGCACAGTTGCAAGAATTGACCGATAAAGGTTTCGTAAGACCGAGCTTTTCTCCTTGGGGTGCTCCAGTATTATTTTTCAAGAAGAAAGATGGTTCGATGAGACTATGTATAGATTATCAACAAATCAATAAGGTGACCATCAAGAATAAGTATCCGTTGCCAAGAATCGACGACTTATTTGATCATTTGAGAGGAGCCACTGTGTTTTCTAAGATAGATCTGAGATACGGCTACTACCAGTTGTGAGTAAAAGAGTTAGATGTACCTAAGACTGCTTTCAGAACGAGGTATGGCCATTATGAATTTCTTATAATGCCTTTTGGGTTGACAAATGCATCGGCTGTGTTTATGGACTTGATGAATAAGATATTCTGGCCATACTTAGACAAGTTTTTTGTTGTATTTATTGATGACATCTTGATTTATTGATGAGATTGAGCATGCGAAACATCTGAGAACGGTCTTACAAATCCTATGGGACAAATAGTTGTATGCTAAATTTAGTAAGAGTGAGTTCTGGCTCTGAGAGGTTGGATTCCTCGGTCACATTGTTTCGGGTGATGGCATCTGAGTTGATCTAAATAAGATATTTTCTATTGTTGAGTGGAAGCCACCGAAGAACGTAATCGAGGTTTGAAGCTTTCTGGGCTTAGTCGGGTACTATCGACACTTCGTAAAAGGATTTTTGATAATTGCAACTCCTCTGACGAGATTGTTGCAAAAAGATGTTAAGTTTGAAGTGTCAGTAGAGTTTTGAGAAATTGAAGACGTTGCTAACTGAAGCTCCAGTTTTAGTGCAACCCAAACCGAGAAAAGAATTCATGGTCTATAGTGACATATCTTTAAATGGACTGGGTTGCGTGCTTATGCAAGAGAACAAGGTAATAGCATATGCTTCGAGGCAACTAAAGCCGCATGAGAAAAATTATCCAACGCACGAATTGGAGCTAGCTGCCATTGTATTTGTCTTGAAGATTTGGAGACACCATTTGTATGGTGAAACTTGTTGTATATTCACAGATTACAAGAGTTTGAAGTATTTGCTGACTTAAAAGGAATTAAATCTAAGACAACAAAGATGGTTAGAATTGATTAAAGATTATGAGCTGATAATTGATTACCACCCGGGAAAGGCGAACATAATCACCGATACCTTGAGTAGGAAGTCCTTGTTTGCATTGAGGGCTATGAACACGCATTTGGCGTTATCTGATGATGGTTCAGTTTTGGCTGAGTTAAGAACCAGATCGACATTTCTCCAAGAAGTTTGCGCAGCTCAGGTAAATGATAGCGACTTGCAGGCTAAGAGAGCACAATGTGAAACGGGCGTTGAATTAGAACTCTAATGGTTGCGTGATGTTTCGAGATAGGGTCTGTGTACCCAAAGATGATGAGCTTATTCAAAAAATTTTGTAAAAGGCACATGATAGTCGTCTGTCTATTCACCTAGGAAGTACTAAGATGTACAATGAATTAAAGACCATGTACTGGTGGAAGGGTATGAAAAGAGATATCTCTGAATTCGTGTCGAAATACTTGATATGTCAACAGGTCAAGGCTAAACATCAAGTGCCTTCGGGTTTATTATAGCCCGTGATGCGAATGGAAATGGGACAGGATTACTATGGATTTTGTGACAGGATTGCCGTTAACACTGAAGAAGAAAGATGCCATTTGGGTTATAATTGATAGACTAACAAAGTTGGCTCATTTTATTTCTATACGGACAGATTTCTCTCTTGACAAATTGGCCGACTTGTAAGTATCCGAGATTGTAAGACTACACGGGTACCGTTGTCGATCATTTCAGATAGGGATCCAAGATTCACTTCGAGATTTTGGAAGAAGTTGTAAGAAGCCTTGGGTACAAAGTTGAGTTTTAGTACGACATTCCACCCACATATGGATGGTCAGTCTGAGCAGACGATTCAAACTCTCGAGGACATGTTAAGGTGTTGTGTCCTAGAATTTCAAGGTAGTTGGGAAAAATATGTACCATTGGTGGAATTCACCTACAACAACAATTTCCAGACGAGTTTAAAGATGGCACCTTACGAGGCATTGTATGGTCGAAAGTGCTGAACACCATTACATTGGACAAAGCTCAAGAAAACTGAAGAAAAGGTTAAAGTGATATGTGATTGTTTGAAAGCGGCGTCGGATAGGAAAAAGTCATATGCTGATTTGAAAAGAAAGAAGATTGAATTTCAAGTTGGAGATAAAGTGTTCTTGAAAGTATCTCTATGGAAAAAGGTTTTGAGATTTGGCTGGAAAGGTAAATTGAGCCCGCGATTTATTGGACTATATGAGATTATCGAAAGAGTTGGACCATTAGCCTATCGATTAGCATTGCCATCTGAATTGGAAAAGATTCATGATGTATTCCATGCATTTATGTTGAGAAGATATAGGTCAGACCCCTCGCATGTGATTTCACCGGCAGAAGTTGAGATTAGACCGGACATGACCTATGGTAAAGAACCGGTTAAAATTTTGGCTCGAGAAGACAAATAGTTGAGGAACAGAAACATAGCCTTAGTGAAAGTTTTATGGCATAGACACGGAGTAGAAGAGGCCACATGGGAACTTGAAGAAACAATGAGAAGTCAATATCCGAACTTGTTTACTGGTAAGACTTTCGAGGACAAAAGTCCCTAAGGGGGAGAAGTGTAACATCCTAAAATAGGGCCTAGTCGGAAGAGTGGTTTTGGGGCCACCAATCCGACATTAAAATATTTATTTCATGATTATTATGAGGTCCTGAATATGAAAATAAACATGTGTTAAAGTTTCATGAAGAAATTTTAGGTATAAGGTTTCCAATTGGAAATTAGGGACCAAATTGAATAAATTGCAAAACTTGGGTTCTAGAAGCAATTTGCATGAAATTGCTTTGAATTATAAATAAGAATGTATTAAATAGAAATTTGCCCAATTTCTAAGTTTTTGGACAACAATGGGAATGCATAGAAAAATTTGGAAGTTTTCTAAGGAGGGGCATTTTGGTCATTTGGTAAGAAACTTAATAAAAAGGGAAAAAGAAAGCCAAAATTAGCCATCTCCTTCCCAATAGCTATCAAAATTCCTAGAGCTCCATAAGCTAGGGTTTTCAACATTTCAAGCTCAATAGTAAGTGCTCCCTAGCCTCATTTTTAATGTTCTTTGTAATTTTGAGATCCTCGTAACATGCTCTATCCATTTCTACCCATATCTCAAGCTAGGGATCACGTTTGGAAATTTACTCATGCATCAGATGCTTGTGTTTTGATTATTTATGGAGGAATATGAGAGTTTAAAGGATGGTAAACAACTTTTACTAAGAAGATTTTCATGGAAAAGGCTTCAAGTACCATTTTGTAACCAGTATAAAATGTGTGGTAGAAATGTGAAATAAAAGAAAATATGGGCTGGTATGAGCTTAGGATACATTCGTCTAGGCATGGGTAACCAACGAATTTCATGCATTCCATTATACGAGCCTAGGGACTAATTTGTAAAAATGTAAAATGTTAGGGGCAAAATGGTTATTTTGCCTGGGGGTAAAATTTAGGTCTGAAATGAATAGTATGATGTATTAATAATTTATTTTTATTGATATAGACCCCGAGAAACCAATTTCGGAGGTCGACTGTGGAAAATGAAAGGTTTCAGAATAACCGAAATACGAAATCGAAGCAATTACCAGGTAAGTTTGTGTAACTCGAAGTAACCTTAAATATACTTTGAAATGAATATTCTTAAATGTATGCCAATTTAAATAGTGATTGCATGACAATCCATGAAATGTGGTAGTGTAAAATGAAAAAGATGACAATTGTCCCGGTTGAATGAAAAAGGAAGATTCGATGGGTAAATTCTTGCTTACATGACATGAGATCCTGCATGTGTTGCAAAAAGGGATTTAGCCCGGACAGGTTGTAACACCCTGAATTTGGGCCTAGAAGTTTTGGGCCTTGAGCATGGAAGCGGTTGAAGACAGCTTGTATTATTTTTTTGTGCATGTAAAATTTCGTTAATGAAGGCTGGTTTTAGTGGTTAAGTGTGCTGACAAGTGTTGGAGAAGTCCTGGGTTCAAACCTGGACTTTAGCAAAAATTTTGGTTTAAGGTGAATCAAACCCTAGGTGTAGTAGGTAGGCCTTAACAATATTGTTGGAGAAATTGTGCCACAAAAAGCCTTGTGGTCGAGTGGCAAAGTAGCGCCACATAAGAGGCAGGAAGGTGGCGTCATAGAGTTGGCAAAGAGGTCCAAGGTTCGAAACTCATGGCAATCAACGAGCATTTATTTTGCTAGCAGGGGGCGACAAGGGTTGGTGTTGAATTTAAACTCTGATGATGGAGGGATCCCACATCGGGAAGCTAACATAAGGGTGGATGCGAAGCTGGCTTTAAATAGAGAGAACCATGAGGAGAGTAAAGGTACCTTTCTTGGCTGATCCCTTTCACTTTAGGGCATGATCGTTTGGGTTGGGCGTTGGCTAAGAGTGCTCGAAAGCGCGGATTAACTCCATTCTCCTATCAGGTGCGTATTTTTCACTACTTTGGCTGTAGGATGGCTACTTCAGGCCGCGATGGGCCGAAAGGGGCCATGTGGGCCCAATAGGCCTACGGGCCCAATTGGATAAGTTGTTTGATTGTGTAGTAAATATTGGACTAGGCTAGGTGAATCTCATATATGTAGCTAGATTTGGGCTAAAAAGGGCACACGAGCGTGTGGGCCCATTTGGGCCGAGAAAGGGCTTTAGGCCCATTCGTATTGTTATCCCTGTTTAGCATACTTTCATTTACCAAATTACTGAAATACCTCTGTAGGGTAGAATTATATCAAAATACCCCTGTAGAGTAGAATTATCGAGATACCCTTGTGGGGTAAAATTACTATTTTGCCCCTAGAGTGTTAAATGACCGTTTTGCCCTTGTGGGCAAGTGACTAACTTGGACTGTGTGGTTGACGGATTTGATTGTGAATATATATTGGTGATATGAATGAATTCACTGTGATTGTTTGATTCAAATATGGGGATGATATTCTGATTCTGTATGTTGTATACCATGACATGTATATCTGTTGCATGGGATATGGGTTATATTGATAGAGAAAGTGTTCTGGTGGCTATGACACAAATATCTATTCTGGTGGCTATGCCACAAATATCTATTATGGTGGCTTTACCACAATATCTGTATCTGGTGACTCTGTCACAATATCTGTTCTGGCAGCCATGCTACAAATTCTGTGGTATGTAGCGGATGGGTGGATCGAGTTGTCTCCCCATATGGTGTAAGGTTGGTATAGGGGTGTATACGGATGGATATGGGTTGGGTTTCTACATACATGAAATATCTGTTCCATATCTGTTGTGGGCCTATGGGCTTCATTCTCATGCAGATAGGGCTAAGGCCCATCAGCATGCTATCTGTTATAATGGGCTAAGGCCCAATTGATACTAAAACTGTAAGTAGGGCTGGGGCCAGACTTTTTAATTCTCTTATATGACTGACTGTTCCTTGTATAAAGTAGGGGATTACATACTGAGTTTTCGTAAACTCACCCTGTTTATTAACCTTTCAGGTAATTTCTAGCCTTAGACGGATTGGAGCTGCGAGGGGCTCGGAAGGAGCCACATACACTATTTATGTTACAGTTTTGATTATTGCTTTTAAATTATTTTATGTGGGTTGTAGTAAAGCCGTTGTAATTTTCTGGATTTCAAGTTTGGAATTTTATTTATTGTTCTTATAATTGCTAGTATTATAACACGATTTTCCAAAGCAACTACTGTTTTCAAAACATCACGTATCTGCAATTATTTTTTAAATTAAGCTTTTGCAACTGCCAAGATATTTACAAAATTGTTAAGAATGTTATTCAGCTGAGGTTTTCTAACAAGGTTTAAAAAGGGTATAAGTTTTTAATTACTAAGAAGGGTTTTTAATGGAAACATGGTTTTCAAAAAAACACTTCAATGTGACACGCCAGATTCGAGCCAAACTTTCAGGCTGGGTTTGGGGTGTTGCATTTAGTGGTATCAAAGCCAAGTTGCAACAACTCGTCTGTGTATTGGGTTTTCAAAGGTTGAATTTTAAAAAATTATTTTCAACCACGTGGTCTGTTTGAAGTATTTATCTTAAAAAAGTGTGGCACACCGAGTCTCCAGCGCTGAATCCGTAAGTCTTCTGAGTACTTTTGTCTGTTTAGAAATTGAAATACTATAGATTCCTTAGATACTGGTCTGAATTTAAATTTGGTATTTATTTTATGTGGTTGTGATGTTTGGATATAGAAATTGTATATATGTGTGATAAATACGTGTCTGCTTTAGTGAATAAGTGTTGTATGTATGAGATGTTTCTACTTCTAGTTGAAGTGTGATAGTGATAGTAGGATCAGAGTGCGCAGCGGCAGCGTAGTGGGGTAGATGTTACACGACTACCCTGTTAGATGGAAATTTCAGGGATGAAATTTTTTTAAGGGAGGTAGAGTTGTAACACCCTGAATTTGGGCCTAGAAGTTTTGGGCCTTGAGCATGGGAGTGGTTGAAGGCAGCTTGTAATATTTTGTTGTGCATGTAAAATTTCGTTAATGAAGGCTTGTTTTAGTGGTTAAATGTGCTGAAAAGTGTTGGAGAAGTCCTGGGTTCAAACCTGGACTCTACCAAAAATTTTGGTTTAAGGTGAATCTAACCCTAGGTGTAGTAGGTAGGCCTTAACAATATTGTTGGAGAAATTGTGCCACAAAAAGCCTTGTGGTCTAGTGGCAAAGTAGCGCCACATAAGAGGTAGGAAGGTGGCGTCATATAGTTGGCAAAGAGGTCCAAAGTTCGAAACTCATGGCAATCAACGAGCATTTATTTTGCTAGCAGGGGGCGGCAAGAGTTGGTGTTGAATTTAAACTTTGATGATGGAGGGATCCCACATCGGGAAGCTAACATAAGGGTGGATGTGAAGCTGGCTTTAAATAGAAAGAACCATGAGAAGAGTAAAGGTACCTTTTTTGGCTGATCCCTTTCGCTTTAGGCCGCGTTGGCTAAGAGTGCTCGGAGTGCGGATTAACTCCGGTCTCCTATTAGGTGTGTATTTTTCACTATTCTGGCTATAAGATGGCTACTTCGGGCCGTGATGGGCCAGTAGAGTTGTAACACCCTGAATTTGGGCCTAGAAGTTTTGGGCCTTGAGTATGGGAGCGGTTGAAGGTAGCTTGTAATATTTTGTTGTGCATGTGAAATTTCGTTAATGAAGGCTTATTTTAGTGGTTAAGTGTGCTGAGAAGTATTGGAGAAGTCCTAGGTTCAAACCTAGACTCTAGCAAAAATTTTGGTTTAAGGTGAATCAAACCCTAGGTGTAGTAGATATGCCTTAACAATATTGTTGGAGAAATTGTGCCACAAAAAGCCTTGTGGTCTAGTGGCAAAGTAATGCCACATAAGAGGCAGGAAGGTGGCGTCATAGAGTTGGCAAGGAGGTCTAACGTTCAAAACTCATGGCAATCAAAGAGCATTAATTTTGCTAGCAGGGGGTGGCAAGAGTTGGTGTTGAATTTAAACTCTGATGATGGAGGGATCCCACATCGGGACGCTAACATAAGGGTGGATACGAAGCTGGCTTTAAATAGAGAGAACCATGAGGAGAGTAAAGGTACCTTTTTTGGCTGATCCCATTTACTTTATGGCATGCTCGTTTGGGTTAGGCATCGGCTAAGAGTGCTCAGAGCACGGATTAACTCCAGCCTCCTATCAGGTGTGTATTTCTCACTACTCTGGCTGTAGGATGGCTACTTCGGGCCGCGATAGGCCGAAAGGGGCCATGTGGGCCTAATGGGCCTACGGGCCCAATTGGATAAGTTGTTTGATTGTGTAGTAAATATTGGACTAGGCTAGGTGAATCTCATATCTGTGGCTAGATTTGGGCTAAAAGGGATACACGAGCGTGTGGGCCTATTTGGGCCAAGAAAGGGCTTTAGGCCCATTCGTATTGTTATCCCTGTTTAGAATACTTTAGTTTACCAAATTACTGAAATACCTTTGTAGAGTAGAATTATCGAAATACCCTTGTAGGGTAGAAATACCGAAATACCCTGTAAGGTAGAATTACCGAGATACCCTTGTGGGGTAAAATTACCATTTTGCCCCTAGGGTGTTAAATTACCGTTTTGCCCTTGTGGGCAAGTGACTGACTTGGACTGTGTGGTTGACGAATTTGATTGTGAATATATGTTGGTGATATGAATGACTTGACTGTGATTGTTTGATTCAAATATGGGCATGATATTACGATTACAGATGTTGTATGCCATGACATGTATATCTGTTGCATGAGATATGGGTTATATTGATGGAGGAAGCATTCTGGTGGCTATGCCACAAATATCTGTTCTGGTGGCTCTACCACAATATCTGTATCTGGTGACTCTATCACAATATCTGTTCTGGCAGCCATGCTACAAATTCTATGGTGTGTAACGGATGGGTGGGTCGAGTTGTCTCCCCACATGGTGTAAGGTTGGTACGGGGGGTGAAGACGGATGGATATGGGTTGGGTTTCGCATACATGAAATATCTGCTTCAGATCTGCAGTGGGCCTATGGGCTTCATTCAGATGCAGATAGGGCTAAGGCATATCTCCGATGTGCTATGTCTCATTATAATGGGCTAGGGCCCTATTGATCTCGAAAATTAAGTGGGCCAGGCGGACTTTTAATTCTTTTATATGACTGACTGTTCCTTATATAATGTAGGGGATTACACGCAGAGTTTTCGTAAACTCACCCCGTTTATTAACCTTTTAGGTAATTTCCAGTCTGAGACGGATCGGAGCTGCGAGGGGCTCAGACAGAGCCACACATACTATTTATGTTACAGTTTTGATTTTTGCTTTTAAATTATCTTATGTGGGTTGTAGTAAAACCGTTGTAATTTTTTGGATTTCTAATTTGGAATTTTATTTATTGTTCTTATAATTTCTAGTATTAGAACACGGTTTTCCAAAGCAACTACTGTTTTCAAAACATCACGTATCCGCAATTGTTTTTAAATTAAGCTTCTGCAACTGCAAAGATTTTTACAAAGTTGTTAAGAATGGTATTCAGCTGAGGTTTTCTAACAAGGTTTAAAAAGGGTATAAGTTTTTAATTACTAAGAAGGGTTTTTAATGGAAACTTGGTTTTCAAAAAAACACTTCAATGTGACACGTCAGATTCGAGCCAAACTTCCAGGCCAGGTTTGGGGTGTTACACGGGTAATCGATGATCTCAATATAGTAAGGATCTAGCCCAGATAGGTGTTCCTTAAGTGATTGAACCTCCCGATGATTATATGTGCATTGTGGATTTAGCCCGTATGGGTAATACGATTAAGGATTGAAATTAGCCTGGACTAGCATTTCAGATCCGAGCGTATTGGAGTAATTTTTTTTGTAAGGGATTTAGCCTGGAATGGTTATCTCGACAATACTCTTTGAATTTATTTTATGAGGGATTTAACCTGGACTTGTAATCCCGCCGTAAGAGTGAGGTTCACGAGAGGGTGTAATTAAAATGGTCACTAGCATGACTTGACGGTAAAAGGGATACCCATCGAGATTTTTCGAGAAATTCAATGAGACTATAATGAGAAATGACAATGAAAATGTTTGCATTGATGAGCTCATCTAAGATTAATGCTATATTGCTTAAGATGAAACTAACTTGATGATTGAGTGTATGCGATAGGGAATTTACACTATGCATGTTTGGTGTGAATATCTTTTATGGTTGTATGCTAAATAACTAGTAAGTTTATCTTCCTGTTATCCGAACTTACTAAGCAAGTTCATGCTTACCCCCTTTCCTTTCCCTATTTTACAGAGCTCGTGGACTCGTAAAGATTGGAAGATGATTGGAGTATTGTCATCACTATCAACTTATCCTACTTTGGTATGTAGATATTTTTACTTTGTTACAATGGCATAAATAGGTTTTTTGTTATTTTGTTATATGTGTCATTGGTTAGCCAATGTAAACGCTTGAATGATATGCCTATTCATTTTGTATATGGCCATAAGACATGGCTCATTTTGATGTAGATTGTAACCTACTAATTGTGCATGTTGGTGTTTAAATATTCATGTGATGGCCAAACGTGATATATTAATAAACCATAATTTATACATATTATTATCCCATGCTTAACACATTTATGAATGATTTCTCCTTAGATTTGGTGATTTTGATGCTCCTAATCCTTTAATTTCATGTTTTATACTTAGGTGAGCATAGGAGAACAAAAATAACAAGAAACGGGCCAAAAACGAAGAAAATGGGCCGACATGGGAAAACAACACGGCCTGGACTTCCTCACACGGGTATCACACAGGCCTGTGCCATTCTAATAGGCTCGAACACGGCCTAAAACAACCACAACACGGGCGTGTTGATCTCTCAGCCTTGACCACGGCCTAAAGTAATCGCACACGGGCGTGTCCGTGTCAAGCCCAAGTTAAGTTCTATTCGGAAAAGGGTAATTTAGAGGGCTTTTAGGCATTCTAAAGCCTATTTAAACACCCTAGAGGAGGACTAAAGAGGACACACTGAGTAGGAAGCAAGGAATTACTTAAAGAAAGCCGATTGACCTATCTTAGAAGCCGGATTATTCATCAAGACTGAAGATCTCCCCTCAATTTCCCTTCAGGAGTTTTGGGTTTTCTTTATGTTTTGCATTCATTATTCTTCTAAGATGTTTTCCTTTTTAGTTATGAACTAAACCCCCTAAATACCTAAGGGGAATGAAACTTAAGACGAATCTTGTTATTATTATCTGAATTGTATGATAAATATTAACTTGTTCTTCATTATGTGTTCTTAATTCTTGCTTCAGTATTTCAGGATATTGATTCAAGTTAATGCTCTTATTCAAAGGATGAATAGTCCCTGTCTAAGAGTATTTTGTCAAAATTAAGCGGAGTTGATTGCACGCCTAGATATAGGGTGACAAGATTTTTCTGGATTAGGGTGAAACCTAATAAGGGGATCTATAGATCGAGTTAATGCAACCCTAGGGTGTTAATTAGAAAGAGATTTCAATTATTCAACCTAGGGATTAGACGTTATTAGTCTTGAATAGGGATAATAACATAACTTAGGGATTTCCACGGAACAAGTTGAATGAATAAATCGTCTGATTCAGAGTCAAATAACAAGTGAAGTCTGATGGATTTTTCCTTGGGTATTTTCTTAATCAATCGAATTTTCTAAAAAGTATTTTCCCCAAACCTATTTTTTGTGCATTCTTAGATTAGTTCATTAGTTAATTAAAACCCCCATTATTTTTAGGCTAGATAATAAAAAGAAAGTTAGTACTAGTACTTTTAGTTCCTTTGGGTTCGACATCCGGTCTTGCTAAAACTATACTACTATTCGATAGGTGAGCCTGCCTTCGTCTTGATAATAGTTAGTTTAGGTACGATCATTTATAAATTTTAAAACTTATCGTGAGTGACAATCATATATCATGAATGGACATGCGGAATGTGGCCAAATCACTTGGAGATGGTTAGGTCATAATTGGCAATGAGTTATAAAATGAGCCAAGTTTAAATGTGTTATATGATATGGTAATCCTTAATACAAAGAGGATATTTAGCATGTACAAAACCAATGAGATGAGGTTAACATGCAATAGACCATTGAAGGTACTCATTGGGTATATTTAGGCCATGTTAAATACCATTGAAGTTCACAAATGTTTATGGATGTTGAGGGTGACCATTGGCTTGGATTGTAGCCTCCAAAAAGGTCCACACGAGTAGACACACGGGCATGTGTCTAGGCCATGTGTGACACACGGTCAGCCCCATGGGCATGTGGTACGGCTGTGTGTCCCCTGCACCTAAAATTTTTAAGTCAGTATGCATGGTACTAAAGACATGGGTAGAGACACGGCTGTATGTCTCAACCGTGTGGAGGGCACGGCCTAGCACACAAGCGTGTGTCTTGGCCGTGTGACCCTAAATGCATGATGACATCATAAATAGAATGCTCAAGTTTTTGGACAAAGGCGACAACACGGACGTGTCTAGGCCATGTGAAGGACACGGGCCAGGGACACAGGCATGTGCTCGGCCGTGTGAAAACCCCTGTAGGTTCGAAATAGAAAATAAATCCAATTAATTACACATGGGTAAGGGACACGGGCATGGCCCAAGCACACGGGCGTGTGCATTCCCTCTACACTGGCTTATTAGGCTTAAACTTAGGGATTTTCCTAAGATTTTCTTAAGCACTCGGTTTAGTCTCGAACCATTCTCAATGTATGTTTTGGGACTCGTAGGCCCATAATAGGGACACTATGAATATGTTTGATTGGTTTTAATTTAGAACGAAATTTTATAGCCTAAAATTTTTTAGAAATGTCATGTTTGTGTACGGTAATGCCCCGTACCTTGTCCCGGTCTCGAGTACGAGTAAGGGGTGTTATAGTGTGTCTGGGGTACCCGCTCGAATTAAGTGAGTTTACCCTACAGTTTTGGCACGACCTGATACACAAGCGTGTGTGGCCATTTTAAACGGCACACGGGCTAGACACACGGGCATGTGATTAGCCGTGTGACCCAAGTCAGTATACTATCCAGTTTTCACATGGCCTGGCACACGGACTTGTCCTCGGCAGTGTGACACAAGTCAGTATGTACCCATTTTTACATGATTTAAGACACGAGTGTGTCTACTATCCATGTGAGGCACACGGCCTGTTCACATGAGTGTGTGACATTTAAAATGTTGAAATTTTTCTAAGTTTCCAAAATTTTAATATGTTATCGATTTAGTCCTGAACGCATGTTTAAAGCTTTGTAAGTTCGATTTAAGTACATATTGAATGTAAATGAATGTTATTGACTAAAATAAGATGTTTTTGGGATAAATGATTGTTCTAAATTGAGTTACAAGTCCGGTAATACCTCTTAACCTATTCTGGCGACGGTTATGGGTTAGGGGTGTTACATTTTTTGGTATCAGAGCTACAGTTTAGTCGATTCTAGGACGAACGTAGCATATGTAAGTCTAGCTATATATGACATATATAAAATTGTGATAGTGTGATAACTCCTGACATTTCCAAATGTATTTTTATATAGTAATGGATCCCAAACGAGTTGTAGCGGATGACGTAGAAAGTAACGCTCTAGCTCTCGCTCAAGGGACAGTGCTTTCTGAATCTAGACCCGTAAAGAGTAGTCACGGGGGTGAGGCTAAAGAAACCTTCTTTTAGATATTGAACGAGTGGTTCACACAGTATATTTGTACGAACCCAGCTGTTTCGTAACCTCTAACCCCACCTATTCCCCAATCTATCCCTGTAGTTCCTCAAGGTATTGATCATCTACGATTAAATAAACCACCTGTTGACAAGATACAGAAACACGGAGCTGAGGAATTTAGAGCTACTGTTAATGATGACCCTAAAAGAGCCGAGTTTTGGCTTGAGAACACGATTCGGGTATTCGACGAATTATCTTGCACACCTGAAGAATGTTTAAAGTGTGTTGTATCCTTGTTGAGAGACACTGCGTATCAGTGGTGGAATACTTTGATATCCATAGTTCTACAATAATGAGTCACTTGGGATTTTTTTCAAGTTGAATTTAGAAAGAAATACATCAGTCAAAGGTTCATTGATTACAAGAGAAAAGAATTTCTAGAATTGAAGCAGAGTCGTATGTCAGTTACTGAATATGAAAGAGAGTTTGTACGACTCAGCAAATATGCCCATGAATGTGTATCTTCTGAAGCTATAATGTGTAAAAGATTTGAGGATGGATTGAATGAAGAAATTAGAATGTTAGTTGGAATTCTTGAGTTGAAAGAGTTTGTTATTTTGTTTGATCAAGCTTATAAAGCCGAAGAGCTTTGCAAAGAGAAAAGAAAAGACTGTTCTGAGGTTAGGGATTCTAGAAAGAGATTTGCAGATAAATCACACCATTCAGGATCAAATAAATTTAGAGAATATCATCCTCGTTCTACTGTTTCTATGGGAATTTTGATTAGATATAGAGATGCAAGACAATTTAGTTCTAAACATCAGGCGACATCTGTGTCTAGTGTGGGAAGCGTTAGAAATGTTGGACCTGAATGCAAACATTGTAATAAGAAGCATTATGGTGAATGTAGATTAGTGAGCGGATTTTGCTTTAAATGTGGATTGCTTGATCATTATCTCTAAGATTGTCTAGAAAAGTTTACAGCTGAAAGAGAACAACCGGTGAAAGTAAGTAACACGGCTACTAGAGGGAGACTGCCCCGAAATACTGGAAATGTTAGTGGTAACTGAGGTGCTACGAGTGATTCAACTGTTAGACTTGAGGCACGAGCACCTACCAGAGCTTATGCTATACGTGCATAGGAGGAGGCATCATCGCTAGACGTTATCACCGGTATTTTTTCTCTTTTTGATACTGATATAGTTACGTTGATAGATCCTGGATCAACCCATTCTTATATCTATATGAATTTAGTGTTTAAAAAGAGTTTACATGTTGAGTCTACAGAATTTATAATTAAAGTATCAAATCCTTTAGGAAAATCTATTTTAGTTGATAAAATTTGTAAGAATTGTCCTCTAATGATTCGAGGTTACTGTTTTCGGCTACCATTCAATGAGTTTGATGTGATTCTTGGTATGGATTGGTTAACTATGCATGATGCAGTTTTGAATTGTAGACAAAAGATTATCGAATTGAAATGTCCAAATGGTGAGATTCTTCGGATTAAGTCTAATGATTCGAATGAATTACCTATTGTGATATCATCTGTGTTAGCTTTGAAGTATTTGAAAAAGGGTTATGATGCATATCTTGCCTATGTACTGGATACGAAGGTGTCTGAATCAAAGATTGAATCCGTACCTGTTGTTTGTGAGTTTTCAGATGTATTTCCAGAAGAATTACCAGGTTTACCTTCAATCAGAGAAGTTGAATTTGGTATTGAATTAGTATCAAGAATAACACCAATATTGATAACTCCATACAGAATGGCTCTAATAGAGCTAAAAGAATTGAAAGCTCAGTAGCAAGAATTGACAGACAGAGGTTTTATACAACTGAGTTATTCTCCTTAGGGTGCACTAGTATTTTTCGTGAAAAAGAAAGATGGCACGATAAGAATGTGTATCGACTACAGACAGTTGAATAAAGTGACTATAAAGAACAAATACCCTCTACTGCGGATTGATGATTTATTTGATCAGTTGAAAGAGGCTACAATATTTTTAAAGATTGATTTGAGATTAGGTTATTATCAGTTGCGAGTCAAAGAGTCAGATGTGTCGAAAATCGTGTTCAGAACAAGGTATAGACATTATGAATTCCTTGTTATGCCTTTCGGTTTAACTAATCTCCTGCCATTTTTAAGGACTTGATGAATTGAATATTCAGACCGTATTTAAACAGATTTGTTGTTGTATTCATTGATGACATTCTGACCTATTCATGAAATGAAGCTGAGCATACAGAGCACTTGAGAGTTGTGTTACAAACTCTACGTGATAAGTAGTTATTTGCGAAGTTAGGTACATGTGAGTTTTGGCTCAAAGAGGTTGGATTTTTGGGGCATATTGTTTCAGCTGACGGTATTAGAGTTGATCCAAATAAGATTTCTACTATTGTTGATTGGAAACCTCAGAGAAATGTGTCTAAAGTCCGTAGTTTTTTGGGCTTAGCGAGATATTATTGAAGATTTGTGAAAGGATTCTTGATGATTGCGACACCAATGACATGACTGTTACAAAAAGATGTAAAGTTTGAATGGTCAGAAAAATGTCGGTAGAGTTTTGAACAATTGAAAGTACTGTTAACTGAAGCACCAGTTTAGTACAACCTGAATTAGGTAAAGAATTTGTGATCTATAATGATGCATCATTAAATCATCTGGTATGTGTTTTGATGCAAGAAGAAAAGGTTATAGCTTATGCTTCCCTACAGTTGAAACCGCAGGTAAAGAACTATTCGGCGCATGATTTGGAGTTGGCTACACTTGTATTCGCATTGAAGATTTGGTGACACTACTTATATGGTGAAAAATACCACATTTATACGGATCATAAAAGCTTGAAATATCTGATGTCACAGAAGGATTTGAATTTACGACAACGAATATGGCTCGAGTTACTAAAAGATTATGACTTTGTGATTGATTATCACTAGGGAAAAGCTAATGTTGTTGCTGATGCCTTGAGCCAAAAATCTTTGTTTGCATTACGAGCAATGAATACACAGTTGATGATTTGTGAAGATGGATCAATATTAGCTGAGTTAAGAGCTAAACCGCTATTTCTTCAACAAATCTGTGCAGTTCAGAAAGACAACCGCAAATTGCAAGCTAAACGAATTCAATGTGAGTCTAAATCTGATTCAGAATTTCATATTGGAACTGATGACTATTTAATGTTCTGAAATAGAATTTGTGTACTGAAAAATACCGAGCTTATTTAGAAAATCCTACATGAATCACATGGTGTAACGCCCCAAAATATAGGTACTTATTTTTGTACGTTGTGTTACACAAATGCATGCTTGCTTCAGTGGTTAAGTGTCCTAAGAAGTGTTGGAGAAGTCCTGAGTTCAAGTCGTGGCTTGTGCAAAATTTTTGCTCTTACTTGAAGTAACCCTTGCCTTTAGTTAGTAGACATTTAAATTAATGTGAGTAGAGTACGACAGAAAGGGGCTGCTGGTCAAGGGGTAAGTGGAGTGTCATTTCTGCTAAAGGTCTAGAGTTCGAGTCCTATGTCGCGCAAGGAATGTTTTATTTTGTTGTTGTGCGGTGTAAGAGGTTGAATATCAGTAGAACTTTGAAGCTAATGGGCGGTTGGAGTGTTTGAGGGGTGAGGGGAGTGTGTAGCCAAAATTTAGGAGGGATCATGGGGGATTTGGATAGGGATCGATTGATGGATTTGAGAAGAAGTTCGAGGAGAAAATCAAGGGATTTGGAAGGAGTGGAAGTGTTGGTGCTGATTGTAGACTCCCAACACTTAGAATTCGGCTTTGAGGCTGTCAAGTGCTCTTAATTTCGGTGACTATTACTCTTTTTGCTCCTTTTCATTCTTTTTCTCTAAAGCCAAAAATGCATTTTGGGTACTTTTCATTTTAAGGCTCTTTCGGTTTCATTCTTCTTCACAAAGCCCTACTGACTGATTTTCTTTTCTCTCTACTCCTTGGATGAGCTTTATTTTCCTTTGTGTAGGTCAAATACCCTCTTTTCCCCTTCTCAAACTCTTTCGATTTTTAGCTTTATTTTGGCCGATCATGTTCTTCTTTCCTCCTTCTATCTTATTTGTGTTAGCAGATACCCTCTCTTCTCATCTGGTTCTTTGACCGAATTCTTCATTGATCTCTATTCTTGTTTTCAGTTTTGGCAATTGTTCATTGATCTTTTGGGTTCAGGCGCACGGCTCTTCTTTTTCTCTCCCTCAATTGTTCTTCGCTGGCTGAATACTAGTAGGTGAGCGTCTGTCTTACTCCTTTTGTTCCCCTTTCGGTTTTCCCTTTTTTGAACTCTATTTCTTTCTTTCTTTCTCTTTGTACTGATTACCCCTTTTTCTTTCTATTTAATCTTTCAGATTAATCCCCATTCTTGATTTTTTGTACGCTACATCATTGATCTACAATCTGCCCTGTCATTATGGTAAGTGGTTTAGAATTTGTTGCAAAGAGTCATAGACTTCTATACAAAAATGGTATCGGGACGGTAAGTGAAATGCAGATGAGATGTTATTATACTTCAGGTTTGAGTCTACTAAAAAGGTGGTGACTTTTGTGTAGGTGGTGGTCGAGGTTGATTGGTACATCCCCTGAGAACCAAGGGTGCAATTACTATTGATTTTGGTAAGTAGGTTGTGATCAGTTTGGAACTCCATTAGATCTTATTTGTAATATGGGTTAAGTAACTAATCAGATGACATATTAACTTTTCTTCAGGAATAAGAGTGTTTGAAGCGTGGATTAACTTCAAATCGCATGAGGTGTGTAACACTGTTTAAAACGTAAATCAGTAAAAGCCGAAAATCGTGACTATTGTCACTATATAGGCATGCATTCGCTTGTGTGGCAATACGAATGCATAGATGTGGGTGTTTGGTCGTAGAGGCCACCATGAGGGATTTCATGAGCTTAGCCCGTTTTAGGCCACGTTGGGCCGAAATGGGTTGTGTGGGCCTCACGGGCTCGTTGGCCTCACATGGGTAAACCACAAGGACTTGTGGAGATTAGTGGGCCAGGCTGTGTAATTTACATGGCCAAGGCCATTTTTGGGCATTGTGGGTCACACAGGCGTATGGGCCCACATGAGCCCGCATTATGGGCCTTGGGCCCATTCTTACTGTTTGACTGCTAAGGTTGCACGGGTCGCCCAAGATGACTATGGACCTACTGTTGGGTCGGTAAGTATACCTAGACCCTAATTTGATAAAATGACTGTTATACCCCTATGTGGTAAAATGACTGATATGCCACTATGATATGTATGACTGTAATCAAGCATCACATTTTTGCATACACGTATGATATTATGACATGACATATTGCATGGGGATGGGTTTATTATATTTGGACGAAGTGTACTGTACTGGTAGCTCTGCTACAAATATTGTTTAGTGCCGCAATCGGTGCTATATTTTAGAGTGTAGGGATGGGTGGGTTGATTTTATCCCCACATAGAGTGTAGGGCTGGACGGATTGGAGTGTAGAGGATAGATGGGTAGGATTTCTGATTGTATATCTGTTACTATTACTGAAATCGACATCAGAATGGACTAAGGACCTAATCGATCATCGGATTGTTTCAAATGGGCTTAGGCCCAGCATCAGATTTGCCTCTTCAGATGACTCGAATATTTATTTACTAAGGTATTACACACTGAGTTTTCATAAACTCACCCTTCTGCTTTTCTGCGCAGATAATCCTTAGGCGTATCGGTGCTGCGAGGGACTCAATGTTGCCATACAACTGCATTTGCTTTCATTTTTAAATTTTAATTTATAAGTAGTTTAATTTGGGTGTTTGTTTTGTAATAAGGCCTCTCTAAGTTTTTATTTTAAATTAGGATTTATTTACTTGATTCATATCTGCTAGTAGTAGGCCGCGGATTTTCAAAAAGATAAATGCTTTTCAAACACCACGGTTACGCAACATATTTTAAAAAGCTTACGCAACAAACATTATTTTTCTAAAACTTAATGACAATCTTCTATGTTTAACATTTTGCTAAAACAACTTGAGTTTTAACAATGAACAAGATATCCTAAATTTATGTTAAGATCACAAAGAGGTTTCAACACAGAACGAACTTTTCAACAAAATTATGTTAATCGAAAAGCACTTCAGTGTGACATTGCAGATCAGCCATAACGTCTAGGTCGGGTTTGGGGTGTTACACATGGTAGTCACTTTTTTGTTCATCTAAGTAGTACCAAGATGTATAATGGTTTAAAATAGTTGTACTGGTGGTCGGGAACGAAATGGGATAGACAGAGTTTGTATCGAAATGTTTGATTTGTCACCAAGTCAAAGCTGAACATCAAGTACCATCGGGTTTACTACAGCCTGTGATGATTCCTGAATGGAAATGGGATAGAGTTACAATGGATTTTGTGTCGGGATTACCACTAACTTTAAACAAGAAAGACGCTATCTGGGTTGTTGATCGACTAACAAAATCTATTCATTTCATACCGGTATGTACAGATTACTCACTTGATAGATTAGCAGAATTGTACATTTCTGAGATTGTTTGGCTAAACGGAGTGCCATTATCTATTATTTCTAATAGAGACCCAAGATTTGCGTCGTGTGTAACACCCCAGACCCGGCCTAGACGTTATGACTGAATCCGACGTGCCACATCTGAGCATTAAAAACATTTTATATTTTTAATCTAGAAAAACTTTCTTAGTGTTTAAAGGATAATTTCATTATAGGTTAAAGTGAATGGAAGCTGTGCACCAAGTAGGAAATCGGAAAAGAGGAGGTGAGTCCATCAGACTGCTTAAGTACCAAGCTCCTTTCGGATCCAATCCTAGACATGCACACCACCATTGTCACACCTTAACATAGTGTATATTCTTAGAAAACCAATTCGTGGAAGTCCATTTAAAAAGGTTATTAATTTTGGGAAACGGTTTCGTTGCGAAAGCTTAGCTTTGTTATCGTGATATTTTGAAATCAAGTAACTCTTTTTTTAAAAACGCGCCCTAAAACTATTAAAATTCAACGATTAAAATAATATCATATCCATTTTAGTAAAACATGTTAAAACAATTAAAAATAATTAAAGCGGCCTTATTACAACTTAAAAACCCAAACCATAAAAGTAAATAAAAAGCTGTCCGAATCACTAGAAGAAAATCAAATTTTTACAGAACGTGTGGCCACTCCGAATCCCTCACAACTCCAAGCCCACTGTGGTTGGGGATTACCTTCTTGGATGAAAATAAGGGGTGAGTTTGGAAACTCAGTGTGTAAAATAACCCAACCATAGTCTAAATCAGTTCAAACCACAGAAACAGGTTAAGTTGGGCCTTAACCCAAAACAGAGTTCAGAATGAAGCCCATAGGCCCATAATAGAAACAGAGCAGATACATCATATATATGCAGAACCCAACCCATATCCAACCATATGCACCCTCGTACCAACCTTGCACCATGTGGGGAGACTACTCGACCCACCCAACCGCTACCGCCACAGAATTTGTAGCATGGCTGCCAGAAACAGATAATGTGATAGAGTCACCAGATACAGATAATTGTGGCAGAGCCTCCAAAACAGATATTTGTGGCAGAGCCACCATATCAGATAATTGTGGCATTGCCACCAGGATGCTTCCTCCATAAATATAACCTATATCCCCATGCAATAGATATACAAGTCATGGCATACAGCATACAGAATCAGATCATCATGCATTTCAGTCAAAATTAACCCTAGGGGTATAATGGTCATTTTGCACCTAGGGGTATAATGGTAATTCCCATACTTAGGGTATTCTAGTAATTTAACTATTTTAGGGTTTTCATGCATATTTCAGCCATTTATGAACCAACAAAAACACTTATCGAGTGTTCTTACCGAATCGGGCCCGTTGGCCCATTTTCTCGATTTTGGCCCATTAAGCCCAAATATATCGAAGTGCATGAAATCACGCACTCTGCAGTCTTATCACTTTGGATCACTGAATATGTTAATCGATCTACCTCACGAGCATTCGCACACTCGTAAGTTCACAAAATACTAGCTTTTTGGCATTTCAGCTTTTCGACTTTTGCCGATCTAGTCTATGAGAGGGTGTCAGTTACACACCTGTTTGCGACGAAATGCTGATGAGTTCCACACACGAGTTGCCTACAGTCAATTACTAATATGTTAACTATGAACCCAATGGCAACTTATATACAAAACCCCTTACCAAAAATTGCCCATTAACACTTTAGGCGCTAGCAATCCTACCTTTGCCAAAACTAGCGACTAGGTTTAAATCTAGTCGTTCTGCTTGTCCAAGCCTTCGACCAGCAGCTTCTAGATCACACTAACACCAAAACAAAACCATGGTTACAACCCTTAGAGCCCTAAGCTCCAATCGACAGCCTCCCTAAGCCTTTGGGGATTTTTTCTTTTTTAAATCCCGCAATAAAGAATAGATTTGAGTACTTACCACCGGTTCTATCAGCCAACGATTCCACTTTAGTGCCTATTTAATTCTGATGCAGATCTAACCCTCCAACACTAGCAGAAATTGAATCTTAGAGATCTAAAGATTCGGCTATATGCCCCTAAGGCTATAGTGTTTTTGGCTTTTGAAACTGTGAAGAAAAAAATGATTTGATATGAGGGTTTTGCAGTGGTATTGCCGGCAGGAATTTGGGGCTCAGAGGATAAGAGAATTGGCCAAAAAGATGAAAAAAGATAGGAGGGTTTGGCTAAAAGAAATCGACACAAGGAACAGGTTTTCAGGATTTTGGCTTTTATGGCAATCGGCTATAGAGGCTTAGAAACGAATGGAATGAAAGTGGAGATGAGTAGAATGGTAGGAAGGTTCGGCTAGGGAAGAAAGAAGAAGAAAAGAAAATAGAATAAGAGAGGGGAAAAGAAAAAGGGAAAAGAATTGTCAGAAATAGCACCCCCTACCCAAATGCTGAAATCCCCTATACTCGAAAACCTTGGCCGGCCAACTCTTGCTCCTCAAGAGTCCACTATTCGGCCAATACCACCTCCCTTGATCAGCTCTTAAACTTTCTCCCTTATCCCTTCCTTACTCACTCTCCTGAACAGTTCAAACTCTTCCTAGCAGAGTTTCATTTGAGTTCCATCACATCCCCTTTCTGTTCACAAATATAATACTACAGTCTGCTTACCTTGTGACTTGAACCTTGGCTCCCCCTAATCATCCACACGCCAGTTTTTATCACCCTAGTGGCGTCACATGCCACTTTGCCACATGCCTTCTTGTGGCTTATTTTACCCATGGAATTTTAAAAAAACCAATATTCTCGAATTCCTTTTCCCTTTAGAACTAAAAATTAGTTAAAACTACCAGATTTTAACTTAGACTTGGGCCTTCTAGAGGCCCACTAACATACTCGAACCTACACCAAGCAGTCAAAACACAGAAATTCTAAAATCCACCATAATTTACAGAAGTCCCAAAAATTGGGGCGTTACAACTCTACCCTCCTTAAAAAAAATTTCGTCCTCAAAATTTACCTGGTCCAACAAATGAGGGTACTGCTGCTGCATCGCCTCTCCTGGCTCCCAAGTAGCTTCCTCTCTGCCATGATTACGCCAAAGAACTTTTACTAACGTAACAGATTTTCTTCTTAAAACCTTGACATCTCGTTCCAATATCTGCACAGGCTCTTCTTCGAACGTTAAATCAGGCTGCACCTCAATCTCTGCAACTGGCACGACATGAGTAGGGTCAGAACGATAACGCCTTAACATGGAGATGTGAAAAACATCGTGAATCCTGTCTAACTCTGGAGGTAATTCCAATTGATACGCCACTGGTCCTATGCGCTTCAAAACCTGATAAGGTCCAATGAACCGCAGACTCAACTTGCCCTTCTTACCGAACCTTAATATCTTCTTCCAAGGAGAAACCTTCAAGAAGACCATATCACCCACTGAGTACTCAATCTCTTTACGCTTCAAATCTGCATATGACTTTTGTCTATCAGATGCTTCTTTTAACCGATCTCTGATTATTCTGACCTTATCTTCAGTATCAGCTACCAACTCAGGTCCAAGAACCTGTCGCTCTTCCAGTTTGGTCCAACAACTAGGGGTACGACAGCTTCGTCCATACAGCGCTTCATACGGTGCCATTCGAATACTCGCCTAGTAACTGTTGTTGTACGCAAACTCCACCAATGGTAAGTAATCCTCCCAACTACCTCAGAAATCAATAACGCATCCCCTCAACATGTCCTCCAAAATCTGAATAACCCTTTTCGATTGACCATCAGTCTAGGGATGGAAAGCCGTACTGAAATTCAATCGCGTTCCGAACGCCTCATGCAACTTTTGCCAAAACTGACATGTGAACCTAGGATTCCTGTCAGAAATAATTGAAACTGGGACACCATGAAGTCGCACGATCTCCGCCACATACAACTTGACTAACTTTTGAAGTGAAAAGCCAGTGCAGACAGGTATGAAATGAGCTGATTTGGTCAACCTATCCACAATCAACCAAACCGAGTCTTTCTTTGTTGGTGTCAAGGGTAACCCATTCATAAAGTCCATGGTTGCCCTCTCCCACTTCCAAAGTGGTATATTCACTGGCTGCAAAAGTCCAGAAGGTAGTTGATGCTCAGCTTTCACTTGTTGACATGTCAGACATTTCCCCACAAACTCCCTTACTTATCGTTTAAGCCCAGGCCACCAATACAATTCTCGTAAGTCGTGATACAACTTATTCCCTCCAGGATGCATAGCACAAAGTCCCCCATGAGCTTGCTTCAATATTGACTGCCTCAAGTCAGAGTCCTTCAGAATGCAAATTCTCCCTCGGAAACACAGAACTCCTTCACTGTCCAACCCAAATTCAGAAGTTTCCCCTTTCTTAACTTGCTGGACACGAGCAACGAAAGACTCATCCCTCAACTGCTTTTCCTTAATCTATTCTACCCAGGTTAGCCTCACTTGCAACTCAGCCAACAGACTACCATCATCATACAGACTCAGACGAGCAAACATTATTCTCAGATCAGATATAGCTCTACGACTTAGAGCATCGGCTACCACATTAGCCTTGCCTGGGTGGTACTCAATCGAACAGTCATAATCCTTAAGCAACTCTATCCATCTTCTTTGCCTAAGGTTTAACTCCTTCTAAGTTAGCAAGTATTTGAGGCTCTTATGGTCCGTGTATATAACACACCTCTCTCCGTACAAGTAGTGTCTCCAAATCTTAAGTGCAAAGATTACCGCTGCCAATTCCAAATCGTGAGTAGGATAGTTTACTTTGTGAGGCTTAAGCTGTCGTGATGCATAAGCAACCACCTTACCCTCTTGCATCAACACACAACCTAAACCTACATGTGATGCGTCACTGTACATAGTAAAATCCTTCCCAGACTCTAGCTGAATTAATACAGGTGCTTCAGTCAGAACCTTCTTCAACTTCTCAAAAGCTTCCTACTACATTTCAGTCTAAACAAACGATACTCCTTTCTTTATGAGTTTTGTCAAAGGTGCTGCCATCACAGAGAAACCTTCCACAAACCTTCTATAGTATCCTGGCAACCCTAGGAAACTCTAAATTTTTGACACCGACCTAGGTGGCTTCCATTCCAAAATCGCTTCAATCTTTCGAGGGTCCACCTTAATCCCCTCAGTCTAGGCAACATGTCCTAAAAAAGTTACCTCCCTCAACTAGAATTCACACTTGCTGAATTTCGCATAAAGTTCTTTCCCCCTTAACACTTGCAGCACAATGCGGAGATGCTCGTCATGTTTTGCTTCAGTTTTAAAATATACCAGAATATCATCAATAAAGACGACTAAGAACCAATCCAAAAATGGTTGGAATACACGATTCATCAGATCTATAAATACTGCAGGAGCGTTTGTCAGTCCAAATGGCATAACCAAAAACTCGTAATGACCATACCGAGTCCTGAATGCCGTCTTAAGAATATCTACCTCTTTGACCCTTAACTGATGATATCCAGATCAAAGATCGATCTTGGAAAATACAGAAGCTCTTCTAAGTTGGTTAAAAAGATTGTCAATTCTTGGCAGAGGGTACTTATTCTTAATCGTCAGTTTGTTCAATTGTCGATAATCAATACACATTCTTATCGTCCCATCCTTCTTTTTCACGAATAGCACCGGTGCTCCCTACGGAGACACACTTGGCCTAATATAGCCCCTATCCAACAACTCTTGAATTTGTGCTTTTAACTCCACTAACTCCTTCGATGCCATCCTATACGGTCCGATGGACACTGGTACCGTTCCAGGCAGCAAGTCAATTCCAAACTCGACTTCTCGATTCAGGGGAAATCCCGAAAACTCCTCCGGAAAAACATCTTGGAACTCCTTAATGGTTCTAACCTTATCCACTATCAGTCCCTTAGCTTCCGACTGACTTACAATTTTCAAATAGGCCTCAGTACCTTTACGAATCCACTTTTCGGCTCTCAATGCTGACACCACATTGGACAAATAATCCCTTCGCTCTCCTATCACCATAACCTCCTCTCCCTCCGTGGTCCTTAACACCATTCGTTTAGCAGCACAATCTAGAGTCTCCCTATGCTTAACAAGCCAGTCCATATGAGGTCAAATTCTCCAAACGGTAACTCCATTAAGTCTCCAGAGAAAATACTAACTTGAGTTTCCAAGGGCACATCTCTATACAGTTTGTCTACTCTAACCGAGTGACCCAAAGAACTTAGAACAGATACCCCACTCACAATCTCCTCAGAATGTACACCCAATGACCCAGATATGGCACATGCAACATATGAATGAGTAGATCCTATATCTACCAAAGCAGTATACGGCATGCCAGAAACCAAAAACATACCAGTTATGACGTCAGGTGCATCGCCCTCCTCTCGACGACGAGCTGCATAAACCAACGTTGGCCATCGAGCCTCACATTTTTGACACCCCTACTAGGTGCCCCTCGACCTCAACCATTTCCATTTTCGCCCCTACCTTGTCAACGACCTCTCGGTGGTTGTGGTCCACCTCTCACGGGTTAAGCAACCCTCTGTTCAGTAACTTGAACCTGATCTATTTTTTGAGGACAGTCTTTGACTCTATGCTCCATAGATCCGCACCAGAAACAAGCACCGGAATGTTTCCTACACTCGCCCAGATGTACCTTACCACAGTCCCCACAGATTGGTGGTCTAACAACATTCATTGGAACTGCCCGAACTGGCTCCTCCACTCTTGCTCTCTTGATACACCTATTTGTACCACCCGAAGGTCCTGAATCCCTCCAGAAACAGTTCTGATCCTTCTCATGATTCTACCTCTCGGCACGCCTCACTTCCTCAGCTATTTTAGCTTTCTCCACCAAAACTGTAAAGTCACGCTCCCTCTGCAGAGTAATCAACACCCTAAGTTCATCTCTAAGACCATCCTCGAAGTGCACACTATGCTCATACTCTGTAGCGACTATTCCCACGGCATACCGGCTCAGCCTCAAAAACTCCACCTTGTACTCAGCAACTGTTTTACCCCATTGCACCAGATTTAAGAATTCTTTCCTGCGGGCGTCCACATAACTCGCCCCAACATATTTCCCTTTGAAGACCATCTTAAACAGCTCCCAAGTTACCCCGTCAGCTGGGGTCCCATCTCTCACAGTGAGCCACCACTGATAAGCCTCGTCTCGAAGCAACGATACAGCTCCCTTCAGTTTTTGCTCCACAGAGCAGTCTAAGTCATCCATAATCAGTTCCGTGGCCTCTAACCAATATTCTGCCACATTCAAGGCTACATCAGATACACCCTTAAAGATTTCTGCTCCGTTAGCCCAGACTCGCTCAGAAATAGATCCTCGAATTCCATTACTCGTACTTGCCCCAGCAACCCTTTCCAGAACACGAAGCATTGCCTGAGACAGAGTGTCATCCCTGGTACCACGATCATGAGACTCCACTTCCGTTGTTGGTGGTACCGGTGCCTCTGCCGTCGGCATATGCCCTGAAGACGAAGTTCTCGCTCGAGCACTACCTCGACCCCGTCCATGGCCTCTTCCACGAGCTACTCTCGTACTCATATCGTATTATCTGATTACGAATTTTATGCATCAATTAAATATTTTAGTGTTTAATATAGGTGTTTTATGAGCAGACAGTAATTTAGAGTTTGTTTTCCGCAGAATCGAAGTCTAGCTATAGTCTCAGTCCGTTATCAAAATTTCCTACAGTTTCAATAACATTTCAACTAGAGTATCCTAGTAGGGTTTCAGTACAGACAGATAATTCAGAAAAACATTCAGAAAAGTTCAGAATGATACTTATAGACTTGGGCCGGAGATTCTAGTGCCACCTTTTAAGGATCCAAATTTGAAATCCGAGTTTCGTAATTTTTTGTAAAAATTTTATTTTTGAAAAAAAATCTTTGTTTTATAGACCCATTCCACAGCGGAGTTGTTGCAACCGGGCTCTGATGCCACTAAATGTAACACCCCAGACTCGGCCTAGACGTTATGACCGAATCCGATGTGCCACATCGAAGCGTTAAAAACATTTTATATTTTTAATCTAGAAAAACTTTCTTGGTGTTTAAAGGATAATTTCATTATCGGTTAAAGTGAATGGAAGCTATGCACCAGGTAGGAAACCGGAAAAGAGGAGGTGAGTCCATCAGACTACTTAAGTACCAAGCTCCCTTCGGATCCAATCCTAGACATGCACCCCACCATTGCCACACCTTAACGTAGTGTATATTCTTAGAAAACCAATTAGTGGAAGTCCATTTAAAAAGGTTATTAATTTTGGAAAACGGTTTCGTTGCGAAAGCTTTGCTTTGTTATCGTGATATTTTGAAATCAAGTAACTCTTTTTTTAAAAACGTGCCCTAAAACTATTCAAATTCAACGATTAAAATAATATCATATCCATTTTAGCAAAACATGTTAAAACAATTAAAAATAATTAAAGCGGCCTTATTACAACTTAAAAACCCAAACCATAAAAGTAAATAAAAAGCTGTCCGAATCACCAGAAGAAAACTGAATTTTTGCAGAACGTGTGGCCACTCCGAATCCCTCACAGCTCCACGCCCACTATGGTTGGGGATTACCTGCGTGTATGAAAATAAGGGGTGAATTTGGAAACTCAGTGTGTAAAATAACCCAACCATAGTCTAAATCAGCTCAAACCACAGAAATAGGTTAAGTTGGGCCTTAACCCAAAACAGAGTTCAGAATGAAGCCGACAGGTCCATAACAGAAACAGAACAGATACATCATATATATGCAGAACCCAACCCTATCCAACCATATGCACCCCCGTACCAACCTTGCACCATGTGGGGAGACTACTCGACCCACCCAACCGTTACACGCCATAGAATTTGCAGCATGGCTGCCAGAAACAGATAATGTGACAGAGTCACCAGATACAGATAATCGTGGCAGAGCCACCAGAACAGATATTTATGGTAGAGCCACCAGATCAGATAATTGTGGCATAGCCACCAGGACGCTTCCTCCATAAATATAACCCATATCCCCATGCAACAGATATACAAGTCAGGGCATACAACATACAGAATCAGATCATCATGCATTTCAGTCAAAATTAACCATAGGGGTAAAATGGTCATTTTGTACCTAAGGGTATAATGGTAATTTCCATACTTAGGGGTGTTCTAGTAATTTAACTATTTTAGGGTTTTCATGCATATTTCAGCCATTTACGAACCAACAAAAACACTTACCGAGTGTTCTTATCGAATCGGGCCCGTTGGCCCACTTTCTCGATTTTGGCCCATTAAGCCCAAATATATCGAAGTGCACGAAATTGCGCACTCTGCAGTCTTATCACTTTAGATAACTGAATATGTTGATCGATCTACCTCATCAGCATTCGTACACTCGTAAGTTCACAAAATATCAGCTTTTCGGCATTTCGACTTTTCAGCTTTTGCCGATCTAGTCTATAAGAGGGTGTCAGTTACACACCTATTTGCGACGAAACGCTGACGAGTTCTACACACGATTTGCATACAGTCAATTACTAATATGTTAACTATGAATCTAACAGCAACTTATATACAAAACCCCTTACCAAAAATCGGCCATTAACACTTTAGGCGCTAGCAATCCTACCTTTGCTGAAACTAGCGACTAGGTTTAAATCTAGTCGTTCCGCTTGTCCAAGCCTTCGATCAGCAGCCTCTAGATCACACTAACACCAAAACAAAACCATGGTTACAACCCTTAGATCCCTAACCTCCAATCGACAGCCTCCCTAAGCCTTTAGGGATTTCGGCTTTTCTAAATCCCGCAATAAAGAATAGATTTGAGTACTTACCACATGTTCTATTAGCCAACGATTCCACTTCAGTTCCTATTCAGTTCTGATGTAGATCTAACCCTCCAACACTAGCAGAAATTGAATCTTAGAGATCTAAAAATTCGGCTGTATGCCCCTAAGGCTATGGGGTTTTCGGCTTTTTAAAACTGTGAAGAAAAAGATAATTTGATATGAGGGTTTTGTAGTAGTATTGCCGACAGGAATTTAGGGTTCAGAGGATGGGAGAATCAGCCAAAAAGATGAAGAAAGATAGGGGGGTTTGGCTAAAAGAAATCGACACAAGGAACAGGTTTTCGGGATTTTGACTTTTATGGCAATCGGCTATAGAGGCTTAGAAGCGAATGGAATGAAAGTGGAGATGAGTAGAATGGTAGGAAGGTTCGGGTAGGGAAGAAAGAAGAAGAAAAGAAAATAGAAGAAGAGAGGGAAAAAGAAGAAGAAAAAAGAATTATCAGAAACGGCACCCCCTACCCAAATGCCGAAATCCCTTATACTAGAAACCCTTGGCTGGCCAACTCTTGCTCCTTAAGAGTCCACTATTCGGCCAATACCACCTCCCTTGATCAGCTCCTAAACTTTCTCCCTTATCCGCTCCTTACTCACTCTCCTGAACAGTTCAAACTCTTCCTAGTAGAGTTCCACTTGAGTTCCATCACATCCCCTTTCTGTTCACAAAAATAATACTATAGTATGCTTACCTTGTGACTTGAACCTTGGCTCCCCCTAATCATCCACACGCCTCTTTTTAGCACCCTAGTGGCGTGACATGCCACTTTGCCACATGCCTTCTTGTGGCTTATTTAACCCATGGAATTTTAAAAAAACCAATATTCCCAAATTCCTTTTCCCGTTAAAACTACCAGATTTTAACTTAGACTTGGGCCTTCTAGAGGCCCACTAACATACTCAGACCTACACCAAGCAGTCAAAACACAGAAATTCTAAAATCTTCCATAATTCACAGGAGTCCCAAAAATTGGGACGTTATATTGTGATTCTGGAAGAAACTACTAGAGGCATTGGGAACAAAGTTGAATTTCTGTACTGCTTTTTATCCTCAAACTGACGGTCAGACCGAAAGAGTTATTCAGATTCTCAAAGACATGTAGAGATGTTGTATTTTAGAGTTTGAAGGCAGTTGGGAAAAATACTTACCGTTGATTAAATTCACATATAACAACAGTTTCCAAATAAGTATAAAAATGGCACCATACAAAGCTTTATATGGCCAAAAATGTCAAACTCCGTTATACTAGACTGAACTGAGTGAGAAAAAGATTCAGGGTTTGAATTGATCAAAGAAATTGAAGAAAAACTTAAAGCGATTCGCGACAGTTTAAAAGCAATTTCTAAAGATGTCACCGTGGAAAAAGATTCTCCGTTTTGGACCTAAAGAAAAGTGAAGTCTGAGATTTATCGGGCCGTATGAGATCATTGAAAGAATAGGACCAGTAGCACGTAACACCCCAAACCTGGCCTAGACCTTACGATCGAATTTGACGTGTCACATCGAAGTGCCTTCTAAAACTTGAAATTGTTGGTGAAAAACCATTTTTAAGTTAAACCCATTTAGTTTCTATTGCTTGGGAAAACTCGGTAAATTCCATTATTACAACTGTAATTAACTTATCAAAACGTTTGTTATCATTGATTTCTTAATCCGATTAAAACTGCGAAAGCTTCTTTAGTTGAAAACCTTAAGGTTAAAAATGCATGTTTTTCTTTGAAACCGTTGTTATTTTGAAAACTCGATGTTTCTACTCTAGCAGTTTAAAATACAAAATCAAAAAACCAATAAAAGTTAAAAATTCCTCAAATGGCCTTATTATATAATTAAAACCCAAGTACAAAATCTTTGAATAAATTGAGTCATAATCAAATCATCGACAATCGTGTGGCCACCTCTGAGTCCCTCGCGGCCCCAAATCGTTTAAGGCTGGGGATTACCTGCACAGTTAAAAGAAAGGGTGAGTTTACGAAAACTCAGTGTGTAATCCGCTATCTGTCAAACAGTAAATAGTGCATACAATAATAGTCCGGGCCTAAGCCCTATTCAATAACAGATGCTGATGCGGGCCTTAGCCCTATCACGATGATAGTGTGGGCTAAGCCCAAAAGCAGTTTTAATGCTGATGCGGTATGCAAACCCATCCCAATCTAACCAACACACCACCTATACCAGCCAACACACCATGTGGGGATTAAATCAACCCACCCAGCCAACACACCAACACCACAGCGAAGCTTTTAATAATAGTAAATGTGGCGTAGCCACTAATATTAGAATACGTGACAAAGTCACCAGAACAGTAAAAACGTGGCAAAGCCACTTGTACAGTACTTCCGCCAAATCAATATCCCAACTCCAATGCAAAACGTCATGTCATAATATTACATGTATACAAGGTTTCATACTCAGATACAGTCATACATATATCACATACATATATCATACACTCATCAATCATCCTACCTCTAGGGTTTAATGGTCATTTCCATCCATTAGGGGTAAAATAGTAATTTTACCCCTTTAGGGGTATTTTGGTCATTTCACTAATTTTTAGGTCTCGATATAGATAACAACCTCTCGCAAGGTCTACCGTCGCCTCGAGCAACTCAGGTAACCAATATGGCCAAAACGGTGTAAATGGGCCCAAAGCCAATCACTCGACCTAAGTGGGCCCACATGCTCGTGTGGCCCATTTAGCCCAAATTCAACCACGACTATGCGCTCACCATAGCCCACACCATTATTTTTCACTTACCATAAATTTTATCTGTGTGTGGCTAATGAGCCCATTGGGCCCACACAGCCCATCTCGGCCCAACGAGGCCCATAATGGCCTAAGCCCACGAGAACGCTCGTGGTGGCCTCTACCGTCTGTCACCCATGATTTGTGGGCTCGATTTACCACACTAGCATTCACACGCTCGTGAGGCCTCCAATACCGAAGTTCTGGCTTTTCGGCTTTTGCCGATTCACAGTTACATAGTGGTGTGAATAAACACCTGAAGCGATTGGAATCAATCCCCACCCCAAACACTGTTATGCCCTAAAATCCTCAATAGCTACACCCTTGATCCTCAAAAATGGTTAATTGCCTTTGATCGCTACCTACACAAAAGATGCCACCATCTTCTAACAGACTCGCATTTAAAGTATAATAACATCCCCAACCGAAACTCATTTACCACACAACTAAATAGGGTAAAGATTACTATAGTGGCGCACACCGAAACATGAATAGAAATGATCTGAAAGGTAGATAGAAGAGAATAGTCGACCGCAAGAGAGAAGTTAGCAGATGGTTGATAAACGCCAAATTATACATATTGTTACCCTAAATACTTAGCATATTTATGGATGTTTACTATTAGATTTGTGGATTTTGGTGCTCTTAACCCGGTTCTTTCATATTTTGTACTCAGGAAAGCACCAAGAGTCAAAAGGAGCCAAAAACGAGCGTAAAAGATACAAAAAGGACCAAATCAATAAGATCACACAGCCTAAGCCTTGCCACATGGGCTACTCACACGCCCATGTCTGTCAAGGGTGTCGTCCAAGGATTTCACGATTCACACAGCCTGGCCATTAACCCACACGGTCGTGTGAAATTTAACAGAATGAACATGGCCTGGCAAAAACATCACACAGCCGTGGCACACGAGCGTGTCCCTTTTTCAAAGAGTTGTATTTTACACAGAAAAAGGATACTTAGGGAGGAAGAAAACCAATCAAAAGCCTATAAAAACACTCTAAGTATGACCTACTAAGAGGGACTTTTCCGACGCTTCTAGAGCCTTTCTGGAACACAGAACCACACGCCAGGAATTACTTGAAGGAAATCAGACGAGTCATCCCAAAAATTCAGAGTTGCTCCAAGATTGAAGATCTCTCTCAGAATTCCTTCAGGGGTTTTAGAGTTTTCTTTATGTTTTGTTATTTTCATACTTTTGAGATGTACTCTTATTTCATTATGAACTAAGCCCCTTAGATACCTAAGGGGGATGAAACCTATGATAGATCTTGTTATTATAATCTGAACTATATGATAAATACTTGATTTGTTCTTAATTATGCGTTTTTAATGCTTGAGTTAATATTCCGAGTATTGACTCATGATTTAATGTGCTTATGCAGAGGAGGAATAAACCCTGCCTAAGAGTAGATTTGGCATAATTAAGCAGAGTTGATCGAACGCCTAGACATAGGGTTACAAGATTTTTCTAGATTAGGGTGAAGCCTAATATGGGAGTCCATAGATCGATTTACTGCTTCCCTAGGGGTTTTACTTAGAAAGAGATTTCAATTTCAACTGAGGCTTAGGCGTTATTAGTCTCGAAAGAGATAATAATGTAGGTTAGGGAGTCTCACGGATCAAGTCAAGTGAATAAATCGTCTGGTTCAGAGTCAGATAACGAGTGAAATCTAGGTGGATTCCTCCTTGGGTGTCGTCTTTATCAATTGCTTTTCTTCAAGTCTTTTCCAGATCTTCTCTTCGCTTTAATTAAATTAGTTAATTAGTTTAGATAATTAGTTTAATAAACAAACCCTTTTTATTCCTAAGCTAGATAATAAAAAGATAGTTATTACTAGTACTTTTGGTTCCCTTGGGTACGATATCCCGGTCTTGCCATTACTATACTATTGTTCGATAGGTGCGCTTGCCTTTTCATCGTAATAATAGTTAGTCTAGGTCTGATCTTCATTATAAATATTTATTACTTGTTACGAATCATGCGATCAAGTTTTTGGCGCTGTTGCCGGGGAACTGAAATATTAGGAACCCTTAATTTTTATTACTTTACCCATTTATTTTTCTTGCAATTTAACTTTATTTCTATTTTTATTTTACTAACTTTCTTCTTCTTTCTCCTGGCAGGTTCTTGTAGTGTATGACTAGAAGAAACCCGTCAGGACCATTGCTTTTTGACGAGGAAATTGATTGTACAGCTCGTAGAAATCAACAAGAAATCAGGCGTAGCTTAAGATACATAGAGGAAGAGCAAGAGAACAATATATCAACTACTACTGAAGAGATGGTTGAAAATCAAGACAATCCACTACCGCCAGCCATACCCGCTGAATTAGCAAATCAGAATCCTGCTCCTCGTACTATGTATGATTATGGTAAACCTAATTTTACAGGAACTGAGTCAAGTATAGTTAGGCCTGCTGTTGCTTCTAACAATTTTGAACTAAAACCTAACACGATTCAGATGATACAATAATTTGTTTAGTTTGATGGTTTGCAAGATGAGAACCTTAACACATACTTGGCAAATTTCCTAGAACTGTGCGACACTTTCAAAATCAATGGCGTTTCTGATGATGCCATTCGCCTTCGGTTATTCCCTTTTTTACTGAGGAATAAAGCTAAATAGTGGTTGAACTCACTACCACGAGGATCCATTACCACTTGGGAGCAAATGACTGAAAATTTTCTATTAAAATATTTTCCACCTGTAAAAATAGCTAAGTTGCATAATGATATTTCTTCTTTTGTGGAGATAGACTTAGAGACACTTTACGATGCATGGGAGATATACAAGGATCTATTGAGAAGGTGCCCTCACCATGGTTTACCTCTATGGCTGCAGGTTCAAACGTTCTACAATGGTGTGAATCCCTCAACAAAACAAATGATTGACGTAGCTATTGGCGAAACCATCAACAATAAAACACCGGAAGATGCCTATGAATTTATAGAGGAGATGTCACTGAATAACTATCAGTGGCAAGTTTTGAGGACAAAGCCAATAAAAATAGTCGGCATTTTTAACATCGATTCAGTTACCATGCTCTCTAATCAGGTAGAACTTCTAAATAAGAAAATTGATGGTTTACTTGGTTCTACGCAGGTACATCCAGTGATGAGGTGCAATTCAAGTGGAGGAGGTGTGCCTACAGAATACCCACCATTCAATCCTACAACCGAAGAGGAACAAATCAACTATATGGGTAACAATAATTTTAGATCTCAAAATAACCCATATAGTAATACTTATAATGTAGGTTGGAAGAACCACCCAAATTTCTCTTGGGGTGGTCAACAGAATCAAAGGCCACAGAATCCTCAGAATTTTCAACAGCCACCATATCAACAGGAAAAGAAGCTGAACCTTGAGGAGATGTTATCCAAGTTCATCTCGGTGTTAGAAACTCATTTCCAGAACACCGAGACAGCACTCAAAAATCAACAAGCATTAATTCAAGGAATCAAAACTCAAATAGGTCAACTGTCGCTAATTTCTGAACGACCACAAGAGAGTTTGTCAAGCAACACTAAATCAAATCCAAGGGAACAACTCAATGCAATTGATGCTCAAGAAAGATGTGTTGAGACTAAGCCAGAACTGAGACAAGAGAATGTGGAAAGCAAAAGCGATGGTAAGGTAAGTAATAATAAAACGGTAAATGTAGAATACAAACCTCGTGTGCCATACCCTAATGCGACAAGGAAAGACCGCTCAGATGAACAATTTGGTAAATTTCTTAAACTTTTGAAAAAATTACATATTAACTTACTATTTATTGAAGCTCTGTCACAGATGCCAAATGCAACAAAATTTCTACGAGAGCTTTTAGCAAACAAGCGGAAGTTGGACGAGTCATCGCACGTGGAACTCAATGCAGTCTGCTCAACTATTCTAAAGAATAAGCTACCTATCAAATTGAAAGATCCAGGGAGTTTTACAATTCCTTGCTTAACTGGTACTTTATCTGTGAATAATGCTTTAGCTGATCTAGGGGCAAGTATAAATGTTATACCGTAAAAATGTTTAAACGACTAGGTCTCGGTAAACCCAAATAGACTAGGATGAGCATACAATTGGCTGACAAAACAGTTAGATTTCCTAAGGGTATTTTTGAAGATGTTCTCGTTAAAATTGATAAGTTTATTTACCCAGTAGACTTTGTCATCTTAGATATGGATGAGGATAACGAGGTACCTTTAATTTTAGGATGATCCTTTTTAGCAACTGCCGGAACAATTATTAATGTCGGCACAGGAGAGCTAACACTTCGTGTAAGTTACGATGCAGTAACACTTCAAGCAGGCGACTCAGTCAAAACCTCTAAGACTCAGGATAATGCTATAAAACCTGTCGATGATAAAACTAATATTCAATCGTCCTTGCAGGAGCCTTCTCGAACCAAGACAACGGAGACAGTGCGCTACTATCATGAAGAGAACAAAGACGTCCATGAAGAACGAAGGCTACGGATAGAGGAGCTAGACGAATGGCTAGAACACAAACCAAGAACACATGATAAACTGAAACTAAGCCAAAACAAGCCCAATACCTATCCTAATCAACTTAAGGCAGGCGATAAAGTCTTACTAGATGCCACAGATCCCCACATTGTCACTACCATACCAAATGAGGAGATCCCTCTTACGGTACTCAGTGTTTTCCTATTCGGTACGATTGAGGTGAGTCATCCCAAGTTTGGCACTTCTAAGGTAAACAACACTCGATTAAAACCTTATTTTAAGATTGACAACAGGAACGATGAGTATGAACTCCTCAAACCACCATGATAAATCAATGGAGAGGTAAGTCGAGCTTAGACTATAAATAAGCGCTTCTCGGGAGGTAACCTGAGTACTAACATATTTTGATTTCATACTTCTAACACTTTAAATAATTAAATTTTTAGAATTACACAATCTTTCAGAACACAAGGCCACCCACACCGGCATGCCTACAGCTGTGGCAAAATAGGGGAAGCGACACGGTCGTACGATATGGCCGTGTGGAAACAGGGCAAAGATTTTCCCAAAACACGGGATGCGATAAATCCCCACGGCCGTGCGACATGGTCGTGGGTGAGGTTGATAGATGAACACAGGCGTGGGAATGGAAAAACACGGGCGTGCTAGGGGCAAGGCTCGATTCTCTTTCTCTAACACGGGCGTGCAACACGCCCGCGCCATTAAACCGTGGACAATAATACACGGGCATGGTACCATATACACGGGCGTGGGAGAAGCGAACAAAGCTAGGCATGGTTGTGCGATATGGCCATACACCACACATGCCCAAGACACACGAGCGTGGGATAGTAGCCGGGCACGACCCAAATTGAAAATTCAAAAAACACGGGCGTGTCCATGGGCCGTGTGACCTTCCCCTATATAAGCAATCATCTTCTTTCTCTTTTCAAAACCTTAGCCAAAATCTCCCCTCCCCTACTCTCTAATCTCTATTTCGGCCACCATTTCCCTAGATTCTTACTTACCCAACCCTCAAACCACCCTAAAATCCATTCCCCTTGCATTTATCCCCACTTTCTCCTCTCTTTCCCTTCTAATTTTCCTCCACACGGCTGTATTTCTGTGCCCCATGCCTGTGCTTGCTACCAACACACCCGTGCGCCAGCCTACAGTAGCTCTCGGTTCACTTTCTCAACCTTGATTTTCTAATTTGTGTTGCTATATTAGTATTTTACATGCTTTGCATAGATATTGTTACTATTACAAATATGATTTAGACAAAGTTAGGAATTTGCTTTAGAATCTTCTATATTTGACTTGTTTAAACTACTAAATAGAATACACTAATTTTAGGCATGTTGTTTAACTACTGATGCCTCTTGGATTCCATCAATGCTCATGTATCTTTAGGTACATTATGTCATCATCAAGAGGCAAGAAGGCCGCGGTCTCTTCCTAAAAGAGACGTAGTGGACCGGGTTCTTCTTCGGTATGTGCTACAGCCTAAGTTCAGCACTCATTCCTCGAGTTTTCGCAAGCTTCACAGGAAGAGCTATTTCAGATACTACGCGCGTGACCCCTCATTACAGGTCGCTGCATTGACTAGGCCAGCGTAGAGCAAGTCCAGCTAGCTGATGCCATCTGTGCCCTCCTATCTACAGACCCATGGGAACGGTTCTTTCTTATTACCGAGCCCACTTATTTAGAGTTAACTTTAGAATTATGCTCTACTTTTCAATTACAGGTGGTGATGATGAACAATGACGACCCATGCACCATTCACTTGCAATTAGGTGGTCTAGTTTGTGCGATGAGTGTCCCAGAATTTGGAGTCGCTCTGGGACTTTACACCGATGAATTTATAAAGGAGGAGGACATGAATGCACTACCACGCAATATCCACATTTCTTCATCCTTATGCTGGAAGGCTTTGGCACCACTCTCTTCCACAGACAACCCCAGCCGTTCGAAGGCTTCAGCTCTCGCCCCTTCCCTACGCTACCTCCATGCCTTATTGGCACACACCTTGATCGGAAGGAGGGAGAGCACCGGCGTGGTCAATACACATGACGCCTACTATTTATGGTGTATGGCGAATGCACACGTGACTGACTTGGCATACTTTATCGCCTTCACCATTCGCTATCAGACTGAGCTGCATAGGAAGGGAGTGATCTCTATCGGCCCCTACATGACGCGCTTCGCCGGACACTTCGGCCTCCTCAACACCGTGGCTCAGTCATCAGCACTTACACTGATAGGTCAGATGTCCCCACAGGGCATCACGACTATGTTACACATGCAGATGATCAAACACCGACGAGGGACCGATTCGCCTCAGTACCACCTTTCTCATGCCATTGACGAGGAGGATCTTGAGGACATTCTTGATGATGTCGCCCCACAGCACGAGGAGCCTTCGACCATGTCACCTAGGGAACGACCAGTTCATGTGGCTGCTTCATTGGCACACATTTCTGACCGACTCGCTCACTTCGAGTAGTATTGCACTACATAGTTTGAGATGATCCACGAGCGAGATCGGCGACGCGATAGACAGATGGACGACATGCAAGCCATGATACAGTAGCTGTGTCAGCACTTTCACATTGCCACTCCAGCACCACCACCTGAGGCCCCCACTGACGAGGATTATTGAATCCTCCTATCTTTTTATTTTTATCTTTATTCTTATCTTTTTCTTTATTTTTATTCTTAATTTTTAATTTCATTTCAATTTTATTATTTTCTTATAAAAGACATCTATATTGGTAAATTTTACTTGCTTCATCTTTTTTTTTTTCTGGTATTTCTAACAAGTAATCCCACTACGCTCTCTTCCACACCAACTCTTAATAAGCTCTTCATGATTCTACAGATTTCCAAGCAAGCTGCTAGGAATATTTTACGGAATGAGGAAACAAACAGGGAACAATACAAACTGAATGCCATGTTCAACGCCCTAATTTCTTCATCTAGCTAAGAACAATGGTCGCTATTACTTTCCCCAAGCACTACAGCCTCAGAATCAAGCTCCGCACCCATATAACAGGGAGTTTCACCTCTTTCCCTCTTATGATTTTCTTTATTTTGAATAGTCTATCTTTGTACATTGAGGGCAATGTACATCTTAAGTGTGAAGGGGTGAACATAAACATGAAACCTAACTTTTTGCATTATTCTCAAATCCCTGAATGTGGTCTTGTGCTTAAGTTGATTTTCTCATAATATTGATAGAATGAATTCTGATTAATCTATAATTATCGTTGATATGTCATGAATTAGACCAAGGAAATTGTGCATGATTATTTGATTGTAGGACCTTAAAGAATTAAGCATGATAAGTTGATATTTTGATAACTAAAAGTTTTAGTTTATTTTCCTGAATTGAGGTATTATCTTGAAATCTTAAGTATACAGGAATGACATCAAAAACCTAAATTTTTGGTGAGGTTTTTAAGCCTTTTTGAGCATATAGCTTTCTTTCTTGCTCACTTCTTTTGTGGTTTGAGTGTGTCAACATTGAACTGTTATTTTAGAACTTGCTTCGATTATACATGTTGAGATCACACGTATGGTTTGATATACTGAGATGATAAAGGCACTTAGGATTTAACCCACTTACTCCATAAAAAGCCTTCCCACATAATTAAACCCTTAGCGAACCCCCTTTGAGCCTACTAACCCTTTTTCTTTATTGATTAACCCTCATCATTAACCTATTAACCCATTATTATTGAAATCTCCTTACTTAATTTGACCCTTTTTATCGAGATTGAATTTAATATTGTTACCTCACTATGATCACCTTTTTTTGTTACTGAATCATGGAGTATAACTACTTTATTGTATTAACTTGATTTGTTCTTAAAAAAAAAAAAACTAACCTCAGTATTATTATTGTAATTCTTAGCAAGCTAAAGTTGTCATGAAAAAGAGAGCTCATGTAATATAGTTCTAGATATTTGTTGTCACTCAGTAATTAAGTTTTTGATAGTAGGGTGATATATTGAAATTATCTCAATTCTAACCTTTGTTTCTTCAGCTTGTATCTATACCTGTAACCTACACCCCATTACAACCATGCAAAGACTTTTGATTTGTGTATCATATCATTTACAAGTGGTGGAGATTTGTTTTTTATGAAAGCCTATAGTGATACATCTCATGTTAGACAATCAAGTGCTTAATTTGAAACCTTAAACACTTTGAGTGTTTTGAATGAATCTTTAGTGAGGATGTCATCTCTTGTATATTTAGGACTAAATTTAATTACTTAGAGGAAGGAGATTACCTATAATTTTATTATCAAAATATTCGATTTAGATTGTTTGAAGTTCTTAATGTCCCTATGGTTGAATTCTCACTGTATGATTCTTCGTGGAATAATTTGTAACATTATCGGTAATGATTATGTGATTGAAAAGAATGAATTCTAACAGTAAATGAGAGTTTTGCTTGAGGACAAGAAAATGCTTAAGTGTGGGGGTATTTGATAAACGCCAAATTATACATATTGTTACGCTAAATACTTTGTAACACCCCAAACCTGGCCTAGACGTTATGACCGGATCCGACGTGCCACATCGAAGTGTTCAAAACATTCTATATTGTTGGTTTAGAAAACTTGCTTAGAGTTTTAAAAGATACTTTCATTATAGGTTAAAGTGAATGGAAGCTGTGCACCAGGTAGGAAACCGGAAAAGAGGAGGTGAGTCCATCGGACTGCTTGAGTACCAAGCTCCCTTCAGATCCAATCCTAGACATGCACACCGCCATTGCCACACTTTAACATCTTGTATATTCTCAGGCAACCCATTTGATTAAGTCCATTTAGGAAAAGTGATTAATTTTGAAAAAAAATATTTTCTTTGCGGAAGCTTTGCTTTTTGTCGTGTTATTTTGAAATCAATTATTGTTTTTGAAAACGCACCCTAAAGTTAATCAATTTCGACAGTTAAATATAAGTAATGCCTATCTTAATAGAACATATTAAACCCATAAAAAATAATTAAGCGGCCTTATACATTTAAAAACCCAAAACCATAAATGTAAATAAAAGGTTGTCCAGTTCACTAGAAGAAAAATCAAATTTGCAGAACGTGTGGCCACTCCGAATCCCTCATAGCTCCAAGCCCACTATGGTTGGGGATTACCTGCGTGGATGAAAATAAAGGGGTGAGTTTGGGGAAACTTAGTGTGTAAATTAACCCAACATAGGCTATATCAACTCAAACCACAGAAACAGTATAAGTTGGCCTTAGCCCTGAACAGAATTCAGAATAAAGCCCATAGGCCCATAATAGATCAGAACAGATATTACATGTTTATGCAAAACCCAACCCATATCCAACCATATGCACCCCCATACCAACCTTTCACCATGTGGGGAGACTACTCGACCCACCCGAGCGCTACACGCCACGAAAAATATGCAAAGATGGTCGCGTAGAGCATCTTGTGACAGAGTCACCAGATACAGATAATCGTGGCAAAGCCACTAGAACAGATATATGTGGCAGAGCCACCAGATCAGATAATTGTGGCATAGCCACCAGGACGCTTCCTCCATAATATAACCCATGTCCCCATGCAACAAATATACAATTATGGAATACTTCATACAGATTCAGATCATCATGCTTTTCAGACAAAATTAACCCTAGGGGTATAATGGTCATTTTGCACCTATGGGTATCATGGTAATTTTCCATACATAAGGGTATTCTAGTAATTTAACTATTTTAGGGTTTCCATGCATATCATAGCCATCTATGTACTAACAGAAACACTTACCGAGTGTTCTTACCGAATTGGGCCCGTTGGCCCATGTTCCTGATTTTGGCCCGTTAAGCTCAAAAACATCGAATTGCACGGAATCGTGCACTTTGCAGTCTTGTCACTTAAATTTATAATATACATCAAACAATTAACCTTACGAGTATTCGCACACTCACAAGTTCTCAAAATACTGGCATTTCGGCATTTCAGCTTTTCGGCTTTTGCCGATGTAGTCTATAAGAGGGTGTCAGTTACACACCTGTTTTATGATGATTCGTTGACGAGATCCACACACGAACTGCCTAAAATTGGATTGCTAACATATCACTCTAAATGTCAAAATAAAACTGCGTATTTAACCCCTTACCATATTCGGCCAACCATTCTTAAAACCCTATTGCTCTTACCTTCTTGCCGAAATATGGATTAGATCCAAAGATCCAACCGAATAATCTTTAAGTCCTTCGCTATACACTCCCTTGTCCACGCTAATGCTTTACACATTCAAAAAGAAAGAGGCATAATGCCCTTAGTCCAAACGTTAGCCACCCCTAAATGATTTTGACTTTTTCTTAAAACATGTATGATCAACGCAAATTACTTTAACAACTTACCTATCTTTGTTCGGCTTAAAAGAGTGCGCCTATCCACGATCCTAACTCTGATCTACCATACTCGTGAGAAGAAACAGATTCCAACAACCCAAGTTTCAGCTTCCTGCACCACAGGTTTATAGATTTTGGTTTTTATAAGTAAGTAAGAGAAGTTCGGCTACCACAAGATTTAACTCTTAGAGAATATGGGAGATGGTAACAATAATGGATGTGACAGAGAAGGAAGGGTATGAGTTCGATTATGAGGAAAAGAGAAGATAGAAGAAAGAAAAGGATGATAAAAGAGGTAGTATTCGGCTATGGAGAAAACGGCACAGTGAGAGGTTTCTAGGTTCGGCTAAAAGAAAAAGACAAGATGAGCAGAGTATTCAGTTTTGTGGTTGTGAAGTCGGCACAGATGTAGTTTTCGACTTTTAGCAAAAATAAAAGGGAAGAGAAGAGAAACCTAATTTTCGGCAGAACAAACTAAATAACCTAGTCCCGAAATACAAAAGAATTCGGTAGCCCCTAGACCAAATGCCGAAATTCCCAACATAAGGTGACCTAGCCGAATGTGCAATTGAAGAGTCCCCTATACGGCCAACTCCTACTTCCTACTTAGATTCCTTGATTTTTGCCCCTTATCCCTCCTTTACTCAATCCCCTGAACAACTCCAACTCCTCCTGACAGTCTTTTACTTGAGTTCCATCACTTACCATTCCTACTCATAAAAATAAATCCTTTGATTATGCTCTCATTATGACTTGAACCTTGGTTCTCCCTAGTATCCACACGCCACTTTTATAGCCTTCCCAGTGGCATCACACGCCACTTTGCCAAATGCTTCCTTGTGTTTTATTTTACCCAATTAATATTTAAAAGCCCAGTTTACCAGAACCTCTTTTTCTTATGGAAATAAAATTAATTAAAATTACCGGGTTTTAACTTAAGCTTGGGCCTTCTAGAGGCCCACTAACATAATCAAACCTACGCCAAGCACACAGAACACAGAAATCTTAAATTTTACCAAAATTCACAGAATTCCTGAAAATTGGGGCGTTACAACTCCACCCTCCTTAGAAAAATTTCGTCTTCGAAATTTACCTGATCCGAATAGATGAGGGTATTGCTGTTGCATCGCCTTTTCTGGCTCCCAAGGAGCTTCCTCTCTGCCATGATTACGCCAAAGCACCTTCACTAACGGGATAGATTTCCTTATTAGAACCCTGACATCTCAATCCAATATTTGCACAGGTTCCTCCTCAAAGGTCAAATCAGTTTGCATGTCAGTTTCTACAACTGGCACGACATGAGTAGGGTTAGAACGATACCTCCTTAACATGGAGACATGAAATACATCGTGAATCCTGTCTAACTCTGGAGGCAATTCCAATTGATAAGCCACTGGGCCTACTCGCTTCAAAACCCAATAACACTCAATGAACTGCAGACTCAACTTGCCCTTCTTGCCAAACCTTAGTATCTTCTTCCAAGGAGAAACCTTCAAGAAAACCATATCACCCACCGATATTCAATCTCCTTACGTTTCAAATCTGCATACGACTTTTGCCTATCAGCAATTTCTTTTAATCTATCCCTAATTATTCTGACCTTATCCTCAGTATCAGCTACCAACTCTGGTCCAAGAACTTGTCGCTCTCCTAGCTCGGTCCAACAACTAGGTGTACGATACCTTCGTCCATACAGTGTTTCATACGATGCCATTCGAATACTTGCCTGGTAACGGTTATTGTACGCAAATTCTGCCAACGGCAAGTAATCTTCCCAACTACCTCAAAAGTCAATCACACATTCCCTCAACATGTCCTCCAGAATCTGAATAACCCTTTCCGACTGACCATAAGTTTGGGGATGGAAAGCTGTACTAAAGTTCAATCGCGTTCCCAGCGCCTCATGCAACTTTTGCCAAAATCAAGATGTGAATCTAGGATCCCGATCAGAAATAATTGAAACTGGGACACCATGAAGTCAGACAATCTCCGCCACATACAATTTGGCTAACTTCTAAAGTGAAAAATCAGTGCAGACTGGTATAAAATGGGCTGATTTGGTCAACCTATCCACAATCACCCAAATCGAGTCTTTCTTCGATGGTGTCAAGGGTAGCCCACTCACAAAGTCCATAGTTACCCTCTCCCACTTCCAAAGTGGTATCTCCACTGGCTGCAACAGTCCAGAAGGTAATTGATGTTCAGCTTTCACTTGCTGGCATATCAGACATTTCCCTACAAACTCCGTTACTTCTCGCTTAAGCCCAGGCTACCAATACAATTCTCGCAAGTCATGATACAACTTATTCCCTCCAGGATGCATGGCACAAAGTCCCCCTTGAACTTCCTTCAATATTGACTGCCTCAAGTCGGAGTCTTTCGAAACGCAAATTCTTCCTCGGAAACACAGAACTCCTTCGCTATTCAACCCAAACTCAGAAGTTTCCCCTTCCTTAACTTGTTGGAAATGAGCAACCAAAGACTCATCTCTCAACTTCTTTTTCTTAATTTGATCCACCCAGGTTGGCCTTACTTGCAATTCAGCCAACAAAGTACCATCATCATACAGACTCAGACGAGCAAACATTGCACTCAAATCAGATACAGCTCTACAACTTAGAGCATCAGCTACCACATTAGTGTTGCCTGGGTGATACTCGATCGAACAGTCATAGTCCTTAAGCAACTCTATCCATCTCCTTTGCCTAAGGTTCAGTTCCTTTTGAGTCAGCAAATATTTAAGACTCTTATGGTCTGTGTATATAATACACTTTTCTCCGTACAAGTAATGTCTCCAAATCTTAAGTGCAAAGATCACTGCTGCCAACTCCAAATCATGAGTAGGATAGTTTCCTTCGTGAGACTTAAGCTATCATGATGCATAAGCAACCACCTTACCCTCTTGCATCAACACACAACCCAAACCTACATGTGATGCATCACTATACACGGTAAAATCCTTCCCAGACTCCGGCTGAATTAATACAGGTGCTTCCGTCAGAACTTTCTTCAACTTCTCACAAGCTTCATACAAACGGTACTCCTTTCCTTATGAGTTTTGTCAATGGTGCTGCCATCACAGAAAAACCTTCCACAAACCTTCTGTAGTATCCTGCCAACCCCTAGGAAGCTCTGAATTTTTGACACCGTCCTAGGTGGCTTCCACTCCAAAATCGCTTCAATTTTTCAAGGGTCCACCTTAATCCCCTCGGTAGAGACCACATGTCCTAAGAACGTTACCTCCCTTAACCAGAATTCAAACTTGCCAAATTTCACATAAAACTCATTTTCCCTTAACACTTGCAGCACAATACGGAGATGCTCATCATGTTTCGTTTCAGTTTCAGAATATACTAGGATATCATCAATAAAGATGACTACGAACTGATCCAAGAATGGTTGGAACACACGATTCATCAGATCCATAAACGCTGCAGGAGCATTTATCAGTCCAAATGGCATAACCATAAACTCGTAATGACCATATCGAGTCTTGAATGTCGTCTTATAGATATCTACCTCTTTGACCCTTAACTGATGATATCCAGATCGAAAGTCGATCTTGGAAAATACAGAAGCTCCTCTAAGTTGGTCAAACAGATCGTCAATCTTTGGCAGAGGGTACTTATTCTTAATCGTCAGTTTGTTCAACTGGCGATAATCAACACACATTTGCATCGTCCTATCCTTATTCTTCACGAATAGCACCGGTGCTCCCCATGGAGACACACTTGGCCTAATAAAGCCCCTATCCAGCAACTATTGAATTTGAACTTTCAGCTCTACTAACTCCTTCGGTGCCATCCTATACGGTGCGATGAACACTGGTGCCGTTCCAGGCAACAAGTCGATTCCAAACTCGATCTCTCGGTTTGGAGGCAATCTTGGAAGCTCCTCCGAAAAAATATCTTGGAACTCTTTTACGGTCCTAACCTTATCTACTGTCAGCCCCTCCTCTTTCGACTGACTTACAAATGCCAAATAGGCCTCACAACCTTTTCGAATCCACTTTTCAACCCTCAATGCCGACACCACATTGGACAAATAGTCCCTTCGTTCACCTATCATCACAACCTCCTCACCCTCCGTGGTTTTTAGCACCATTCGCTTAGCAGTACAATCCAAAATTGCGTTATGCTTAACAAGCCAGTCTATTCCCAGAATGAGGTCAAACTCTCCGAACGGTAACTCCATTAGATCTCTAGGAAAAATCCTACCTTGAGTTTCTAAGGGTACATCCCTATACAGTTTGTCTACCCTAACTGAGTTACCCAAAGGACTTAGTACAGATACCCCACTCACAATCTCCTTAGAGTTCACACCCAAAGACCCAGATAGGGCACATGCAACATAGGAATGAATAGATCCAATATCCACCAAAGCAGTATACGGCATGCTAGAAACTAAAAACGTACCAGTTATGACGTCAGGTGCGTCGCCCTCCTCTCGACGACGAGCTGCATACACCAACGTTGGCTGTCGAGCCTCAGCATTTCTAGCACCCCTGTAAGGCGCCCCTCGACCTCGACCATTTCCATTTTTTCCCCAACCTTATCCACGTCCTCTCGATGGTTGTGGTCCACTCCTCACGGGTTGAGCAACCCTCTGTTCAGCAACCTAAACCTGATCAGCTCTTTGAGGATAGTCCTTAACTCTATGCTCCATAGATCCGCATCAAAAATAAGCACCGGAACGTTTCCTACGCTTGCCCAAGTGTACCTTACCACAGTCTCCACAGATTGGTGGTCTAACAACATTCATCAGAACTGCTCGAACTGGTTCCTCCACTCTTGCTCTCTTAACATTCCTATTTGAACCACCCGAACCGCGAAATCACACTCCCTCTGCGGAGTAATCAGTACCTTAAGTTCATCTCTGAGTCCACCCTCGAAGCGCACGCTATGCTCATACTCCGTAGCGACTATTCCCACAGCATACCGATTTAACCTAAGAAACTCAGCCTCGTATTCTGCAACTGACTTATTTTCTTGAACCAGATTCAAGAATTCCTTCCTGCGGGCGTCCACATAACTCGCCCCAACATACTTCCCTTTAAAGGCTGTCTTCAACAGCTCTCAAGTTACCCTATCAGCTAGGGTTCCATCTCTCACAGTGAGCCACCACTGATAGGCCTCGTCTCGCAGCAGCGATACGGCTCCCTTCAGCTTCTGCTCCACAGAGTAGTCCAAGTCGTCCATAATCCATTCTATGGCCTCTAACCAATATTCTGCCACATTCGGGGCTCCACTAGATACGCCCCTAAAGATCTCCACTCCGTTAGCCCAGAGTCGTTCAGAAATAGATCCTCAAATTTCGTTGTCCGTACTTGCCCCAGCAACCCTTTCTAGAACACGAAGCATTGCCTGCGATAGAGCGTCATCCCCGGCACCACGATCATGAGACTCCACTTCCGTTGCCAGAGGTATCGGTGCATCAGCCATCGGTATATATCCCGAAGCCGAAGACCCCGCTCGAGCACTTCCTCGGCCACGTTCACGGTCTCTTCCACGAGCGGCTCTTGTACACATATCGTATTATCTGTTTTATGAATTTTATGCATTAATTCAATATTCTAGTAATTATTACAGATGTTTTATGAATCAGACTGTAATTCAGAGTTTGTTTTTGCAGAATAGAAGTCTAGCTACAGTTTCAGTCTCTTATCAAAATTTTCCCATGGTTTCAGTATCATCCTATCTAGATTATCCTAGTAGGGTTTCAGTACAGACAGATAATTCAGAAAAAATATTCAGAAAAGTTCAGAGTATTACTTACAGGCTTGAGCCAGAGATTCGGGATGCCACTTAAAGATCCAGATTTTGAAAATAGAGTTTTACAGTCTTTATAAAACTTTTATTTTCGAAAACCATTATTTTTATAAACCCATTCCACAGCCGAGTTGTTACAACTGGTCTCTGATACCACTAAATATAACACCCCAAACCTGGCCTAGACGTTATGACCGGATCCGACGTGCCACATCGAAATGTTCAAAACATTCTATATTGTTGGTTTAGAAAACTTGCTTAGAGTTTCAAAAGATACTTTCATTATAGGTTAAAGTGAATGGAAGCTGTGCACCAGGTAAGAAACCGAAAAAGATGAGGTGAGTCCATCAGACTGCTTAAGTACCAAGCTCCCTTTGAATCCAATCCTAGACATGCACACTGCCATTGCCACACTTTAACATCATGTATATTGTCAAGCAACCCATTTGATTAAGTCCATTTTAGGAAAAGTGATTAATTTTGAAAAAAATATTTTCTTTGGGGAAGCTTTGCTTGTTGTCGTGTTATTTTGAAATCAATTATTATTTTTGAAAATGCACCCTAAAGTTAATCAATTTCGACAATTAAATATAAGTAATGCCTATCTTAATAAAACATATTAAAACCATTAAAAATAATTAAGTGGCCTTATACATTAAAAAACCCAAAACCATAAACGTAAATAAAAGGTTGTCCAGTTCACCAGAAGAAAAAATGAATTTACAGAACGTGTGGCCACACCGAATCCCTCATAGCTCCAAGCCTACTATGGTTGGGGATTACCTGCGTGGATGAAAATAAAAGGGTGAGTTTGGGGAAACTTAGTGTGTAAATTAACCCAACCATAGCCTATATCAGCTCAAACCACAGAAACAGAGTAAGTTGGCCTTAGCCCAGAACGGAATTCAGAATAAAGCCCATAGGCCCATAACAGATCAGAACAGATATTACATGTTTATGCAAAACCCAACCCATATCCAATCATATGCACCCCCATACCAACCTTTCACCATGTGGGGAGACTACTCGACCCACCCAACCGCTACACGCCACAGAAATATGCAGCATGGCTACCAGAACAGATACTGTGACAGATTCACCATATACAGATAATCGTGGCAAAGCCACCAAAACAGATATATGTGGCAGAGCTACCAGATCAGATAATTGTGGCATAGCCACCAGGACGCTTCCTCCATAATATAACCCATGTCCTCATGCAACAGATATACAATTATGGCATACATCATACAGATTCAGATTATCATGCTTTTCAGACAAAATTAACCCTAGGGGTATAATGGTCATTTTGTACCTATGGGTATCATAGTAATTTTCCATACATAGGGGTATTCTAGTAACTTAACTATTTTAGGGTTTCCATGCATATCATAGCCATCTATGTACTAACAGAAACACTTACCGAGTGTTCTTACCGAATTGGGCCCGTTGGCCCATTTTCTAGATTTTGGCCCGTTAAGCCCAAAAACATCGAATTGCACGGAATCGTGCACTTTGCAGTCTTGTCACTTACATTTATAATACAAATCAAACTATTAACCTTACGAGCATTCGCACACTCGCAAGTTCTCAAAATACTGGCTTTTCGGCATTTCAGCTTTTCGACTTTTGCCGATCTAGTCTATAAGAGGGTGTTAGTTACACACCTGTTTTATGACGATTCGTTGACGAGATCCACAGATGAACTGCCTACAATTGGATTGCTAACATATTACTCCAAATGTCAAAATAAAACTACGTATTTAACCCCTTACCATATTCGACCAACCATGCTTAAAACCCTATTGCTCTTACCTTCTTGCAGAAATATGGATTAGATCCAAAGATCCAACCGAATAGTCTTCAAGTCCTTCGCTGTACGCTCCCTTTTTCACACTAATTCTTTACACATTCAAAATGAAAGAGGCATAATGCCCTTAGTCCAAACGTTACCCACCCCCTTAAGGATTTCGGCTTTTTCTTAAAACATGTATGACCAACGCAAATTACTTTAACAACTTACCTATCGTTGTTGGGCTTAAAAGAGTGCGCCTATCCACGATCCTAACTCCGATCTAGCATACTCGTGAGAAGAAACAGATTCCAACAACCCAAGTTTCGGCTTACTCCACCACAGGTTTATAGATTTCATTTTTTATAAGTAAGTAAGAGAAGTTCGGCTACCACAAGATTCGACTGTTGAAGAATATGGGAAATGGTAACAATAATGGATGTGACAAAGAAAGAAAGGTATGAGTTCGATTATGAGGAAAAGAGAAGATAGAAGAAAGAAAAGGATGATAAAAGAGGTAGTATTCAGCTATGGAGAAAACGACACAGTGAGAGGTTTTTAGGTTCAGCTAAAAGAGAAAGACAAGATGAACAAAAGAAGAGATGAGCAGAGAATTCAGTTTTATGGTTGTGAAGTTGGCACAGGTGTAGTTTTCGACTTTTGGCAAAAATAAAAGGGAAGAGAAGAGAAACCTAATTTTTGGCAGAACAAACTAAATAACCTAGTCCCGAAATACAAAAGAACTCAGCAGCCCCTAGACTAGATGCCGAAATTCCCAACATATGGTAACCTAGGCGAATGTGCAATTGCAGAGTCCCCTATATGGCCAACTCCTACATCCTACCCAGATTCCTTGATTTTCTCCCCTTATCCCTCCTTTACTCAATCCCCTAAACAACTCCAACTCCTCATGACAGTCTTTTACTTGAGTTCCATTACTTACCATTCCTACTCATAAAAATAATTCCTTTGATTATGCTCTCATAGTGACTTGAACCTTGGTTCTCCCTAGCATCCACACGCCACTTTTATAGCCTTCCCAATGGCGTGACATGCCACTTTGCCAGATGATTCCTTGCGTTTTATTTTACCCAATTAATACTTAAAAGCCTAGTTTACCAGAACCTTTTTTTCTTATGAAAATAAAATTAATTAAAATTACCGGGTTTTAACTTAAGCTTGGGCCCTCCAGAGGCCCACTAACATAATCAAACCTATGCCAAGCACATAGAACATAGAAATTTTAAATTTTGCCAAAATTCACAGAATTCCTAAAAATTAGGGCGTTACATACTTAGCATATTTATGAATGTTTACTATTAGATTTGTGGATTTTGGTGCTCTTAATCAAGTTATTTCATGTTTTGTACTCAGGAAAGCACCAAGAGTCAAAAGGAGCCAAAAACGAGCGTAAAAGAGACAAAAAGGACCAAATCAAGAAGATCACACGGCCTAGGCCTTGCCACAGGGGCTGCTCACACGCTCGTGTCTGTCGAGGGTGTCGTCTAAGGATTTCACGATTCACACGGCCTGGCCATTGACCCACACGGCCGTGTGAAATTTAGCGAAACAAACATAGCCTGGTAAACACGTCAGACGGCCGTGGCACACGGGTGTGTCCCTTTTTCAAAGAGTTGTATTTTACACGGAAAAAGGATACTTAGGGAAGAAGAAAGCCAATCAAAAGCCTATAAAAACACCCTAAGTATGACCTACTAAGGGGGACTTTTTCGACGCTTCTAGAACCTTTCTGGAACATAGAACCACACGCCAGGAATTACTTGAAGGAATCCAGACGAGTCATCCCAAAAAGCCGGAGTTACTCCAAAAAGCCAGACGAGTCAGGGGTTTTAGAGTTTTCTTTATGTTTTGTTATTTTCATACTTTTAAGATGTACTCTTATTTCATTATGAACTAAACCCCTTCGATACCTAAGGGGGATGAAACCTATGATGGATCTTGTTATTCTAATCTGAACTATATGATAAATACTTGATTTGTTCTTAATTATGCATTTCTAATGCTTGAGTTAATATTCCGGGTATTGACTCATGATTTAATGTGCTTATGCAGAGGAGGAATAGACCCTGCCTAAGAGTAGATTTGGCATAATTAAGCAGAGTTGATCGAACGCCTAGAGATAGGGTTATGAGATTTTGCAGATTAGGGTGAAACCTAATATGGGAGTCCATAGATCGATTTACTGCTTCCCTAAGGGTTTTAATTAGAAAGAGATTTCAATTAATTCAACTGAGGGTTAGGCGTTATTAGTCTCGAAAGAGATAATAATATAGGTTAGGGAGTCTCAAGGATCAAGTCAAGTGAATAAATCGTCTAGTTCAGAGTCAGATAACAAGTGAAATCTAGGTGGATTCCTCCTTAGGTGTTGTCTTTATCAATTACTTTTCTTCAAGTATTTTCCAAATCTTCTCTTCGCTTTAATTAAATTAGTTAATTAGTTTAGATAATTAGTTTAATAAACAAACCCTTTTTATTCCTAGGCTAGATAATAAAAAGATAGTTATTACTAGTACTTTTGGCTCCCTTGGGTATGATATCTCGGTCTTCCCATTACTATACTATTGTTCGATAGGTGCGCTTGCCTTTTCGTCATGATAATAGTTAGTCTAGGTTTGATCTTCATTATAAATATTTATTACTTGTTACGAATCACGAGATCAATGGTTCAACACAATAACAAACCGAAAGCCGAAAGGGAAACAGTGACATTGAGGGCTTACCTTACAGTATTCGGCCAAACACAAAACACTTGAGTGAGAGAAGAGAACCAAGTGTCTCACTCAACTAATCCCCAAAGTCACCAACCGTAAACAAAACAAAGAACTAAGATGAGATTCAGCCAAGATATGGATATAAGGAGGGACAGAGAGTTATGAGGCGATGATAACTTACCAAAATCCAGCCATAGTAAATAGTTGAGGAAAAAGAGAATGAGATCGAGAGAGCACGGTATAGTTAGGCTATAGAGAAAGAGGTATTCGATTTAGAAAAGAGGAGGAGAAGAAATGTCAATTTGGCAGAGAGAAAAATGGGAAGAAAGGAGGAAGAAAAGTTTCAATTTCGGCACTTACTAACTTGTATTCGAAAAACGATCGAGGAATAAAGTTGAGAAGAAAAAAGACCTGAATGGTCAAAAACACCATAGCTACCAAAATTGCACAAACAAAAAAAAAAAAAGAAGAAAAGAGCAAATTCCGAAACTAAATGACTAATACCCATTTGGCACTAAGTGGCATGACCGAATGGGTACCCCCAACTCCCAATTCGGCTACACTCCTCTCACACTTCAAACTCCTTGAAAATCTCTACAAATCTCTCACCTTATCCCTCTTAGAGATCTTCCATAACAACCACTAAGACCAGTTCAAACTCTCACTCAGTAGAGTTCGAAACCACTTCAAATTCTTGCCGTCCCAAGTAGCAAAATAATCATCCCTTGCCTGCCATGGGATTCGAACCCAAGCCTCCTCAGTTGCCAAGTCATGCCACTTGCCACCAAGCCACAAGGCTTTTTGTGTCATCAATCAAACACGATTATTCATAAAGCCTAGGTGCCAGTGTCCAGGTCCTTTTAAGAACAAAAACAAAAATTCTGCAAAAGCCAGAGCTTGAACCCAGGACTTCCTAGACACCCCTAAACACGCCCAAATCACTTAGCCATCACACCAAACATGCAATTTTACCAAACCATGCAAAACTAAAGATCCTCTATTTTTGGGGCGTTACAACTCTACCCCCCTTAAAGAAATTTTGACCTCAAAATTACCTAGTCAGAAAAGGTGAGGGTATTTCTGACGCATCGCCTCCTTAGGCTCCCATGTGGCTTCCTCTGAACTATGATTAGGCCAAAGCACTTTGACTAGAGGAATAGATTTGTTTCTTAGCACTTTAACGTCACAATCCAATATCTGCATTGGTTCTTCCTTGATAGTCAAATCAGGCCTAACCTCGATTTCCTCGACCGGCACTATGTGCGAGGGATCATAACGGTATCACCTCAGCATTTAACCTTGAAATACATCGTGAATCCTATCCAACTCTAGAGGCAATTCAAGTTGATAAGCGACCGATCCCACAAGCTTACGTATTCGGTAAGGCCCAATAAACCTAGGGTTAAGCTTGCCTTTTCGCCCAAACCTCAAAATTTTTTTCCATGGTGAGACTTTAAGAAAGACATAATCCCCCACAGAGTACTCAATCTCTTTAAACTTTAAATCTACATATGAATTTTGTCTATTAGATGCTTTCTTTAACCGGTCTTGAATCAGTTTTACCATGTTTTCAGTATCAGAAATTAATTCTGGCCCTAGAATTCACCGCTCACCCAGCTCAGTCCAATAGGTAGGAGTACGACACTTATGACGATATAACGCCTCGTATGGTGCCATTTGAATACTGGACTGGTAGTTGTTATTATACGCAAACTTTTCCAGCGGCAAATAGTCCTCCCAGCTGCGTCTGAAATCAATTACACAACTTCTTAACATATCTTCCAGTATCTAAATCACCCTCTCTGACTACCCATCTGTCTGAGGGTGGAACGCAGTGCTAAAATCCAATCTTGTACCCAAAGCCTCATGTAACTTCTTCCAGAATCGAGATGTGAATCTAGGATCTCTATCAGATATGATAGAAACCAGTACACCATGCAATCTTACAATCTCAGCCACATACAACTTAGCCAACTTTTGCAACGAATAATTAGTGCGGACCAGTATAAAATGGGCAGATTTAGTCAATCGTTACACAATCACTCATACTGAATCCTTTTTAGTAGGCGTCAAGGGTAGCCTACTCACAAAATCCATGGTTACCCTCTCCCACTTCCAGAGTGGAATTTTGACTGGCCGCAATAACCCAGAAGGTAGTTAATGCTCAGCCTTAACTTGCTGGCATGTCAGGCACTTACATAATCAGTAACTTCGTGTTTCAACCCTGGCCACCAGTATAGCTCACGAAGATCTCGGTATAGCTTATTTCCACCTGGATGCATAGCATATGGGCTACTATGTGCCTTTTACAGTATAGACTGCCTTAGATCAGTCTCCCTCAGTATACAGACTCTCTCACGAAAACATAGTACTCCTTCACTATTCAGCCCAAATTCCATAGTCTCACCATTCTCAACTTGTCTAAAATGAGAAACTAACGACTCATCTAACAATTGTTTCTACTTAATTTGATTAGACCAAATCGGTCTCACTTGCAGTTCCGCTAACAAGCTACCATCATCAAACAAGCTGAGACAAGCAAACATTGCTCTCAAATCAGATACAACACTATAGCTTAGTGCATCAGCTACCACATTAGTTTTACCAGGGTGGTACTCAATTGAACAATCATAATCTTTAAGCAACTCAATCCACCTTTGTTCCCTAAGGTTCAATTCCTTCTGGGTAAGGAGGTACTTGAGGCTTTTATGATCTGTATAAATAATAGTCTTTTCACCGTATAAGTAATGCCGCCAAATCTTTAGTGCTAAAACCACCGCAGCTAACTTCAAATCATGAGTGGGGTAATTCGCCTCATGAGGCTTAAGCTAACGAGACACGTAAGCGACCACCTTACCCTCTTGCATCAATACACAACCCAATCCAATGTGCAACGCATCATTGGAGATAATAAATTCCTTCCCAGACTCTGGCTGTATCAAAATAGGGGCATCAGTCAGAACGTTCTTCAGTTTCTCAAAACTCTCTAGTTGTTTAACAGTCTAGTTGAACGGTACCCCTTTATGCAGCAACTTGGTCAAAGGTGTAGCAATCAATGAAAACCCCTCAACAAAACATCTGTAATACCCAGCCAGACCTAGAAAGCTTCAAATCTTAGATATAGTCTTTGGTGGTTTCCAATCTAATACGACTTTAATTTTTCGAGGATCAACCCTAATCCCCTCAGAAGACACCATGTGACCTAGAAATGTCACCTCTCGTAGCCAGAACTCACACTTGCTGAATTTTGCGTACAGTAACTTCTCCCTCAGAATTTATAGAACAATTCAAAGATGTGCATCATGATCCTCCTCGGTTCTCGAATACACCAGAATATCGTCTATGAACACTACTACGAACCGATCCAGATAGGGTTGAAATACTCAGTTCATCATATCCATGAAAGCAGCTAGTGCATTTGCCAACCCAAACGGTATCACTAGGAACTCGTAGTGACCATAATGAGTCCTAAACGCTGTCTTATACACATCAGCTTCCTTAACCTTTAGCTGATGGTACCCAGATCGAAGATCTATTTTGGAGAACACCACAGCTCCTCGCAACTGATCAAATAGATCATCTATCCTCGGTAAAGGGTACTTGTTCTTGATAGTCAGTTTGTTCAGTTGACGATAATCAATACAAATGCTCATAGATCCATCCTTCTTCTTCATGAATAACACTGGTGCTCCCATGGAGACACACTCAGTCGAATGAATCCTCGGTCTAATAGCTCTTGTATTTGAGCTTTTAACTCTACCAGCTCCTTCAGTGCCATCCTATAAGGGGCGATAGACACCAAAGCTGTTCCAGGTAGGAGCTCAATACCGAATTCGACCTTATGGTCTGGAGGTAACCCAAGAAGCTCTTCAGGAAATACATCTGGAAATTCCTTAACAATTCTAACATCTTCAACAAAAGGACCTTTAGAATCAGAAATGCTGACATAAGCTAAAAATGCTTCGCAACCCTTGCGAACCAATTTCTCAGCCCTTAACTCTGAGATTACATTAGACAGATAATCCCTTCACTCTTTTATCACGACCACCTCCTCACCCTCAGTAGTCCTCAACAACATACGCTTAGCAGCATAATCCAAACTCGCATAGTGTTTCACCAGCCAATCCATACCCAATATAAGGTCGAATTCACCAAACGGTAATTTCATCAAATCTGCCAAAAAGATTACTCCTTGAACCTCTAGGGGCACATCTCAAAATAACTTATTTACCCTAGCCGACTGTCTCAGTGGACTTAACATAGTCATCTCACTAGCAATATTTTCAAACGGAATACTCAACATTCCAGACATGGTGCATACAACATACAAGTGTGTAGACCCAATATCAATTAAGGAACTGTATGGTACATTATAAATTATGAATGTACCAATTATGACGTTAGGAGCGTCACCATTCTCTCGACCCTGTCCAAACCCGTTTCCATCTCTGGCCTGACCACGGCCTCTAGGTGGCTGTTGACCACCTCTCACAGGCTGAACATGACCCTGTCCTGTAGCTTGCATCTGAGTAGGCCTCTGAGTACAGTTCCTAACCTGATGATCCATAGACCCACATCTAAAGCACGACCTAGTTCATTTCGAGCACTCACCTTGGTGAGCTCTCCCACAATAAACGCAAGGTTGCGATCTAGCAGCAACAACAGAACCCTAGCTCGGACTGGCCCATCAAATCTAGGCTTCTTCTTAGGCTAATAAAAGAGCTTAAGGGCCCAAAATTCCTCTTATTTATGCCCCTATCTTTTTCAAGGTTTTAGCGCTCTGAGCGCTTTACATTCTCGGTAATTTTTTCCTTTTCAACAAGGGCAGCAAAGTCTCGCTCCCTCTGTGAAGCTATCAACACATGCAACTCATCCCAGAACCTATCCTCGAATCGCACACAGTGTTCATACTCGATTGTGACTATCCCACGAGCATAGCGACTCAACCGCAGAAACTCTGTGTCGTACTCTACCATAGTCTTGTTCCCTTAGGTCAAGTTCAGAAATTCCTTCCTTCGGGCTTCCACATAACTTGCGCCCACATACTTTCCTTGAAAGGCCACCTTGAAGAAGTCCCATGTCAAACGGTCAGCCTTCGTACCTTCTCTTACAGTGAGCCACCATTGGTAGGCCTCATCTCGCAATAAAAACACTGCTCCTTTTAACTTTTGTTCCACAGTACAATCAAGGTCATCCATTATTCGTTCGATAGCCTCTAACCAGTATTTCACCACATTCGGGGTCACACCAGAAACACCCCTGAAGATTTTCGCTCTATTAGATCGGAGTCACTCAAAAATTGACCCTCGGCCTACTGATTCCGTACTCACTCCAGCAACACTTTCAAGAACCCATAACATTACTTGGGATAGAACATCATCCCCAACTGCTCGATGATGAGACCCTGTCTCAGTTACTAGTGAGGTTGGTGCATCCCTAACAGGCATGTGACCCGATACTAAAGACACAGCTCTAGCACTTCCTCGGCCTCTACCACGGCCTCGTGTACCCCTTCCGCGAGTACCTCTAGTGCTCATATCGATATACGCTTAATCTAAATTTAGAAGTTTTATGTTATTAGTTTATAATTCCAGTAATTATTAATGGATATTTTATGATAAACGGTATTTAAAGTTTTTTTTCATAGATCGAGATCACACTACAGTTTTCAGTCTTCTACAGTCTCAGTTTCCTCTAACTAAATAGTTTTAGTGTAGTCCTACTACCTATGGTAGTCCCTCAGTAATACATTTCAGTCTATAACAATAAACGGTGTTAGAAAACTTACAAATTTGGTGCCGGAGACTCAGTGTGCTATGCTTCCAGTAATGTCGTTTCAAAACATTTCAAGTTCCTTTGAAATCATCTTTTCCAAAACCAAATTTTAGGAAAACTTTTCAAAACTCCAATTTTGAGAAAAATTTTTAGAAACCCATTCTATAGCCGAGTTTTGTAACTTGACTCTGATACCACTAAATGTAACACCCCAAACTTGGCCTAGATGTTACGACCGAATCTGACGTGTCACATCAAACTGCCTTCTAAAACTTGAACTTGTTGGTGAAAAACCATTTTTAAGTTAAACCCATTTAGTTTCTATTGCTTGAGAAAACTCGGTAAATTCCATTATTACAACTATAATTAACTTCTCAAAATGTTTGTTATCATTTATTTCTTAATCCGATTAAAAACGCGGAAGCTTTTTTAGTTGAAAACCTTAAGGTTAAAAATGCATGTTTTTCTTTGAAACCATTATTATTTTGAAAACTCAATGTTCCTACTCTAGCAGTTAAAAATACGAAATAAAAAACCAATAAAAGTTAAAAATTCCTCAAATGGCCTTATTACATAATTAAAACCCAAGTATAAAATCTTTGAATAAATTGAGTCATAATCAAATCATCGGCAATCATGTGGCCACCTCTGAGTCCCTCGCGGCCCCAAATCGTCTAAGGTTAGGATTACTTGCACAGCTAAAAGAAAGGGTGAGTTTACGAAAACTCAATGTGTAATCCCCTATCCGTCAAATAGTAAACAGTGCATACAGTAACGTTCTTGGCCTGAACCCTATTCAGTAACAGTACAATCTGGGCCTTAGCCTTAGACAATGATAGTGTGGGCCTAAGCCCAAAACAATATTAGTACAGTACAGGTATGCAACCCATCCCATCCCAATCCAACCAACACATCACCCGTACCAGCCAACACACCATGTGGGAATTAAATTAACTCACCCAGCCAACACACCAATACCTCAGCGAAGTTGCTAATAATAGTAAATGTGGCATAGCCACTAATATCAGAATACGTGACAAAGTCACCATAACAGTAAAAATGTGGCAAAGCCACTAGTATAGTACTTCCTCTAAATCAATATCCCAAACCCAATACAGAATGTCATGTCATAATATTACGTGTATGCAAGGTTTCATACTCAGATACAGTCATACATATATCATACACTCATCAATCATCCTACCTCTAGGGTATAATGGTCATTTCCATCCATTAGGGGTAAAATAGTAATTTACCCCTTTAGGGGTATTTTAGTCATTTCACTAATTTTGGGGTCTCAGAAGGTCTACCGTCGCCTAGAGTAACTTAGGTAACAAATATGGCCAAAACAGTGTAAATGGGCCTAAAGCCCATCACTAAGCCCAAATGGGCCCACACGCTCGTGTGGCCCATTTAGCCCAAATTCAGTCGTGACTATGCATTCACTATAGCCCACTCCATTACTTGCCACTTACCATAAATTTTATCTGTGTGTGGCCCACGAGCCCATTGGGCCCATCTTGGCCCAACAAGGCCTATAATGACCCAAGCCCACGAGAATGCTCGTGGCGGCCTCTACAGTCTATCACCTATAATTTGGGGGCTCAATTTACCACACGAGCATTCGCAAGCTCGTGAGGCCTCGAATATCGAAGTGCTGGCTTTTCGGCTTTTCGGCTTTTACTGATTCACAGTTACATAGTGGTGTGAATAGACACCTGATGTGATTGGAATCAATCCCTACTCCAAACACTCCTATGCCCCAAAAGCTTCAATAGCTACACCCTTGATCCTTAAGAAATGGTTAATCGCCTTTGATCGCTACCTACACAAACGATGCCACCATCTTATAACAGACTCGTATTCGAAGTATAATAACATCCCCAACTAAAACTCACTTACCACACAACTAAACAGGGTAAAGATTACTGCAGTGGCACACACCAAAACATGAATAGAAATGATCTGAAAGGTAGATAGAAGAGAGTAGTCGACAATAAGAGAGAAGTTAGTAGATGGTTCAACACAGTAACAAACTGAAAGCCAAAAGGGAAACAGTGAAATTGAAGGCTTACCTTACAGTATTCGACCAAACAAAAAACACTTGACTGAGAGAAGAGAACCGAGCGTCTCACTCAACTGATCACTACACTCACCAACCGAAAAGAAAACAAAGAACCAAGATGAGATTCGACCAAGATATGAATATAAGGAGGGATAGAGAGTTATGAGGCGATGATAACTTACCAAAATTCAGCCACAGTAAATAGTTGAGGAAGAGAAGAACGAGATCGAGGGAGAAAGGCAAGGTTCGGCTATAGAGAAAGAAGTATTCAGTTTAGAAAAGAGGAGGAGAAGAAATGCCAATTCAGCAGAGAGAAAAATAGAAAGAAAGGAGGAAGAAAAGTTTCAATTTTGGCAGCTACTAACTTGTATTCGGCGACACGATCAAGGAATACAGTTGAGAAGAGAAAAGGCCCGAATGGTCAAAAACACCACAGCTACCAAAATTGCACAAACCAAAAAAAAAAGAAAAGAGCAAATGCTGAAACTAAATGACTAATACCCATTTGGCACTAAGTGGCATGACCGAATAGGTACCCCCAACTCCCAATTCGGCTACACTTCTCTCACACTTTAAACTCCTTGAAAATCTCCACGAATCTCTCCCCCTATCATTCCTAGATATCCTTCATAACAACCACCAAGACCAGTTCAGACTCTCACTCAGCAGAGTTTGAAACCACTTCAAACTCTTGCATTCCCAAGTAGCAAAATAATCATCCCTTGCCTACCATGGGATTCAAACCCAAGCCTCCTTAGTTGCCAAGTCACGCCACTTGCCACCAAGCCACAAGGTTTTTTTTGTCATCAATCAAACACGATTATTCATAAAGCCTAGGTTCCAGTGTCCAGGTTCTTTTAAGAGCAAAAATAAAAATTTTACAAAAGACGGAGTTTGAACCCAAGACTTCCTAGACACCCCCAAACATGCCAAAATCACTTAGCCACCACACCAAACATGCAATTTGTGCCAAAGCATGCAAAATTAAAGATCTTATATTTTTGGGGCGTTACGTAGCATATCAACTTGCTTTACCGTTAGAACTTGAAAAGATCCATAATGTCTTTCATGTTTCTATGCTACGTCGATACAGATCCAATCCGCCGCATGTGATCTTTCCGATAAATGTTGAAATTCGGTCTGATATGTCATATAACGAAGAACCGATCAAGATTCTGGCTCGTGAAATCAAAGAGTTGAGAAATAAAGGCATAGCTCTAGTAAAAGTTCTCTGGAGTAAACACGAGATAGAGGAAGCTACATGGGAACCCGAGGAAGCTATGCAAAAATAGTATCCTAACCTATTTATCGGTAAGATTTTTGGGGACAAAAATCCCGAAGGGGGGAGAGTTGTAACAGCCCATTTTTAGGTCAAACCGGAACAGTGGTTTTGGGACCACAAGTCCAAAGTCAAAATATTTATTTTAATATTTTAATAAGGTTTGCAGCATGATAGAATTATTATGTGAAATTTTCATTAAGAAAGTTTACTGTTTAAATGCTTAATTCGGTAAAAAGGACTAAATCGTGTAAAAGTTGAATTCTATTGTTTAAAAGTATCAAATAGCTATGCTTTATTAATATGGAAGTCCTTGTTTTGTAAATATTCTATTTATAATGCAAGTGGACATTCTTGGACATTGTTTAAGTGATTCATAAGTTATAATTATAAGGTTAATATAGTAACTTATGTATTAAGTGAATAATAATAATAAAACAAAATCAAAATCATGTTAATTCATTCATCATCTTGCCAAAATTGAGAAAAAAATAAGGGTTTGAAGCTTCCATGGTTTCGACACACTCTTAGTTAGATTAAGGTACGATTTTAGCTCGATTTTTAATGATTTTTATGTTTTTGAGCTCGTTGCAGCTTAATCTAGCTAGCCTGTGGCTTTGTTTTTGAAACTGTTATAGATTTTGAATGATGCCATTGTTGAATGCTTGATTATTTAAATGTTTAATGATAGATTATGAAGGTTTAATGATAGATATACAAGTTTTGTTAAGTCATTTTTGACAAAAATGTTAAATAGGGATTGAATTGTGAAAATGTCAAATGTGGTAGTTAAAAGTGTGAAATAATGAAAGATATGGGCTATTAGTGGCGTATAGTAAATTCGACTATCATGGGTTATGGCCTAATTGTGCAATTTTGCATTTTTATGTGTTAAGGACTAAATTTCAAAGTAGTAAAAAATCTAGGGGTAAAATTGTAAATTATCCAAAATGAATGTTTTAGGCTAAATTTAATTGAATGAAAGTTTGAATGAGTAAATTTGATATTATATAGATCAAGATAAGCAAATACTAGAACTAGATCGGGGAAAACGAAAAGTGGACGATTAACTGATAGTTTAATCCGAGGATACGAGGTAAGTTCGTATAATTAGAATTGAACTTTTATATAATTGAAAATATTTAAAATGAATATTTGTGATTGAGTAATTGATGTACTTGAAATATAAATGGTTCATTGATATAGTTACGGAGCCTCGTTTGAACTGTTTGAATTCATTAGATACTAGTGGCTTGTCACTAGGGTTACCAATTTGGTTGTGCTCCTACATTTGTTGCAGACTCACCACAAATCGTATGAGCTTACCGATATATCAGCTTATAAAAGCTTACTATTTTCAACTCATTGGAGCTTATCGTTTTAGCTCAATAGAGCATACCGTTTCAGCTCAATAGAGCTTACTGTTCATTAGCTCGGGGGGAGCTTACCGATCATGGCTCGAAAGAGCATAAGTGATAATGAATTGACGGATTACTGATGTTATTCACCCGAGTATTTGAATTTCTAATAGGTTCAATGGGCACAAATACTGTTTATACGGATGAGTTACGGTTTATAGATGTTACTAATGTTATATATGATATATGAATTTGGAATGATGCAAAGTATTGTATTAATGGATGGTTTCATGTATTTTTTAAGTGACTAACATGTGATGAATACTTGTGATTAGGTATTTGTTAATTGAATTGGTTGCACTTTATGTATTACTTTGATTATGTATAAATGGTAAGTTTAATTCTGAATTATACGGGCTTACTAAGCTGTAAAGCTTACTCTATTTCTTTTTCTATGTTTTATAGAGGTTCGTTAGCTCGCTCGTTTCGGACAAGTCAGAGTTGCACATCACACTATCCAATTCCCAATTGGTACCTTTGAGCTTGTGGATCTTTGTAAATATGGCATGTATAGGCTAGTTTAAGAGATGATAGTTATGTTGCTTAATATCATGACTTTGGTATGTTTTTGTGTATAAGTTAAGCCATGTGATTTGGCTTATTTTGGTACTATGTTTTGGTTGAATTCAATGTTCAATTATGGTATGTTTTGGCAAGGTATTGATGGAATGAAACTATGTAAATGAAGTCTTGATATGTAGTTGTTAAATGAATGGATTATGCATAATGTTAAATAGGTATTTGGGTATGAAATTGTTAGGTTTTGATATGGCAAATGATGTGTATTGAAATGGTTATTTTGGCTGCCTATTGAGTTGTAAAAATGTGGTTATTTATGCTTGTGAAATTTTGTGTTGTAAGGTGGCAAAATGGCTTTGCAAATAGCCTATTTTTGTCCACACGGGCAGAGACATGGGCGTGTGTCTCAGCCGTATGTGACACACGGTCATGCTGCACGGCCGTGTCTCCCTAAGGGTACCCTTTCGAAATAAGTCAGTTTACCCTACAGTTTTGACATGGCCTGATACATGAGCGTGTGTGGCCATTTCGAAGGGCACACGGGCTAGACACATGGGCGTGTGATTGGCCATGTGACCCAAGTCAGTATACTCTCTAGTTTTCACACAGGTGTGTCCTCGGCCGTGTGACACAAGTCAGTATGTATGCCCTATTTTCACACGGTTTAAGACACGACCGTGTCTATTAGCCGTGTGAGGCACACGGCCTGTTCACACGGTTGTGTGACATTTGAAATGTTGAAATTTTTCTAAGTTTCCAAAATTTTAATATGTTATAGATTTAGTCTTGAATGCATGTTTAAAGCTTTGTAAGCTAGATTTAAGTACATATTGAATGTGAATGAATGTTATTGACTGAAATAAGATGTTTTGGGGATAAATGATTGTTTTGAATTGAGTTACAAATCCGAAAATGCCTCTTAGCCTATTCCGGCGATGGTTACGAGTTAGGGGTGTTACAATAAAGTAAAGTGAGTCTGCAATTCTCCGAGCCATATGTAAGTATTGAGAAAAATAAGGCTAATGGCTCATCAATTTGTATTATCGCCAGGACTTGAAGAGATTCATAATGTATTTCTTATATCTATGATGCGACAATTCAAATGAGACCCTTGGTTTATTATATCTCTTTTATAAGTTGAGAAACGAGCCGTTATGTCGTATAACGAAGTTCAGACTAGAATCTTAGCTATAGAGTTCAAAGAGTTGAGAAATCTGAGACTATGTGGGAATTCTGATAAGGCTATGAGAAAACAAATCTTTAATCTATTCTCTGATAAGATTTTCGGGGATGAAAATCCCTAAGGGGGAGAGTTATAACAGCCCTTTTAAGGTTAATCGAAATAGTGATTTTGAGACCACAATCTGAAGTCAAAATATTTATTTTATTATTTTAATAACGTTTACAGTATGATAGAATGTTCGTGTGAAAATTTTGTAAAGAAATTTTACTGTTTGAGTGGTTAATTCGGTAAAAAGGACTGAATCGCGTAAAGCATAAAAGTTGCGTTCTATAAGCTAAAGGAGTCAAATATCTATAGAACTTAAATATATAGGTTATTATGTGGCAAATAGCCCATTTATGAGATAGTGGATGATAGTGGAGTGGCAATTGGTGTAATTACTAATGTTTTTAAAGGTTAATTAAGTAAATAGTTAATAAAGGTTAATATTAAAAAAAAAAGCCAAATATCATCATCTTTCATCCATTTACAACCGAATATAAGGTTTATAATAGCCATGGATGATCTTGATATTCGGCCATGGTGTTTTTGCTTAAATAAGTATGGTTTTAGCTCCGTTTTTAATAATTTCTACGTTCTTAATATTGTTGCAGCTTAGTCTAGCTAGCCCAGGGACTAATTTGAGAAACTATTATAGATTTTATGAGATTCCATTGATGAATATTCATGCTTCTTGATTATTTTTGATGAAATATGGAAGTTAGATGATAGTTTTACATATTTTACAAGGTGATTTTGAGTAAAAATGCAAATTATGGGCTAATTTGTGAAATTATGAAATTATGTGGTTAAAAGTGTAATTATTTGAAAAATGTGGGTTGCTAAGGCAATAAGAAGAATTCGACTAAGCATGGGTAGGATGAAATTGCATGAAATTGTGATTTTATGTGATAAGGACTAAATTGCAAGAGTGTGAAATAAAAGGGTCAAAAGTGTAATTTTGCCAAAATGTGTAAATTGTGTTAAATTGAACAAATTAATGATTAAATAAGTAAATTTTGTTATTATATAGATTGAGAAAAATGAGATTCAGATCTAGAATGGGAGAAAACAAAGTATCAAATTAGTCGATTTGTTCTGTCGTTTTAATGATCAAAGTAAATTCATATGCAATAAGAATTATTATATTTATGCTTTTAATGCTTTGATATCATATAAATTGTATATATGTGACTATTGTTATGTTTGATGACATATCAGCTAAATTTGGCACTTAGTGTGCGGTTCACTATAGCTTCGACTAAATTTGGCACTTAGTGTGCGATTTGAGATAGCTTCGGCTATGTACAGCACTTAGTGTATGGGACACCAAATATCGCACTTAGTGTGCGAAATATTGAGAATGGCACTTAGTGTATGAGATATTGAGAATGGCACTTAGTGTGTGAAATATCGAATGGTTCAACGGGCATAGTCAAAACGAGAATTAAAGTACGGTCGAAATAAGTAATACAAGTACATACAGAACTTATTTGGGAATCGAATGAAATTAAATTGGTGAGTTCATATTGTATTATGTATATTAAATAAGAAAGAATTGATTATAAGTATGTCTCATGTCAAAATGTGTTTATTTGAAAGAATTGATTATAAGTATGTCTCATGTCAAAATGTGTTTATTTGACTATAATAAAGTATATATTGAAATATTATGTGAGGTATGAAAAATAGTTGTTTAAACTAAATATACATATGGCAATCGACTAATAAGACCATAACCGGGTTATGGCACTTGAAAGAAAGACCAGAGTAAGGCCTTAGCAATGTATGTTTAAGACCATAGTTGAACTATGGCATCGAAAAATTGATGAATTTGTATCATAAGTGCTTATAAACTAGAGAGGTTTGATAAGAGTATGGGTGATAAATAGAAAGGTATCAGTACAATTACATACAGAAAACTACTCAAGTTTCGAGTTATATGAAGTTGAGAACTTGCGAATGAGGACATGAATAATTTGATGTTAGCTCATGAATTGATGCTTTAAATATTAATGATTTATCTATTTCGAATTGCTATATGAATGCTGTGATCATTTTAAGCTCACATAGGAACTTACTAAGCTGTGAATCTTACTTTGTGTTATTTTTCTATGTTTTTTAGTGTTTCGGACATTCGTTCAGGTTAAAAGTCAACGAAGATCACATCACACTATCCGGCTATGGTCTTTTGTTTTATCGGTATTTTTACACTTTGTGGCTTGGTTATATGGGATGTATAGGCTATGGTCTTTTGTTATGGTTGTTAAAAATGTATATGGTCATTTGAAATGACTTATTAATGATTTTGGTTGATGGTTATAATGTGGCATTATGATTTGGCATGGTTGGTATAAAATATGTAATTGGCTTATGATAGGTATTTGTGGTTTGGTTTGGAATGAAAATATGGTAATAAGGTGGTTGAAGAAATGTCATGTATTAGTATGAGTTTGAGATGATTCTTTGATAAGCTTTGGTTTGGTTATATGTTGAATGATATGGTTGGTTATTTAGTTAGAATTTGAGATATATGAAAAATGTTAAAGAGGATAAATGATTCATGTTAGTTTTGGTATGTGTTTTGATTAAGAAATGGTTGAGACTTGATAAGTGAAATGTAATGATTCAATATGGTATGATTTATGTTGGAAATGGTCACTTTTGGTTGTTTATTTGGTTGTATATTTGGTACCAACTGGATGCCTTAGGATGCATGTGACTTAAGTGGGAAAAGTAGCATATAACAAGCCTATTTTCGTGCCACACGGTTGAGCACACGGGCGTGTGACTCGACCGTGTGACCCCTAATGCTTAATTAAAACAAGTCAATGAGTTACATAGCATAGACACTCGGGCGTGTCTATTGGCCATGTGAGGCACACGGGCTGGCACATGGGTGTATGGCCGGCCGTGTGACCCAAGTCAGTATGTATGCCCTGCTTTCACACGGCCTGTGACACAGGCGTGTCAGGTGGCCGTGTGAGGCACACGGCCTGTTCACACGGGCGCGTAACCCTTAAATGTTTGGAAAATTTTATAAGTTTCTCAAAGTTTGCATATGTTATCGGTTTAGTCTCGAACCACTTCTAAGCATGTTTTAAGGTCTCGAAGAGCCTTATAAGGTTCAATGTGAATGGATTTGGATTATGAATGTATAAATGTATGATATATGTTGTGGTTGATCGATAATGGCTCGTAATCCTATTCCGGCTACGAATACAGGTTAGTGGTTTACAAACACTAGTGCCTTTGTCAATAATGCTTTCAACAGCTCGAAGCTCTACTGACTCTTTTCTGACCACTCAAATTTAACATCTTTTTGAAGCAATCGTGTCATCGGAGTTGCAATCATTGAGAAGCCTTTTACAAATCGTCTATAATAACCAGCTAGTCCCAGAAAACTATGGACTTTAGATACATTTCTCTTCTAATCTATAATCGTAGAAATTTTACTCGGGTTAACTAGAATACCCACGACTGAAACTATATGTCCTAGAAAACCAACCTCTCGTAGCCAAAACTCACATTTGCTGAACTTTGCAAACAACTGTTTATCTCTCAAAGTTTGTAACACGATTCCCAATAATCGACATGTTAGATTCATCATGAGAGTAAATCAAAATGTTATCAATAAATATAACTACGAATCGGTCTAATTACAGCCTGAAAATCTGATTCATCAAGTCTATAAAAACAACAGGTGCATTTGTTAGTCCGAAAGGCATAACAAGAAATTTGTAGTGTCCGTACCTTGTTCTAAATGCAGTCTTTGGCACATTGATTCTTTAACTCGTAAATAGTAATAACCCGATCTCAAATCAATTTTCAAAAATACTGTTGCCCCTTTTAACTGATCAAAAAAATCATCTATTTGTAGCAATGGGTATTTATTCTTGATTGTCACTTTGTTGAGATGTTGATAGTCTATACACATTCTCATCGTGCCATCTTTCTTTTTCACAAATAACACTGGTACACCCCAAGGAGAGAAACTCAGTTTAACAAAACCTCTATTTGTCAACTCTTGCAATTGAGCTTTCAATTCTTTTAACTCTGTCGGAGCTATTCTGTATAGAGCTATTGATATTGGCGTTGTTCCCGGTACTAATTAAATACCAAACTCAACCTCTCTGATAGGTGGTAAACCCGGTAATTGTTCGGGAAATACATTTGGATATTCACACACAACTGGTACTAATTCAATCTTTGTTTCAGACACTTTTGTATCCAGTATGTATGCAAGATATGCATCACAACCCCTTTTCATACATTTTTGAGCTAACATAGACGATATCACAGTAGGTAACTCACTCGAATCATCAGACTGAATCTGAAGAATTTCACCATTCTGACATTTCAATTCGATAATCTTTCATCTACAATTCACAACTGCATCATGCATCGTTAGCCAATCCATACCCAAAATCCATCAAATTCATTGAATGGCAACAACATCAGATTAGACGAAAAATAGAAATCTCGATTCATTAATGGCCAATTCTTACAGGCTTTGTCAACCAAAACACATTTGCCTAAGGGGTTCGATACTTTAATCACAAATTTAGTAGACTCTACAAGCAAAGTCTTACTAGATACTAAATTCATACATATATAAGAATAAGTTGATCCTGGATCTATTAATGCAATCACATTAGTATCATAGAGAGTGAAAGTACCGGTGATAACATCTGGAGATGATGCCTCATCCCGTGCACGAATAGCATAAGCTCGGGCAGGTGCTCGTGTCTCAGATCTCACAGCAGAATCTTTCATCACACCTCTACCACTGGATACATTTCTCGTATTTCTTGGTAGTCTCCCTCTCGTTGTCATATTGCTCAATCTTGCATGCTGAGATTTAACTTTTCCATTTAACTCAAGACAATCTCGGATGAAATGATCTCGCGAACCACAACTGTAACAAAATTTATTATTATTTTTCATCCAACAATCTCCAAAATTCCATCTTCCACACTGTTGACATTCGGGTTTAACATCTTTCACATTGCCAACACTCGATACCGATGTAGCCTGAGCTTTAGGACACATGTATTGCTTTTCGCGATCTCTATTGGAATATCCCGTTGAAGTGATCTGTCGATTAAAATAATCTCTGGGTTTCTTTGATGAAGATTGATACAGCTTACTCATCGATATCTTTCTCGAATCTCTAGCCACTGAATCAGCTTTCTTCTTTTCTCGACTAAAGTCTTCAGATTTACAAGCCCGATCAACTAACACAACGAATTCTTTTAAACCTAATATCCTGACTAGAAGTTTAATATCTTCATTCAACCCGTCGACAAACCACTTACACATAATTTCTTCGGTAGAAACATACTCCTGAGCATAATTTCTCAACCGTACAAATTTTCTCTCGTACTCTGTTATAGTCATTCAGCCTTGTTTTAATTCTAGGAACTCTTTGTGCTTTTTATCGAGAAATTTTTTACTGATGTATTTCTTTCGAAATTTGAATTGAAAGAACTCCCAAGTAACCCATTCTTTTGGAACCACAGATATCAACATGTTCCACCATTGGTACGCAGTTTTTCAGCAAAGACACAACACATTTAATACATTCATCTGGAGTACAAGACAATTCATCGAATACTCAAATCGTATTTTTGAGCCAGAACTCAACTCTCTTAACATCATCATCTGTATTTGCTCTGAACTCTTCAGCCTCATGTTTGCATATCTTTTCCACTTGAGGCTTATTCATCTATATCAGATCTATAACTTAAGGAATAACAGGGATTTGTTGAGGAATAGGTGGGATTGGAGGTTGCTGAACAAATGTCTGCATGCATTTAATGTATTGAGCGAACCATTCATTCATCATTGAGAAGAAGGCTTCTCTAGCCTCTCCTCCCTGGCTACCCATCAAGGGTCTAGAATCTGATGGCACTATCCTTTGTGCGGGAGGAGGCGCATTACTCTCAACCTCATCGGCTATAACTCGATTGGGATCCACTACTATACGAAAACACAGTTTAATATGTCAGGAGTCATCAAACTATCTCAGTTTATATATATGGCATGTATAGCTAGACTCACATACACTATGTTAGTCCTAGAATTGACTAAATCGTAACTTTGATCCAATAAAATGTAACCACCCTCACCCGTATTCAACGCCGGAATAGGGTTACAGAGTATTACCGGACTTACAACACTTTTAAATACACATTTCACATATAATTCATCATTTCAAATACAATTTAATCAGAACCAATCATAGTATCCCTCAAACGAGCCTACGAGGCCTTAAACATGCTTTAGAAATGGTTCAAGACCAAACCGATAACATACAAAAATTTTTGGAAAACTTGAAAAAATTTCAACTATACAGGGGTCACACGGCCGTGTGAACAGGTCGTGTGCCTCACACGGCTCCAGAAACTCCCGTGTGGAAACAAGGCATACATACTGACTTGGGTCACACGGCCGACCACACGCCCGTGTGTCTAGCCCGTGTGCCCTTCGAAGTGGCCACACACGCCCGTGTGGTAGGCCGTATGCTGGGCAGTGCCAAACCTGTAGGGTATACTGACTTATGCAACCCGGCTAAGTCACACACCTGTGTGTGAGAGTGTGTGGAGCATACTGACTTCATTTTAATATCAACACCAGGGGACACACGGATGTGTAACACACGGCCAAGACACACACCTGTGTCTCTGCCCGTGTGGACAAAAATAGGCCATTTGCAAAACCAATTTGCCACCCCAACTCATGCTCACTTAAACAATCAAAATGGTACCATTTCATCATACAACTAGGTAGCCAAAATCATCAACCAAATGCACAATTCACACTATATCCATTTCAACCAAATTCAATACTCAATTCAATGCCATTTACCTAATCAAACACTTATCAACTCAACTTCTAAAATCATACTTCATCAAAACATTTCTCAACCATTTATACTCCATAAATCAATTAACCATTTGAACAACTATGAAATCATAACCACCTTCATACCAAACATACCAAAATAAGCCATCACTCATGTATATATATACAAACCAAAACCAAGCCATTTCTAACAGTCATACACACATCAATATTAACATCATTTACAAGCTAACTCTCATAGATATAATCACAACCAAAATACCACATCTAGCCTATACATGCCATATACCATATATGTATAATCCAAAAGTACCAACTTAGATGTTTGATTGTGCGATGATGTTCTTGACAACTCCCGGATCCTAGCTAGCCTTGATTCACTATAAAACATAGAAAAATAACACAAAGTGTAATAGCCTAGTTTAGACCCTAGTCGAAACAATGGTTCCAGGACCACAAATCTGAGTCAAAAAAATATTTTAATATTATTTTCTATGTTTACAACATGATATGAGATATGTGTGAAAATTTCGTGTGAAAATTTTATCGTTTGTGTGCTCGATTTTATAAAAAGGACTTAATCGCATTAACTGCAAAAGTGAAATGCTATTTGATAAAGGTGTCTATTTGCTGTGGCTTATTAAGTGAAAAGCCCTTATATTGTAATTAGACAATAACTTTAGTAAGTGGACATGAATGGACATATGTTAGTGGATTTTTAAGGTTATTTTATAAGGTTAATATGGTAAATTATGTATTAAGTATATTATAATAAAACAAAACATAAAATGACATGCAAAATCATCTTGTTTGACTAAAACTCAAAGAGAGAAAAACATCCATGGCTATTTAGGGTTCGGCTACTATCAATCTCAATTGTAAGTTCATTTTAATTTGATTTTTAATAATTTTTATGTTTTTGAGATCGTTGCTTTGTATATTACCTAGCCCATGCTTTAATTTTCAGAATTGATGATGAATTTGAAATTTTCCATTGTTGATAATGTGATGAATTTGTTGTTTGATGATGAAAAATAAATCTTTGTTGATAGATTATTATGTTTAATTAAGTAATTTCTGATAAAAATGTATATTAAGGACTAATTGAGAAATTTGTAAATTTAGGGGTCAAAATGTGAAATAAACTAAATTAATGGGCTGCTAGGGACCCAAGGTGAATTCAGCCTAACATGGACATAGTTAAATTTTGAGTATTTTGTGTTGTTTTAAAATAGGGATTAAGTTGTGAAAATGTGAAATGTTAAAGGCTAAAATGAAAAATGCCCAAATTATGTATTTTTTGATGAATATGTAATTAAACAAGCCAAATTTGTATTGAATTAGATCAGGAAATGAGAAAATTAGATTTCGATCAGGGAAAGTCGAAAATTATCGAATAGTCATTCCAGTCTGTTTATATTAGTACGAGGTAAGTTCATAAGTAAATAAATGTTGTTAAATTGAAATGTATGTGCATTATATGTGCTGAATTGAGTTGTAAAGAAATATATATGTGTTGTCGAATTGAATTGAGCTTTGGAGAATCTGTTCTGAACATGCATTGATTAAATATGTGAAATTGAGAAAGTTCTGATAATGTGAAGACGTCTGAAAAGCCCCATACGAGCCATAGGAATAGTTAGGATACATATGTCATGACATAGGATTCCGATATGTGTTATTGTGTAAGACCAAGTCTGGGACATTGGCATCGATTTGTGATTTACGTGTAAGACCATATCTGGGACATTGGCATCATATATGATTTCGTGTAAGTCCCTATCTGGGACAATGGCATCGATGTTTGATTACATGTAAGACCACGTCTGGGACGTTGGCATTGTACAAGCTTATGAGCTATCCGAGTATCCTTATTGATTTTGAACGGTTCAACGGGCATTCCGAGAAATGAATAACTATGTGAAATAGTATCTGATTCAGGTACGTGTGATTTGTTTATGAAATTTAGAAATGAAAGGTAAGTATGATTCATATGACCATATGTGAAATATATGACAACGAACGATATGAATGTATACAAATGAATGATGTGTTATATACGCTCATTATATGAAATTGTGGTCCTCTGTTTCAGACATGAGATTTATGAAACATGAAACATGGCTTTGATGTATGATTGCTTGGTTCAAAACTTGAACGGATAATGAAATTAAAATGGTTAAGTTGAAGTATGCTTTGTATGTGATATATGATTAGTAAAATAAAGTTGATCTTGGTTGGTTATATGATTCATGTATACGAAATTGGTTTATGTGAATAAGGGAATTATGGATGTTCGAGTTTGAAAGTGTTTATAAACAAGTTGATATAACTATATGTATGATTTGTAATAAATGACCATGGTTGGTTAGCGATGTAATGAATATGTGCGAGCTTGATTTACATGATTGAGCTAACGGTTGTTATTCGAATTTGAAAGCATGATTATATGTTCATTGACAAATAAGATAAGTGGAGTTACTTAAAACAGTCATATGAATTTACGAGTATGATGAAAGTATATGTGGTTGAGATTTGCTAAATTTGGCCTAATGAAATTGAATTATAAATATCATTAAGATGATTTATTTGCTTATGGCTTACTAAGCTTTCACAGCTTACTCTATGTGTTTTTCCTATTTTTATAGAGTTTCGTAGACTTGCTCAGGTTAGAAGTCGTAGGAGACCTCATCACACTATCAGATTATCGCTTTGGTAAATAAAAGCTTTGAGTTTTTGGTTATGTGGCATGTATAGGCTAGTTTTGATATGTTTGGTTTCGAAATTTATTTATATGTATATAGCCATGCGAAAATGGCTTGATCATGATAATAATGTTGGTATATATATTCGATCATGTTATAAGCTTAATATGGAGGTATATTTCATCATGAGATTTGGCTTATGAATGTTGGCATGTGTCGCCATGAAAGTTGATGTAAATTGTATTTGGAAAGTGTTATAATTATGATGCATATGATTCCTTATATGTTGGCTTATTTGATGTGGTTATGTACTGGCTATCTTGTTTAGTTGTTAATTGATGTTTTAATGCATTTGGAATTAGATAAAGTGTGATAGTTTTGGGTTGATGATTTGGTGTGTTTGGAATATAGAATTGAGTGGTTGAAATGGTTGTGAATAAATGGCATGATATGAGTATGAATTCGCATGTTTTGGTTGTTTAAAGACATAATGAAATGATGCTATTTTGGTTGCTATGTGTACTTGAGATTAGGGTGGCAAATTAGCTTTGTAAATGGCTTATTTATGTCCACACGGGCAGAGACACATGCGTATGTCTTAGCCATGTGCGACACATAATCATGTTACACGACCGTGTGTCCCCTGTGGTAGTCCTACAATTTAAAGTCAGTCTCGAGCACGGCCTAGACACACGGGCATGTCTAATGGCCTTGTGAGGCACACAGCCTTGGCACATGGGCGTGTGTGGCGATTTGGAAGGGCACACGGGCTAGACGCATGGGCGTGTGGTCAACCGTGTGACCAAAGTCAGTATGTATGCTCTGTTTTCACACGGCCTATGATACAGGCGTGTCCGGTAGCCCTGTGGAGCACATGGACTGCTCACACAGGCGTGTGACCACTAATTTCATGAAAAATTTTATAAGTTCACAAAGTTTTTGTATGTTATCAGTTTAGTCCCGAACTACCTTTAAAGCATGTTTTTGGCCTCGTAGGCCCTCTTAAGGGACATTGTGATTATGTTGGTATGATATTTATATGAAATTGAATCATGTATGAGAAATGTATATTATATGTTGTGCTTTGATCAGTAATGCCTTGTAACCCTATTTCGGTGATGGATACGGGTTAGGGGTGTTACAGTAACCTTCATAGCTTAGTAAGCTCGTATGATATAAACTTAACTAATCACAAATACAACATTCACCAATCTAAACATATTATCATGTACTTTAAGATTACTAACAAACCTTTCTACTGCTTATTCATAAGCTTATATACAACTTTGTAACTTCTGCGATTTTAAGCTCATATTATACATGTACATATCTGTACCAATCCATAACAATTTCATACATACAGGGAATGCCATTGATTACTCAATGCCTCGCACACTAAGTGCCATACTCGATATCTCGCACACTAAGTGCCACACTCGATATCTCACACACTAAGTGCCGTACATAGTTTAAGCTATCTCAAATCGCACACTAAGTGTCATATATAATCGAAGCTATGTCAAATCGCACACTAAGTTCCATATATAGTCAAAGCTATGTCGAATCGCACACTAAGTGCCATATATAGTCGATTTGTCATCAAACATAACTGTAGTCCCGTATATAGAATTTATACAATATTAAAGCACTAAAAGCATAATTGTTACAGTGCTTAATACATACAAACTTACATCAGATGCTAAAATAGCGAATCGAGTCAATTAGTCGATAACTTTATCTTTTTCTCGATCCAAGTTCGTATTTTGCTTTTCTTGATCAATTTAACCTTGCATGTGCCGAACCCTAAAACCACATCTAAGACTTCTTCTTTTTATTTTCAGCTCCAAGAGAAAGATGGACAACAATTTCATGTTTTGTTATATTTTAATTAACTTTATTTATCAATTTACTTATTCACCCTTAATGAATCAACATAGAAATTTATAATGCATGTCCATTAATGTCCATTAACACTACCAATGGTCTAATATCATCATAAGGACTTTTAATTTATTAAATCATAGCCATTAAACACTTTTAACAAGTAGAATGCAACTTTTGCATTTTACGCGATTTAGTCCTTTTTCTCAAATTGAGCATTTAAACGGTAAATTTTATTTACGAAACTTTCACACAATAATTCTATCATGTTGTAAACTTTAATAAAATAATAAACTAAATATTTTGACCTCGGATTTGTGGTCCCAAAACCACTATTCTGATTTAACTCAAAAACGGGCTGTTACAAATCACCCCCTTATGAATTTTCGTCCCCGAAAATCTTACCAGTGAATAGGTTCAAGTATTGTTTTCTCATAGCATCCTCAGGTTCCCATGTAGCTTCTTCAATCCAGTGTCGATGCCATAACACTTTCACTAATGCGATTCTTGTAACAGCCTAGTTTTATCTAAATCAGAACAGTGGTTTCGGAACCACAAATCTGAGGTTGTAAAATTATTTTAATATTATTTTTTATGTTTATGGCATGAAATTAGATATGTGTGAAAGTTTCATGTGCTAATTTTATCGTTTAAGTGGTTAATTTGAAAAGAAAGACTTAATCACATAAAATGCAAAAGAAGCATGCTAGAAGTTAAAAGTGCCTAATTGCTATGGTTGATTAAATGTGAAGTCCTTATGTTGTAATTAGTCCATTGATAGTGGAGATGGACATAAATGGCCTTGAATTATGTGACTTAAAATGTTTTAATTAAGGGATAAAATGGTAAATTAGTTATTAAGTTAATATTAATAAAACAAAATCAAATTTTCTATTATCTTTTATCATCCCTAGCTGAAAATCAAAAGAAAAGAAAGCCAAAGAAGTTGTTTTTAGGGTTCGACACTTGTGAGCTTAAATTGGTAAGTGATCCGAGCTCGATTTTTAATGATTTTTACATTTTTGTGATCGTTGCTGAGTAATCTAGCTAGCCCGTACCCTAATTTCTGAAATTGCTGATGAATTTGTGAGTTGCCATTGATGAATGCTTGAGCTTTTGAATGATTGTTGATGAATTATGAAAGCTTGATGATATATATTAAAGTTTTGTTAAGTGATTTTTGACAAAAATGTCAAATAGGGATTTAATTATGAAAAGTGTAAATTAAAGGGTTAAAATGTGAAATAAATGTTAAATATGGGTTGCTAGGGACCTATAGAGAATTCAGCTAGTCATGGGTCTTATTAAATTTTGTGTAATTTGTGTTTTTGTGAAATAGGGACTAAATTGAATAAATATGGAACTTTAGGGGCTAAAGTGTAAAAATGCCCAAATATGTGTTTGTGGACTAAATTAAACATGTTGATGAATAAAAGAGTTAATTTTGAATGTATATAGATCAAGAACGAAAGAAATCGGATTTAGATCGACGAATATTGAAAGTTATGGAATAGTCGATCTGGTTCCTCTATTCCGACTACTAGATAAGTTCATATGGAAATAAATGTCTTTAAATTGAATTACATGTGTTTACTTGTCATGGAAATGTTATAAATGTTGAACGAGCACTTACGAGCAAGAATCGATAGAGTTACGATATCCGAAAGTCCCGTACGAACCTTACAAATAGAGTAGGATACGAATGTCATGACATTAGGCTATCGAGATGTGCCATGTCTGGGACATTGGCATTGTATTGAGATTACGTGTAAGACCATGTATGGGACATTGGCATATTAATCGATTTCATGTAAGACCCTGTCTGGGACAGTGGCATCGATATGTGATAACATGTAAGACCATATCTTGGATATGACATTGTACGAGCTTATGTGATTTCTGAGTATCCTTAACGATTCCAAATGATTCAATAAGAAAAGTTAAATTGAGAAAGAATATGTGAATGAGATAAGTGACTCAGGTATGTACGAAATTCATACGAGTATTGAAAAAGAGAAAGTATTTGATGAACTTGATTAAGGCATTGAATATATGTTCAATGAGAAAGGTTTGTAAATTTGAATGTGATTAGCTAAGTTTAGTATATTTGAATTGATATGCAAATATCCATATGTTGACTTTATTTGTATATGGCTTACTAAGCTTTTGAAGCTTACTTTGTGTGTTCTTTCCTGTTTTATAGATTATCGAAGCTTACTCGGGGATCGTTAGGAAACGCCATCACACTATCGATCATCTCGTTGGTACTTTTGAGAGTTTTGTATATATGGTATATGGCATGTATAGGCTAGTGTCATTTTGGTATGTTTTGAGTTATGATTTAGCCATGAGATTTGGCTTGTAAATGTTGGTGTGTATGACCATTTAAGTTGGCTTGAATTGTGTTTGGTAAGAAATATATATGTGATGCATATAATGCCTTATATGTTGGCTTGTTTTGGTATGGTTATGAGTTGGCTATTTTGGATAGTTGTAAGGTGGTGTATTAATGCTTGAGGAATGGTATATTATGGTATGCTTTGTAGATGATGAATTGATATGCTTGGAAGGCATGATTTAGTTAATGGAAAGGTGATGAAAATACATTTCAAAGTTATGTGAGATTGATGATTGTGGCACATTGATTTGGTATGTTTTTGAATTTGGAATTAAGTAGTTAAAATGGTTGAGTATAGATGACATGATAGGTGTATGAATTGGCATGTTTTGGTTGCCTATATATGTGTTGAAATGGTACCAATTTGATTATTTTGTGTGCATGAGAAAAGGGTGGCAAATTGGCTTTTCAAATGGCTTATTTTTGTCCACATGGGAAGAGACACGGGAGTGTGTCTCAGCTGTGTGTGACACATGGTCATGCTACACGGTCGTGTGTCCTCTGAGGTATCCTTTCAAATTAAGTCAGTATACCCTATAGGTTTGACACGGCCCAGACTGTAACATCTTGAAATAGGGCCTAAACGGAATAGTGGTTGTGAAACCATGAATTCGAGGTCAAAAAAATTTATTCCGATTAAGTTTTAAGGTTTATTCATTGATTGAATAATTGTGTGAAATTTTCGTAAAGAAATTTTATGTATAAGTGGCTAATTTGATAATTAGGACTAAATTGTACAATTAGCAAAATGTGTGTTCTAGATAATAAAGGGGATTTAATTGAAATGGGTTCTTAAAGTGGAGGTCCTTATTTAGTAATTAGACCATTATATTTAAGTTTGGAAAAAAGTGGGCAAGAATAGGACAAATTTGAAAGAAAAACCTTTAAGGGCATTTTGGTCATTTAGTAACTAAAAGAATTAAAAAGGGAAAATAAAGCCAAAATTAGTCCATCTTCTTCATGGAGGCTGAATATAACATGGGGGAAGCCATGGTTAGGGTTTCCAAGCTTTCCAAGCTCAATAGTAAGTCCGTTCTAGCATCGTTTCTAATGTTAGTTATATTTTTGGGGTCTCGGTAACTTGATTTAGCTTATTCTAGCAATAATTCATGCTAGGGTTCATATTTGGAAAAATACCCATAGGTTAAATATGTTTTTTTTTATGTTTTATGGTAGAATACGAAGCTTGAAATTATGTTAAACAACTTTTGTTAAGCGATTTTAAGTGAAAACGAGTAAAACGACATAATCGGTAAAAATACCTAATGTTCATAAGTACATGATAGAGCGGGAATTTGATGTTGCCATAGAAGGAAAAAATGTTCAACGTGTCATAAAACATAAGAAAAATAGATAAATTTTAATTTTCGATCCTAGAGGCAAAATCGTAATTCTATAAAGGTTTAGGGGCAAAATTGTAATTTTTCAAAAGTTTGAGTTAGGGAATGTTTTGAATAGTACATTAATTAAATAAGTGAAATATGATGTTTTAGATCCCGAAAAGTGAGATTTGGACCTAGAACGAGAGAAAAATTAAAAATCGAGAAAGTTGGTAAAATGGTCGTTTTGGTATCGAGGTAAGTTCATATGTTTAATAAGCATTTAATTATGCATATTTGAATGATAAATTGATATTTTAGCCATAAATACTTTAGTATTGAGTTTCAGATATAATGATTAATGTTTGATAATAATTCAATATTGGAAAGAGAACTTGTATAATTTATATGTAAGGCCATATTTTGTAGTATGGCTTTGTATGATAACAAGAAAGTATTGACTAGCATAGTTTGATGAGAATAAGTTAAGTTGATGATATGATGAGATTGAGAATGTTATTAGTATTGAAAATGTAATTAGTAAGTTGAGTAGCATTTTATTGTTATGCAATTATTGTTATTAGTATTGTTATTATTGAGTTATGCGACTAACCTTGAGAATTGAGCAAGTATGTTTCAGCTATGAGTTGACAAGGCATTGATATCTTAAAGTCCATGGTTGTACCATGGCAATTAAGGACGAATTGATGGAAAAGTTCATGTTCATAAATGGCATTTAAGGAGGAATTCACGGTTAAGAATACCATGTAAGACTATGTCAAGACGTGGCATTGGTAAGGCAAGGATCCCTTGTAAAACCAAGTGAAGACATGGCATTGGCATTGGCTAAGGACTCCATGCAAGACCACATTAAGATGTGGCATTGCCACTAAGATAAGGATACCATGTAAGACCATGTTTGGAACATGGCATTTGGTAAGACAAGGATACCATGTAAGACCATGTTTGGAACATGGCATTTGGTAAGATAAGGATATGATGTAAGACCATGCCAAGGCATAGCATTGATAAGTTTTATAAGGCAAGGAAATCATGTAAGGCCATGTTAAGACATGGCATTGATGAGTTATTATAAGGCAAAGGTCCCATGTGAGACCATGCCAAGGCATGGCATTGGTGAGTTCATAAGGCAAGGATACCACGTAAGACCATGTCAAGACATGGCAATGGTAAGTTCAAAAAGGAAAAGGGTCCCGAGTAATCCAACGCGTAAGTCAAAGAAATGAAAAGGTGAGAACATGAATAAAGAGTACAGGTATGCACTTAAGGCTTATTTAATATTGAGATTGTAAGTAATTGAAATTATCAAGTATTAAGTAAGTGATGAGTTTTCAGTTATGCTTGTGACACTTTATGACATGATTGACAATATGCCTATATTATAAAAGAGCACTCATGTGTTAAGTGAGATGTTGCAGGTATGTAAACAAGCTATTAAGTAAGGTGCCTTTTGTATTCTGAGCCTTTGGTAAGGTTATCGATGAGTAAGATGGGAAAGTAAGAACTAAACTTCATTTAAGTAAATTATGACAACATAGTAGTAAGCTAAATTAATTGCTAATGCTTATTATTTTACATGTGAACTTACTAAGCTTTATAAGCTTACTTCTTTCACTTTCCCATGTTTCAGAGTACTTAAAAGCAAGCTCGGGTTAGAGGTCGTTAGAGATCACTTCACACTATCGACTATCAAGTTACCAAATGGGTATCTTCGTTTACAAACGTTCTAGTTTATGGCATGTATAGGGACTTAGCCATTTTGTGTGTATGTCCTTATGATATGGCTAAAGAATGGTATGTAAATATTTGATAATGATTAGCTATTGAAATGACTAATGAAGAACATGTTTCGGTGTTATGCATGCCTAAATGGTAGTTAATACAAAGAAATCATGAAAAAGTGAAATTAGCATTACAACAGTATTGAATAGCAACAGTGACGTGATCTTGAAAAATCACCAAGAATAGTAAAAATAGAATTGGGTGATGAATGAGATATAGAATTAAATCTTATTAAGTCTATTTTCATATGAAATAAACATAGTAAGCAAAGAAGTGTATATTAAGAGGTATTTGAATTTTAGTGAGACAGGGTCAGAGCGATTTCTAAATCCCCTATTCTGACTTTATAAATTCACTAAGAATTGTACAAAAATAATTAGGAGGTATAGTTTATATTTATAGATTTCTTGGTGAATCTAATTTCAATAGAATCAAATGTATTGGTTATTTGAATTCTGTACAGGGAGGAAATTGATTTGTAGGGGAAACTTTAACTTATAAACTGTACTAATTGGCTAGACAAAAAATTCTGGAAAAAAAATAGTAGGAAGATATATGAGTCTAGTTTTAGCGAAAATTCACAAATTTAAATTTTGAGTTTTGTGACTCGAGTTATGATTTATTTAGTAACTATGATGTAGGTGGGCAGTTTTATAAGGAATAATGAAATAAATTGTTTTGATTTGTCTAAGTATTTGAAAAATTTTTAATGTTCCCGGTTTGGTCCCGAACCGTTTCAATTGCATGTTTTAGGGTCTCGAGGGCCCTTTTTAGGGGCATATTGAATGGATGTAAATAAATTAATTTTAAAAGAAAATTAATTAGTAAGTTAAGTCAGGTAATGCCTCGTGCTCAACTCCGGCGACGGTCTCGAGTAAGGGGTGTTACACAGATACACGGGTGTGTCTATTGGTTGTGTGTGACATACAGTCTGGCACATGGGTGTGTAGTCGGCCGTGTGACCCAAGTCAGTAACTTCTTCAGATTTCCCATGGCCATGGCATATGGGTGTGTCCTCGGCCGTGTGTTGCAAGTCAGTATGTATGCCCTGTTTTCACACAGCCTATGGCACGGGCGTGTCTGGTGGCCGTGTGAGGCACACAACCTGTTCACACGAGCATGTGACCCTTAAATGTTGGAAATTTTATAAGTTTCTCAAAGTTTGCATATGTTATCGGTTTAGTCCCGAACCACTTCTAAGCATGTTTTAAGGTCTCGTAGAGCTTTATAAGGGACAAAGTGAATAAGTTGAATGGATTTTGATTATGCATGCATAAATGTATGTGAATGATGTGTATTATCCAGTAATGCCTCGTAACCCTATTTCGATGACGGACACCAGTTAAGGGTGTTACGTTTAATTGGTATCAGAGCTACGGTTTAGTCGATTTTAGGACTAACGTAGCGTGTGAAAGTCTAGCTATACCTACAATATATATAAACTGTGATAGTCTCATGATTCCTGACAGTTAAAAATATGTTTTTATATAGCAAATAGATCCCGATCGAGCCATAGCTGATGATGTGGAAAGTAATGCGCTCGCTCCTACTCAAGGGGCAGCGCCGGCCGATTCTAGGCCTATTTCTAGTAGCCAAGAGGGAGAGGCTAAGCAAGACTTCTTCTAAATGATGAGTGAGTGGTTCATGGAGTTCGTTCGAACGAATCTGGCTGCTCAACAACCTCAACCTCCACCCCCACCTATTCCTCAACAAGTCCCAGTTGTGCCACAAGTGATAGATCTGATTCGATTGAGTAAGCCACCTGTTGATAAGATTCAAAAATACAGGACTGAAGTGTTTCGGGCTATAGTTGATGATAATGCTGAAAGAGCTGAGTTCTGGCTCGAGAACATGATCAGAGTATTGGATGAATTGTCCGGTACTCCAGATGAATGTATCAAGTGTGTTGTATCTTTGCTCAGGGACAATGCATACTGTTGGTGGAAAACATTGATATATGTAGTTCTGAGGGAACGAGTCACCTGAGAGTTCTTCCAATCTAAATTCTGAAAAAATTATATAAGTCAGCGATTTCTTGATCAGAAACATAAAGAGTTTCTAGAATTGAAATAAGGCGAAATGACTATGACCGAGTACGAATGAGAATTTGTACGATTGAACAAATATGCTCGGGAATATGTTTCTACCGAAGAAATTATGTGTAAGCGATTCGTTGATGGGTTGAATGAAAATATAAAACTTCTAGTTGGAATTCTAGAATTGAAAGAATTTGTTGTTCTAGTTGAGAGGGCTTGCAAAGCTGAGAATCTTAGCAAATAAAAGAGAAAAGCTAATTTTGAAACAAGAGATTCGAGAAAGAGATCAACTAGTAAGTCTTATCATTCTGCATCGAAGAAATTCTAAGACTCGTTTAATCCTTCAAATACATCACTGGGGCATTCAAATAGAGATCGAGTGAGACAACAATCGAGCTTCAAGGCTTCAGCTACTTCAATAGCTAGTGTTAGGAGTGTGAGACCTAACTGACCTGAATGTAAACATTTTGGTAAATGGCATCCCGATGATTGTAGATTGAATGATAGGTCTTGTTTTAAATGTGAATCATTGGATCATTTTATCTGTGATTGTCCGAAGTTGGCTGAGCAAGATATAGTACAGAACAAGAGGCCGAGTAACACTGCAACTAGAGGTAGACCACCTAGGAACACGAGAAATGTGAGTGGTAGCCAGAGAGCAACTAAATATTCTACTGTGAGGTCAGAGGCTAGAGTACCTGCACGAGCCTATGCTATTCGCGCTCGCAAAGAAGTCATCTCCAAATGTTATCACCGGTACTTTTACTCTCTATGACACTAAAGTTATTGCATTAATAGATCCAGGATCAACTCATTCGTATATATGTGTGAATTTAGTATCCAGTAAGACTTTTTTTGTAGAGTCTACTGAATTTGTAATTAGAGTATTGAACCCCTTAGGTAAGTGTGTGTTGGTTGATAAAGTGTGCAAGAACTATCCGTTGATGATTTAGGATTTTTATTTTTCGGCCGATTTGATGTTGTTACCATTTGATGGATTTGATATAATTCTGGGTATGGATTGGCTAACGTTGCATGATGCTATTGTGAATTGCGAACGAAAGACGATTGATTTGAGATGTCAGAATAATGAGATTATCCGTATTGAGTAAGATGATTTGAATGGTTTGCCAGTAGTGATTTCATCGATGTTAGCTCAGAAATATGTGAGAAAGGGTTGCGAAGCTTATTTTGTTTATATGCTTGATACAAGAGTGATTGAAAAGAAGATCAGTGCCAGTTGTGTGTGAATATCCGGATGTGTTTCCTGAAGAGTTACTGGGCTTACAACTCCGATATCGATAGCTCTATATAGAATGGCACCAACAGAGTTAAAAGAATTAAAAGCTCAGTTGCAAAAATTAACCGACAGAGGGTTTTCAAGACGGAGTTTCTCACCTTGGGTTGCTCCCATATTGTTTGTGAAAAAGAAAGATGGCACGATGAGTATGTGTATAGACTACCGGCAACTTAACAAAGTGACGATCAAGAATAAATATCCTCTACACAAAATAGATGATTTATTTGATCAGTTAAAAGGGGCTACATTATTTTCAAAGATAGATTTGAGATCGGGTTATTACCAGTTTCGAGTTAGAGACTCTGATGTGCCAAAAATCACATTTAGAACGAGGTATGGTCATTATGAATTCTTAGTTATGCCATTTGGATTAACAAATGCAATTTTTGTTTTTATGGATTTAATAAACTGGATTTTCAGGCCATACCTAGATCAATTTGTTATTGTATTTATTGATGACATATTGATATATTCATGAGATGAAACTGAGCATGCTGAGCATCTGAAAATTGTATTGTAGATTTTGCGTGATAAATAGTTATATGCAAAGTTTAGTAAATGTGAATTCTGGTTGAGCGAGGTTGGTTTTCTGAGGCAGCATCGGGTATTCGAGTTGATCCGAATAAGATTTTTGCAATAATGGATTGGAAGCCTCCGAGAAATGTATCCGAAGTCTGCAGTTTTTTGGGACTCGCTGGCTATTGACAAGATTGCTTCAGAAAGATGTAAAGTTTGAATGGTCTGATAAATGTCAGAAAAGTTTTGATCAGCTCAAAGTTCTTTTGACTGAAGCTCTAGTGCTAGTACAGCCAGAACCGGGTAAAGAATTTCTGATCTATGGTGATGCATCGTTGAATGGTATGGGCTGCGTTTTGATGCAGGAAGGCAAAGTCATAGCTTATGCCTTGAGATAGTTAAAGCCGCATGAAAAGAATTACCCGACGCATGATTTAGAGGTAGCAGCCGTTGTGTTTGCTTTGAAGATTTGGCCCTATTACTTGTTTGGCGAGAAATGCCATGTTTATTTAGATAACAAGAGTTTGAAATATCTGATGACTCAGAAAGATTTAAATTTGCGCCAACGGAGATGGCTAGAATTGTTAAAAGATTACGAACTAGTGATTGATTACCATTCGGAAAAAGCAAATGTTGTTGCTGACGCATTGAGCCGAAAATCTTTATTTTCTCTATATGCAATGAATACTCAATTGGCTCTATTTGATGACGGCTCAATTGTAGCTGAGTTTTAAGCGAGACCGTTGTTTTTACAGCTGATTTACAAAGCTCAGAAAGTCGATAATGAAATGTTAGCAAAACGAGTTTAATGTGATTCGAACCCTGGTTTAGAGTTTCAAGTTGATTACGATGATTGTTTACGATTCAGAGGTTGAATATGTGTTCTGAGAAATTTAGAGTTGATTCAGATGATTTTGAACGAAGCACATAATAGTTGTTTGTCTGTTCATCCGAGAAGCACGAAAATGTATAATGACTTGAAACAGCTTTATTGGTGGCATGGTATGAAACGTGACATTTCAAAGTCTGTTTCTAAATGTTTGATTTGTCAGCAAGTTAAAGCTGAGCATCAAGTGCCATCTGGTTTATTGCAACCTATTATGATTCTCGAATGAAAATGGGATAGAGTGACTATGGATTTTGTTTCGGGTTTGCCCCTATCTCTGAGTAAGAAATATGCAATCTGGGTTTTTTTCGATAGATTGACAAAATCGACTCACTTCATTTCAGTACGAACAGACTATTCGCTTGAAAAGTTAGCTGAGTTGTATATATCCGAGGTTGTGAGATTACACGAAGTACCTATTTCTATTGTTTCGGATAGAGATCCAAGGTTCACGTCGAGGTTTTGGAAGAAACTGCAAGATGCACTGGGTACAAAACTACATTTTAGTACCGCATTTCATCCGCAGATTGATGGTCAATCTGAGCGAGTTATACAGATACTTGAGGATATGTTGAGATGTTGCATTCTTGAGTTCAAAGGTACGTGGGAAAGGTATTTAGCGTTGATTGCATTCGCGTAAAAAAATATTTTTCAATCAAGTATTAAAATGGCACCATACGAAGCTTTATAAGGTCAGAAGTGTCGAAAGCCATTGTACTAGACTGAACTTAGCGAGAATAAGATTCACGGGGTTGATCTAATCAGAGAAACAGAAGAAAAAGTGAAAGTAATTTGTGATAGTTTGAAAGCAGCTTGAGATCGAAAGAAATCTTACGCAGGCTTGAAATGAAAAGATATTGAGTTTCAAATTAGGGATAGAGTGTTTTTGAAAGTATCTCCGTGGAAGAAAATACTTCGATTCCGTCGTAAAGGAAAATTGAGTCCAAGATTCATCGGGCCATATGAAATTATCGATCGAGTCGGACCAGTTGCTTATCGGCTAGAATTGCTATCTGAGTTAGAAAAGATACATAATGTATTTCATGTGTCGATGCTTAGATGATACCGGTCTGGTCCTTCGCATGTTATTTCCCCGAATGAAGTTGAGATTCAGTCATATTTATCATACAGTGAGGAACTGATCTGAATTTTAGCTCGTGAGATCAAAGAGCTGAGAAATAAAAGAATTGCATTAGTAAAATTATTATGGCATCGACACGGGGTTGAAGAACCTACGTAGGAATCCGAGGATGCTATGAGAAAGCAATATCCAAACCTATTCACTAGTAAGATTTTCGGGGACGAAAATCCCTAAGGGGGGAGAGTTGTAACAGCCTGGTTTTATCTAAATCGGAACAGTGGTTTTGGAACCACAAATTCGAGGTCGTATAATTATTTTAATATTATTTTTGATGTGTATGGCATGAAATTAGATATGTGTGAAAGTTTTGTGTGCTAATTTTATCGTTTAAGTGGTTAATTTGAAAAAATGACTTAATCGCGTAAAATACAAAAGTAGCATGCTATAAGTTAAAAGTGCCTAATTGCTATGGTTGATTAAATGTGAAGTCCTTATGTTGTAATTAGTCCATTGATAGTGGAGATGGACATAAATGGCCTTGCATTATGTGATTTAAAATGTTTTAATTAAGGGATAAAATGGTAAATTGGTTATTAAGTTAATATTAATAAAAAAAATCAAATTTTCTATCATCTTTTATCCCTATGTAACAACTCAATTTTGGGCCTAGTCGGAACAGTGGTTTCAAGAACACAAATTTGACTTAAGAAAATTTATTTTTATTATATTTTTATGATCTACAATTTCACGGAATGATTTCGTGAAAATTTCATTTGAAAATTTTGATGTTTGAGCACTCATTTTAGTCAAAAGGACTAAATTATAAAAAGTGCAAAAGTTGAGTTCTACATGTAATATCCCGAATTAGGGCCTAATCGGAATAGTGGTCTCGTGACCACAAATCCGAGATAGAAATAATTATTTTATAATTATTTTGAGGTTTATGATATGATTACATGATTGTGTGAAAATTTCGTGAAGAAATTCTATGCCTAAAGTGTTTAAATTGAAAGTAGGGACTAAATCGAATAAGTTGCAAAATTTGCATTCTAGAAGTTTTTAGTCTGAAATTGCATTGAAATATTAATTAGGAGGTCTTAAATAGCAATTTGACTAATTTAAGTTCATGGACAAAATTAGGACATGGAAGGAATTTTTGGAAAGTTTAGTAGTAAGGGCATTTTGGTCATTTAGTTATTAAAATGAATTAAAAACAAAATTAAAAGCCAATTTTTGTCCATCTTCTTCATTAGGCCGAAATTTCAAGGGTTCTCCATAGATAGGGTTTGTTTCAAGCTTCCAAGCTCCATAGTAAGTGATTCCAAGCCCGTTTTTAATGTTCTTTACGTTTTTGAGATCCCGATAACTCGATTAAGCTTATGTTAGCAATAATTTAACCTAGGGTTTATATTTGGAAAAATACCCATAGGTGAAATTTGTGTATTTTTATGTTTTATGATAGAATATGAAGTTTTAAATTATGTTAGACAACTTGTACTACTCGATTTTAAGCAAAAACGAGTACAAGGGCTTAATCGGTAAAAATACCTAATAGTCACAAGTACATGTTAGAGTGAGAATTTGATGTTGCCATAGAAGAGAAAAGTGATCATCATGTTGTAAAACATAAGAATAAGGAATAAAGTTTAATCCCGATCCTAGGGGCAAAATGTAAATATGTAAAAGTTTAGGGGTAAAATTGTAATTTTGCCAAAATTTGAGTTAAGGATTAATTTGATAATGTGAGTATTAAATAAGCTAAATGTGTTATTTTAGATCAAGAAAGACGTGGAATCGACCTCAATCGAGGAAAAGAAAAGATTGTGGACTAAATTGCAAAATCTTTATATTTTGGTACCAAGGTAAGTTCATGTGTAAATAATGTAGTATAATTTTTTTTTTAAATTATTGATGTTAATTATATGATATGCTGATTTTTATCATGAAATATATGCTTTGTGGTTATTTTCGAATAAAATACAAATTATTTGTATTATTTGTTAAATATAAAGTGTTACCGAGTATTGGTTTTGGTATTTTACTAAGATGGCAAGGATATGTGTTCGAGGAAAATCCCGTTTGAACCTTAGGAATAGATTAGGATACAAGTGACATGTCACTAGGATGGTTGAGCATCCGAACTCGTTGAGTTGAGTCCGAGTTCACTTATGGATGCGAATGTCCGAACTCGTTGAGTTGAGTCCGAGTTCGTCCGATGTAACTAGGCATCCGAGCTCGTTGAGTTGAGTCCGAGTTCACTTATGGATGCGAACGCCCGAGCTCATTGATTTGAGTCCGAGTTCGCTTATGGGCGGAGTTACATGATTGCCGGATTGCATATATGGCACTTATGTGCAAGTTATCCATGTATCCGAATTATATTCCGATGTGTTCAACGAGTAAAGTTATACTCAAATGGAGGAATATTCGAGATGTAAAGAGACGTATTGGTAAGTGATGTGAAATGGATATTTTGGACAGTATGTATTTAACCCTCGGGTTGAGTATTGATACAATCACGATAAGGTAATAAGATGATGAAAAATGATTAGAAATGTGATATGTGTTTTAGTGATGCATGCTAATGTTGATTGGTATGACCGTTTGTTATGTTACTTATTATTTGCATATGAACTTACTAAGCATTTATGCTTACTCCTCCTTCTTACTCATTGTAGTTTTGGACAAGCCACTCGGGAATCGGGATAGGTCGAAGGCTCAATCACACTATCCTAAGACTTTTGGTAAATGGCTTGTAAATTTAAGTATGGCATGTATAGCAATATACCTATTTTGTGTAAATGATCTTATGATATGGTAATGGAATGGTTGAGAAAATGTTTGATAATGATAAATTATGAAAATGGTTAGTTTCGATTATGTTTGATGTTAAGGAAAATTATTAAGATACTTAGTGCATAAAAACTCATAAAAGGGATGAAATTTGCCATAAATGTAATACTACAAAGAACAACGACACGAGTTTGAAAATTTACTAAAAATCATAGAAATTGAATTTGGTGATGGAATACATATCAAATTTAAGCTTATTATGTAAAGGAATTATATGTTAAAAGATATTTGAATTTTAGTGAAACAGGGTCATAGCAGTTTCTAAATCCCCTGTTCCAACTTTAGAAATTCACCATAAATTGTAAAGATATAATTAGGTGGTGTATTTTATATCCTCAAAATCCTTATCAAGTCTAGTTTTAGTAGAAATAAATCTCATAGTCATATGACTTTTGTACAGAGATAAATATGGTTCGTAGTAAACAGAGGTCAAACCAGTCAAGTCCTGAAATAGGGGTAACTTTAACTAATAAACTGACTAATTGGCTCAACCAAAAATTCTAGAAACAAATTAGTAGATAGGTATATGAGTCTAGATTCAAGGAAAATTTACGGATCTTGATTTCAAGTTTCGTAACTCAAGATATGATTTTTCTTGTTACTGTGACGCAAGTAGCTTAAAAGCTGTGAATGTAGAAACAAATAATCCAAAGTTCTAAAAATGTTAAATTAAGCTTAGTAACACCTCATACTCGACTTCGGCGATGGTATCGGGCGTGGGGGCGTTACATTAAGTGGTATCAGAGCCAAGTTTAGTCGGTTCTCGGACTACGTGTTGTATGTACGGATTTTGCTATACATGCCATATGTATAAATTGTGATAGTGTGACGACTTCTGACCATTTAAATGATTTTTTTTTATAGTAAATGGATCCCGATCCAGCTGTGGCAGATGAAGTAGAGAGTAATGCGCCAGCTCCGACTGAAGGAGCAACACCGATTGAAAATCCACCTCCTACTGTTGGTCAGGGAGGAAGAGAAAGGGGTCGGGAAGCCTTTCTCCAAATGATGAGTGCATGGTACACTGAGTTCGTTCGTACGAGCCCAAATGTACAACCTCCCCCACCTCCCCCAATTCCTCAACCTGTACCCCCAACTCCTCAAGGTATGGATCTGATGAAATTTCACAGAACTCCAGTTGATAGAATTTCCAAGCAAGGGGAAAGAATTTAAAGCAAATATTGATGATGATGCCGAGAAAGCGAGTTACGGCTTGAAAATTCTATCCGGTATTTGACGAATTATCTTGTACACACAAGAATGTTTCAAATGTGCTATATCTTTGTTGAGGATTCAAATTATAATTGGTGGAAGACTTTGATTTGGTGGTGCCGAAAGAGAAAATAACTTGGGAATTCTTTCAAGAAGAGTTTCGGAAGAAATATATTAGTGAAAGATTTATTGATCGTAAGCGTAAAAAATTTCTTGAGTGAAGCAAGGTAATATGATTCTGAGAATATGAAAGAGAGTTTGTTCGATTAAGTAAGTATGCGGAGAGTATGTTCCTACAGAGGCCAAGATGTGCCAACGATTTGAAGACGGGCTCAACGAAGACATCAAGGTATTTGTTGGAATTCTTGAATTAAAAGAAATGGTAGTATTGGTTGATCGAGCTTGTAAGGTCAAAGAATTACTTAACGAAAAGAAAAGGTAGAGGTGAGACTAGAAATTGGAAGAAAAGACCGATGAGCGCCTATTTTCACAAAGAACTTTGAAAAGTCAAGGAATATGAATCCTCGTTCCCAAGCTTCACTGGGCAATCATATGGGAATTATAAGAAGCAAAATGTGGGTCCTAAATCCCGCACTACTTGGCAAATGTGTAGGGAACTCGAGATTTGTTAAACCCGAGTGCCAAGCAGTGTTGTAGAAATCATTTTGGTCCGTGTAGAGCAAATGAATGTTTTCGATGTGGTTCTCCTGGATCATTTTATTAGAGACTGCCTGCAGAGAGTGAAAAGAAAAATTTCAGAATACAAAAACAAGTGGGGCGATTCGAGAGGAAGATATCCAAGAAAAGCTGGGAGCGAAGCAAGTATTAAGAATGTAGCCGAGGATGCACCAGCTTAGACTCAAGGAAGGGCTCCACTAGAACTTATGCTATTAAAGCGCGTGAAGATGCTTCCTCACCGATGTGATTACCGGTACATTTTCTCTCTATAATGTTAATGTTATTGCTTTGATTGATCCCGTTCTACTCATTCATATGTATGCATGAAATTGGTGTCTAGTATGAATATACCATGTGAGAACACGTAATTTATGATTAGAGTGTCGAATCCGTTAGGCAAATGTGTGACTGTTGATAAGGTATGTAAGAAATGTCCTATAATGATTCAGGATCATTACTTTCCGTCCGACTTGATGTTGTTGCCGTTTGATGAGTTTGATGTTATTTTGGGTATGGATTGGTTGACATTGCATGATGCTAAAATAAATTGCAAAGAAAAGGTTATAGAATTAAAGTGTGAAAATGGTGAAACTCTGCGGGTTGAATCAGATAAATCAGAGGCATTACCTAGTGTGAATTTTTCAATGTCGGCTCAAAGATATCTGAGAAAGGGTTATGAAGCTTATTTGGCGTATGTAATTAATACAAAAGAAGTTGAAAAGAAAGTTGAATCGGTCTTAGGTTGTGTGTGAATTTGCGACGTATTTCGGAAGAATTACCGGTTTGCCTCGATCGTGGAAGTCGAATTTGGTATTGATTTGATACCGGGAATAGCTCCGATTTCGATTGCTCCGTATAGAATGGCACCAGCAGAGTTGAAGGAATTAAAGTCGCAGTTGCAAGAGTTGACTGATAAAGGTTTTGTGAGGCCGAGTTTTTCACCATGGGGTGCTCCCGTGTTATTTGTGAAAAAGAAGGATGGTTCTATGAGGTTGTGTGTTGATTATTGCCAGTTAAACAAGGTGACAATCAAAAACAAATATCCGTTGCCAAGAATTGATGATTTGTTTGATCAGCTAAAAGGAGCGACATGGTTTTCAAAGATTGACTTGAGATCTGGGTATTACCAACTGCGGGTAAAAGAGTCGGATGTGCCTAAAACTACTTTTAGAACAAGGTATGGTCATTATGAATTTTTAGTTATGCCATTCGGGTTGACAAATGCTCCTGCTGTGTTTATGGATTTAATGAATCGCATATTCCGACCATACTTGGACAAATTTGTTGTGGTGTTTATAGATGATATTTTAATTTATTCAAAAGATGATACAGAGCATGCTGAGCATTTGAGGATAGTTTTACAAACTTTGAGAGATAAGCAGCTATATGCTAAGTTTAGTAAAAGTGAATTTTGGCTACGGGAAGTTGGATTTTTGGGTCATATTGTTTCAGGTGATGGTATACGGGTTGATCCTAGTAAAATTTCAGCCATTGTTGATTAGAAACCACCGAAAAATGTAACTAAAGTTAGAAGTTTCTTGGGGCTAGCTGGGTATTATCGGCGGTTTGTAAATGGATTTTCTATAATTGCTGCTCCTATAACTAGATTACTTCGAAAGGATGTTAAATTTGAATGGACGGAAGAATGTCAACAGAGTTTTGAAGAATTGAAAAAGTTATTAACAGAGGCACCAGTGTTAGTACAGCCCGAATCAGGTAAAGAATTTGTGGTGTATAGTGATGCTTCTCTAAATGGTTTGGGGTGTGTGCTCATGCAAGAAGAAAAAGTGGTGGCATATGCTTCGAGGCAGTTAAAACCTCATGAGGGGAATTATCCTACTCACGATTTGGAATTGGCTGCGGTGGTGTTTGCTTTGAAAATTTGGCGACATTATTTGTATGGTGAAAAGTGCCGCGTATATACCGACCATAAAAGTCTTAAGAACTTGATGTCACAAAAAGACTTGAATTTAAGACAGCGAAGATGGTTGGAGTTATTGAAAGATTACGAGCTTGTTATTGATTATCATCCGGGAAAAGCAAATGTGGTTGCTGATGCTTTGAGCAGAAAGTTACTATTTGCTTTGAGAGCTATGAACACTCGGTTAAAGGTATCAGATGATGGTTCGATTCTAGCAGAGTTAAGAGCAAGACCGATGTTTTTACAAGAGATTTGTGAAGCTCAGGAAAATGATCAAGATTTGCAAGCCAAGAGAAAACAGTGTGAAGTTGATACAGAGTCAGATTTCAAAATTGGTTCTAATGGATGTTTAATGTTTAAAGATCGGATTTGTGTACCAAAGAATGAGGAATTGATTCAAAAGATCCTACAGGAAGCACATAGTGGTTATTTGTCGATTCATCCGGGTAGTACGAAAATGTATAATGACTTGAAGAAAATGTATTGGTGGAATGGAATGAAAAGAGATATATCAGAGTTTGTGTCCAAATGCTTAATTTGTCAACAGGTGAAAGCTGAACACCAAGTGCCTTCGGGATTACTTCAGCCTATCATGATTCCTGAATGGAAATGGGATCGAATTACCATGGATTTTATATCAGGGTTGCCGTTAACTCCGGGGAAGAAAAATGCCATCTGGGTAATAGTTGACAGACTGACTAAATCGGCTCATTTTATTCCGATACGTACATATTATTCTCTCAATAAGTTGGCTGAATTGTATATCCGTGAAATTGTTAGACTTCATGGAATACCTTTGTCAATCATTTCGGATAGAGATCCGAGATTTACTTCACGATTTTGGCAAAAGTTGCAAGAAGCATTAGGTACAAAGTTAAATTTCAGCACTGCCTTTCATCCACAAACCGATGGACAATCGTAAAGAGTAATTCGATTCTTGAAGACATGCTCAGATGTTGTGTATTGGAATTTCAAGGAAGTTGGGAAAGATATTTGCCGTTGGTAGAATTTGCTTACAACAATAGTTATCAGACGAGCTTGAAAATGGCACCTTATGAAGCATTTTATGGTCATAAGTGTCGAACGCCTTTGTATTGGAGTGAGCTCAAGGAAAATCAGATTTATGGAGTTGATCTAATAAAAGAAACTGAAGAAAAGGTGAAAGTGATTCAAGATTGTTTGAAAGCTGCTTCAGATAGACAGAAATCGTATGCAGATTTGAAGAGAAAAGAGATTGAATATCAAGTTGGTTACAAAGTGTTTTTGAAAGTATCCCCGTGGAATAAAGTCCTTAGATTTGGACGGAAGGGCAAATTAAGTCCGCGTTTTATTGGGCCGTATGAAGTAATTGAAAAAGTTGGACCGGTAGCATATCGGCTAGCATTACCACCTGAATTAGAGAAGATTCATGATGTGTTCCACGTATCTATGTTACGTCGGTATCGTTCGGATCCTTCACATGTAGTTTCACCGACAGAAATTGAACTACAACTAGATATGACCTACGAAGAAGAACCGATTAAGATTTTAGCTCGAGAGGTCAAACAACTAAGGAATAAAAATGTTGCACTTGTGAAGGTGTTGTGGCAAAGGCATGGAATAGAAGAAGCTACATGGGAATCAAGAAAAACTATGAGAAATCAATACCCACATCTGTTTATCTGGTAAGATTTTCGAGGACGAAAAATCCTTAAAGGGGGAGAGTTGTAATATCCCGAATTAGGGCCTAATCGAATAGTGGTCTCGTGACCACAAATCTGAGATAGAAATAATTATTTTATAATTATTTTGAGGTTTATGATATGATTACATGATTGTGTGAAAATTTCTTGAAGAAATACTATGCCTAAAGTGTTTAAATTGAAAGTAGGGACTAAATCGAATAAGTTGCAAAATTTGCATTCTAGAAGTTTTTAGTATGAAATTGCATTGAAATATTAATTAGGAGGTCTTAAATAGCAATTTGACTAATTTAAGTTCATGGACAAAATTAGGACATGGAAGGAATTTTTGGAAAGTTTAGTAGTAAGGGCATTTTGGTCATTTAGTTATTAAAATGAATTAAAAACAAAATTAAAAGCCAATTTTTGTCCATCTTCTTCATTAGGCCGAAATTTCAAGGGTTCTCCATAGCTAGGGTTTGTTTCAAGCTTCCAAGCTCCATAGTAAGTGATTCCAAGCCCTGTTTTTAATGTTCTTTACGTTTTTGAGATCCCGATAACTCGATTAAGCTTATGTTAGCAATAATTTAACCTAGGGTTTATATTTGGAAAAATACCCATAGGTGAAATTTGTGTATTTTATGTTTTATGATAGAATATGAAGTTTTAAATTATGTTAGACAACTTGTACTACTCGATTTTAAGCAAAAACGAGTAAAAGGGCTTAATCGGTAAAAATACCTAATAGTCACAAGTACATGTTAGAGTGAGAATTTGATGTTGCCATAGAAGAGAAAAGTGATCAGCATGTTGTAAAACATAAGAATAAGGAATAAAGTTTAATCCCGATCCTAGGGGCAAAAATGTAAATATGTAAAAGTTTAGGGGTAAAATTGTAATTTTGCCAAAATTTGAGTTAAGTATTAATTTGATAATGTGAGTATTAAATAAGCTAAATGTGTTATTTTAGATCAAGAAAGACATGGAATCGACCTCAATCGAGGAAAAGAAAAGATTGTGGACTAAATTGCAAAATCTTTGTATTTTGGTACCAAGGTAAGCTCATGTGTAAATAATGTAGTATAATTGTTTTTTTTTAAATTATTGATGTTAATTATATGATATGCTGATTTTTATCATGAAATATATGCTTTGTGGTTATTTTCAATAAAATGCAAATTATTTGTATTATTTGTTAAATATAAAGTGTTACCGAGTATTGGTTTCGGTATTTTACTAAGATGGCAAGGATATGTGTTCGAGGAAAATCCCGTTTGAACCTTAGGAATAGATTAGGATACAAGTGACATGTCACTAGGATGGTTGAGCATCCGAACTCGTTGAGTTGAGTCCGAGTTCGCGATGTAACTAGGCATCCGAGCTCGTTGAGTTGAGTCCGAGTTCACTTATGGATGCGAACGCCCGAGCTCGTTGATTTGAGCCTGAGTTCGCTTATGGGCAGGTTACATGATTGCTGGATTGCATATATGGCACTTATGTGCAAGTTATCCATGTATCCGAATTATATTCCGATGTGTTCAACGGGTAAAGTTATACTCAAATGGAGGAATATTCGAGATGTAAAGAGACGTATTGGTAAGTGATGTGAAATGGATACTTTGGACAGGTATGTATTTAACCCTCGGGTTGAGTATTGATACAATCACGATAAGGTAATAAGATGATGAAAAATGATTAGAAATGTGATATGTGTTTTAGTGATGCATGCTAATGTTGATTGGTATGACCGTTTGTTATGTTACTTATTATTTGCATATGAACTTACTAAGCATTTATGCTTACTCCTCCTTCTTACTCATTGTAGTTTTGGACAAGCCAGCTCGGAATCGGGATAGGTCGAAGGCTCAATCACACTATCCTAAGACTTTTGGTAAATGGCTTGTAAATTTAAGTATGGCATGTATAGCAATATACCTATTTTGTGTAAATGATCTTATGATATGGTAATGGAACGGTTGAGAAAATGTTTGATAATGATAAATTATGAAAATGGTTAGTTTAGATTATGTTTGATGTTAAGGAAAATTATTAAGATACTTAGTGCATAAAAACTCATAAAAGGGATGAAATTTGCCATAAACAGAATCTTTGCAGCAACACTGACACGAGTTTGAAAATTTACTAAAAATCATAGAAATTGAATTTGGTGATGGAATACATATCAAATTTAAGCTTATTATGTCTAGTTTCACATGAAACAAATGAAACAGGTAAAGGAATTATATGTTAAAAGATATTTGAATTTTAGTGAAACAGGGTCATAGCAATTTCTTAATCGCCTATTCCAAATTTAGAAATTCACCATAAATTGTAAAGATATAATTAGGTGGTGTATTTTATATCCTCAAAATCCTTATCAAGTCTAGTTTTAGTAGAAATAAATCTCATAGTCATATGACTTTTGTACAGAGATAAATGTGGTTCGTAGTAAACAGAGGGCAAACCAGTCAAGTCCTAAAACAGGGGTAACTTTAACTAATAAACTGTACTAATTGGATCAACCAAAAATTCTAGAAAAAATTTAATAGATAGGTATATGAGTCTAGATTCAAGGAAAATTTACGGATCTTGATTTCAAGTTTCGTAACTCAAGATATGATTTTTCTTGTGACTGTGACGCAAGTAGCTTAAAAGCTGTGAATGTAGAAACAAATAATCCAAAGTTCTAAAAATGTTAAATTAAGCTTAGTAACACCTCATACTCGACTTCGGCGATAGTATCGGGCGTGGGGGCGTTACATTAAGTGGTATCAGAGCCAGGTTTAGTCGGTTCTCGGACTACGTGTTGTATGTACGGATTTTGCTATACATGCCATATGTATAAATTGTGATAGTGTGACGACTTCTGACCATTTAAATGATTTTTTTAGAGTAAATGGATCCCGATCCAGGTGTGGCGATGAAGTAGAGAGTAATGCACCTCTCGGTGAAGGAGCAGCGCCGATTGAAAATCCACCTCCTCTCATTGGTCGGGGAGGAGGAGAAAGGGTCGGGAAGCCTTTCTCCAAATGATGAGTGCATGGTACACCGAGTTCGTTAAATGCGAGCCCAAATGTACAACCTCCCCCACCTCCCCCAATTCCTCAACCTTTACCCCCGACGCCTCAAGGTATGGATCTGATGAAATTTCACAGAACTCCAGTTGATAGAATTCGCAAGCAAGGGGCCGAAGAATTTAAAGCAAATATTGATGATGATGCCGAGAAAGCAAAGTTCTGGCTTGAAAATTCTATCCGGGTATTTGACGAATTATCTTGTACACCTGAAGAATGTTTCAAATGTGCTATATCTTTGTTGAGGGATTCAGCTTATAATTGGTGGAAGACTTTGATTTCGGTGGTACCGAAAGAGAAAATAACTTGGGAATTCTTTCAAGAAGAGTTTCGAAGAAATATATTAGTGAAAGATTTATTGATCGAAAGCGTAAAGAATTTCTTGAGTGAAGCAAGGTAGTATGACGATTCTGAGAATATGAAAGAGAGTTTGTTCGATTAAGTAAGTATGCGAGAGAGTATGTTCCCTCACAGGCCAAGATGTGCCAACGATTTGAAGACGGCTCAACGAAGACATCAAGGTATTTGTTGGAATTCTTGAATTAAAAGAAATGGTAGTATTGGTTGATCGAGCTTGTAAGGTAGAAGAATTACTTAACGAAAAGAAAAGGTAGAGGTGAGACTAGAAATTGGAAGAAAAGACCGATGAGCGGTTCATTTTCACAAAGAACTTTGAAAAGTCAAGGAATATGAATCCTCGTTCCCAAGCTTCAGCTGGGCAATCATATGGGAATTATAAGAAGCAAAATGTGGGTCCTAAATCCCAGACTACTTCGGCAGCCAGTGTAGGGAACTCGAGATTTCTTAAACCTGAGTGCCAGCGGTGTTGTAGAAATCATTTTGGTTCGTATAGAGCAAATGAATGTTTTCGATGTGGTTCTCCGGATCATTTTATTAGAGACTGCCCAGAGAGAGCTGAAAAAGAAAAATTTCAGAATACAAAAACAAGTAGGGCGGATTCGAGAGGAAGATATCCAAGAAAAGCTGGGAGCGAAGCAAGTAGTGAGAATGTAGCCAGGGATGCACTAGTTAGACCAGAAGAAAGGGCTCCAGCTAGAACTTATGCTATTAAAGCGCGTGAAGATGCTTCCTCACCTGATGTGATTACCGGTACATTTTCTCTCTATAATGTTAATGTTATTGCTTTGATTGATCCCGGTTCTACTCATTCATATGTATGCATGAAATTGGTGTCTAGTATGAATATACCGTGAGAGAACACGTAATTTATGATTAGAGTGTCGAATCCGTTAGGCAAATGTGTGACTGTTGATAAGGTATGTAAGAAATGTCCTATAATGATTCAGGATCATTACTTTCCGTCCGACTTGATGTTGTTGCCGTTTGATGAGTTTGATGTTATTTTGGGTATGGATTGGTTGACATTGCATTATGCTAAAATAAATTGCAAAGAAAAGGTTATAGAATTAAAGTGTGAAAATGGTGAAACTCTGCGGGTTGAATCAGATAAATCAGAGGCATTACCTAGTGTGATTTCTTCAATGTCGGCTCAAAGATATCCGAGAAAGGGTTATGAAGCTTATTTGGTGTATGTAATTAATACAAAAGAAGTTGAAAAGAAAGTTGAATCAAGTCTTGCCAGTGTGAATTTGCGGACGTATTTCGGAAGAATTGCCGTTTGCCTCCGGTCGGGAAGTAGAATTTGGTATTGATTTGATACCGAAAGCAGCTCAATTTCGATTGCTCAGTATAGAATGGCACCAGCAGAGTTGAAGGAATTAAAGTCGCAGCTTGCAAGAGTTGACTGATAAAGGTTTTGTGAGGCCGAGTTTTTCACCTTGGGGTGCTCCCGTGTTATTTGTGAAAAAGAAGGATGGTTCTATGAGGTTGTGTGTTGATTATCGCCAGTTAAACAAGGTGACAATCAAAAACAAATATCCGTTGCCAAGAATTGATGATTTGTTTGATTAGCTAAAAGGAGCGACATGGTTTTCAAAGTTTGACTTGAGATCCGGTATTACCAACTCATGGGTAAAAGAGTCGGATGTGCCTAAAACTACTTTTAGAACAAGGTATGGTCATTATGAATTTTTAGTTATGCCATTCGGGTTGACAAATGCTCTACTTTGTGTTTATGGATTTAATGAATAGCATATTCCACCATACATGGACAAATTTGTTGTGGTGTTTATAGATGATATTTTAATTTATTCAAAAGATGATACAGAGTATGCTGAGCATTTGAGGATAGTTTTACAAACTTTGAGAGATAACCAAATGTATGCTAAGTTTAGTAAAAGTGAATTTTGGCTACTGGGAAGTTGGATTTTTGGGTCATATTGTTTGGGTGATGGTATACTGGTTGATCCTAGTAAAATTTCAGCCATTGTTGATTAGAAACCACCAAAAATGTAACTAAAGTTAGAAGTTTCTTGGGGCTAGCTGGGTATTATCGGCGGTTTGTAAATGGATTTTCTATAATTGCTGCTCCTATAACTAGATTACTCCGAAAGGATGTTAAATTTGAATGGACGGAAGAATGTCAACAGAGTTTTGAAGAATTGAAAAAGTTATTAACAGAGGCACCAGTGTTAGTACAAACCAATCGTAAAGAATTTGTGGTGTATAGTGATGCTTCTCTAAATGGTTTGGGGTGTGTGCTCATGCAAGAAGAAAAAGTGGTGGCATATGCTTCGAGGCAGTTAAAACCTCATGAGGGGAATTATCCTACTCACGATTTGGAATTGGCTGCGGTGGTGTTTGCTTTGAAAATTTGGCGACATTATTTGTATGGTGAAAAGTGCCACGTATATACCGAACCATAAAAGTCTTAAGAACTTGATGTCACAAAAGACTTGAATTTAAGACAAATAAGATGGTTGGAGTTATTGAAAGATTACGAGCTTGTTATTGATTATCATCCGGAAAAGCAAATGTGGTTGCTGATGCTTTGAGCAGAAAGTTACTATTTGCTTTGAGAGCTATGAACACTCGGTTAAAGGTATCAGATGATGGTTCGATTCTAGCAGAGTTAAGAGCAAGACCGATGTTTTTACAAGAGATTTGTGAAGCTCAGGAAAATGATCAAGATTTGCAAGCCAAGAGAAAACAGTGTGAAGTTGATACAGAGTCAGATTTCAAAATTGGTTCTAATGGATGTTTAATGTTTAAAGATCGGATTTGTGTACCAAAGAATGAGGAATTGATTCAAAAGATCCTACAGGGAGCACATAGTGGTTATTTGTCGATTCATCCGGTAGTAATGCGAAAATGTATAATGACTTGAAGAAAATGTATTGGTGGAATGGAATGAAAAGAGATATATCAGAGTTTGTGTCCAAATGCTTAATTTGTCAACAGGTGAAAGCTGAACACCAAGTGCCTTCGGGATTACTTCAGCCTATCATGATTCCTGAATGGAAATGGGATCGAATTACCATGGATTTTATATCAGGGTTGCCGTTAACTCCGGGAAGAAAAATGCCATCCGGGTAATAGTTGATGGGATCGACTAAATCGGCTCATTTTATTCCGATCACGCATATTATTATCTCTCAATAAGTTGGCTGAATTGTATATCCGTGAAATTGTTAGACTTCATGGAATACCTTTGTCAATCATTTCGGATAGAGATCCGAGATTTACTTCACGATTTTGGCAAAAGTTGCAAGAAGCATTAGGTACAAAGTTAAATTTCAAAGATCGCCTTTCATCCACAAACCGATGGACAATCGTAAAGAGTAATTCGATTCTTGAAGACATGCTCGGATGTTGTGTATTGGAATTTCAAGGAAGTTGGGAAAGATATTTGCCGTTGGTAGAATTTGCTTACAACAATAGTTATCGACGAGCTTGAAAATGGCACCTTATGAAGCATTTTATGGTCATAAGTGTCGAACGCCTTTGTATTGGAGTGAGCTCAAGGAAAATCAGATTTATGGAGTTGATCTAATAAAAGAAATCAAGAAAAGGTGAAAGTGATTCAAGATTGTTTGAAAGTCGCTTGAGATAGACAAAATCGTATGCAGATTTGAGAGAAAAGAGATTGAATATCAAGTTGGTTACAAAGTGTTTTTGAAAGTATCCCGTGGAATAAAGTCCTTAGATTTGGACGGAAGGGCAAATTAAGTCCGCGTTTTATTGGGCGTATGAAGTAATTGAAAAAGTTGGACCGGTAGCATATCGGCTAGCATTACCACCGAATTAGAGAAGATTCATGATGTGTTCCACGTATCTATGTTACGTCGGTATCGTTCGGATCCTTCACATGTAGTTTCACCGACGTAAATTGAACTACAACTAGATATGACCTACTGAAGAAGAACCGATTAAGATTTTAGCTCGAGAGGTCAAACAACTAAGGAATAAAAATGTTGCACTTGTGAAGGTGTTGTGGCAAAGGCATGGAATAGAAGAAGCTACATGGGAATCAAGAAACTATGAGAAATCAATACCCACATCTGTTTTGCAGTAAGATTTTCGAGGACGAAAATCCTTAAAGGGGAGAGTTGTAATATCCCGAATTAGGGCCTAATCGCAATAGTGGTCTCGTGACCACAAATCTGAGATAGAAATAATTATTTTATAATTATTTTGAGGTTTATGATATGATTACATGATTGTGTGAAAATTTCGTGAAGAAATACTATGCCTAAAGTGTTTAAATTGAAAGTAGGGACTAAATCGAATAAGTTGCAAAATTTGCATTCTAGAAGTTTTTAGTATGAAATTGCATTGAAATATTAATTAGGAGGTCTTAAATAGCAATTTGACTAATTTAAGTTCATGGACAAAATTAGGACATGGAAGGAATTTTTGGAAAGTTTAGTAGTAAGGGCATTTTGGTCATTTAGTTATTAAAATGAATTAAAAACAAAATTAAAAGCCAATTTTTGTCCATCTTCTTCATTAGGCCGAAATTTCAAGGGTTCTCCATAGCTAGGGTTTGTTTCAAGCTTCCAAGCTCCATAGTAAGTGATTCCAAGCCCCGTTTTTAATGTTCTTTACGTTTTTGAGATCCCGATAACTCGATTAAGCTTATGTTAGCAATAATTTAACCTAGGGTTTATATTTGGAAAAATACCCATAGGTGAAATTTGTGTATTTTTATGTTTTATGATAGAATATGAAGTTTTAAATTATGTTAGACAACTTGTACTACTCGATTTTAAGCAAAAACGAGTAAAAGGGCTTAATCGGTAAAAATACCTAATAGTCACAAGTACATGTTAGAGTGAGAATTTGATGTTGCCATAGAAGAGAAAAGTGATCAGCATGTTGTAAAACATAAGAATAAGGAATAAAGTTTAATCCCGATCCTAGGGGCAAAAATGTAAATATGTAAAAGTTTAGGGGTAAAATTGTAATTTTGCCAAAATTTGAGTTAAGTATTAATTTGATAATGTGAGTATTAAATAAGCTAAATGTGTTATTTTAGATCAAGAAAGACATGGAATCGACCTCAATCGAGGAAAAGAAAAGATTGTGGACTAAATTGCAAAATCTTTGTATTTTGGTACCAAGGTAAGCTCATGTGTAAATAATGTAGTATAATTGTTTTTTTTTTAAATTATTGATGTTAATTATATGATATGCTGATTTTTATCATGAAATATATGCTTTGTGGTTATTTTCGAATAAAATGCAAATTATTTGTATTATTTGTTAAATATAAAGTGTTACCGAGTATTGGTTTCGGTATTTTACGGAAGATGGCAAGGATATGTGTTCGAGGAAAATCCCGTTTGAACCTTAGGAATAGATTAGGATACAAGTGACATGTCACTAGGATGGTTGAGCATCCGAACTCGTTGAGTTGAGTCTGAGTTCGTCAGATGTAACTAGGCATCCGAGCTCGTTGAGTTGAGTCCGAGTTCACTTATGGATGCGAACGCCCGAGCTCGTTGATTTGAGCCTGAGTTCGCTTATGGGCAGGTTACATGATTGCTGGATTGCATATATGGCACTTATGTGCAAGTTATCCATGTATCCGAATTATATTCCGATGTGTTCAACGGGTAAAGTTATACTCAAATGGAGGAATATTCGAGATGTAAAGAGACGTATTGGTAAGTGATGTGAAATGGATACTTTGGACAGGTATGTATTTAACCCTCGGGTTGAGTATTGATACAATCACGATAAGGTAATAAGATGATGAAAAATGATTAGAAATGTGATATGTGTTTTAGTGATGCATGCTAATGTTGATTGGTATGACCGTTTGTTATGTTACTTATTATTTGCATATGAACTTACTAAGCATTTATGCTTACTCACTCCTTCTTACTCATTGTAGTTTTGGACAAGCCACTCAGAATCGGGATAGGTCGAAGGCTCAATCACACTATCCGGAAGACTTTTGGTAAATGGCTTGTAAATTTAAGTATGGCATGTATAGCAATATACCTATTTTGTGTAAATGATCTTATGATATGGTAATGGAACGGTTGAGAAAATGTTTGATAATGATAAATTATGAAAATGGTTAGTTTAGATTATGTTTGATGTTAAGGAAAATTATTAAGATACTTAGTGCATAAAAAACTCATAAAAGGGATGAAATTTGCCATAAACAGAATACTGCAGCAACACTGACACGAGTTTGAAAATTTACTAAAAATCATAGAAATTGAATTTGGTGATGGAATACATATCAAATTTAAGCTTATTATGTCTAGTTTCACATGAAACAAATGAAACAGGTAAAGGAATTATATGTTAAAAGATATTTGAATTTTAGTGAAACAGGGTCATAGCAATTTCTTAATCGCCTATTCCAAATTTAGAAATTCACCATAAATTGTAAAGATATAATTAGGTGGTGTATTTTATATCCTCAAAATCCTTATCAAGTCTAGTTTTAGTAGAAATAAATCTCATAGTCATATGACTTTTGTACAGAGATAAATGTGGTTCGTAGTAAACAGAGGGCAAACCAGTCAAGTCCTAAAACAGGGGTAACTTTAACTAATAAACTGTACTAATTGGATCAACCAAAAATTCTAGAAAAAATTTAATAGATAGGTATATGAGTCTAGATTCAAGGAAAATTTACGGATCTTGATTTCAAGTTTCGTAACTCAAGATATGATTTTTCTTGTGACTGTGACGCAAGTAGCTTAAAAGCTGTGAATGTAGAAACAAATAATCCAAAGTTCTAAAAATGTTAAATTAAGCTTAGTAACACCTCATACTCGACTTCGGCGATAGTATCGGGCGTGGGGGCGTTACATTAAGTGGTATCAGAGCCAGGTTTAGTCGGTTCTCGGACTACGTGTTGTATGTACGGATTTTGCTATACATGCCATATGTATAAATTGTGATAGTGTGACGACTTCTGACCATTTAAATGATTTTTTTTTTAGAGTAAATGGATCCCGATCCAGCTGTGGCAGATGAAGTAGAGAGTAATGCACCAGCTCCGGCTGAAGGAGCAGCGCCGATTGAAAATCCACCTCCTACTGTTGGTCAGGGAGGAGGAGAAAGGGGTCGGGAAGCCTTTCTCCAAATGATGAGTGCATGGTACACTGAGTTCGTTCGTACGAGCCCAAATGTACAACCTCCCCCACCTCCCCCAATTCCTCAACCTTTACCCCCGACGCCTCAAGGTATGGATCTGATGAAATTTCACAGAACTCCAGTTGATAGAATTCGCAAGCAAGGGGCCGAAGAATTTAAAGCAAATATTGATGATGATGCCGAGAAAGCAAAGTTACGCTTGAAAATTTCTATCCGGGTATTTGACGAATTATCTTGTACACCAAGAATGTTTCAAATGTGCTATATCTTTGTTGAGGATTCAAACATAATTGGTGGAAGACTTTGATTTCGTGGTACCAAAGAGAAAATAACTTGGGAATTCTTTCAAGAAGAGTTTCGGAAGAAATATATTAGTGAAAGATTTATTGATCGAAGCGTAAAGAATTTCTTGAGTGAAGCAAGGTAGTATGACAATTCTGAGAATATGAAAGAGAGTTTGTTGATTAAGTAAGTATGCCGGAGAGTATGTTCCTCAGAGGCCAAGATGTGCCAACGATTTGAAGACGGGCTCAACGAAGACATCAAGGTATTTGTTGGAATTCTTGAATTAAAAGAAATGGTAGTATTGGTTGATCGAGCTTGTAAGGTCAAGAATTACTTAACGAAAAGAAAAGGTAGAGGTGAGACTAGAAATTGGAAGAAAAGACCGATGAGCGCTTCATTTTCACAAAGAACTTTGAAAAGTCAAGAATATGAATCCTCGCTCAAGCTTCACTGGGCAATCATATGGGAATTATAAGAAGCAAAATGTGGGTCCTAAATCCCGGACTACTTCTGCAAATGAGTGTAGGGAACTCGAGATTTCTTAAACCCGAGTGCAGCGTGTTGTAGAAATCATTTTGGTTCAGATAGAGCAAATGAATGTTTTCGATGTGGTTCTCCTGATCATTTTATTAGAGATCGCCAGAGAGAGTGAAAAGAAAAATTTGAGAATACAAAAACAAGTAGGGCGGATTCGAGAGGAAGATATCCAAGAAAAGTCGGGAGCGAAGCAAGTAGTGAGAATGTAGCCGTGGATGCACTAGTTAGACTCAAGAAAGGGCTCCAGCTAGAACTTATGCTATTAAAGCGCGTGAAGATGCTTCCTCACCTGATGTGATTACCGGTACATTTTCTCTCTATAATGTTAATGTTATTGCTTTGATTGATCCCGGTTCTACTCATTCATATGTATGCATGAAATTGGTGTCTAGTATGAATATACCCAATTGAGAACACGTAATTTATGATTAGAGTGTCGAATCAGTTAGGCAAATGTGTGATCATTGATAAGGTATGTAAGAAATGTCCTATAATGATTCAGGATCATTACTTTCCGTCCGACTTGATGTTGTTGCCGTTTGATGAGTTTGATGTTATTTTGGGTATGGATTGGTTGACATTGCATTATGCTAAAATAAATTGCAAAGAAAAGGTTATAGAATTAAAGTGTGAAAATGGTGAAACTCTGCGGGTTGAATCGGATAAATCGAGGGCATTACCTAGTGTGATTTCTTCAATGTCGGCTCAAAGATATCCGAGAAAGGGTTATGAAGCTTATTTGGTGTATGTAATTAATACAAAAGAAGTTGAAAAGAAAGTTGAATCAGTCTTGGTGTGTGTGAATTTGCGGCGTATTTCGGAAGAATTGCCGGGTTTGCCTCCATCGTGGAAGTAGAATTTGGTATTGATTTGATACCGAAAACAGCTCCAATTTCGATTGCTCCGTATAGAATGGCACCAGTGAGTTGAAGGAATTAAAGTCGCAGATTGCAAGAGTTGGATCGATAAAGGTTTTGTGAGGCCGAGTTTTTCACCTTGGGGTGCTCCCGTGTTATTTGTGAAAAAGAAGGATGGTTCTATGAGGTTGTGTGTTGATTATCGCCAGTTAAACAAGGTGACAATCAAAAACAAATATCCGTTGCCAAGAATTGATGATTTGTTTGATTAGCTAAAAGGAGCGACATGGTTTTCAAAGATTGACTTGAGATCTGGGTATTACCAATCATGGGTAAAAGAGTCGGATGTGCCTAAAACTACTTTTAGAACAAGGTATGGTCATTATGAATTTTTAGTTATGCCATTCGGGTTGACAAATGCTCCTGCTGTGTTTATGGATTTAATGAATAGCATATTCCGACCATACATGGACAAATTTGTTGTGGTGTTTATAGATGATATTTTAATTTATTCAAAAGATGATACAGAGTATGCTGAGCATTTGAGGATAGTTTTACAAACTTTGAGAGATAAGCAGCTGTATGCTAAGTTTAGTAAAAGTGAATTTTGGCTACGGAAGTTGGATTTTTGGGTCATATTGTTTCAGTGATGGTATACGGGTTGATCCTAGTAAAATTTCAGCCATTGTTGATTAGAAACCACCGAAAAATGTAACTAAAGTTAGAAGTTTCTTGGGGCTAGCTGGGTATTATCGGCGGTTTGTAAATGGATTTTCTATAATTGCTGCTCCTATAACTAGATTACTCAGAAAGGATGTTAAATTTGAATGGACGGAAGAATGTCAACAGAGTTTTGAAGAATTGAAAAAGTTATTAACAGAGGCACCAAAGTTAGTACAAAATTCGAATCGTAAAGAATTTGTGGTGTATAGTGATGCTTCTCTAAATGGTTTGGGGTGTGTGCTCATGCAAGAAGAAAAAGTGGTGGCATATGCTTCGAGGCGATTAAAACCTCATGAGGGGAATTATCCTACTCACGATTTGGAATTGGTCATGGTGGTGTTTGCTTTGAAAATTTGGCGACATTATTTGTATGGTGAAAAGTGCCACGTATATACCGAACCATAAAAGTCTTAAGAACTTGATGTCACAAAAGACTTGAATTTAAGACAATGAAGATGGTTGGAGTTATTGAAAGATTACGAGCTTGTTATTGATTATCATCCGGGAAAAGCGAATGTGGTTGCTGATGCTTTGAGCAGAAAGTTACTATTTGCTTTGAGAGCTATGAACACTCGGTTAAAGGTATCAGATGATGGTTCGATTCTAGCAGAGTTAAGAGCAAGACCGATGTTTTTACAAGAGATTTGTGAAGCTCAGGAAAATGATCAAGATTTGCAAGCCAAGAGAAAACAGATGTGAAGTTGATACAGAGTCAGATTTCAGAATTGGTTCTAATGGATGTTTAATGTTTAAAGATCGGATTTGTGTACCAAAGAATGAGGAATTGATTCAAAAGATCCTACAGGAAGCACATAGTGGTTATTTGTCGATTCATCCGGGTAGTACGAAAATGTATAATGACTTGAAGAAAATGTATTGGTGGAATGGAATGAAAAGAGATATATCAGAGTTTGTGTCCAAATGCTTAATTTGTCAACAGTGAAAGTTGAACACCAAGTGCCTTCGGGATTACTTCACCTATCATGATTCCCCGAATGGAAATGGGATCGAATTACCATGGATTTTATATCGTGGTTGCCGTTAACTCGGGAAGAAAAATGCCATCCGGGTAATAGTTGACAGATCGACTAAATCGGCTCATTTTATTCCTGAAGACGTCATGCATTATTCTCTCAATAAGTCGGGCTGAATTGTATATCCGTGAAATTGTTAGACTTCATGGAATACCTTTGTCAATCATTTCGGATAGAGATCCGAGATTTACTTCACGGTTTTGGCAAAAGTTGCAAGAAGCATTAGGTACAAAGTTAAATTTCAAAGATCGCTTTTCATCCACAAACCGATGGACAATCGAAAAAGAATAATTCAGATTCTTGAAGACATGCTCGAGATGTTGTGTATTGGAATTTCAAGGAAGTTAGGAAAGATATTTGCCGTTGGTAGAATTTTTCTTACAACAATAGTTATCGACGAGCTTGAAAATGGCACCTTATGAAGCATTGTATGGTCATAAGTGTCGAAACGCTTTGTATTGGAGTGAGCTCAAGGAAAATCAGATTTATGGAGTTGATCTAGTAAAAGAAATCAAGAAAAGGTGAAAGTGATTCAAGATTGTTTGAAAGTCGCTCAGATAGACAGAAAATCGTATGCGATTTGAAGAGAAAAGAGATTGAATATCAAGTTGGTTACAAAGTGTTTTTGAAAGTATCCCCATGGAATAAAGTCCTTATATTTGGACGGAAGGGCAAATTAAGTCCGCGCTTTATTGGGCCGTATGAAGTAATTGAAAAAGTTGGACCAAAGAGCATATCGGCTAGCATTACCACCGAATTAGAGAAGATTCATGATGTGTTCTACGTGATCTATGTTACGTCGGTATCGTTCGGATCCTTCACATGTAGTTTCACCGATGAAATTGAACTACAACTAGATATGACCTACGAAGAAGAACCGATTAAGATTTTAGCTCGAGAGGTCAAACAACTAAGGAATAAAAATGTTGCACTTGTGAAGGTGTTGTGGCAAAGGCATGGAATAGAAGAAGCTACATGGGAATCAAGAAAAACTATGAGAAATCAATACCCACATCTCTGCTTACCTTAAGATTTTCGAGGACAAAAATCCTTAAAGGGGGGAGAGTTGTAATATCCCGAATTAGGGCCTAATCGGAATAGTGGTCTCGTGACCACAAATTTAAGATAGAAATAATTATTTTATAATTATTTTGAGGTTTATGATATGATTACATGATTGTGTGAAAATTTCGTGAAGAAATTCTATGCCTAAAGTGTTTAAATTGAAAGTAGGGACTAAATCGAATAAGTTGCAAAATTTGCATTCTAGAAGTTTTTAGTATGAAATTGCATTGAAATATTAATTAGGAGGTCTTAAATAGAAATTTGACTAATTTAAGTTCATGGACAAAATTAGGACATGGAAGGAATTTTTGGAAAGTTTAGTAGTAAGGGCATTTTGGTCATTTAGTTATTAAAATGAATTAAAAACAAAATTAAAAGCCAATTTTTGTCCATCTTCTTCATTAGGCCGAAATTTCAAGGGTTATCCATAGCTAGGGTTTGTTTCAAGCTTCCAAGCTCCATAGTAAGTGATTCCAAGCCCCGTTTTTAATGTTCTTTACGTTTTTTAGATCCCGATAACTCGATTAAGCTTATGTTAGCAATAATTTAACCTAGGGTTTATATTTGGAAAAATACCCATAGGTGAAATTTGTGTATTTTTATGTTTTATGATGGAATATGAAGTTTTAAATTATGTTAGACAACTTGTACTACTCGATTTTAAGCAAAAACGAGTAAAAGGGCTTAATCGGGAAAAATACCTAATAGCCACAAGTTCATGTTAGAGTGAGAATTTGATGTTGCCATAGAAGAGAAAAGTGATCAGCATGTTGTAAAACATAAGAATAAGGAATAAAGTTTAATCCCGATCCTAGGGGCAAAAATGTAAATATGTAAAAGTTTAGGGGTAAAATTGTAATTTTGCCAAAATTTGAGTTAAGGATTAATTTGATAATGTGAGTATTAAATAAGCTAAATGTGTTATTTTAGATCAAGAAAGACGTGGAATCGACCTCAATCGAGGAAAAGAAAAGATTGTGGACTAAATTGCAAAATCTTTGTATTTTGGTACCAAGGTAAGTTCATGTGTAAATAATGTAGTATAATTGTTTTTTTTTAAATTATTGATGTTAATTATATGATATGCTGATTTTTATCATGAAATATATGCTTTGTGGTTATTTTCGAATAAAATGCAAATTATTTGTATTATTTGTTAAATATAAAGTGTTACCGAGTATTGGTTTGGTATTTTACTAAGATGGGAAGGATATGTGTTCGAGGAAAATCCCGTTTGAACCTTAGGAATAGATTAGGATACAAGTGACATGTCACTAGGATGGTTGAGCATCCGAACTCGTTGAGTTGAGTCCGAGTTCGTCGATGTAACTAGGCATCCGAGCTCGTTGAGTTGAGTCCGAGTTCACTTATGGATGCGAACGCCCGAGCTCGTTGATTTGAGTCCGAGTTCGCTTATGGGCGGGTTACATGATTGCTGGATTGCATATATGGCACTTATGTGCAAGTTATCCATGTATCCGAATTATATTCCGATGTGTTCAACGGGTAAAGTTATACTCAAATGGAGGAATATTCGAGATGTAAAGAGACGTATTGGTAAGTGATGTGAAATGGATATTTTGGACAGGTATGTATTTAACCCTCGGGTTGAGTATTGATACAATCACGATAAGGTAATAAGATGATGAAAAATGATTAGAAATGTGATATGTGTTTTAGTGATGCATGCTAATGTTGATTGGTATGACCGTTTGTTATGTTACTTATTATTTGCATATGAACTTACTAAGAATTTATGCTTGCTCCTCCTTCTTACTCATTGTAGTTTTGGACAAGCCACTCAGAATCGGGATAGGTCGAAGGCTCAATCACACTATCCGGGAAGACTTTTGTAATGGCTTGTAAATTTAAGTATGGCATGTATAGCAATATACCTATTTTGTGTAAATGATCTTATGATATGGTAATGGAATGGTTGAGAAAATGTTTGATAATGATAAATTATGAAAATGGTTAGTTTAGATTATGTTTGATGTTAAGGAAAATTATTAAGATACTTAGTGCATAAAAAACTCATAAAAGGGATGAAATTTGCCATAAACAGAATACTGCAGCAACACTGACACGAGTTTGAAAATTTACTAAAAATCATAGAAATTGAATTTGGTGATGGAATACATATAAAATTTAAGCTTATTATGTCTAGTTTCACATGAAACAAATGAAACAGGTAAAGGAATTATATGTTAAAAGATATTTGAATTTTAGTGAAACAGGGTCATAGCAGTTTTTGAATCCCCTGTTCCAACTTTAGAAATTCACCATAAATTGTAAATATATAATTAGGTGGTGTATTTTATATCCTCAAAATCCTTATCGAGTCTAGTTTTAGTATAAATAAACCTCATAGTCATATGAATTTTTTACAGAGAGAAATGTGGTTCGAAGTAAACAGAGATCAAACCAGTCAAGTCCTGAAACAGGGGTAACTTTAACTAATAAACTGTACTAATTGGCTCAACCAAAAATTCTAGAAAAAAATTAGTAGATAGGTATATGAGTCTAGATTCAAGGAAAATTTACGGATCTTGATTTCAAGTTTCGTAACTCGAGATATGATTTTTCTTGTGACTGTGATGCAAGTAGCTTAAAAGCTGTGAATGTAGAAACAAATAATCCAAAGTTCTAAAAATGTTAAATTAAGCTTAGTAACACCTCATACTCGACTTCGGCGATGGTATCGGGCGTGGGGGCGTTACACTACATGTTAGAGGTGTCCAATTGTTATGAAATTTTGAATTGTAGGAGTTTAAATGGTAATTAGACCATTGATTACTTTTTTGGACAAAAATGGACATTAAATAGGTGAAATAGAATAATTTTAAGTTAGGGGCGTTTTGGTCATTTAGTAATTAAAATGAATTAAAAACAAAATTAAAAGCCAATTTTTGTCCATCTTCAACCCCATGGCCAAATCTCACAGGGGGAAACCATGGCTAGAGTTTTTCAAGCTTCCAAGCTCGATTGTAAGTCTGTTCTAGCTCCGTTTTTAATGATTTTTACGTTTTTGAAATTCTCGTAACAAGATCTACCTATTTCTACCATTTATTTGAGTTATGATGAAGGTTTAGGGCTTGAAAAATGTTAGAAATTTGTTCATTTTGATGTCTAATGGTAGATTATGCATGTTTATGGTTGGAGAAACAACTTTTACTAAGTAGTTTTCGGTGAAAATGCTAAAAAGGACTAATTTGTAAAAGTTATAAAATTTCTCATAAAAGTTTGTTCTAATGGATATTGTGGGTTATTATAGTTATGAAAATGGTTCGGCTAGGCTTAAAGTACAAAGAAATTGAATAAATTTCATTTTACGAGCCTAGGGGCAAAAGTGTAAATATGACAAAGTTTAGGGGCAAAAATGTAAATTTTGCCAAAATGAGATTTTGGCCTGTATTGAGTAGCTTAATGATTAAATAAGCTAAAAGTGATGTTATAGATCAACAAAAATGAGATTCGAGCCTAGAACGAGGGAAAAACAAAGTATTGGACGGTCAGGTCCTTTTCTCCATTGTCGCATTCGAGGTAAGTTTGTATGTAAATAATGCATCGTTTTTTCTTAAGTTATCACATTTTATTATTTTTTATGAAATGTGGCTGAATATTGAATGAAATTGACAAGTATCGAAAAGTGAGAATTTTCTCGGTTGAACATTAGGAACTGAATAGGATACAAGTGACATGTCACTAGCGACTCAAGTGTGGTACTATGTGAAGGCCACTTTGTGAAGAAGGTAGTTTTGACTACAAGGGTGGTACTATGTGCAGGCCACCGGGTATTCGTTATTATTCTGATGTGTTCAATGGGAAATGACTAGGTGTAATTGAATATGACTATGTGATGAATAAGTGCAAGTATGTGTATGTAAACTTATGAGAAATGTGCTCAATATGTGATCGAACTTTGGTAAGATTGATATGGAGTAAGTGTTACAATGAAAGTTACTACAAAGAAAACATGAAAGAGTGAAATTTAGAAATAAAACAGTTTTGGACAACAGCAGTTGTGTGACTTTGAAAATCACCAAAAAATGGTCGAAATTGAATTAGAGGTTGAATAAGATATGCAATTAAATCTTATTGAGTCTATTTTCATATAAAGGAAACGGTGTAAGAAAAAGAGTTTCATATTATGAGATATTTGAATTTTTGTGAGATGGAGTAAAATTGATTTCGGAATCCCCTGTTCTGATTTGGGAAAATCATTAAATATTGTAAAAAAAATAATTATGGGTTATAATTTATATGATTAAAATAATTAATGAGTCTATTTTCAAAAGAAACAAACAGGAATATCATCCAAATCCCGTATGAGGAGATAATTAATTTTAGTGAAGAGGGGTCGGAACTGTCAGACAGCAAAATAGGGGTGAATTTAAAGAATAAACTGTACTTATTGGCTAATCAAAAAATTTTGAAAATTTTATGGTAAGAATATATGCAAGTCTAGTTTTTCCATAGTTCCAAATTAAAATAATTTAGTGACTGTGACTCGAATAGACAGTTTGTTTTGAGCTTGAGTAAATAGTGGGTCTATGTGTAGTTATGATTGTATTATTTTGAAAACATATTTTGAGGATTTATAAAAGCATGTTAATAATTTTTTTATTATTTACATACCTACTTACTAAGCTATATGCTTACTCCCCTCTCTTTTCTCCTTGTTTTATAGTGTCACCAAGCTACCTCGGGGTACGAAGATCGTCGGAGATCCATCCACACTATCATCATTCTTTTGGTATTTTGAAATTCATATTTTGAATTATGGAATGTATAGAGGACTTGGTTATTTTGTTATATGTCATAATTGATTTGGCATAAAATGTTGGCCTTTAATATTTGATAACTCATTTTGTATAAGGCCATCAATGTTGCCTAATATTAGTTAAGTTATATGTTATGATGATGCATTTTGTGAGAGGCATGAGTTGGTTGAATGAGTGTGTAATGACTAAGTATGGAAAATGTGGCATGTGAATGGTTGTGTGAAGGACATGGCCTTGGACACGAGCATATGCCCCTATTGTCAAGAAATTTTCTAATGTTTTCCAAAGTTCTCGGTTTAGTCCTAGACTACTTCCATAGTATGTTTTTGGTCTCGTAGATCCATATCAGGGACTTAGTGATGAAATTTGAAAAGTTTAATTTGGTATAAAAATTATGTCTCAATTTTGTACGATTGCATGTGTATGTTTCGGTAATGCCTCATACCCTGTTCTGGCATCAAACACGAGTAAGGGGTGTTACATTTTAGTGGTATCAGAGCTATGCTTTAGTCAATTCTTAGACTAACATAGCATATGTGAGTTTAGCAATACATGCCATATTACTACTCGTGATAGTGTGATATCTCCCGACTCTGACGAAATTATTTTGTTAAGACAGAGATGACTTCCAACTGAGCTATTTTTCGATAATGCTGATAATGATATTGAAATGATTGAAATATGCTTATGATGTGTCAAAATTTGGAAAAAGGTATGAATAGAAGTTAATGATATGTATGTGTTAATGTACGAAATGAGATAACCACAAGTTGAAAATTGTGAAAAATGGAAGGAAATGAAAGTTTATATTGTGATAAGCTCATCCATGTTTGTTTGATATCCATATGATGTTATGTGCCTAACTTATTTGATTAATGAACATGATAAGTAAAATGTGTGTCTATGTACATTTGTTTGAATAAGATAATCGAAAAAGTTCGTGTAACATGACTATGTATGTTAATTAGCTTGAAGTGAATTATGTAATTGTGATGATATGATGTTGGTGATGAATGCTAAGTCATATGTGTGTACTTATAAGAGTCAAATTAGAGGCTTTACAACCTCACCCACTTACTTGTGTTGCTTTAGAATGAAAATTCACGAGAACCATGTGCAATAAGTCCACAAGTGTGAAACTAAAGAGTTTAATGGTGAAATAATTAGTAATACATACAGAGATAAGAATAGTTTGGAAAGTGAAAACAATTTTGGAAGGATATTAGAATGTTTTAAAGATTACACAAATTATGCAATGTCACAGATAAATAAGAAGTTAGTCTTTGCTAATCAACTCAATTAGGTATGAAGTCTAAAGATATGTTTGCTGAAATTTCTCCCATATTGGTTTTCGTTAGTGACTGGAATAATACGAGGTTCATGATGGCAGAATTAGTCAGAGAAATGATATTTGAGTAGTAAAGATGTCTGTGTGTGTGACAGTTACAGTTGAAATGAATATGATGATCTTTCTAGGTATTCTATATATTCTTTTATCCTCAGAGATATTTGTGTTATTGCTCAGTTTCTAATGGAGTTCTTATGTTGCGAGAATGCTAGCTAACTATGATGTTAGACGAAAGCCCTGTTGGTCTATTCGATTTATGATTGGTATTTCTTTATATCTTCGAAATTCTATTCTAATATGTTGGAATGAAGTCGATGGTAAAAAATAAAATAAAATTATGTGAGACTATTCTTATGTTTCTACTGATTATGATTTTGTTTTATATATACAAAAAATATATTATCTCTGTTATGATAGAAGTCTAGAGCCGGTAAGCATTGTTTTTCTACTGGTTTTCTCTGAAGAATCATCAAGATCTATGTTATTTTCTTATGAGTTATGTTCTCGAACTTCCGGTATGGTATCGTATCTTGGATTTCTTTATCTCAGTTTTCCTATCATTCTTATAACGTGAATTATCAACCATGGCTCATCTTGAAATAGTGTTCTTGGACTTGTGATAACTATGTCTATTATGGTTGTATTTCTGGTTTGATCATAGGAACATGGTGACTCAAGTATCTAGATTTCTCTAACTTTCGTGTAAGGAATTAAATTTGGAAACGGTATAAATGATGGAAGCACAAACTCAAATCGTATGATGGATTTCTTTTTTAGGTAAGTTGATTAAAGTCAATGCATTCAATCGAGATGTCTTTGTTTCTTTGAGCTAATGTGATTGTAAAGGCCTTTGATTAGCATGATAAGAGAATTTTGAAAGATTGTGTGCTTGAGATGTTTTAATAGCACAATGAAATAAGCATTTTGAGATGTGTTACTCGATAGTTGAGATCGACTCAGCCATTTTTATCAGAATGAGTTGATTTGTTGGGATGTGATTTCATTTATATCTATTTAAGTATGTCCTCAGCTATGAGAATGAATTTTGTGTATTCACGAGTGTATAGACAGGCAATCTGAATGAAGAAATGATATTCTTGAAAGCATGATATAGAAAAATACCTATTAGATTTGTTTTAAATGGGTGATGTTATTCTGAATTAAAGTTGTTTTGTTAATAAAGTTATCCCAATTGTGAAAGTTTGAATGGTCTGGGCATGCTAGCAAAGTTGAAGCAATTGAAGGTATTATTAACAGAAGCTCTGGTTTTGAGTTCTGTTTGAATTGAGTAATGAATTTATGATTTTTCAATGATGCACTAGTGAACGGATTAGAATGTGTTTTATTGCTAGAATGTAAAGTGATGGTTCATGTTTTCAGATGGTTAATATCACATTGAAAAGAACTGTTCGACTGGTGATTTAGAGACGGCCACTTTTATGTCTATGTTATGAATTCGATGATATCGTGTGTTTGAAGAAAAATGTCATATGCTTCCTGATCCTAATGGTTTAAAGTATCTAATGTTACAGAAAAAGATCTGAAGTTTAAGACATTGTTTTATAGTCTGGAAAGTGAAAAGAATTTTGGAAGGATATTAGAATGTTTTAAAGATTACACAAATTATGCAATGTCACGGATAAAGAAGAAGTTAGACTTGGCTAATCGACTCAATTAGGTATGAAGTCTAAAGATATGTTCACTGAAATTTCTCCCAAATTAGTTTTCGTTAGTAAGTGGAATAATTTGGGGTTCATGATGACAGAATTAGTCAGAAAAATGATATTTGAGTAGTAAAGATGTTTTTGTGTGTGACAGTTACAATTGAAATAAGTATGATGATATTTTTTGGGTATTCAATATATTCTTGTAACACCCCTTACCCGTATTCCGAGTCCGAAACAGGGTACGAGGCATTACCCGACTTAATACGATCAATCATGTACAAACCGGCCATAAAGTTTCATCTAAATTAAATACTTTCATACATATGCTTAATGTTCCTTATATAGGCCTACGAGGCCCAAAACATACATTCTGGGTGGTTCGGGACCAAACCGTAAACATATGAAACTTTTGCAACACTTAGAAAATTTTCACACTTTGGGGAGTCACACGCCTGTGTGAGTTGGCCGTGTGGGTTCACACGCCCGTATGGCATGGACACGTCTGTGTCTTCAGCCCTTGTAACTCTTTGTTTATAACTTCATCACCAAAGCAAGGGTACACGGCCTAGGCACAAGCCCGTGTCTCCAAGCCGTGTCCTTCAGACGACTAAGACACACGGCCGTGTCTCAGCCTGTATGACCAATTCGAAGCTAAAATACATGATGCAGGGAACACACGACTGAATTACATGCCTATGTGGGCAGACCGTGTGTCACACACAGTCTAGACACACACTCATGTGTCTACCCGTGCGGACAATTTTGAGGCTGTTTTCCAAGCCATTGGTCACCCTGAATTTCATACAAACATGCTTACTTTCATTGGCCATTAACATGGCACATTAGAGCACTTAATCAAAAACAAATAAGACATGATCAAGGCAATTTCATATCCACTCATGCAACTCAACACTATGCTTTAACAAGATTAAGCATCTAAGACATCTTTATAATTCATTCACATCAACAACATGATCACATCCCATGAAGCATTTTAACCATGCATACACATGCTTAGGCTTACAAGCCAATAACCGATATAAGCCACATCTCATGGCCAAATACAAATAATTCAATAAGGGCTAATACATTTGGCTAATCATATTAACACATATCATAAAATCCTAGCCCCTATACATGCCACTCACTTGAACACGTATAACATATATTCATATTTCGAAAGAGAAGGTTTGATAGTGTGATATTGCCTTCGACGATCTCCAACCCCGAGCTAACCTGACAAGCTAAGAGAAATGGAAAGGAGGGAGTAAACTTCAGGCTTAGTAAGTCCATATGAAAATAGTAAGCAATTTATCAATAAGCTTTCACCAATTCTTACAACATGATCTCAAGGAAATATTATCATTATTGTCTTTTTACCAATGTTCAAGTCAAGCTGTTTTCTTGAGTCACAGTCACTAAATTATTTATATCTAGAGTTACGAAACTCCAAATTAAAATCCGCTAATTTTCCCTGAAACTAAACTCACATATCTTCTTACCATAAAATTTTTAGAATTTTTGGTTTTGCCCATTAGTACAGTTTATTCTATAAAGTCACCCCTGATTCGATGCCCGACAGCTTCGACTAGCCTTTACTAAAAATTAATTATTGACCGTGATTTTTCGTGATAAGTTTTATAAATTTATAATTAATCGTTCTTGAAACTAACTATTATCACGATGTAGGCAAGTGTACCTATCGAACAGTAGTATAGCTTTAGCAAGACCGGATTGTCAAACCCAAAGGAACTAAAAGTACTAGTAATGACCGTCTTTTTATTATCTAGCCTAAGAATAAAGGGGTTTGTTTTAATTAACTAATTAACTAAACTAAGAAATAACAGAAAATAGAATTGGGGAATTACTTTTGGGAAAAACGATTGAATCAAGACAATATCTAAGAAAAATCCTCCTAGACTTCCCTTGTTATTTTGACTCCGAATCAGACGATTTATTCATTTAACTTGTTTCGTAGAAATCCATAAGTTATGTTATTATCCCTATTCAAGACTAATAACGTCTAACCCTAGATTGAATAATTGAAATTTCTTTTTAATTAACACCCTAGGGTTGCATTAACTCGATCTATAGATCCCCTTATTAGGTTTCACCCTAATTCAAAAAATCTTGTCACCCTATCTCTAGGAGCGCAATCAACTTCGCTTAATTATGACAAAGTCACTCTTAGACAGGGACTATTCATCCTCCAACTAAGAGCATTAACTTGAATCAATATCCTGAAATACCGAAACAAGAATTAAGAACACATAATTAAGAGCAAGTCAATATTTATCATACAATTCAGAAAATAATAACAAGATTCGTCTTAGGTTTCATTCCCCTTAGGTATTTAGGGGTTTTAGTTTAACTAAAAAGGAAAACATCTCAGAAGAATAAAGAATACAAAACATAAAGAAAACCCAAAACTCCTGAAGGGAAATTGAGGAGAGATCTACAGTCTTGATGATGAATCCGGCTTCTGAGATGGATCAATCGGCATCCTGGGAGTAATTCCTTGCTCCCTATTCTCCATCTCCACTTTAGTCCTCTTTTAGGGTGTTTAAATAGGCTTTAGAATGCCTAAAAGCCCTCCAACTTGCCCTTTTCTAAATAGAACTTAGCTAGGGCTCAGCAGGGACACGCCCGTGTGACACGCCCGTGTGTGATTACTTTAGGCCGTGGTCAAGGCTGAGACATCAACACGCCCGTGCTGAGGTTGTTTTAGGTGTGGTCGAGCCTGTTAGAATGGCACGGGCATGTGTTCTGCCCGTGCGAGGAAGTCCAGACCGTGTCGTTTTCCCACATCGGCCCATTTTCTCCATTTTTGGCTCGTTTCTTGTTCTTTTCACTCTCCTATGCTCACCTAAGTATAAAACATGAAATTAAAGGATTAGGAGCATCAAATTCACCAAATCTAAGGAGAAATCATTCATAAACGTGTTAAGCAGGGATAAAAATATGTATAAATTACGGTTTATCAATTATCTCCTCATATGGAACTCTAATGATGTTCCCATTTATTTCTCTTAAAAATAGACTCTGGAATCTAGGCATATAAATTTTAATCCGTAATTATTTTTTTACAATTTTTGATGATTTTCCTAAATCAGAACAGGGGATTTCGAAATCATTCTAACTATGTCTCACACAATTTCAAATATTTCATAATATGAAATTCTTTTTCTTACACCGTTTCTTCTATGTGCAACTAGACTCAATAAGCTTCAATTCCATATTTTATTCAGCCTCTAATTCACTTTCTAATATTTTTGGTGTATTTTCAAAGTTCGACTACTGCTGCTACCCGAAACTATTTTATTACTATATTTCACTCTTTCATGATCATTTTTAAATGGGCATTTATGCCAATCTATTTCTCCTTTCATGTTCATTAGGCCACCAAGTTAAGGAATATACATTCCATGCCTCAATTTAATGTGGTCTCAAAGTCTCACACATAATCATCAATCACATTTAAACCATCATGGTAAGAATACATATATGTACATCATAAACATAAAACCATAATCACAAGGTCACCACAATTTCATTTTCATAGGCATAACTTGCTTATTTGTATCCTTACCAAAGGTGCATTGTTTCATGTTCGCAATAGCATTTAAGCTTCGAATACATACTTGTACCTTTTCAGCAGGCTCATATATTTACCTTCCCGCTTTCATTGCAAGTTTTGAACTATTCGTTGAACCACTTGGAATACCAGAGGATAATTGGGAAATCTTACACATATCGATGCTGATGCCATATCCCAGATATGGTCTTACACTGGCTCTCACACATCCGTGCCGATGCATGTCCCAGACATGTCTTAAACTAGAACAACTCATAGTCGATGCATGTCCCAGACATGTCTTACATTGGCTTACATCTCGAGGCCGATGCATGTCCCAGACATGTCTTATACTAGCTCTCGTCTCAATGCCGATGCATGTCCCAGACATGTCTTACACTGGCTCACATAATAGCAGTGTCTCGATGCCCGTATCTTAGGTATTTCCAAAGGTCCAACTGGGATTTCTCAAGGGTCACATCGTAACCAAGCTCGTTTGAACAATAGATCATACAATACACAAGGTTCGTCACCATAAGAACTTTCAGTTCATTTCATCATTCTATAATTTACTCATCTCAACAAGATATCATATTTCATCAATTTCCAATATTTCATAAATACACAAAGTGAAATCAACATATTAAGCTTTCGATTATTTCATAGGGTATAATATTTAGCTCATACACCCTAGCACTAACACATAATTCAATACAATAATAACAAGGAGATTTTCAAGTATGACAATAATAACATTCATAAGATGCTTATTAAATCACACGGACTTACCTCGAATGCAATTTCGGTTAATTACGCCATTTTAGTCCATAACCTTGTACTTTTCGATTTAAGCCTAAATCTTGATTTTCTTGATCTATCATGATGAAATTCACTCATTTAATCATTACATTAGTTAAAACATTCTATAATTCACAATTTGGCAAAATGACCATTTTCCCTTAGACTTTACAAAAATTACAATTTTGCCCTTAGGCTCGTAAATTAATTTTTATCGAATTTCCTCCTTTACCAAGCCTAGTTGAATTCTTTTCATACTTATAGCAACTCAAAATTTTAATTATTACACACATTTACACCCTATTTTACAAACTTTACAAAATGATCTAATTTAGGTGTTTTTCATGAACACACCTTCACAAAAGTTGTTTATTTAACAACCAAGATTCATTTTCTTACATAAAAATTCAGTAAACAACATAAATATTCACATGGAAAAACCCTATCCTTTCAACCATTTTGCAAAATAATCCCCCCATTAGATAGCTCATGCTACAAGGATTACAAAAATACAAAAATTATCAATGATGACTAGGAAAATCACTTACTTGCAAAGGATTTAAGTTGCTGAAAATTTGAGCTTCAAAACCCCATTTTCTCTTGTGTTTTTCGGTGGTGAAAATATGGAGAAAAAAGATGATTTCTTTTTTCTTTATTTTATTTTATTCTTAGTCAAATAAGTCACCAAACTCACTTAACAATTTTAAACTTTTAATTTCCTTGTCTCATGGTCGGCCATCACTTATTTAATGGCCTATTTGCACTTTAAAAACCCCCAATTTTAATTCCTTAAGTATTTAACACATTTGGGTACTAAAACAAAACTTTTACCTTTTATGCAATTTAGTCGTTTTTCAAAATTAAGCATGCAATCACTAAAATTATTTCACCAAAATTTTCATGCACTCATATAATCATGCCACAACACATAAAATAACAATAATAAAAATTCTCCGACTCTGGATTTGTGGTCCCGAAACACTGTTTCGTCTAGGTCCAAAGTCATGATATTACAATTCTTTTATCCTTAGAGATATATGTGTGATTGTTCAGTTTCTGATGGAGTTCTTATGTTGCGAGAATGCTAGCTAAATATGATGTTAGATGACAGCCGTGTTGGTCTGGTCAGTTTATGATTCGTATTTCTTTATCTCTTCGGAAATTCTATTCTAATATGTTGGAATGAAGTTGATGGTAAAGAATAAAATAAAATTATGCGAGACTATTCTTATGTTTCTACTGATTATGGTTTTGTTTTATATATACAGAAAATATATTATCTCTGTTATGATGGAAGTCCAGAGCTGATAAGCATTGTTTTTCTGCTAGTTTTCTCTGAAGAATCATCAAGATCTATATTATTTTCTTATGAGTTATGTTATCAGACTTCCCGTACGGTATTGTATCTTGGATTTCTTTATCTCAGTTTTCCTATCATTCTTATTTTGTGAATTATCAACCATGGCTCATCTTGAAATAGTGTTCTTTGATTTGTGATAACTATGTCTATTATGGTTGTATTCCTGGTTTGATCATAGGAACGTGGTGACTCAGGTATCTGGATTTCTCTGACTTTCGTGTAAGGAATTAAATTTGGAAACGGTATAATGATGGAAGCACAAACTCAAATCGTAAGATGGATTTCTTTCTCAGGTAAGTTGATTAAAGTCAATGCATTCAATCGAGATGTCTTTGTTTCTTTGAGCTAATGTGATTGTAAAGGCCTTTGATTAGCATGATAAGAGAATTTTGAAAGGTTGTGTGCTTGAGATGTTTTAATAGCACGATGAAAGAAGCATTTTGAGATGTGTTACTCGATAGTTGAGATCGACTCAGCCGTTTTTATCAGAATGAGTTGATTTGTTGGGATGTGATTTGAGTTATATGTATTTAAGTATATCCTCAGCTAAGAGAATTAATTTTGTATATTCACGAGTGTATAGACAGGTAATCTGAATGAAGAAATGATATTCTTGAAAGCATGATATAGAAAAATACCTATTAGATTTGTTTTAAATGGGTGATGTTATTCTGAATTAAAGTTGTTCTGTTAATAAAGTTATCCCAATTGTGAAAGTTTAAATGGTCTGGGCATACGAGAAAAGTTGAAGCAATTGAAGGTATTATTAACAGAATCTCTAGTTTTGAGTTCTGCTTGAATTGAGTAATGAATTTATGATTTTTCAGTGATGCACTAGTGAACGGATTAGAATGTGTTTTATTGCTAGAAGTAAAGTGATGGTTCATGTTTTCAGACGGTTAATATCACATTAAAAAGAACTGTTCGACTGGTGATTTAGAGACGGCCACTTTTATGTCTATGTTATGAATTTGATGATATCGTGTGTTCGATGAAAAATGTCATATGCTTCATGATCCTAATGGTTTAAGTATCTAATGTTACAGAAAAAGATCTGAAGTTTAAGACATTGTTAATTGATTTAGATATTGAAAGATTTCTAGCACTTATCGATCAATCTCTGAGAAAGCAGTTATAGTTACAGATGCCTGGATGGAAAATCCTTATTTATTTTTGTGAGTACTGGTTACTAGATTGATCTTATTTGATGATGGAGAGATCTTCATTCTTGATGATGAATCCGGCTTCTGAGATGGATCAATCGGCTTTCTTAGAGTAATTCCTTACTCCCTATTCTCCGTCCCCTCTTTTAGTCTTCCTCTAGGGTGTTTAAATAGGCTTTAGAATGCCTAAGAGCCCTCCAACTTGCCCTTTTCTGAATAGAACCACGCCCATGTGCGATTGCTTCAGGTCATGGTCAAGGTTGAGAGATCAACATGCCCGTGCTGAGGTTGTTTTAGGCCGTGGTCGAGCCTGTTAGAATGGCATGGGCGTGTGTTTTGCCTGTGTGAGGAAGTTCAGGCCGTGTTGTTTTCCCACGTCAACCCATTTTCTCTGTTTTTGGCCCATTTCTTGTTGTTTTTGCTCTCCTATGCTCACCTAAGTATAAAACATGAAATTAAAGGATTAGGAACATCAAATTCACCAAATCTAAGGAGAAATCATTCATAAATGTGTTAAGCATGGGATAAAAATATGTATAAATTACGGTTTATCAAATACCCCCACACTTAAGCGTTTGCTTGTCCTCAAGCAAAATCCTCAATTCACAATTAAGAATTCTTTTTTCTCAACTTATAATTCTTATCAATAATATCTCAAGCTAATCCATAAGTAATCATACATTGAGAATTCAAATAAAAGAACATTAAAGTTTCAAACATTCCAAGTTGAGCATTTAATCATGAAAAATATAGGCATATCCCTTTATTTAAATAATCACCTTTGATTCAAAATCTCACAGAGTTTAACATCCTCACTAAAGATTCACTCAAATCACTCGAAGTGTTTAAGGATAATGAATGTAGCACTCAACAGCCTATTACCATAGGCTTGCATGAAAATCAAATCTCCACCACTATAAATTGAGATAATACATCAATCAAGAGGTCTTTAGAGGGTTGTAAAGAGGCTTGGTTAGGGGGTGTGGGCACAAGCTGAAAGAAAAGGTTAGAATCGAAATTGCATTGAAAAATTACTTAACTAGAAAAATATTTATTCATCACTTACATACAACAGAGCTTCTTCTCAGAATATGGAATTTAAATATTTTAGCTCAAAAACAAAAGATCACTACTACTAATATGTATACATTTATATATACATTTCTTGTTTTCTTGTTTTTTTTTTATTAAGAACAAGTTAAATAACATAGACTAACTATTAAGAACAAGACATAGCTAAGCAATTTATTCAAATCAAATCTTGACAAAAATATGGATCAAATTAATTGAAGGAATTTCAACAATAATAAGTTAATGGTTAATATTAAAGGTAAATTTAGGAATGGGATGTTTTGCTCAAAGGGGTTTACTAAGGGTTAATCGTGGAGGTAGGCTTTTCATGGCATGAGTGGGTTAAACGTAAATGCCTCTATCATCTTGACATATCAAATCAAATGTTGTGGTCTTGACATGCATAATCAAGCAAGTTCTAGAATAATAATTCGATATTAACGCACTCAAAGCAACAATAAAAGTGAGCATGAAAGAAATAATAGATGCTCTTAAAGGCTCAAAATCTCACAAAAATTATGGCTTTTAGATATTTAAACCTATGGATTTCAATTCAAGATAATATTTAAACTTGGGGAAAACAACCTAAAATTTTAAATTTTCAAAAATCAACTTATCATGCTTAATTCTCTAACGTCTTAAAGTTTAAATAACCAATGCATGAATGCCTATGTTTTAATTCAAGATATATCAATAAAAAAAATCATAAATTAATCAAAATTCATCCTAAAAATGATATGAGAGATTTACAAGAGAACAAGACAAAATTCAGGGATTTTTCTGATAGTGATATAATTTACCTCCCACACTTAAGATGTACATTGCCCTCAATGTACAAAGATAAAGTTAGTGGCAATTCTAGATAAAATATCATAAGATAGGGAGAGAAGTGAAACTTCCTGAATGGTAAATGAATGAACTCTCTAGTTTGGAGTTATGTAGAGTGGAGGAGGGTACTCCGGTGGTGGTACAGGTTGGGTTCCACAAGTGCTGTGCCAAAAGAATATTGTATCTCATGGTCGAGTAGGGCATGGCAGTCATGGAGAGCCTTTTCTAATGGAGTTTGAAGTTCCTAAGTAATTGTGAGTTTTGTAGCTCTTTATGACTGTGATAAAATCAGGAACTTTTTAGGGGATGTAAAAGAAGAAAAATTACTCATAAAGAATTAACCGAGATTAAAATTTCTTTATAAAACCTAAATATAAAATAGTAGCAAAACAGAAATAAAATGAAAAGTTAAAATTGAAAATAATAAGAACAATGATAAATAGAAATAGAAATAAAAACAAAGATAAAAATAAAGTAAAATAAAACATTTAAACATCATCATCGCCGGATGGTTTGCGAGGTGGTGGTGGCGATGAGATGTGGAGGTGCTGACAAATCTGCTGTAGAGTGTAGCATCAATGTTATCAAATCTCTAAAAACAATGTTGCTCAAATCGAGTGAGGCGCTCAGAGATGTCAGAATATGAAGCCGCCGCATAAACTAGACGATGAGAGGGTAGTGGCTGAGATGGTGGGTCCTCGTGTTGTGGAGGGACATCATCAGTAATGTCCTCAGGGGCCTCCTCCTCGGTTGATTGGGCGAGATGCTATTGAGAAGGGTAGGTTCCACGACACTTTTCAATCATCCTCATACTTAGCATGCCCGAGATGCCTTGTGGAGACATCTGGCCAATGAGTGTGAGGGAGGATAATTGTGCCGCGGTGTTGAGGAGCCCGAAGTGACGAGCCAGTCGAGTCACGTAGAGGCCAATGGAGATGACCCCCTTTCGATGCCGCTTCGTCTGATGGCGAATGGCTAGGACGATAAAATAGGCGAGGTCGAAGACGTGCCCGTGCGACATACACCATAAAAAGTTGACGTCGTGAGTGTTGAAGACGCCGGTGCTCTCTCTCCACCCTATCAATGTGTGAGCTAAAATAGAATGTAGATACCTCAAGAATGGAGGGAGAGCCAATGCCTTTGAGCGACTAGGGTCGTAGGTGGCCGAACGTGGTACTAACGTGTCCCAGCACCGTGAAGGAGAACGATGAATGTGGCAGTTGAGAGCGTGAAAGTCGTTCTCCTCCTTGAACTCCTCCGTGTAGAGGCCCAATGCGGTGCCGAACTCTGGGACACTTAACTGGCAGACTAACCCACCGAGGTGAAATTGAATCGTGTCGGGATCATCGTAGTTGGTCATTATGCCTGAAGATAGAACATTGAGCAGAGTTCTATCGTGAGCTCGAGATATGTCAGCTCAATGATCCCAAAGAAAAGGTCTCATGTGTCAGTGGTGAGGAGGGCCCGAATCGCATCAGCCAGTTGGACTTGTTCTAGTGTGGTCCAGTCTATGTAGCGGCCCACACCTAAAGGTCGGGCTCGAAGTATTTGACAGAGTTCTTCTTGGGGTCCAATGGAAAATTGCAGGAAGGGGTGGCAAATTTCAGCTGCAGGACCCGAGGAAGATGACGTTCCCTTCCTTTTCTTCGAAGCGGAGACGACGGCTTTCTTTCCACGTGAAGATGACATGATATATCTGCAAGCAAGACCATTATTCCGTCTTGATGAATGGACAAGGTAAAATGTAAACAAATTCAAAAAGGAAAAAGTCATGAATTGGAACTAATAATTTTAGCCACAACTACTAACACCAACAAATCTAACTAAAATAATCAATTTTATGGCATGATTTCCTGTCATTAGCATGGTCATAGTATGAATATAGGCATGATAATAGTATGGGTTTCATAAAAAAATGGCAAAGAACTCTATGGAAAATATAAAAAACACGAATGTATCATAATGCATGGATTAAAATGGCAAAGAATAATAAGCAACTATGAATATTAACTTAGAATAGGTAAATGGAACTTGAGAAATCATGAAATAAGTAAAAATTCAACATGAAATAGATGATAACTACTCTAAAAATGAAATTTGAATGATAGCAAAATGGAAATAGTGTGAGATAAATGAAGAATAGCAATAGAAATAAGTAAATAAAAGAGAAAAAGAGTAAACAAACGCTAAAAAGAGAAGTTTGGATGTCAAAGATGGAGTTGAAAGCGGCGCACGGGCGTGGCAGAGTGGCCATGTGGAGTTGCAGTGGCAAGGATTAGGGATTTTGGGTGAGGAAGATGATGAATAGTGAGGGGTTTTTATAGATTTTGGGGCACACGGCCAGGGGACACGCCTGTGTGCCCTAATTTCAGCCCGTGTGTTTTGCATTTATTCGATTTTCAGCGCCTCTGGCATACAGCCCACGCCCGTGTTCCTTAGGCATGTTGATGCACACGGCCATGTCGCACGGCCGTGTTTTGCTTTGTTCGCTTCTCCCATGCCCATTTATGTATGCCCATGCCCGTGTTAATTTGATAGGTTCGACCACGGGTTCTAGGCACGGGCATGTCACATGCCCTTGCTATTTTCTAAGGTTCAACCACGGTTCTAAGACACGGGCATGTCGCACGCCCGTGTTGTTTTGGCAGGATCGGCCACGGCCATGTTGCACGGTCGTGGCCATTTATTGTAACCCATGTTTGGGAAAAAATTCTTTGCCCTATTTTCACATGGTCTACAGCACGCCCGTGTGCCTAGCCGTGTGGGTGTGGAAAGCCTGTATTCAAAAGCTTAGTTAGTAGGCTAGGTGTTAAATACTAAAATTTAAAGAGGTTAATACCGTTAGTGCTCGGGTTACCTCTCGAGAAGCGCTTATTTATAGTCTAAGCTCGACTTACCTCTCCATTGAATGGTCATGGTGGTTTGAGGAGTTTACACTCCTCATTCCTGCTATCAATCTCATCAAAATAAGATTTTAGACGAGTAATATTTACCTTAAATGAGCCAAATTTAGAATGATTTATCTCGACTATATCATATGGGAAGATGTTAAGTACTGTAAGAGGATTTTCTTCATTCAGTTTAGCAGTGGTAATGTGAGGATCTATGGCATCTAGTTATACGTTATCTCCAACCTTAAGTTGATTTCGTGAGGTATTGAGCTCGTCTTGGCGTAGTTTTGTTTATCGTAGGTTCTTGGTTTATGTACTCGCCATTCATCTATCTCCTCGATTTGTAGCTGTAACACCCCAAACCCGACCCAGACGTTATGGCCGAATCTGACGTGCCATATAGAAGTCTAAAAAATCCATGTTTTGATTTATTATCTAAAAACCGACTATCGTTGAGCTAACCAGAGTGAATGGAGGCTGGGCACCAGGTAGGTATTCGTAACAGAGGAGGTGAGCTATGAAGGCTGATTAAGTACCAAGCTCTTTGATGGAATCCAATCCTAGACATGCCCACAACCATTGCCACATTTGTTTATATCGAGTTTGAAAATAATTTAAGTGGTTATCTTTGAAAAATCGAATACTCGTGGCGTGGTGTTATTTTGAAATCAAATAACATTTTGAAAACACGTCCTAAATCTAGCCCATTTGAATTATTATCCACCAGATTTTGAGGTTATTAAAAATAATAATAATCCCAGAAAAAAAAAGAAAAAGAAAAGTTAAAATGGCCTTATTACAACCCAAAAATAAATAATAAATAAAGTAAACTTAATGAAAACCAAACACTTATTCAAAAGCCCAAAGGTGATCGCCGTGGCCACTCTGAATCCCCTCCGGCGCCAAGTCCCCACATCAAGGTTCACCTGCAAGGTTAAGGAAAGGGGGTGAGTTTGGAAACTCAATGTGCAACAAGCCCTTTCAGAGCCCAAAACAATATCAGCCTGTTGGGCCTAAGCCCAAGTCCAATCTCTACATATACTGGGCCGAAGCCTTTTCATATTTCATATTTCATAACAATGGGCCGAAGCCTTTACTGTAACCGGTATGGCCCGTAAGCCCATTTCAATATCAGGTATAATGTCAATGAAGGAATGAATGCAAGCCCATTTGGGGAGACTACTCGACCCACCATCCGCTACTCTCCATCTGTACCAACCAAGCTCTCCATGTGGGGAATAACTCAACCCACCCAACCATAACTCTCCACTGGCAGTATAACTGCTTTATCATATAACTGGAGGCCTAGCCTCTTTTTATAACTGGGGTAAAAGCCCTTTCGGTGAACTGGGGCGTAAGCCCTTTTCAATAAACTGGGGCATAAGCCCTTTTCAATAAACTGGGGCAGAAGCCCTTTTCAATATACTGGGGCATAAGCCCTTTTGCACTTCCTCCATCCATATAAAACCCAACCCAATGCATTTATGAATACATCATGTGCATTTCATACATATCATGTGCATATCATACATATCATGTGCATATCATATATATCATGTGCATATCATATCAATCATGTATATCATATCCCATGTATTAAATTTATAATTAAACCCTAGGGGTATAATGGTCATTTTTACCTTGGGGCAAAACAGTTATTTTCATATGATAAAGGTAATTTCATAATTTTACCAAATATTAGGGTTTTCCATGTTCATTAACAGTTACTAACAATTCATATGTTTTAAACAGCGATTCTGGCCTATTTTTAGCGAAACCGAGTTATTGGGCCAAAACCCCTATTGGGCCCTACATCGCCGATTTTGTCATCTAGGCCCATTTAGCCCATAATCCATAATGGTGTCAACAGTCTTAACACGTAATTTAATAGGTTTTCATTTTCTATCAAATTTACCCAAATGGGCTGAAAGCCCATTGGGCCCAATTTTAGCCCCTCGAGGCCTAACTTACCGTAATGCCAAAAATCATGCTCTTACCTGTTCTAATGATCCCGATCATCAACTTAGCGAATCTAACTAACCAATGAGCGTTCACTTGCTCACAAGTCCTCGAAATGCCATAATTTCGGCATTTTGACTTTTCAGCATATATCGTTTTAAGCTATGAAAAAGGGTTCGTTACATACCTGATTTGCGATATTCCTTGACGAAATCTCCTACATGATTTCTCCTATAATCAACTGTTAATAGATCAGCTCACAATAACTGAACCAAATCGAGAACTATCTAATATCAACACTTACACATTCAGCCACCCTCCATGATGGCCTTAGGAACCTTACCTTTGCCGAACTTGATGACTAGCTCTAGCCACTCCGATGATCCAAAGTAACCCAAGTTGACCCTACGCCTTACTGCTCCTCCACTAAACAAACCATAAAAATATTAAAAGAAAAACCCAATAGAGCCTATACCCACATTCGGCCATCTCCTAAACTATAGGGGTTTCGGCTTTTGTCAACAGTTACTATAGGAATCGTTTAGAGTTCGAGCACTTAGCACAGTCTTTTTCCTCTTCAATCCATTTATGCCTAGAAGATAAGGGAATTGACCACCAACAAGTGAAAAGAAAAAGAGGGTTGCTGGTCAACAAAGAATCGGCACAACCTAGCTTCACAGATTTCAGCTTTTGCGGTGTTTCGACAGAAGTGGAGGTAAGGGAAAGAAACAACAGATGAATGGAGAGAAGTAGTGGGCTGGTTTGGAAGGAGGAAAAGGAAGAAAATATGAGAGGAGGATGGTATAATCGGCTGAAAAAGAAAAAAGAGAGAAAAGACCAAACCAAAGGAAGAAAACGACACAACCTAGACCCTAATGCTGAAAATCCCCAACTAAAACCCCTCTGCCGAAATCCCCTCTCTAAACCCCAATATTTGGCCAACTCTATCCCCCTCTCAAATCCCTAAAATATCTACCCTTATCCCTCCTTAATCCATGCCCTTAACTGATTCAAACTCCCTTCAACAGAGTTCCATTCAGCTTTAAACTCTAGCGTGCACAAAGCATAAAAATTAGCATCATATTTGCCAACTCAGAGAATCAATCCCATGTCTTCCCAAACCACTTACACGCCACCCTTATAGCTCCCTAGTGACGTCATTTAGCCACTTTACCAGAGGCTCTTTTGTGATACATTTTACCCACAAATTTTATTAAGACGACCTATCTAAAGCCCCTAACTTCACAAGTCCAAAATTCAAAAATTCTACCGGGTTTTGGCCAACACATGGGTCTTCCATAAGCCCATTTACACACTCAAATTATGAATTCCACAACCGAAAACCAAATTTTAAAAACTTTACCAAAATATCGAGAATCGCAAAAAGACCCGAAAATCAGGATGTTACAGTAGCCTTCGTTCTTTATGAATAGGTCCTTTATTGTTGCTTGAACATGGCTCATGTATATGCTTCGAACTCATTTCCTGCAAAGTAGGCTACACCAATTGGTCAGTTTTAGTGGAATGATTTATACAACCACCTTCAACTTTTTATGTGTTACTCGAATTGCAAGCTTGAAGGGTGATTGTTTCGTCTCCTACACGAAGTGTGAGTTCACCTGTGCCAACATCAATAATTATTCTAGCAGTTGCTAAAAAGGGCCTTGCTAAAATCAAAGGAGTGTTACTATCCTCCTCTATATCTAGAACAACGAAATCAACTGGGAATATAAATTTATCAATTTTAACAAGTACATCTTCAAGAATACCCCTAGGAAATCTGATAGTTTTATCTGCTAATTGAATGCTCATCCTAGTTTGTTTCGGTTTCCCAAGACCTAGTTACTTAAACATTTTGTAAGGCATGACATTGATGCTAGCCCCTAAATTAGCCAATGCATTATTAACATCTAAGCTACCAATTAGGCAAGGAATTGTAAAACTCCCTGGATCTTTTAATTTGTTAGGTAGCTTATTTTGTAGAATAGCTGAGCAAACTGCATTCAATTCTACATGCGATGCCTCATCCAACTTTCGTTTCTTCATTAAAATCTCCTTTAAAAACTTCATTACATTTGGCATCTGCGAAAGGGCTTCCATAAACGGTAAGTTAATATGCAATTTCTTTAAAAGTTTAAGGAATTTACCAAATTTTTCATCTGAGCGATCTTTCCTTGTCGCATTGGGGTATGGCACACAAGGTTTGTATTCTATACTTACCGATTTCTGCTCACTGTGACCTACCTCACCTTTACCTTTGCTTGCCACAGTTTCTTGCTTTGGTTCTGGTTCAGATGCAACTAACCCTTCCTCATTTCTAACGTTGATTGCATTTAGCTGTTCCCTTGGGTTAGGTTCAGTATTACTTGGCAAGCTACCTTGTGGTCGTTCGGAAATTGGTTTATACATATTTTTATCCCTCACTTAACACGTTTATGAATGATTTCTCCTTAGATTTGGTGAATTTTATGCTCCTAATCCTTTAATTTCATGTTTTATACTTAGGTGAGCATAGGAGAATGAAAAAAATGAGAAACTGGCCAAAAACAGAGAAAATGGGCCAATAAGGGAAAATAACACGGCCTAGACTTCCTCACTCGGGTATAACACACGGCAGTGCCATTCTAATATGCCCGACCATATCTTAAAACAATCCAAGCACGGGCGTGTTGATCTCTCAGCCTTGACCAGGCCTGAAGTAATAGCACACGGGTGTGTCCCTGCTGAGCCCTAGTTAAGTTCTATTTAGAAAAGGGCAAGTTGGAGGGCTCTTAGGCATTCTAAAGCCTATTTAAACACCCTAGAGGAAGACTAAAAGGGGGGACGGAGAATAGGGAGTAAGGAATTACTCCAAGGATGCCGATTGATCCATCTCAGAAGCCGGATTCATCATCAAGACTGAAGATCTCTCTTCAATTTCCCCTTCAAGAGTTTTGTGTTTTCTTTATGTTTTGTATTCTTTATTCTTCTAAGATGTTTTCCTATTTAGTTATGAAGTAAAACCCCTAAATACATAAAGGGGATGGAACCTAAGACGAATCTTGTTATTATTTTCTAAATCGTATGATAAATATTTAACTTGTTCTTAATTATGTGTTCTTAATTCTTGTTTTGGTATTTCAGGATATCGATTCCAGTTAATGCTCTTAGTTGGAGGATGAATAGTCCCTGGCTAAGAGTGACTTTGTCATAATTAAGCGGAGTTGATTGCGCACCTAGAGATAGGGTGACAAGATTTTGCCGGATTAGGGTGAAACCTAATAAGGGGATCCATAGATAGAGTTAATGCAATCCTCGGGTGTTAATTAGAGAAAAGTCTCAATTATACAATCTAGGGATTAGGCGTTATTAGTCTTGAATAGGGATAATAACATAACTTAGGGATTTCTACGGAACATGTTAAATGAATAAATCATTCGGTTCGGAGCCAAAATAACAAGTGAAGTCTAGGTGGATTTTTCCTTAGGTATTTTCCTAAAACAATCATTTTTCCCAAAAGTAATTCCCCAATTCTATTTTCTGCAATTTCTTAGTTTAGTTAATTAGTTAGTTAAAACAAACCCCTTTATTCTTAGGCTAGATAATAATAAGACAGTCATTACTAGTACTTTTAGTTCCTTTGGGTTCAACAATCTGGTCTTGCTAAAGCTATACTACTTTTCGATAGGTACACTTGCCTACATCGTGATAATAGTTAGTTTCAAGAACGATTAATTATAAATTTATAAAACTTATCACGAAAAATCACGATCAAGGTTTTGGCGCTATTTTCGGGGAACTAAAATATTAGGAACACTCAATATTTATTACTTTAGCCATTTATTTTTCTTGCAAATTAATTTTATTTTAATTTTAATTTTACTAATTTTCTTTTTCTTTCTTCTAACAGGTTCTTATAGTTTATGACTAGAAGAAACCTATCAGGACCATTACTGTTTGGCGAAGAAATCGATCGCACAGCTCGTAGAAACCGACGAGAAATAAGGTGAAGCATAAGATACACAGAGGAAGAGCAAGAGGACGATAACTCAACTACAATCGAGGAGATGGCTAAAAATCAAGAAAATTCGCTACCGCTTGTGATACCTGCTAATCTAGCAAATCAGAATCCTGCTCCTTGTACTATGCATGATTATGCTAAACCTAATTTAACAGGAACAGAGTCAAGTATAGTTAGGCTTGCTATTGCTGCAAATAATTTTGAACTGAAACTTAACACGATTCAAATGATACAGCAATTTGTTCAGTTTGATGGTTTGCAAGATGAGAACCCCAACACTCACTTGGAGAATTTTCTAGAAATTTGTGACACTTTTAAAATTAATGGCATTTCTGGTGAAGCCATTCATATTCGGTTATTCCCTTTTTCACTGAGGAATAAAGCTAAATAGTGGTTGAACTCGTTACCACGAGGGTCCATCACTACTTGGGAACAAATGACTGAAAATTTTTTTATTAAAATATTTTCTGCCAACTATGACAGCTAAATTACGTAATGATGTCTCTTCTTTTGTGCAGACGGATTTAGAAACACTTTACGATAAATGGGAGAGATACAAGAACCTACTGTGAAGGTGCCCTTACCATGGGTTACCTCTATGGCTGCAAGTTCAAACATTCACAGTAGGTTGATGTAACCCCTCGACAAGACAAATGATTGATGTAGCAGCTAGTGGAACCATCAATAACAAAACACCTGAAGAGGCTTACGAATTTATTGAAGAAATGTCACTAAACAACTATCAGTGGCAAGTCATGAGGACTAAGCCAACTAAAATAGCAGACGTTTATAACATCGATTTGGTTACTATGCTGTCAAATCAGGTAGAACTTCTAAATAAAAAGATTGATGGTTTACTTGGTTCTACACAGGTTCATTCAGTAATGCAATGTGAAGCGATTGGAGGTGGATCGAGTAATCCAGAATATCAACCCTATGGCCACAACATAGAGAACGAGAAATTAAATTAAATGGGTAATAATCCTCGATCTCAAAATAATCCTTACAATAATACCTATAACGCAGGCTGGAGGAATCACCCAAACTTCGCATGGGGAGGTCAAGGAAATCAGAGACCACCACCACCCTCAGGCTTCCAACAACTACCTTACAAATAAGAGAAAAAGCCAAACCTTGAGGAGATGCTGTCCAAATTCATCTCAGTGTCAGAAACTCATTTCTAGAATACCGAGATAGCACTTAAAAATCAGCAAGTGTTGATCCATGGGCTCGAGACTCAAATAGGCCAACTTTCCAAACTAATCTCTGGACGACCACAGGGTAGCTTGCCAAGTAATACTGAACCTAACCCAAGGGAATAGCTCAACGCAATTAATGTTCAAGATAAAGAAGGATTCGTTGAGCCTGAGCCAGAACCGAGGCAAGAAACTGTGGTGAGCAAAGGTAAAGGTGAGGTAAGTCACAATGAAGATAAAACGGTGAGTGTAGAATATAAACCTCGTGTGCCATACCCTAACGCGACAAGGAAAGACCGCCCAGACGAATAATTTGGTAAATTCCTTAAACTTTTGAAAAACTTACATATTAACTTACCATTTATTGAAGCTCTATCATAGATGCCGAGTGCAATGAAATTTTTAAGGGAGCTTTTAGCAAACAAGTGAAAGTTGGACGAGCCGTCGCATGTGGAGCTAAACGCAGTTTGCTCAGCTATTCTAAAGAATAAGCTACCCAAAAAATTAAAAGATCTAGGGATTTTTACAATTCCTTGCTTAATTGGTAGTTTAGATGTTAATAATGCATTAGTTGATTTAGGGGCTAGTATTAATGTCATGCCTTATAAAATGTTTAAACAACTAGGTCTTGGGAAACCCAAATAGACTAGGATGAGCATTCAATTATCAGATAAAACTATAAGATTTCCTAGGGGTATTATTGAAGATGTACTAGTTAAAATAGATAAATTTATATTTCCCGTTGACTTCGTTGTTCTAGACATAAAGGAGGATAGCAACACCTCTTTGATTTTGGGAGGACCTTTTTAGCAACTGCTAGAATAATTATTGATGTTGGCACAGGTGAGCTCACACTTCGTGTAGGAGACGAAACAATCACCTTTTAAGCTCGCAATTTTGGCAACACATCGAAAATTGAAGGTTATTGTATAAACCATTCTACTAAAACGGACAATATGACGCAACCTATTTTGCAGGAAATGAGTATGAAGGAAGTACACGAACCATGTTCCAGCAACAATATACGACCTATTCATGAAGAACGAAGGCTGCAAATAGAGGAGCTAGATGAATGGCGAACACATAAACTGAAAACACATGATAAACCAAAACTACGCCAGAACGAGCTCGATACCTCTCCAAATCAACTTAAGGTTGAAGATAAAGTCATACTAGATGCCGCAGATCATCACATTGTCACTGCTAACCCGAATGAAGAAATCTCTCTTACGGTACTTAGTATTTTCCCATTCATTATAGTCGAGGTAAGTCATCCCATGTTCGGGACTTTTAAGGTAAACAACACCCGTCTAAAACCTTATTTTGATGAGATTAATAGCAGGAATAAGGAGTATTCGATGGAGAGGTAAGTCGAGCTTAGATTATAAATAAGTGCTTCTCAGGAGGCAAACCGAGCAGTAACTATATTGACTTCTTTAAATTTTAGTGTTTACCACCTAACCTACTAACGGAGCTCTTGAATATAGGTTTACCACACTCACACGGCCAAGCACACGGGCGTGCTTAGGACCGTGTGGAAGCAGGGCAAAAATTTTGCCAAACACGGACTGCGATGAATCACCACGGCCATGCGACATGGCTGTGGGTGAGCTTGCCAAAATAGCACGGGCGTGCAACACGCCCCTGCCCTAGGACCGTGGTTGAAACTGAGAAACTAACACGGGCATGCGACACGCCCTTGTTTAGCACCTGTGGTCAAACCTATCAAATTAACACGGCCGTGTGAGCGGGTGATAAACCATAATTTTGCATATTTATAACCCATGCTTAACGCATTTTATTAATGATTTCCCCTTAGATTTGGTGAATTCGATGCTCCTAATGCCTTAATTTCATGTTTTATCCTTAGGTAAGCATAGGAGAGCGAAAGGAACGAGAAACGGGCAAAAAATAGAGAAAATGGGCCAAAGCACGAAATCAACATGGCCTGGACCTCCTCACATGGGCAAATCACACGGTCGTGTCAATCTGGAAGAATTGAAGCACAATTCACACTGGTAGCTCACATGCCCGTCCCAATTTGACAGGCTCGAACACGGCCTGAAGTAATCGCACAAGGTCGTGCCACATGGACGTGTCCCTACCGAACCCTAGTTAAGCTTCATTCGGAAAAGGCCAAATTTTAGGGCTTCTTAGGCATTTCAAAGCCTATAAATACACCCTAAAGGAGGAAGAAAAGGGAGACAAAGAATAGGGAGTAAGGAATTACTCCGAAGAAGCCGATTGATCCATCTCAAAAGCCGGAGTCACCATCAAGACTGAAGATCTCTCCTCAACCTCCCCTTCAGGAGTTTTAGGTTTTCTTTATGTTTTGTAATTTTTATTATTCTGAGATGTGTTCTTGTTTAGTTATGAACTAAACCCCTAAATACCTAAGGGGATGAAACATATGACTAAACCTTGTTATTATTTACAATCGTATGATAAATATTTAACTTGTTCTTAATTACGTGTTTTTAATTATTGTTTTGGTATTTCAGATATCGCTTCAAGTTACTACTCTTAGTTGGAGGAGAAATAGACCCTAAACTAAGAGTAACTTTGTCGTAATTAAGCGGAGTTGATTGTGCGCCTAGAGATAGGGTGACAAGATTTTACCGGATTAGGGTGAAACCTAATAAGGGAATCCATAGATCGAGTTAATGCAACCTTAGGGTGTTAATTAGAGATAACTCTCAGTTATTCAAACTAAGGATTAGATGTTGTTAGTCTTGAAAGGGATAATAATATACATTAGGGATTTCTACTTTAACAAGTTGAATGAATAAATCATCCTAGTTTGGGAGCCGAATAACAAGTAAGAGTCTAGGTGGATTTTTCCTTAGGTATTGTCTCAATCAATCATTTTCCCAAATAGTAATTACCCAATTTCTATTTTCTGCAAGCTCTTAGTTTAATTAGTTAGTCAAAACAATCCTCTTTTATTCGGCTAGATAATAAAAAGACAGTCATTACTAGTACTCATAGTCCTTTGGGTTCGACAATCCGGTCTTGCTAAAGCTATACTATTGTTCGATAGGTACAGTTGCCTACGTCGTGATCATAGTTAGTTTCAAGAACGAGTCATTATAAATTTATAAAACTTATCACATGGAAAATCGACGATGAAGTTTTTGGCACTATTGCCAGGGACTAAGATAGTAGGAACGCTCAATTTTTATTACTTTAGCCATTTATTTTCTTGCAATTTAACTTTTATTTTTACTTTACTAATTTTCTTTCTTTTTTTCTCCTGGAGGGTTCTTATAGTTTATGATTAGAAGAAACCCGTCAGGACCATTGCTTTTTGACAAGAAAATTGATCGTACAGCTCGTAAAAACTGACGAGAAATTAGGCCCAGCTTAAGATACACAGAAGGAGAGAAAGAGGACGATATCTCAACTACTACTGAAGAGATGGCTGAAAATCAAGATAATCCGCTACCTCCAGCCATACCCGCTGAATTAGCAAATTAGAATCCTGCTCCTCGTACTATGTATGATTATGCTAAACCTAATTTTACAGGAACTGAGTCAAGTATAGTTAGGCTCGCTATTGCTGCAAATAATTTTGAATCAAACCTAACACGATCCGGATGATACAAAGAATTTGTTCGGTTTGATGGTTTGCAAGGTGAGAACCCCAACACGCACTTGGCAAATTTCTTAGAACTGTGCGACACTTTCAAAATTAATGGTGTTTCTGATAATGCCATTCGCCTTCGGTTATTCCCTTTTTCACTGAGGAATAAAGCTAAACAGTGGTTGAACTCACTACCACGAGGGTCCATTACCACTTGGGAGCAAATGACCTAAAAGTTTTTATTAAAATATTTTCCACCTAAGCAAAAACATCTAAGTTGCGTAATGATATTTCTTCTTTTGTGCGAGATGGACTTAGAAACACTTTACAATGCATGGGAGAGATTCAAGGACCTCTTACAAGGTGCCCACACCATTGGTTACCTTTATGGTCGCAAGTTCAAACGTTCTACAACTGGTGTGAACCCTTCTACAAGACAAATGATTGATGTAGTCCGCGGTGGAACCATCAATAACAAGACACCTGAAGAGGCTTCAGAATTCATTGAGGAGATATCATTGAATAACTATAAGTGGCAAGTCATGAAGACTAAGCCAACGAAAGCAACAGGCGTTTATAATGTCGATTCAGTCACCATGTTGTCAAATCAGGTAGAACTTCTGAATAAAAAAATTGATAGTTTACTCGGTTCTACACAGGTACATCCAGCGATAAGGTGCGATTCAAGTGGAGGAGGTGTGCCTACAGAATACTCACCATTCAATCCTACAAACGAAGAGGAACAAGTCAACTATATGGGTAACAATAATTTTAGATCTCAAAATAACCCATATAGTAATACTTATAATACAGGTTGGAAGGACCACCCAAATTTCTCTTAGGGTGGTCAAGGAAATCAAAGGCCACAAAATCCTCAGGGTTTCCAACAGCCACCTTATCAACAGGAAAAAAAGTCAAACCATGAGGAGATGCTATCCAAATTCATCTCGATGTCGAAAACTCGTTTCGAATCATCGAGACAAAGACTCAAAAATCAACAAGCATCAATTCAAGGGCTCGAGACTCAGATAGGGCAGCTGTCCAAACTGCTCTCCCTACAACCACGAGGTGGTTTACATAGTAACAGCAAACCAAGTGAGCATGTGAAAGCAGGTATACTAAGAAGTGGGAAAGTATTAGCTGAATCTAAAAAGAAGCTAACACAAGAAGCCGTAACAAGCGAAAGGGAGGAGAAAAAACCCAAAAATAGTGACGAACCAGTGCCGAAGGAGTATAAACCACCAGTTCCATATCTAGCAAAATTGAAAAAAGACCGCATGGATGCACAATTTGGTAAGTTTCTTGAACTTTTTAAACAATTACATATCAACTTACCTTTTGTTGAAGCTATCTCGCAGATGCCTACATACGCAAAATTTTTGAAGGAGCTCCTAACAAATAAAAGGAAGTTTGAAGACTTATCTACAGTGGAACTCAATGAGGAATGTTCAGCTATACTCAAAATAAACTGCCAACCAAACTGAAAGATCCAAGAAGTTTCACTATCCCTTGCTTAATTGGTAGTTTGAATGTTGAGAAAGCACTAGCTAATTTAGGCGCTAGCACTAATTTGATGCCATATAAAATGTTCAAACAACTTGGTCTTGGGGAACCCAAACCCACTAGGATGAGTATTCAACTAGCTGATAGATCTGTTAAATATCCTAGGGGTATTATAGAAGATGTACTTGTGAAAGTAGATAATTCATATTCCCTGTTGACTTCGTTGTTCTTGATATGGGCGAAGACGTGGAAGTCCCTTTAATATTAGGAAGTCCATTTTTAGCCACTGCTAGGGCTGTAATCGATGTGGGTGATGGTAAATTGGTACTTAGAGTAGGTGACAAGGAGATTATCTTTAAAATTTATGACGCTATGAGATTTTCTAGGGAACAAGATGATTCATGTTATTTTATTGACTCTATTGATCATGCTACTCAAGACTCTTTTCAGGAAATTATACGAAAGGACACGACGAACTATGTCTAGCTCAAAGGGAGGAGGCGGATGATGACCTCGATGAATGTTCCTTAAGACAAGCAAAATATGAGGGTATTAAGATGAACGATGAACTTAAACAAAACCCTCTATTGAAGAACCTCCCAAATTGGAACTTAAACAATTGCGGATCACTTGGAATATGCATACCTTGGAAATAATTCTACATTACCAGTGATTATTGCTTCTAACCGACAACCCAAGGAAAAAGGAGGAATTAATCCGAGTACTAAAAGAACATAAAAATGCCATAGCTTGGAAAATTTTTGACATCAAGGGATCAGCCCCTCTTTTTGCACCCATAAAATTTTAATGGAAGATGAATATAAGCCTTGTGTGCAAGCTCAAAGACGACTTAACCCCAATATGAAAGAAGTTGTTAAAACTGAGGTAATTAAACTTCTAGATGCTGGAATTATTTATCCTATTTCTGACAGTTCTTAGGTAAGTCCAGTACAGGTTGTTCCTAAGAAAGGAGGCATAACGGTCGTGGCTAACGAGAAGAATGAATTAATCCCAACAAGGACAGTCACAGGTTGGAGAGTTGGTATTGATTACAAGAAGTTGAATGATGCCACAAGGAAAGATCACTTTCCATTGCCATTCATTGACCAAATGTTGGAAAGATTATCCGGACACATGTACTACTATTTTTAGACGGACTCTCCGGCTACTTCGAAATTCCAATAGCTCCTAGAGATCAAGAAAAGACAACATTCAGATGCCCATACGGTACGCTTGCTTATCGTAGAATGCCTTTTGGATTATGTAACGCCCTTGCCACTTTTCAGCGCTGCATGATGGCCATCTTTGACGAACTCGTGGAAGACATCATAGAGGTATTTATGGATGATTTCTCAGTATTCGGTAACTCTTCCCATCTTTGCCTTAAAAATTTAAAACGAGTTTTAATAAGATGTGAGGAAATGAACCTTGTACTTAATTGGGAAAAGTGTCACTTCATGGTTCAAGAAGGTATAGTATTAAGGCATAAAATTTCTAGTAAAGGGATTAAAGTGGATAAGTCTAAAATTGAAACAATCAAAAAATTACCACCTCCTAGTTCGGTCAAGGCTATTAGAAGCTTTTTAGGACATGCCGATTTTTATAGAAGATTTATTAAAGATTTTTCTAAAATAGCTAAGCCTTTGACTAAATTACTAGAAAAAGATATGCCTTTTAATTTCGATCAGGAATGCTTGGAAGCATTTAACACCTTAAAAGATAAATTAATTAATGCTCCAACTATAATTACACCTGACTGGAACTTACCTTTTGAACTAATGTGTGATGCGAGTGACTATGTAGTAGGTGCAGTTTTGGGATAGTGAAGAGACAAGCACTTCCAACCTATCTAATATGCTAGCAAGATAGTGACAGCCGCACAAGAAAACTACACCACCACCGAAAAAGAATTGCTAGCTGTGGTTTTTGCATTTGATAAATTCTGATCATATCTTATATTGTCTAAAGTTGTTGTCTACACTGATCATTCTGCCCTTCGATACCTCCTAACTAAAACTGATGCAAAACCTTGACTTATTCAATGGATTTTGTTATTGCAGGAATTCAACTTAGAAATTCAGGATAAGAAAGGAGCTAAAAATCTCACGGCGGATCATCTGTCTAGGCTTGAAAACTCAAATATCAGAAAACTAGATGAAGCCGAAATTAATGATTCGTTTCCTGATGAACAGTTCTTCGCTATATCGGACTCAGAGGTACCTTAGTTTATAGACATCGCAAATTTTTGGCCGCTAATATTATTCTAAAAGGGTTGACACACCAACAAAAGAAGAGATTCTTTAGTGTTGTGAAACACTACTTTTAGGATGACCCTTTTCTTTTTCGCATATGTGCGAGATCAAATCATTCAAGATGTGTTATAAGATCGAAACATCAAAGATAATGGAAAATTGCCACTCAGACCAACCGAGGACACAATAGTGGAACTAAGATTGCGCATAAAATACTTGAATCAGGTTTTTATTGGCCCTCGTTATTCAAGGATGCCAACAGGTATGTGACTTCTTGCGACAAATGCCAACAAATAGGTAACCTCTCCAAACATGATGAAATGCCTCAAAACTATATGCTTCGATGTGAAATATTTGACGTTTAGGGTATCGACTTCATGTGTCCGTTCCCAAGTTTGTTTGGGAATAACTATATCTTAGTAGCGGTTGATTATACGTCCAAATGGGTAGAAGCCCAAGCTTTACCTACTAATGATGCTAGAGTAGTAGTACGCTTCCTTAAGAAACTCTTCTCAAGATTCGGAACACCTAGAGTAATTATTAGTGACAGGGGCACTCATTTCTGTAGCACCCAATTTGAGAAAACTCTTAAGAAATACGGAGTTTACCATAGAACAGCCACCCCATATCATCCTTAAACCAGTGGACAAGTTGAAGTGGCAAACCGATAAATCAAACGAATTCTCAAAAAGATAGTAGAATCAAATAGGAAAGACTGGGCGATGAAAGTAGATGATGCTTTATGGGCTTATAGAACTGCTTTTAAGACTCCCATTGGAACATCACCGTACAGACTCATTTATGGGAAAAGCTGCCATCTACCATTCGAACTAGAGCACAAAGCTTTTTGGGCAATTAAATTTCTGAACCTTGATCCTAAACTTGCAGGCCAAAATAGGTTGATACAACTGAACGAGTTAGATAAGTGGCAAGCCAATGCATACGAAAATTCACGGCTATACAAGGAAGTAACAAAATGACGCAATGACGCTCCCTTGAAGCAGCAAAAGCAATTCGAAGTCAGAGATTTTGTCTTGCTCTATAATTCAAGACTCAATTTTTTTCCTAGAAAACTTAAATCACGATGGTCAGGACCTTTCTTAGTTCAATCTGTCTTTCCATATAGCACAGTAGAGGTAAGTCACCCATCACAAGGAACTTTCAAGGTAAATGGTCATCGTCTCAAACTTTATAACGGCGAGAATTTTAAGGACGATGGAGAGAAGCTACGACTCCACGAACCTCCCTGAATACATCAGCAAGGGAAGTCGAGCTAAGACTATAAACAAGTGCTTCTCGGGAGGCATCCCGAGTACTAACAGTTTTCATTTATTTAAAATTTATTTAAAATTTCAAAATTTTTAATATTTAGATCACTAACTGAATCTTTGAACTCAAGTTTACCACAGGGACACAGCCAAGCACACGGGTGTGTGTAAGACCGTGTCTAAATAGGGTAAGATTTTCCCAAAACACGGGCAACGATAAATCGCCACGGCTATGTGACATGGCCGTGGGCGAACCTGCCAAAACAACACGGGTGTGCGAGACGCCCATGTCTGAAGAGCATGGTAGAAATTGAGAAACTACCAGGGCGTGAGACATGCCCGTGTCTAACACCCGTTGTCGATACTGCCAAAATAACACAGGCGTGTGCATAGGAACATGGGCGTGGAAGAAACGAACCATATCGCACACGGGCGTGTCTAAAGGCCGTGTGACGAACTCCCAATTCACGACCCATATGAGCGTGTGCGATGACCGTGCCACTTACAAAATTACATTATTTCTTTTACTTCCACTTTTATTCTTAAATCTTTTTTTTGTATAATTTATGTATTCTCTAAACACGACTTTTCTTTATGATTACTACCAGCTTATTTCTTCCTTAACATCATGCCCTACTCTATTGTCAATCATCGTTCTCACCAAACTAGGACATTCATTCAGTACTCAGGAAGTTTCAATTCTCTCCCTATCTTATGATCTTATATTTTTCCTATATATCTAACCTTGTACATTGAGGGAAATGTACATCTTAAGTGTGGGGGGGTTTTATTTCATTATCTGAAAAGTCCCTGAATATTGCTTTGTTCTCTTATGAATCTCTCATATCATGTTTAAAATGAATTTTGATTGACTGATAATTTTGATTGATATATCTTAAATTAAAACATAGGCATTCATGCATTGATTGTTAAACTTTAAGACACTAGAAAATCAAGCACGATAAGATGATGTTTAAGAATTTAAAACTTTAGGTTGTTTACCCAAATTTAGGTATTATCTTGAATTGAATCCCACAGATTTAAACATCAAAAATCCATAATTTTTGTGAGATTTTTGAGCCTTTTGAGCATCTATTAATTCTTTCATGCTCACTTCTATTATTGCTTTGAGTGTGCCAATATTGAACTGTTGTTCTAGAACTTGCCTGATTATGCATGTTGAGACCACACTATTTGATTTGATATATCAAAATGATAGAGGCAGTTAGGATTATCCCACTCATGCCATGAAAAGCCTACCTCCATAATTAACCCTTAGTAAACCCCTTTGAGCCTAACAAACCTTTCCTTGTATTACCCTCATATTAACCCTTAACCCATTATTTGTGAAATCCCCTTAATTAATTTGATCCCCATCTTTTGTCAAGAATTGAGTTGGATAAATTGCTTAGCTATGTCTTGTTCTTAATAATTAGTTATGATTATTTAACTTGTTCTTAACTAAAAAAAAAAAAAAACATGTATACATATTAGTAATTATCTTTTATTATAAGCTTCATTATTCAAATTCCATAGTCAGAAAAGAAGTTATGTTGCATGCAAGTGGTGATTAAATATTTTTCTAGTTAAGTAATTTTTCAGTTCAATCTCGATTCTAACCTTTTCTTTCAGCTTGTGACCACACCCCCTAACCAAGCCTCATTAAACCCTTTAAAGACCTTTTGATTGGTGTATCATCTCGATTTATAGTGGTGGAGATTTGATTTTCATGCAAGCTTATGGTAATAACTTTTCATATTGACTAATGAGCGCTAATTTCATTATCCTTAAACATTTCAAGTGATTTGAGTGAATCTTTAGTGAGGATGTTAAACTCTGTGAGGTTCTGAATCAATGATAACTACTTAGATAAAGGGAGATGCCTAAGTTTTTCATGATTAAATATTTGGAATGTTTGAGGCTTTAATGTTCTTTTAGTAGAATTTTCAATGTATGATTACTTATGAGATGATTTGAGATAATATTGATCAGAATTATAAGTTGTAAAAAAGGAAATTTTAACTGTGATTCGAGGATTTTGCTTGAGGACAAGCAAATACTTAAGTGTGGGGGTATTTGATAAACCGTAATTTATACATATTTATAACCCATGCTTAACTGATTTTATGAATGATTTCCCCTTAGATTTGGTGAATTTGATGCTCCTAATGCCTTAATTTCATGTTTTTTCCTTAGGTAAGCATAGGAGAGCGAAAGGAATGAGAAACGGGCCAAAAACAGAGAAAATAGGCTAAAGCACGAAATCAACACGGCCTGGACCTCCTCACATGGGCAGATCACACGGCCGTGTCAATCTGGCAGAATTGAAGCACGATTCACACGGGCAGCTCACACGTCCGTGCCAATCTAACAGGCTTGAACACGGCCTAAAGTAATCGCACACCACCATGCCATACGGACGTGTCCCTACCGAACCCTAGTTAAGCTTCATTCGGAAAAGGCCAAATTTTAGGGCTTCTTAGGCATTTCAAAGCCTATAAATACACCCTAAAGGAGGAAGAAAAGGGAGACAGAGAATAGGGAGTAAGGAATTACTCCGAAGAAGCCGATTGATCCATCTCAAAAGCCGGAGTCACCATCAAGACTGAAGATCTCTCCTCAACCTCCCCTTCAGGAGTTTTAGGTTTTCTTTATGTTTTGTAATTTTTATTATTCTGAGATGTGTTCTTGTTTAGTTATGAACTAAACCCCTAAATACCTAAGGGGGATGAAACATATGACTAAACCTTGTTATTATTTCTGAATCGTATGATAAATATTTAACTTGTTCTTAATTACGTGTTTTTAATTATTGTTTTGGTATTTCAGGATATCGCTTCAAGTTACTACTCTTAGTTGGAGGAGAAATAGACCCTAACTAAGAGTAACTTTGTCGTAATTAAGCGGAGTTGATTGTGCGCCTAGAGATAGGGTGACAAGATTTTACCGGATTAGGGTGAAACCTAATAAGGGAATCCATAGATCGAGTTAATGCAACCGTAGGGTGTTAATTAGAGATAACTCTCAGTTATTCAAACTAAGGATTAGATGTTGTTAGTCTTGAAAGGGATAATAATATACATTAGGGATTTCTACGGAAACAAGTTGAATGAATAAATCATCCGGTTTGGAGCCAGAATAACAAGTAAGAGTCTAGGTGGATTTTTCCTTAGGTATTGTCTCAATCAATCATTTTCCCAAATAGTAATTACCCAATTTCTATTTTCTGCAAGCTCTTAGTTTAATTAGTTAGTCAAAACAATCCTCTTTTATTCGGCTAGATAATAAAAAGACAGTCATTACTAGTACTCATAGTCCTTTGGGTTCGACAATCCGGTCTTGCTAAAGCTATACTATTGTTCGATAGGTACAGTTGCCTACGTCGTGATCATAGTTAGTTTCAAGAACGAGTCATTATAAATTTATAAAACTTATCACATGGAAAATCGACGATGAAGTTTTTGCACTATTGCCGTGGACTAAGATAGTAGGAACGCTCAATTTTTATTACTTTAGCCATTTATTTTCTTGCAATTTAACTTTTATTTTTAATTTACTAATTTTCTTTCTTTTTTTCTCCTGGAGGGTTCTTATAGTTTATGATTAGAAGAAACCCGTCAGGACCATTGCTTTTTGACAAGAAAATTGATCGTACAGCTCGTAAAAACTGACGAGAAATTAGGCCCAGCTTAAGATACACAGAAGGAGAGAAAGAGGACGATATCTCAACTACTACTGAAGAGATGGCTGAAAATCAAGATAATCCGCTACCTCCAGCCATACCCGCTGAATTAGCAAATTAGAATCCTGCTCCTCGTACTATGTATGATTATGCTAAACCTAATTTTACAGGAACTGAGTCAAGTATAGTTAGGCCTGCTATTGCTGCAAATAATTTTGAACTGAAACCTAACACGATCCAGATGATACAGTAATTTGTTCAGTTTGATGGTTTGCAAGGTGAGAACCCCAACACGCACTTGGCAAATTTCTTAGAACTGTGCGACACTTTCAAAATTAATGGTGTTTCTGATAATGCCATTCGCCTTCGGTTATTCCCTTTTTCACTGAGGAATAAAGCTAAACAGTGGTTGAACTCACTACCACGAGGGTCCATTACCACTTGGGAGCAAATGACCGAAAAGTTTTTATTAAAATATTTTCCACCGGCAAAAACATCTAAGTTGCGTAATGATATTTCTTCTTTTGTGCAGATGGACTTAGAAACACTTTACAATGCATGGGAGAGATTCAAGGACCTCTTCTGAAGGTGCCCACACCATTGGTTACCTTTATGGCTGCAAGTTCAAACGTTCTACAACGGTGTGAACCCTTCTACAAGACAAATGATTGATGTAGCTGCCGGTGGAACCATCAATAACAAGACACCTGAAGAGGCTTCTGAATTCATTGAGGAGATGTCATTGAATAACTATAAGTGGCAAGTCATGAAGACTAAGCCAACGAAAGCAACAGGCGTTTATAATGTCGATTCAGTCACCATGTTGTCAAATCAGGTAGAACTTCTGAATAAAAAAATTGATAGTTTACTCGGTTCTACACAGGTACATCCAGCGATAAGGTGCGATTCAAGTGGAGGAGGTGTGCCTACAGAATACTCACCATTCAATCCTACAAATGAAGAGGAACAAGTCAACTATATGGGTAACAATAATTTCAGATCTCAAAATAACCCATATAGTAATACTTATAATACAGGTTGGAAGGACCACCCAAATTTCTCTTAGGGTGGTCAAGGAAATCAAAGGCCACAAAATCCTCAGGGTTTCCAACAGCCACCTTATCAACAGGAAAAAAAGTCAAACCTTGAGGAGATGCTATCCAAATTCATCTCAGTGTCAGAAACTCGTTTCCAGAATACTGAGACAGCACTCAAAAATCAACAAGCATCAATTCAAGGGCTCGAGACTCAGATAGGGCAGCTGTCCAAACTGCTCTCCCTACAACCACGAGTTTGGTTTACATAGTAACAAAGAAACCAAGTGAGCATGTGAAAGCAGTATATACTAAGAAGTGGGAAAGTATTAGCTGAATCTAAAAAGAAGCTAACACAAGAAGCCGTAATGCTTAAAGGGAGGAGAAAAAACCAAAAATAGTGACGAACCAAAGGCTTGAAGGAGTATAAACCACCAGTTCCATATCTAGCAAAATTGAAAAAAGACCGCATGGATGCACAATTTGGTAAGTTTCTTGAACTTTTTAAACAATTACATATCAACTTACCTTTTGTTGAAGCTATCTCATGCAGATGCCTACATACGCAAAAAATTTTGAAGGAGCTCCTAACAAATAAAAGGAAGTTTGAAGACTTATCTACAAAGGGAACTCAATGAGGAATGTTCAAATATACTCCAAAATAAACTCGCCAACCAAACCGAAAGATCCAAGAAGTTTCACTATCCCTTGCTTAATTGGTAGTTTGAATGTTGAGAAAGCACTAGCTAATTTAGGCGCTAGCACTAATTTGATGCCATATAAAATGTTCAAACAACTTGGTCTTGGGGAACCCAAACCCACTAGGATGAGTATTCAACTAGCTGATAGATCTGTTAAATATCCTAGGGGTATTATAGAAGATGTACTTGTGAAAGTAGATAATTCATATTCCCTGTTGACTTCGTTGTTCTTGATATGGGCGAAGACGTGGAAGTCCCTTTAATATTAGGAAGTCCATTTTTAGCCACTGCTAGGGCTGTAATCGATGTGGGTGATGGTAAATTGGTACTTAGAGTAGGTGACAAGGAGATTATCTTTAAAATTTATGACGCTATGAGATTTTCTAGGGAACAAGATGATTCATGTTATTTTATTGACTCTATTGATCATGCTACTCAAGACTCTTTTCAGGAAATTATACGAAAGGACACGACGGAACTATGTCTAGCTCAAAGGGAGGAGGCAGATGATGACCTCGATGAATGTTCCTTAAGACAAGCAAAATATGAGGGTATTAAGATGAACGATGAACTTAAACAAAAACCCTCTATTGAAGAACCTCCCAAATTGGAACTTAAACAATTGCCAGATCACTTGGAATATGCATACCTTGGAAATAATTCTACATTACCAGTGATTATTGCTTCTAACCGGCAACCCAAGGAAAAAGGAGGAATTAATCCGAGTACTAAAAGAACATAAAAATGCCATAGCTTGGAAAATTTTTGACATCAAGGGGATCAGCCCCTCTTTTTGCACCCATAAAATTTTAATGGAAGATGAATATAAGCCTTGTGTGCAAGCTCAAAGACGACTTAACCCCAATATGAAAGAAGTTGTTAAAACTGAGGTAATTAAACTTCTAGATGCTGGAATTATTTATCCTATTTCTGACAGTTCTTAGGTAAGTCCAGTACAGGTTGTTCCTAAGAAAGGAGGCATAACGGTCGTGGCTAACGAGAAGAATGAATTAATCCCAACAAGGACAGTCACAGGTTGGAGAGTTGGTATTGATTACAAGAAGTTGAATGATGCCACAAGGAAAGATCACTTTCCATTGCCATTCATTGACCAAATGTTGGAAAGATTATCCCACACATGTACTCATCGCTTTTAGACGGACTCTCGGCTACTTCCGAAATTCCAATAGCTCCTAGAGATCAAGAAAAGACAACATTCAGATGCCCATACGGTACGACGCTTGCTTATCGTAGAATGCCTTTGGATTATGTAACGCCTTGCCACTTTTCAGCGCTGCATGATGGCCATCTTTGACAACTCGTGGAAGACATCATAGAGGTATTTATGGATGATTTCTCAGTATTCGGTAACTCTTCCCATCTTTGCCTTAAAAATTTAAAACGAGTTTTAATAAGATGTGAGGAAATGAACCTTGTACTTAATTGGGAAAAGTGTCACTTCATGGTTCAAGAAGGTATAGTATTAAGGCATAAAATTTCTAGTAAAGGGATTAAAGTGGATAAGTCTAAAATTGAAACAATCAAAAAATTACCACCTCCTAGTTCGGTCAAGGCTATTAGAAGCTTTTTAGGACATGCCGATTTTTATAGAAGATTTATTAAAGATTTTTCTAAAATAGCTAAGCCTTTGACTAAATTACTAGAAAAAGATATGCCTTTTAATTTCGATCAGGAATGCTTGGAAGCATTTAACACCTTAAAAGATAAATTAATTAATGCTCCAACTATAATTACACCTGACTGGAACTTACCTTTTGAACTAATGTGTGATGCGAGTGACTATGTAGTAGGTGCAGTTTTGGGATAGTGAAGAGACAAGCACTTCCAACCTATCTAATATGCTAGCAAGATAGTGACAACAGACAAGAAAACTACACCACCACCACCAAAAGAATTGCTAGTCAGTGGTTTTGCATTTGATAAATTCTGATCATATCTTATATTGTCTAAAGTTGTTGTCTACACTGATCATTCTGCCCTTCGATACCTCCTAACTAAAACTGATGCAAAACCTTGACTTATTCAATGGATTTTGTTATTGCAGGAATTCAACTTAGAAATTCAGGATAAGAAAGGAGCTAAAAATCTCACGACGGATCATCTGTCTAGGCTTGAAAACTCAAATATCAGAAAACTAGATGAAGCCGAAATTAATGATTCGTTTCCTGATGAACAGTTCTTCGCTATATCGGACTCAGAGGTACCTTAGTTTATAGACATCGCAAATTTTTTGGCCGCTAATATTATTCTAAAAGGGTTGACACACCAACAAAAGAAGAGATTCTTTAGTGTTGTGAAACACTACTTTTGGGATGACCCTTTTCTTTTTCGCATATGTGCAGATCAAATCATTCGAAGATGTGTTATAAGATCAGAAACATCAAAGATACTGGAAAATTGCCACTCAGGACCAACTGGAGGACACAATAGTGGAACTAAGATTGCGCATAAAATACTTGAATCAGGTTTTCATTGGCCCTCGTTATTCAAGGATGCCAACAGGTATGTGACTTCTTGCGACAAATGCCAACAAATAGGTAACCTCTCCAAACATGATGAAATGCCTCAAAACTATATGCTTCGATGTGAAATATTTGACGTTTAGGGTATCGACTTCATGTGTCCGTTCCCAAGTTTGTTTGGGAATAACTATATCTTAGTAGCGGTTGATTATACGTCCAAATGGGTAGAAGCCCAAGCTTTACCTACTAATGATGCTAGAGTAGTAGTACGCTTCCTTAAGAAACTCTTCTCAAGATTCGGAACACCTAGAGTAATTATTAGTGACAGGGGCACTCATTTCTGTAGCACCCAATTTGAGAAAACTCTTAAGAAATACGGAGTTTACCATAGAACAGCCACCCCATATCATCCTTAAACCAGTGGACAAGTTGAAGTGACAAACCGATAAATCAAACGAATTCTCAAAAAGATAGTAGAATCAAATAGGAAAGACTGGGCGATGAAAGTAGATGATGCTTTATGGGCTTATAGAACTGCTTTTAAGACTCCCATTGGAACATCACCGTACAGACTCATTTATGGGAAAAGCTGCCATCTACCATTCGAACTAGAGCACAAAGCTTTTTGGGCAATTAAATTTCTGAACCTTGATCCTAAACTTGCAGGCCAAAATAGGTTGATACAACTGAACGAGTTAGATAAGTGGCAAGCCAATGCATACGAAAATTCACGGCTATACAAGGAAGTAACAAAATGACGCAATGACGCTCCCTTGAAGCAGCAAAAGCAATTCGAAGTCAGAGATTTTGTCTTGCTCTATAATTCAAGACTCAATTTTTTTCCTAGAAAACTTAAATCACGATGGTCAGGACCTTTCTTAGTTCAATCTGTCTTTCCATATAGCACAGTAGAGGTAAGTCACCCATCACAAGGAACTTTCAAGGTAAATGGTCATCGTCTCAAACTTTATAACGGCGAGAATTTTAAGGACGATGGAGAGAAGCTACGACTCCACGAACCTCCCTGAATACATCAGCAAGGGAAGTCGAGCTAAGACTATAAACAAGTGCTTCTCGGGAGGCATCCCGAGTACTAACAGTTTTCATTTATTTAAAATTTATTTAAAATTTCAAAATTTTTAATATTTAGATCACTAACTGAATCTTTGAACTCAAGTTTACCACAGGGACACAGCCAAGCACACGGCGTGTGTAAGACCGTGTCTAAATAGGGTAAGATTTTCCCAAAACACGGCAGCGATAAATCGCCACGGCTATGTGACATGGCGTAGTGGCGAACTGCCAAAACAACACGGGTGTGCGAGGCGCCCATGTCCAAGAGCATGGTAGAAATTGAGAAACTACGTGCGTGAGACATGCCCGTGTCTAACACCCGTTAATAAATCATCGCCAAAATAACACAAAGCGTGCATAGGAACATGGGCGTGGAAGAAGCGAACCATATCGCACACGGGCGTGTCTAAAGGCGTGTGTGACGAACTCCCAATTCACGACCCATATGAGCGTGTGCGATGGCCGTGCCACTTACAAAATTACATTATTTCTTTTACTTCCACTTTTATTCTTAAATCTTTTTTTGTATAATCGCACACCACCGTACCATACGGACGTGTCCCTACCAACCCTAGTTAAGCTTCATTCGAAAAGGCCAAATTTTAGGGCTTCTTAGGCATTTCAAAGCCTATAAATACACCCCTAAAGGAGGAAGAAAAGGAGACAGAGAATAGGGAGTAAGGAATTACTCCAAGAAGCCGATTGATCCATCTCAAAAGCGGAGTCACCATCAAGATCAAGATCTCTCCTCAACCTCCCCTTCAGGAGTTTTAGGTTTTCTTTATGTTTTGTAATTTTTATTATTCTGGAGATGTGTTCTTGTTTAGTTATGAACTAAACCCCTAAATACCTAAGGGGATGAAACATATGACTAAACCTTGTTATTATTTCTGAATCGTATGATAAATATTTAACTTGTTCTTAATTATGTGTTCTTAATTCTTGTTTTGGTATTTCAGGATATCACTTCAAGTTACTACTCTTAGTTGGAGGAGGAATAGAAACTAACTAAGAGTAACTTTGTCGTAATTAAGCAGAGTTGATTGCGCGCCTAGTGATAGGGTGACAAGATTTTGCTGGATTAGGGTGAAACCTAATAAGGGAATCTATAGATCGAGTTAATGTAATCTTAGGGTGTTAATTAGAGATAACTCTCGGTTATTCAACCTAGGGATTAGACGTTGTTAGTCTCGAAAAGGATAATAATATACATTAGGGATTTCTACGGAACAAGTTGAATGAATAAATCGTTCAGTTCGGAGCCAGAATAACAAGTAAGAGTCTAGGTGGATTTTCCCTTAGGTATTGTCTAAATCAATCATTTTCCCAAAAAGTAATTACCTAATTTCTATTTTCTGCAAGCTCTTAGTTTAATTAGTTAGTCAAAATAATCCTCTTTTATTCAGCTAGATAATAAAAAAGACAGCCATTACTAGTACTCATAGTCTTTTGGGTTTGACAATCCGGTCTTGCTAAAGCTATACTACTGTTCGATAGGTACACTTGCCTACGTCGTGATCATAGTTAGTTTCAAGAACGAGTCATTATAAATTTTAAAACTTATCACACCGAAAATTGACGATCAGCGGGTCGTGGTCGACACTACCAAAATAACACGGGTGTGCGATACGCCCGTGCCTAGTGCCCATGGTTGACACTGCCAAAATAACACAGGCGTGCGCATAGGTACATGGGCGTGGGAGAATCGAACCACATCGCACACGGTCGTGCATTACGATCATGCAGCCACAAGGCCAAGACACACAGGCATGTCTTAAGGCCGTGTGACGAACTATCAGTTCGCAACAAACACGGGCTGGACATGAACCACACGGGAATGTGAGACGGTAGTGCCACTTACAAAATTAGATTATTTCTCTTATTTTTACTTTTATTCTTAGTTATTGTTTGATTGACGTATTCTTTAAACGTGGCTTATCTTTATGATTATTATCAGATTATTTCTCCCTCAGAATAATGCCTTACATCCAGCTCTATTGTCAATTCTCGCTTTCGCCAAACTAGGGAATTCATTCATTTAACACTTAGGAAGTTTTAATTCTCTCCCTATCTTATGATCTTATATCTATATTTCTCTATATATCTATCTTTGTACATTGAAGGCAATGTACATCTTAAGTGTGGGGGGGTACTCATTTCATTATCAGAAAAATCCCTGAATGTTGTACTGTTTTCTTGTAAATCTCTCATATCATGTTTAGGATGAATCTTGATTGACTTATGATTTTTATTGATATATCTTGAATTAAAACATAGGCATTCATGCATTGATTATTTAAACTTTAAGACATTAAAAAATTAAGCATGATAAGTAGATTTTTAAGAATCTAAAATTTAGGTTGTTTCCCCAAGTTTAGGTATTATCTTGAATTGAAATCCACAAGTTTAAACATCAAAAAGCCATAATTTTTGTGAGATTATTGAGCCTATAAGAGCATCTATTAATTCTTTCATGCTTACTTTTATTATTCCTTCGAGTGTGTCAATATCAAATTGTTATTCTAGAACTTGCTTGATTATGCATGTCAAGACTACACTATCTGATTTCATATGTCAAGACCACTCTCATGCCATAAAAAACCTACCTCCATGATTAACCCTTAGTAAAACCCTTTGAGCTTAACAAGCCATTCCTTGTATTACACCTAATTTTAACCCTTAACCCATAATCGTTGAAATCCCCTAAATAAATTTGATCCTTATTTTTGTTGAGATTAGATTTGAATAAATTACTTAGCTATGTCTTGTTCTTAATAGTTAGTCTATGTTATTTGACTTGTTCTTTAAAAAAATATATATATACACATGTATACATATTAGTAGTGATCTTTTGTTTGTGAGCTTCAATATTCAAATTCCATAGTCAAAGAAGAAGCTCTGTTGTACGCAAGTGATGATTAATATTTTTCTAGTTAAGTAATTTCTCAATTCAATCTCGATTCTAACCTTTTCTTTTAGCTTGTGACCACACCCCCTAACCAGGCCTCGTTACAACCCATTAAAGACCTTTTGATTGATGTATCATCTCAATTTATAGTGGTGGAGATTAGATTTTCATGCAAGCCTATGGTAATAACTTTTCATATTGACAGATGAGTGCTAATTTCATTGTCCTTAAACACTACGAGTGATTTGAGTGAATCTTTAAGTGAGGATGTTAAACTCCGTGAGATTTTGAATCGAAGGTAACTACTTAGATGAGGGGAGATGCTTAAGTTTTTCATGATTAAATACTCAACTTGGAATGTTTGAAGCTTTAATGATCTTTTAGTTGGATTCTCAATGTATGATTACTTTTGGAGTAGTTTGAGATATTATTGATAGGAATTATAAGTAGAGAAAATTGAATTCTTCATTGTGAATTGAGGATTTTGCTTGAGGACAAGCAAACGCTTAAGTGTGGGGGTATTTGATAAACCATAATTTATACATATTTTTATCCCTCACTTAACAGTTTATGAATGATTTCTCCTTAGATTTGGTGAATTTGATGCTCCTAATCCTTTAATTTCATGTTTTATACTTATGTGAGCATAGGAAAATGAAAGAAACAAGAAACGGGCCAAAAACGGAGAAAATGGGCTAACAAGGGAAAACAACACGGCCTGGACTTCTTCACATGGGCAGAACACATGACCGTGCCATTCTCTTAGCCTCGACCACGGCTTGAAGTAATCGCACAAAGGCGTGTCACATGAGCGTGTCCCTGCCGAGCCTTAGTTAAGTTTTATTCAAAAAAGGGCAAGTTGGAGGGCTCTTAGGCATTCTAAAGCCTATTTAAACACCCTAGAGGAAGACTAAAAGGGGGGACAGAGAATAGGGAGTAAGGAATTACTCTAAGGAAGCCGATTGATCCATCTCAGAAGCCAGATTCATCGTCAAGACTGAAGATCTCTCCTCAATTTCCCTTTCAGGAGTTTTGGGTTTTCTTTATGTTTTGTATTCTTTATTCTTCTGAGATGTTTTCCTATTTAGTTATGAACTAAAAACCCTAAATACCTAAAGGGGATGAAACCTAAGACGAATCTTCTTATTATTTTCTGAATCGTATGATAAATCTTTGACTTGTTTTTAATTATGTGTTCTTAATTAGTCTTGAATAGGGATAATAACATAACTTAGGGATTTCTACGGAACAAGTTAAATGAATAAATCGTCCGGTTCGGAGCCAAAATAACAAGTGAAGTCTAGGTCAATTTTTCCTTAGGTATTGTCGTAAAACAATCGTTTTTCCCAAAAGTAATTCCCCAATTCTATTTTTTGCAATTTCTTAGTTTAGTTAATTAGTTAGTTAAAACAAACCCCTTTATTCTTAGGCTAGATAATAAAAAGACAGCCATTACTAGTACTTTTAGTTCCTTTGGGTTCGACAATCCGGTCTTGCTAAAGCTATACTACTATTCGATAGGTACACTTGCCTACTTCGTGATAATAGTTAGTTTCAAGAACGATTAATTATAAATTTATAAAACTTATCACAGAAAATCACGATCATGTGGCCTTTAATGTCCTTGACCACCCCATGAGAAAGTTGGTGGTTCCTCCAACCTGCATTGTAAGTATTACTGTATGGGTTATTTTGAAGTCTAGAGTTATTGTTACCCATATAGTGGACTTATTCCTCTTCGGTTGTAGGATTGAAGGGTTGATATTATGTATGTACACCTCCTCCACTTGTATCACACCTCATCACTGGATGTACCTGCATAGAACTAAGCAAACCATCAATCTTTTTTATTTAAAAGTTCTACCTGATTTGACAGTACAGTAACTAAGTCGACGTTATAAACGCCTGCTATTTTGGTTGGCTTAGTTCTCATGACTTGCCACTGATAGTTATTCAGTGACATCTCCTCAATAAGTTCATAAGCCTCTTCAGGTGTTTTGTTATTGATGGTTCCACCAGGTGCTGCATCAATCATCTGTCTTGTCGAAGGGTTCACACTATTATAAAAAGTCTGAACTTGCAGCCATAAAGGTAGCCCATGGTGAGGGCACCTTTGCAGTAGGTCCTTGTATATCTCCCATGCATCGTAAAGGGTTTCTAAATCCATTTGCACAAAAGAAGAGATATCATTACGTAATTTAGCTATTTTAGCTGGCAAAAAATACTTAAATAAAAACTTTTTGGTCATTTGTTCCCAAGTAGTGATTGACCCTCGTGGTAACGAGTTTAACCACGATTTAGCTTTATTCCTTCACGAAAAAGGAAATAACCAAAGACGAATGGCATCATCAGAAAAGCCATTAATTTTAAATGTGTCGCAAAACTCTAGAAAATTTGCCAAGTGGGTGTTGAGGTCCTCGTCCTGCAAACCATCAAACTGAACAAATTACTGTATTATTTGATTCGTGTTAGGTTTTAGTTCAAAATTATTTGCAACAATAGCAGGCCTAACTATACTTGACTCAATTCCTGTTAAATTTGGTTTAGCATAATCATACATAGTGCGTGGAGCTTGATTCTGATTTACTTAATCGACGGCAATCATAGGAGTAGCAGATTTTCTTGATTTTCAACCATCTCCTCGGTTGTAGTTGAGATATTGTCCTCTTGCTCTTCCTCTGTGTATCTTAGGCTTCGCCTTATTTCTCTTTGATTTTTACGAGCTGTGCGATCTATTTCTTTGTCAAAAAGTGATGGTCCTGACGGGTTTCTTCAAGTCATAAACTATACGAACTTGCCAGAAGAGAGAAAAAGAAAATTTAGTAACGAAAAGTAAAACAAAATTAAAATTGCAAATAAAGTAAACGGCTAAAGTAATAAAAATTAAGTGTTCCTAATATCTTAGTTCCCCGGCAACGGCGCCAAAAACTTGATTGTTATTTTTCGTGATAAGTTTTTTAAATTTATAATTAATTGTTCTTGAAACTAACTATTATCACGACGTAGGCAAGTGTACCTAGTAGTATAGCTTTAGCAAGACCGAATTGTCGAACCCAAAGGAACTAAAAGTACTAGTATTAACTGTCTTTTTATTATCTAGCCTAAAAATAGAAGGGTTTGTTTATCTAAACTAAGAAATCACAAAATGGAAATTGGGGAAAATACTTTTTAGAAAATTCGATTGATTAAGACAATACGTAAGGACAAATCCACCTAGACTTCACTTGTTATTTGACTCTAAATCGGATGGTTTATTCATTCAATCCGTAAAAATCCCTAATTTATGTTATTATCCCTATTCAAGACTAATAGCGTCTAATCCCTAGGTTGAATAATTGAAATCTCTTTCTAATTAACACCCTAGGGTTGCATTAACTCGATCTATGGATCCCCTTATTAGGTTCCACCCTAATCCGGCAAAATCTTGTCACCCTATCTCTAGGAGCGCAATCAACTCCTTTTAATTATGACAAAGTTACTCTTAGACAGGGACTATTCATCCTCCAAATGACAGCATTAACTTGAATCAATATTCTGAGATACCGAAACAAGAATTAAGAACACATAATTAAGAACAAGTTAAATATTTATCATACAATTCAGATAATAATAACAAGATCCGTCTTAGGTTTCATTCCCTTTGGGTATTTAGGGGATTTACTTCATAACTAAAAAGGAAGACATCTCAGAAGAATAATGAATACAAAACATAAAGAAAATCCAAAACTCTTGAAGGGAAATTGAGGAGAGATCTTCAGTCTTGATGATGAAGAGATCTTCAGTCTTGATGATGAATCCGACTTCTGAGATGGATCAATCGGCTTTCTTCGAGTAATTCCTTACTCCCTGCTCTGTATGTGTCCTCTTTAGTCCTCCTCTAGGTTTTTAAATAGGCTTTTGAATGCCTAAAAGCCCTCAAACTTGCCCTTTTCCGAATAGAACTTAAATAGGGCTCGGCAGGGACACGCCTGTGTGACACGCCCGTGTACGATTACTTCAGGCCGTGGTCAAGGCTAAGAGATCAACACGCCCATGCTGAGGTTGTTTTAGGCTATGGTCGAGCCTGTTAGAATGGCATGGGCATGTGTTCTGCCCGTGTGAGGAAGTTCAGGCTGTGTTGTTTTCCCACGTTGGCCCATTTTCTCTGTTTTTGGCCCATTTCTTGTTCTTTTTGCTCTCCTATGCTCACCTAAGTATAAAACATGAAATTAAAGGATTAGGAGCATCAAATTCACCAAATTTAAGGAGAAACCATTCATAAATGTGTTAAGAATGGGATAAAAATATGTATAAATTACGGTTTATCAGTATTATTAATAGAAGCTCTGGTTTTGAGTTCAGTTTGAATTGAGTAATGAATTTATGATTTTTCAGTGATGCACTAGTGAACGGATTAGAATGTGTTTTATTACTAGAATGTAAAGTGATTGTTCATGTTTTTAGACTATTAATATCACATTAAATAGAACTGTTCGATTGCAGATTTAGAGACGACCACTTTTATGTCTATGTTATGGATTCGATGGTATTGTGTGTTCGACAAAAAATGTCATATGCTTCCTGATCCTAATGGTTTAAAGTATCTAATTGTAACACCCCAAACCTGGCCTGGACATTATGGCTGGATCCAACGTGTCACATTAAAGTGTTTTATCTAAAACCTTGTTTTCATTGAAAACCCTCCAAAAGAGAAAATTAAGTAACATTCAGTTTGTATTTAGTTCCAGAATGAGGTGTATTCAAAATGAACTATTTCTTTATTACTTAGTAAAAATTCTCTTTATCTGCAGAAGCTTGAATATAAAATAATTATTTTCAAAAAACATGGGATATGTCTAAAAGAAATAAATCCAGGTTCCGTATCAAAAATTCAAAGCGTAGTAATAACAATGAAATAATATCTAGCGGATAGGCCTTATTACAATCCAGACTGAAATAACTTAAAATACTAGAAATTATATGTTTAAGAAAACAAGTCCAAGTCGTCTTCCTAGCTGGCCACCTCGGAGCCCGTCCAACCGTCGAACCGCCTACTGAGGATCACCTGAGAAAAGTAAAAGAGGGGGTGAGTTTTGAAAACTCAGTGTGTACAAAACCTCGGGAAATAGTAAGGCATGCAATAGCAAGTCTTTTTGGGCCTGAGCCCAATTCAATATCAGAACAGATGTAAAGCAATCAAATATGCACAAATCCTACCCATCCAACCGCTACACACCATCTCTATCCCCCAATACACATCATGTGGGGATATAAGTATCGACCCACCCATCCGATACACTCCAATGGTAGCCCGGTTGCGGTACTACCTAAAGTTGCAGCAAGCTGCTACTCATATATTGGGCTTAAAAAGCCACCGGTGGATCCATGGTCGTCAAGCAACCATGCAATCCTCATATTCTTCCTCCATTCCATAAATCCCAACCCATATGCAACCTAAACAGAATGTCATATGAATGCAACAGATACACATGTAACATCCATAAATTTTAATTCAACACATAGGGGTATTTTAGTCATTTTTGCCCTTAGTGGCATTTCAGTAATTTCTCTTTATTATGGGTTTATTACCTACCTTCGCCCATTAACAAGTGCTCGTTGGCTAAAGTGAACAAATACTATGCACCAGGTAGGATTCCAGAGAAGAGGAGGTGAGTCATTAAGACCCCTTAAGTGCCAAGCTCTCCCTAAATACAATCCTAGACATGCTTATACCCATTGCCACACTTTAACCTTATGACTCGTCCACGGTCACATTTAATTAATTATTTAAGTTTTATGTCTAATTGAGTAGTTACCAAAAACAAGGTCCACAACCCCTGACTAATCACTAACAGATCCACATTTATTCATTTAGCCCCTTAAGGCCCAATCTCATTCATATGGCCTATCAGGCCCAATCACATTTATATGGCCCGTCAGGCCCAATCACAATCATAGTCAAGCAATCATATGATTTTTCATCACTTAGTATCAAATTGCCAATTTTGCCTATTATGGGCCTTACAGCCCATCGGGCCCATTTAGCCCATACTAGCCCGGTTGGCCAATACATGGCCCAAGTCCTTGGAATCGCTCATGGGGCCTCTGATAACCTATCGATGCCCCCCTTAAGAGTGTTCGCGCACTCGCAAGACTATTGTAGCCAAACTTTCGACTTTTTCGCATTTCAGGATTTTCTAGTCTACTGTGTGTGCAGTGTATATACACACCTGGTACTAAAACGTGCTGCGATCTCTTTAGCCACGAACCTACAAACGATGTCACTGAACGATTAATCACACACTTATCAAATGTGATCTCCAAAAGTCGAAAATCTCACCTTTTCCTTACCTTGAATGACAAGCCTTAATAGCCCTTCCTTGATCACTAATCACGAGTATTTCTTAGATCTGTATCCATCTTAATCATTACGAACTAAATAACAAGTGACTTACAATCATCTTATGTCACTCTTAAATCATCCATGACCATTCGACCAATCTTAACCACTAAAAGAGGAAAGAGTGAGGGAGAGAAGAAATCGATACTAGGAAAACCAACTAAAAGAAAGTAAAGCACTTACACAAGAATCGATCGGCCAACGTTGAAGAAAAAGTTGCGGCACAATAGGATTTTCGCCAAAAGATATTCGGCTTTAGAGAAAGTAACTAGGAGCAAGAAAGAAAAGAGTCTGATGAGAAAGGAAGCGAAGAAATCAACACAAAATAAAAGAGAAAGAATAAGGGATTTTGACTTTTAGATATTTGGAGAGAAAAATGTTTTCGGTAAAATAGAAAGGAAGAATTTGGCATTAGCCTAGAATCCCAAAATCGACACCTACATATACTATAGTCGAATTTACATATCCCCAAATTCCCTATTCAGCTCCACTTTTCTACACCCCTCATCTCTTAACTTTTCTCCCTGATAACTCCTTAATCTGTTCCTTAAATTTCTCCTTTGATCACTCCTTTCGGAGTTCACATCCAACGCCACTACTGGCCATTTATTGAGCAAAAATAAATCATTTTTTTGAGAAAGGAGGGATTCGAACCCAAACCTCCTTGCCATGCATGTGACGCCACCTCTAAGCCCTACATATGACGCTACTTGCCACTCCAACACAAGGCTCCTTGTGTCCAATTCCTCCTTCATTTATTTAAAAACCAAACTACTTGCCATCAAGGTTCTTTTAATTATTAAACTATAATTTCCTTCACTTTAAAGTTTGAACTCAAAACTTAACCAAGGCCTATTATCATATAAATAACACTTGACTAGGAATATTAAGCACACATTTTATCAAAACTGAAAAAAAAGAAAGTTTGAGATTTTTGGGGTGTTAAAACTCTACCCCCTTAAATGAAATTTCATCCTCGAAATTTTACCTGATCCAAACAGTTGAGGATATTGATATCGCATCGCTTCATCAGGTTCCCAAGTAGGCTCCTTAGCCTTGTGATTACGCCAAAGCACTTTGACTTATGGGACAGACTTCCTTCTTAGTTCCTTAACATCAAGACTAATTATTTGTATGGGCTGTTCCTCGAAAGTTAGGTCTGGCGTAACCTCGATCTCCTCAATCGACACGACATGTGAAGGATCCGAGCGATACCGTCTTAGCATGGAAACATGAAACATGTTGTGAATTTGGCTTAGTTTAGAAGGTAATTCCAGCTGATAAACGATTGGACCAACCCGCCTCACAACCCAATATGGCCCAATAAACCTTGGGCTTAGCTTCTCCTTCCGTCCAAACCTTAATACCTTCTTCCACGGAGAGACCTTAAGAAAAACTAAGTCCCTCACCGCATACTCAATCTCTCAACACTTAAGGTCAACATACGACTTCTGCCTATCCGAGGCCTCCTTCAACCGATCTCGAATCAACTTTACCTTACCATCAATATCTGCTACTAACTCAGGGCCCAAAACTCTTCGTTCGCCCAATTTCGTCCAACAAGTCACCTTCGCCCATACAGTGCTTCATACGGAGCCATCCCAATACTTGCCTGATAACTATTATTGTACGCAAATTCGACTAACGGTAAATAGTCTTCCCAGCTACCTCAGAACTCAATTATACATCCCCTCAACATATCTTCCAAAACTTGGATCACCCTTTCCGACTGTCCATCAGTTTAAGGGTGGAATGCCGTACTGAAGTTCAACCTAGTAGCCAACGCCTCATGCAGCTTCTTCCAAAATCGCGAAGTGACATGTGGGTCCCTATCAGATATTATGGAAACTGGCACTCCATGCAATCTTACAATCTCTGCCACATACAACCTAGCCAAGTTTTGTAACGAGTAATCGGTGTGGATCGATACAAAATGGGCAGACTTGGTTAACTGATCCACTATAACCCATATCGAGTCTTTCTTAGTAGGAGTCAAGGGTAGCCAACTAACAAAGTCCATAGTAACCCTTTTCCACTTCCAAAGTGGAATCTTTATTGGCTGAAGTAATCTTGAAGGCAACTGATATTCCACCTTCACCTTTTGACAAGTCAGTCATTTACTTACAAACTCCATAACCTCGCACTTAAGTCTAGGCCACCAATAAAGCTCACACAAATTCTGATACATCTTGTTTCTACTAGGATGCATAGCATAGGGACTGCTATGCACTTCCCGCAGAATAGACTGCCTTAGATCATCGTCATTTGGTATAAACATTCTCCCACGAAAACACAACACTCCTTCACTATTTATCCCAAAGTTTGACGTCTCCTTATTTCCTACTTGTCTAAAACGAGCACCCAAAGTCTCATCCACTAACTGGTTACTCTTTATCTACTCGACCCACATCAACTTTACTTGAAGCTCAGCTAGCAAGCTACCATCATCAAACAAGCTTAAATAGGTGAGCATAGCCCTCAAGTCCGACATAACCCTACGACTCAATGCGCCAGCCATCACATTTGCTTTGCCAGGGTGGTATTCAATCGTACAATCATAATCCTTCAATAATTCCACCCACCTACGCTGCCTAAGGTTTAGCTCATTTTGGGTAAGGAGGTACTTCAAAATCTTATGGTCTGAATAAATTATGCACTTCTCCTCGTATAAATAATGCCTCTATATTTTTAGCACGAAAACCACCTCAGCTAGTTCTAAGTCATGGGTTGGGTAATTCACCTTATGAGTCTTAAGTTGATGTGATGCATACGCAACCACCTTTCCTTCCTGCATCAATACACAGCCCAAGCCCACATACGACACGTCACTATAAATCGTAAACTCCTTCCCAGGCTCTGGCTGAATCAACACAGGGGCCTCAGTTAAAACCTTCTTAAGCTTTCCAAAACTCTCTTGCTGCTTGTCCGTCCAATCAAACGGTACCCCTTTCCTCAATAATTTAGTTAAAGGTGCAGCAATTAATGAAAAACCCTCAACAAATCACCTATAGTACCCTGCCAAGCCTAAAAAACTTCAGATTTTCGATGCTGACTTGGGTGATTTCCAGTCTAACACTGCTTCAATTTTTCGAGGATCCACCTTAATCCCCTCAGCTGACACCACATGTCCTAGAAAAGTAACCTCCCTTAGCCAAAATTTGCACTTATTGAATTTGACATACAACTACTTCTCCCTCAAAATCTGCAACACAATCCTTAAGTGTGCATCATGATCATCCTCATTTCTTGAGTACACTAAGATGTCATCTACAAAAACCACCATGAACCGATCCAGGTAGGGTTGGAAGACCCGATTCATTAGATCTATGAAAGCGGCAGGTGCATTCATCAGCCCGAATGGCATCACCAAGTACTCGTAGTGCCCATAACAAGTTCTGAAAGTTGTCTTATAAACATTCGCCTCCTTAACCCTCAATTGGTGATACCCCGAACGCAGATCAATCTTCGAGAAAACAGAAGCTCCCTTAAACTGATCAAAAAGATTATCGATTCTTGGTAGAGGGTACTTATTTTTAATAGTTAACTTGTTCAACTGCCGGTAGTCGATGCACATTCGTAACGTCCCATCTTTCTTCTTTATGAATAACACCGGTGCTCCCCACGGAGACACACTTGGTCGGATGAATCCTCGATCCAACAATTCCTAAATTTGTGCCTTAAGTTCTACCAACTCCTTTGGCGCCATATGATAAGGGGCAATGGACACCGGAGTCGTACCAGGTAACAACTCGATTCCAAATTCTACTTCTCTGTTGGGCAGCAACCCTGACAGCTTCTTGGGAAAAAATCAAGAAATTCCCTAACTGTTCTCAACTCCTTAATAGTAGGGCTCTTAGCCTCCGTATCACTAATATAAGCCAAATGGGTTTCGCATCCTTTTCGTACCAATTTCTCAGCCTTTAATGCTAAAATCACATTCGACAGATAATTATCACCAATCACCACCACCTCCTTATCCTCCGTCTTTCTTAACACCATTCACTTTGTAGCGTAATCCAAGGTTGCTCAGTGTTTCACCAGCCAATCCATACCCAAGATTAAATCAAACTCGCTAAACGGTAGTTCCATCAAACCCGCTAAAAATGTAACCCCTTGGACTACTAAGGGTACCTCCCTAAACAACTTATTCACTCCCACTTGACTGGCCCAACAGACTTATCACAGTAATCTCATTGGTAGTAATTTCAAACATATCACCTAAAGGTTTAGTCATATTGCATGCAATATATGAATGCGTCGATCCAATATCAATCAATTCAGTGTAAGGTAACTCATGTATAAAGAACATACCTGTTATCACATTTGGGGTATCCCTGTCTTCTCGTGAACGAAAGCAAAGATAAACCAAAGCCGGTGCGCCTCGCCTCGGATGGCTTGCATTTCGCACAGTGCTCTACGTCCATGTCCATTGCCGTTACTGCCCCTGGCCTACCCACAGCCCCTTGGCAGCAGCTGACCACCCCTTGGTGGCTGAACATTAGCCCGAGCCACGACTGGCACCTGACCTGGCATTCTAGGGCAACTCTTGATCCTATGCTCCATAGATTCATAAGCTAGAAAAGCTCTCGTCCTCTTCCAACACTTGCCTACATGACCTTTCCCACAATCAGCACAAGATGGCACTACTAGATTAACAGCAGGGGCCCTGCTCTAACTGGCCCATTAACTCTAGCCCTAGCCCTAGGCCTCTGTCCAACACCAGAAGTCTCAGCCTCTTTTTTATTCTTACCCCTTTCTTTTTCCCGATTTACGTGCTCAGTGCACTTTACCTCCTCTACTATCTTTACTTTCTCTATCAACTTTGAGAAAGCTCACTCCCTCTGTGGAGCCATCAATACTCTGAGGCTATCCCTAAGACCATCCTCAAACCTAACGCAACGCTCATAGTCCGTTTCCACTAGAACTCTTGCATACCTACTAAGGCGTAGAAATTTCGCCTCATACTCCGCCACAGATTTGTTTCCCTGGGTCAAGTTCAATACCTCCTTCCTTCTAGCACCCACATACTTCCCTTGAAACGCAGTTTTGAAGAACTCCCAAGTGACCTGCTCAGGTTGGGTTCCGTTTTTCTCTGTCAGCCACCATTGGTAAGCTTTTTCCCTAAGCAATGACACTGCCCCTTTCAACTTTTGGTCAGGTGAACAGTCCAAGTCCTCCATTATCCTTTCAGTGGCCTTCAACCAGTATTCAGCCACGCTAGGAGCCACACCAGCCACGTCCTTAAAGATCTCAGCCCCATTTGACCGAAGTCACTCCGGAATTGACCCCCGATTTCCCGTGCCATTATTGGGCCCTGCGACCCTTTTCCAAAATCCTCAACATTACCTGAAACAATGCATCATCCCTCGCAGCCCGATTATATGGTCCAGTCTAAGCCACGGGTAAGGCCGGAGCCTCTCCTACTCCAACATTGGACATATGGCCCGATGCCGATGATCCAGCCCTAACATTTCCGCGGCCTCGGCCACGACCTCTTGCACGTCTTCTAGCAGTCATCGTTGATTCATGTATTATCTGTATTAGAGATTTTATAAAGTTTTAGTTAGTTTAAAAAAATTAAGCCGATGTTTTATGAAAGTATAAAAAAGAAAGTTGTTTTCGTAAATCCTCTACAGTTTCAAGGTCCTACAGGCTTCAGTTTCACTCCAACTAAAAGCCTCAGTATAATCATCTAAAGTAACCCACTAACTATCTACAGCATATCAAATTAAATAAGCTTAAAATAAAAGAACTTACTTGGTTCGACGTCGGAGACTCGGTGTGCCGCACATCAAGAATTTTTCCAAAACATTTTGATCCAATCAAAAAATATATTTAAAAAAAACAGATAATAAGGCCCACTTCACAGCCCGAGTATTGCAACCTGGCTCTGATACCACTAAATGTAACACCCTAAACCTAGCCCAGACGTTATGGCCGGATCTAGCGTGTCATATTAAAGTGTTTTATCGAAAACCTTGTTTTCATTGAAAACCCTTCAAAAGAGAAAATTAAGTAACATTCAGTTTGTATTTAGTTCCAGAATGAGGTCTATTCAAAATGAACTATTTCTTTATTACTTAGTAAAAATTTTCTTTAACTGCGGAAGCTTGATTTTAAAATAATTATTTTCAAAAAACTTGGGATATGTCTAAAAGAAATAAATCCAGGTTCCGTATCAAAAATTCAAAGTGTAGTAATGACAATAAAATAATATCTAGCGGATAGGCCTTATTATAATTCGGACTGAAATAACTTAAAATACTAGAAATTATATGTTTAAGAAAACAAGTCCAAGTCGTCTTGCTAGATGGCCACCTCGGAGTCCCTCCAACCGTTAAACTGCCTATTGAGGATCACCTGAGAAAAATAAAAGAGGGGCTGAGTTTTCGAAAACTCAGTGTGTACAAACCTTCGGCAAATAGTAAGGCATGCACTAGCAAGTCTTTTTGGGCCTGAGCCCAATTCAACATTAGAACAGATGTAAAGCAATCAAATATGCATGAATCCTACCCATCCAATCGCTACACACCATCTCCATCCCCCGATACACACCATGTGGGGATATAAGTATTGACCCACCTATCCGATGCGCTCCAATGGTAGCCGATTGTGGTACTACCCAGCATTGCAGCAAGCTGCTACTCATATATTGGGCTTAAAAAGCCACCGGTGGATCCATGGTCGTCAAGCAACCATGCGATCCTCATATTCTTCCTCCATTCCATAAATCCCAACCCATATGCAACCTAAACAGAATTTCATATGAATGCAGTAGATACACATGTAAAATCCATAAATCTTACATTCAACACATAGCGGTATTTTAGTCATTTTCGCCCTTAGGGGCATTTCGGTAATTTCACTTTATTATGGGTTTATTACCTACCTTGGCCCGTTAACAAGTCCTCATTGGCTAAAGTGAATAGATACTATGCACCAGGTAGGATTCGAGAGAAGAGGAGGTGAGTCATTAAGACCGCTTAAGTACCAAGCTCTCCCTAGATCCAATCCTAGACATGCAAATACCGATTGCCACACCTTAACCTTATGACTCGTCCATGGTCGCAATTAATTAATTATTTAAGTTTTATGTCTGATTGAGTAGTTACCAAAAACTAGGTCCACAACCTCTTACTAATCACTAACAGATCCACACTTATTCATTTGGCCCCTTTAGGCCCAATCTCATTCATATGGCCCATCAGGCCCAATCACATTCATATGGCCCGTCAGGCCCAATCACATTCATAGTCATGCAATCATATGATTTTTCATCACTTAGTATCAAATTGCAAATTTTTTCTATTATGGGCCCTACAGCCTATCGGGCCCATTTAGCCCATACTAGCGCAGTTGGCCAATACACGGCCCAAGTCCATGGAATCGCTCATGGGGCCTCTGGTAACCTATCAGTCCCCCTTTACGAGTGTTCACACACTTGCAAGACTATTGTAGCCAAACTTTTGACTTTTCAGCATTTTGGCTTTTCGACATTCTGGGATTTGCCGGTCTACTGTGTGTGCAGTGTATGTACACACCTAGTACTAAAACGTGCTGCGATCTCCTTAGCCACGAACCTACAAATGATGTCACTCAATGATTAATCACACACTTATCAAATACGATCACCAGATGCCAAAAATCTCACCTTTGCCTTACCTTGAATGACAAGCCTTAACAGCTATTCCTTGATCACTAATCACGAGTATTTCTTAAATCTGAATCAATCTTAATCATTAATAACTAAACAAAAAGTGACTCGCAATCATCTTAAGTCACTCTTAAATCATACATGACCATTCGGCCAATCTTAACCAATAAAAGAGGAAGACTTACCCAAAACCTCAAAACGCCTAAGGAGCAATTCGGCGGAGATCTGAAATCTGAGATTCGATACTAATCCCCTACCAAAATCGATTTAGAAAATATGAGGGAGAGAAAAAATCGGGACTACGAAAACCAACTAAAAGAAAGTAAAGCACTTACATAAGAATCGATCGGCCAATATTGAAGAAAAAGTGGAGGCACAATAGGATTTTGGCCAAAAGATATTCGGCTTTAGAGAAAGTAACTAGGAGTAAGAAAGAAAAGAGTCTGATGAGAAAGAAAGGGAGGAAATCGACAAAAAGTAAAATAGAAAGAATAAGGGATTTCGGCTTTTAGATATTTGAAGAGAAAAGTGTTTTCGGTAAAATAGAAAGGAAGAATTCAGCATTAGCCTAGAATCCCCAAAATCAACACCTATATATACTATAGCCGAATTTACCTATACCCAAATTCCCAATTTAGCTGCACTTCTCTACACCTCTCATCTTATAACTTTTCTCCTTGATAACTCCTTAATCCTTTCCTTAAATTTCTTCTCTGATCACTCCCTTTAGAGTTCATATCCAATGCCACTATTGGCTATTTATTGAGCAAAAATAAATCCTTTTTTTGAGCAAGGAGGGATTCGAACCCCAAACCTCATTGCCATGCATGTGACGCCACCTCTAAGCCTCACATGTGACGCAACTTGCCACTCCAACACAAGGCTCTTTGTGTCCAATTCCTTCTTCATTTATTTAAAAACCAAATTATTTGCCATCAAGGTTCTTTTAATTATTAAACTATAATTTCCTTCACCTCAAATTTCAAACTCAAAACTTAACCAAGGCCTATTATCACATAAATAACACTTGACTAGGAATATTAAGCACACATTCTATCCAAAATTAACAGAAAAGAAAGTTTGGGATTTTTGAGGTGTTACATTAATGTTACAGAAAAAGATTTAAATTTTAAGACATTGTTAATAGATTTAGATATTGAAAGATTTCGAGTAATGATCGATCAATCTCTGAGAAAGCAGTTATAGTTACAAATGTCTAGATGGAAAATCCTTATTTATTTTTGTGAGTACTGGTTACTGGATTGATCTTATTTGATGATGGTCTGATTTTAGCTAAATAAAAAGCTAAAGTGAAGTTTTCTTTGCAAGTTTAAGAAACTCAAAAATGTGTTAGTGAGTGATGAGCTAAATGAGTATAGTAAGGATCGACTTTTGATTCTAAACTGCAGGTTAGACCTAATTCATGTTTTTATTATTCTGATACGAAATTTATGTACCGAAGAATCTGGGGCTTATGCAGAAAATTTTTATACGAAGTTCACAATAGTGGCTTATCTGTTCATCCAGAGAGTAATAAAATGTGCAGTCATATAAAGTTGATGTTCCAGTAACTGCGTATGTTACATGTTATTTTTGAGCTTGTGTTCAAATGTCGATTTGTCAATAGGTAAAAGCTGAATTTCAAGAGTATTCAGGACTATCACAGTCAGTGATGATTCTAGAATGAAAATGAGATGGAAACACTATAGATTTCGTATCTAAATTATCTTTATCTTTGAAAAGGAAGATACTAGGGGCTGAAAATCAAAAGAAAAGAAAGCCAAAGAAGTTGTTTTTAGGGTTCGACACTTGTGAGCTTAAATTGGTAAGTGATTTGAGCTCAGTTTTTAATGATTTTTACGTTTTGTGATCGTTTCTTAGTAATCTAGCTACCCCGTACCCTAATTTCTGAAGTTATTGATGAATTTGTGAGTTTCCATTGATGAATGCTTGAGCTTTTGAATGATTATTGATGAATTATGAAAGCTTGATGATAGATATTAAAGTTTTGTTAAGTGATTTTTGACAAAAATGTCAAATAGGGATTTAATTGTGAAAAGTGTAAATTGAAGGGTTAAAATGTAAAATAAATATGAAATATGGGTTGCTAGGGATCTATAGAGAATTCAGCTAGTCATGGGTCTTATTAAATTTTGTGTATTTTGTGTTTTTGTGAAATAGGGACTAAATTGAATAAATATGGAACTTTAGGGGATAAAGTGCAAAAATGCCCAAATATGTGTTTGTGGACTAAATTAAATGTGTTGATGAATAAAAGAGTTAATTTTGAATGTATATAGATCAAGAACGAAAGAAATCAAATTTAGATCGTGGGAAATCGAAAGTCATCGAATAGTCGATCCGGTTTCTCTATTCTGACTACGAGGTAAGTTCATATTCAAATAAATGTCTTTAAATTGAGTTACATGTGTTTACTTGTCATGGAAATGTTATAAATGTTGAATGAGCACTCACGGGTAAGAATCGACAGAGTTACAATGTAATAGTTGGGTTTAGACCCTAGTCGAAATAGTAGTTTCGGGACCAAAATTTGAGTCAAAAAAATATTTTAATATTATTTTCTGTGTTTATAATATGTGAATTAGCATGTGTGAAAGTTTTGTATAAAAATTCAATCATTTGTGTGCTGAATTTGTGAAAAGGATCTAATCGCGTAAAATGTAAAAGTTGCCTGTTGTTTGTTAAAGTGCTTAATTGATTTGACTTATTAAAGGAGATGTCCTTAAGATGCAAATAGACCATTAGTCTAATGGATGGACATAAATGGTCATATGTTTAATGATTAAATAGTTTTATATCAAAGGGTAAAATTGGTTAATATGTTAATTAAATTACAACCAAAAGCCATCATATTCATTTTTTTTCTTTGTTCATCAACTGAAAATACAAGAAAAAGAAAGAAAAAGATCTAGATAGGGTTTCGACACTTTGAGTTTGAACTTAGTATGTGTTTTGATTCGTTTTTGATAATTTTTACGTTTTTGTAATCGTTGCACTGTAATCTATCAAGCCCATACCTTAATTTCTGATTTTCTTGATGATTTTGAATTTAGCCATTGATGAAATTATGAGTTTTGTGAAGTTAGTTGATATTAAATGGAAGATACGTGTTAGATTACTAAGTTTTGTCTTTGAATTTTTGATGAATTTAAGTAAATTGGGCTAAATTGTGAAAATGATATTTTGAGGGACTAAAATATGAAATAAATGAAATATGTGGGCTTGTATGAGCTATATGAAAATTTGGCTAGCCATGTGTATAAAGAAATTATGTGTGTTTTGTGATTTTGTGAATTAAGGACTTGTAATGCCCCAATTTTTAGGATTTTCAAGATTTCCGTGATTTTTTGGCGAATTTCAGAATTTCTGTGTTTTGACTGGATGGTGTAGGTCTGAGTATGTTAGTAGGCCTCTAGAAGGCCCAAGTCTAAGTTAAAACATGGTAGATTTAACTAAATTTAATTTTTAAGGAGAAGGGGTTCTGGTATTTTGAGCTTATAAGATTCCATGGGTAAAATAAGTCACAAGAAGGTCTGTGGCAAGGTTGTTTGTGATGCCACATAGGTGTTTGGCAAGTGGCATATAGATGTGTAGGGGGAGCTAAGGTTCAAGTCACAAGGTAAGCAAATTATATTATTATTTTTATGAGCAGGAATGGTAAGTAATAGAACGCAAGTGGAGCTCTGTCAGTAAGAGTTTGAGTGGTTCAGGAGATTGGGTAAGGAGGAGATAAGGGAGAAAGATAAGGAGCTGATCAAGGAGGGTGGTGTTGGCTGAATGATAGACTCTTGAGGAGCAAGAGTTGGCTGGCCAAGGGATTCTGTAAGTGCAAATTCGGCTAGCTCTTCTAGTTGTTGCAATTTCGGCATTAGGGAAGTGTTGTGCTGCTTCTGTGTAAGTTTTCTTTAGGTTTTGGTTTAGTTCTCTTTTGGTTTGTCGAATTAGGGGTTGTGCTTAGGGTTTCTCTCCTTCTCTTCCCTTTCATTCTTGCTAGAAGCCGAAACCTACACCCTACACCTGTGCCGACTACACTACCTCAAAACCGAATTCTCTTATCATCTCTTCTCTTCATTCATCTTTTTTTTTCCTCATAGCTGAACCCATAACTTTCTTTCTCTGTCTCTTCTTTTATCTTTTTATCTTCATTATTCCTCAATAGCTGAATCTTTTGGTAGCCGAACCTTTTTCTTTTTCCTTTTATAAAAACTAAAACCTACATACCTGTAGTGAAGGAGGCCGAATCTTTGGCTATTTGAATCTGCTTCTTCTCGTGACTACGGTGGATTAGAGATAAGATCATAGTTAGGAACATTCTTCTAGGGCGAACGGCGATAGGTAAGTCCTTCGAACAAACTTTCATTAGTATTATTACTTTTCGGAAGAAAAAGTCAAAACCCTTAAGGGTGGCTAACGTTTGGACTAAGGGCTTTTGTGCCTCTTTCTTTTTGGTTGTGTAAGCGTTAGCATGGACAAGTGGACGTACGGTGAAGGGTTTTGAAGACTGATTTGGTTGGATCTCTAGATCTAATCCATATTTCGGCAAAAAGGTAAGAACTCTAAGGCCTAAGGCATTGTTGGCCGAATATGGTAGGGGGATAAATACGTAGTTGTTTTCGATATTTAGACTGACGTGTTAGCAATCCAATTATAGGCAGCTCGTGTGTGGATCTCGCCAATGTACCGTTATAAATCAGGTGTGTAAACGACGCCCATTCATAGATTAGATCGGTAAAAGCTGAAAAGCCGAAATACCGAAAAGCCAGCATTTTGTGAACTTGTGAGCGCGCGAACGCTAGTGAGATAGGTTGTTTGACGAGTTCAGTAATCTCAAGTGGTAGGACTGTAGAGTGCGCAATTTTATGCACTTTGGTATCTTTGGGCTTAACGGGCTGAAACCTGGTTAATGGGCCAACGAGCCCAATTCGGTAAGTATGCTCGGTAAGTATTTTTGTTATTAGGTAAATGACTGTAACATGCATGAAAACCCTAAAATAGTTAATTTACAAGAATTACCCTAAGTATGGAATTTACCATTTTACCCCTAGGTACAAAATGACCATTATACCCCTAGGGATAATTTTGACTGAAATGCATGATGATCTGATTCTGTATGTTGTATACTTGTATATCTGTTGCATGGGATATGGGTTATATTGATGGAGGAAGTGTCCTGGTGGCTATGCCACAATTATCTGTTCTGGTGGCTATGCCACAATTATCTGTTCTGGTGGCTCTACCATAAATATCTGTATCTGGTGACTTTGTCACATTATCTGTTTCTAGCAGCCATGCTGTAAATTCTGTGGCGTGTAGCGGATGGGTGGGTCGAGTAGTCTCCCTACATGGTGCAAGGTTGGTACGGGGGTGCATATGGTTGGATATGGGTTGAGTTTCTGCATATATATGAAATATATTTGTTCTGTCTCTGTTATGGGCCGAAAGGCTTCATTCTAAAATATGTTCTGGGCTAAGGCCCAACTTAATCTGTTGCTGTGGTTTGAGCTGATTTAGACTATGGTTGGGTTATTTTACACACTGAGTTTCCCAAGCTCACCCCTATTTTCATCCATGCAGGTAATCCCCAACCATAGTGGGCTTGGTGCTGTGAGGGATTCAGAGTGGCCACATGTTCTGCAAGTTTGGTTTTCTTCTAGTGATTCAGACAGTTTTTCATTTACTTTAATGGTTTGGGTTTTAAGTTGTAATAAGGCCACTTTATTTATTTTTAATATGTTTTGTTAGAATAGATATGATATTATTTTAATCGTTGAAGTTGAATAGCTTTAGGGCGCGTTTTTAAAAATAGTTACTTGACTTCAAAATATCACGATAACAAAGCAAAGCTTCCGCAACGAAAATGTTTCCAAAATTAATAACCTTTCTAAATGGATTTAAAAAAATTGATTTTCTACGAACATTCACTGAGTTAAGGTGTGGCAATAGTGGTGTGCATGTCTAGGATTGGATCCAAAGGGAGCTTGGTACTTAAGCAGTTTAATGGACTCACCTCCTCTTTTCTGGCATCCTACCTGGTGCACAACTTCCGTTCACTTTAGCCCATAATGAAGTCATCCTTTAAGACACTAAGAAGGTTTTTAGATTAATAATATAAAAATGTTTTTAACGCTTCGATGTGGCCGGTCGAATTTGGCCATAACGTCTAGGCTGGGTTTAGTGTGTTACATTTAGTGGTATCAGAGCCAAGTTGCAACAACTCGACTGTCGAATGGGTTTATAAAAACAAAGATTTTCGAAAAAAAATTTTACAAAGATTGCAAAACTTGGTTTTCAAAATTTGGATTCCAAGAAGGTGGCACCTCGAATCTCCGGCCCAAGTCTGTAAGTATCATTTTGAGTTTATCTGAATATTTTTTAAATTATCTGTATGTACTGAAACCCTATTAGGATACTCTAGTTAGGATGGTACTGAAACTGTAGGAAATTTTAATAATAGACTGAGACTGCAGCTAGACTTCGATTCTGCGAAAAACGGACTCTGAATTACTGCCTGTTCATAAAACATCTGTAATAAACACTGAAATAACTAATTGATGCATAAAATTTGTAATTAGATAATATGAAATGAGTACGAGAGTCGCACGTGGAAGAGGCCGTGGACGTGGTCGGGGTAGTGCTCAAGTAGGATCTTCGTCTTCAGGGCATATACCGGCAGCAGATGCACTGGTACCACCGGCAACAGAAGTGGAGTCTCATGATCGTGGTGTCGGGGATGATGCTCTATCTCAGGCAATGCTTTGTGTTTTGGAAAGGGTTGCCGGGGCAAGTACGGGAAATGGAATTCGGGGATCTATTTCTGAATGACTCTGGGCTAATAGAGCGGAGATCTTTAGGGGCGTATCTGGTGTAGCCCCGAATGTGGCAGAATATTGGTTAGAGGCCACAAAACGGAGTATGGATGATTTGGACTGTTTCGTGGAGCAGAAGCTGAAGGGAGCTATATCGTTGCTACGAGACGAGGCTTATCAGTGGTGGCTCACTGTGAGAGATGGGACCCCAGCTGACAGGGTAACTTGGGAGCTGTTTAAGATTACCTTCAAGGGGAAATATGTTGGGGTGAGTTATGTGGACGCCAGCAGGAAGGAATTCCTGAATCTGGTTCAAGGGGGTAAGACAGTTGCAGAGTACGAGGCTGAGAGTCTGCGGCTGAGTTGGTATGCCGTAGGGATAGTCGCTACGGAGTATGAGCATAGTGTGCGCTTCGAGGATGGTCTTAGAGATGAACTTAGGGTGTTGATTGCTTAACAGATGGAGCGTGACTTTGCAGTTTTGGTAGAGAAAGCTAAGATAGCCGAAGAAGTGAAGCGTGTTGAAGGCAGAATCGTGAGAAGGATTGAAACCATTTCCGGAAGGACTCAGGACCTTCGGGTGGTGCAAATAGGAATGTCAAGAGAGTAAGAGTGGAGGAGCCAGTTCGAGCAGTTCCGATGAACATTGTTAGACCACCAATCTGTGGGGACTGTGGTAAGGTACATCTGGGCAAGTGTAGGAAATGTTCCTGTGCTTGTTTCTGGTGTGGATCTATAGAGCATAGAGTTAGAGACTGTCCTCAAAAAGTAGATCAGGTTCAAGTTACTGAATAGAGGGTTGCTCAACTAGTGAGAGGTGGACTACAACCACCGAGAGGACTTGGTTAAAGTAGGGGCAGAAATGGAAATGGTCGAGGACGAGGGGCACCTGGCAGGGGTGCAAAAAATGCTGAGGCTCAACAGCCAACGTTGGTGTATGCAGCTCGTCATCGAGAGGAGGGCGATGCACCCGACGTCATAACTAGTACATTCTTGGTTTCTAGCATGCCGTATACTGCTTTGGTGGATATTGGATCTACTCATTCGTATGTTGCATGTGCCATATCTAGGTCGTTGGGTCTGCACTCTGAGGAGATTGTGAGTGGAGTATCTGTACTAAGTCCTTTGGGTCACTCGGTTAGGGTAGACAAACTGTATAGGGATGTGCCCTTAGAAACTTAAGGTAGGATTTTCTTTGGAGACTTGATGGAGTTATCGTTCAGAGAATTCGACCTCATTTAGGGAATGGACTGGCTTGTTAAGCATAGGGTGACTCTGGATTGTGCTGCTAAGCGAATGGTGTTAAGGTTCACGGAGGGAGAGGAGGTTATGGTGATAGGTGAGCGAAGGGATTATTTGTCCAATGTGGTGTCGGCATTGAGAGCCAAAAAGTGGATTCGTAAGGGTTGTGAGGCCTATTTGGAATTTGTAAGTCAATCAGAAGCTGAGGGATTGACGGTGGATAAGGTTAAAATTGGTAAGGGGTTCCAAGATGTCTTTCTAGAGGAGCTTCCGGGATTGGCTCCGAACTGAGTAGTCGAGTTTGGAATCGACTTGCTGTCTGGAACGGCACTAGTGTCCATCGCACCGTATAGGATGGCACCGAAGGAGTTAGTGGAGCTGAAAGCTCAAATTCAAGAGTTGTTGGATAGAGGCTTTATTAGGCCGAGTGTGTCTCCCTGGGGAGCACCAGTGTTGTTCATGAAAAAGAAGGATAGAACGATGCGGATGTGTATCGATTATCGGCAGTTGAACAAACTGATAATTAAGAATAAGTACCCTCTACCAAGAATTGATGATCTGTTTGACCAGCTTAAAAGAGCTTCTGTATTTTTCAAGATCGATCTTCGATCTGGATATCATCAGTTAAGGGTCAAAGAGGCGGATATTCATAAAACGGCATTTAGGACTCGGTATGGTTATTACGAGTTTCTGGTTATGCCATTTGGACTGACGAACGCTCCTGCAGCGTTCATGGATCTGATGAATCGTGTGTTCCAACCATTTTTGGATCGATTCGTAGTCGACTTTATTGATGATATTCTGATATATTCCAAAACTCAAGTGAAACATGATGAGCCTCTCCACATTGTGCTACAAGAGTTGAGGGAGAAGAAACTTTATGCAAAATTCAGCAAGTGTGAATTCTAGTTGAAGGAAGTGACCTTCTTAGGACATGTTGTCTCTACTGAGGGGATGAAGGTGGACCCTCGAAAGATTAAAGCGATTTTGGAATGAAAGCCACCTAGGTCGGTGTCAGGAATTCAGAGTTTCCTAGGGTTGGCAGGATACTATAGAAGGTTTGTAGAAGGCTTTTCTGTGATGGCAGCACCTTTGACAAAGCTTATAAGGAAAGGAGCACCATTTTTTTGGACTGAGAAGCAGCAGGAAGCTTTTGAGAGGTTGAAGAAAGTTCTGACTGAAGCACCTGTATTAATTCAGCCGGAGTTTGGGAAGGATTTTACCGTGTATAATGACGCATCACATGTGGGTTTGGGCTGTGTGTTGATGCAAGAGGGTAAGGTGGTTGCTTATGCATCATGACAGCCTAAGCCTCACGAAGTAAACTATCCTACTCACGACTTACGAGAATTGTATTGGTGGCCTAGGCTTAAACGGGAAGTAACGAAGTTTGTGGGGAAATGTTTGACGTGCCAGCAAGTAAAAGGTAAGCATCAACTACCTTCTGGACTTCTGCAGCTGGTGAAGATACCACTTTGGAAGTGGAAGAGGGTAACCATGGACTTTGTGAGTGGGCTACCCTTGACACCAATGAAGAAGGACTCGATTTGGGTGATTGTGGATAAGTTGACCAAGTCTGCTCATTTCATACCTGTCCGCACTGATTATTCTCTTCAAAAGTTAGCCAAATTGTATATGACGGAGATCATTCGACTTCATGGTGTCTCAGTTTCAATTATTTTGGACCGGGATCCTAGGTTCACATCTCGGTTCTGGCAAAGGTTGCATGAGGCGTTGGGAACGCAATTGAACTTTAGTACAGCTTTCCATCATCAGACTGATGGTCAGTCAGAAAGGGTTATTCAGATTTTGGAGGACATGTTGAGGGGATGCATTATTGACTTCTGAGATAGTTGGGAGGATTACGTACTGTTGGCAGAGTTTACGTACAACAACAGTTATCAGGCGAATATCTAAATGGCACCGTATGAAGCGCTGTATGGACGTAGGTGTCGTACACATTGTTGTTGGACCGAACTGGGAGAGCGACAGGTTCTTGGACCTGAGTTGGTAGTTGATACTGAAGATAAGGTCAAAGTAATCAGAGATCGGTTAAAAGAAGCGTCTGATAGGCAAAAGTCATATGCAGATTTGAAGCGTAAGGAGATTGAGTACTGAGTGGGTGATATGGTCTTCTTGAAGGTTTCTCCTTGGAAGAAGATATTAAGGTTTGGTAAGAAGGGCAAGTTGAGTCCGCGGTTCATTGGGCCTTATCAGGTTTTGAAGCGAGTAGGTCCAGTGGCTTATCAATTGGAATTACCTCTGGATTTAGACAAGATTCATGATGTTTTTCACGTCTCCATGTTAAGCTGTTATCGTTCTGACCCTACTCATGTCGTGCCAGTTGCAGAGATTGAGGTGCAGCCTGATTTGACTTTCGAGGAAGAGCCTGTGCAGATATTGGACTGAGATGTTAAGGTTCTAAGAAGGAAATTAGTTCTATTAGTAAAAGTGCTTTAGCATAATCATGGCAATAAGGAAGCTACTTGGGAGCCAGAGGAGGCGATGCAACATCAATACTCTCACCTATTTGGATCAGGTAAATTTCGAGGACGACATTTCTTTAAAGAGGGTGGAGTTGTAATGCCCCAATTTTTAGAATTTTTTAAATTTCTGTGATTTTTGGTGAATTTCAGAATTTCTATGTTTTGACTAGATAGTGTAGGTCTGAGTATGTTAGTAGGCCTCTAGAAGGCCCAAGTCTAAGTTAAAACCTGGTAGATTTAACTAAATTTAATTTTTAAGGAGAAGGGGTTCTGGTATTTTGGGCTTATAAGATTCCATGGGTAAAATAAGTCACAAGTAGGTTTCTGGCAAGGTTGCTTGTGATGCCACATAGGTGTTTGGGAAGTGGCGTGTAGATGTGTAGGGGGAGCTAAGGTTCAAGTCACAAGGTAAGCAAATTATAGTATTATTTTTATGAGCAGGAATGGTAAATAATTGAACGCAAGTGGAGCTCTATCAGGAAGAGTTTGAGTGGTTTAGGAGATTGGGTAAGGAGGAGATAAGGGAGAAATATTAGGAGCTGATCAAGGAGGGTGTTGTTGGTCGAATGATGGACTCTTAAGGAGCAAGAGTTGGCCGGCCAAGGGATTCTGTAAGTGCAAATTCGGCTAGGTCTTCTAGTTGTTGCAATTTCAGAATTAGGGAAGTGTTGTGCCGCTTCTGTGTAAGTTTTCTTTAGGTTTCGATTTAGTTCTATTTTGTTTTGTCGAATTAGGGGTTGTGCTTAGGGTTTCTCTCCTTCTCTTTCCTTTCATTCTTACTAGAAGCTGAAACCTACACCCTACACCTATGCCGACTACACTGCCTCAAAACCGAATTCTCTTCTCATCTCTTCTCTTTATTCATCTTTTCTTTTCCTCATAGCTGAACCCATAACTTTCTTTCTTTGTCTCTTCTTTTATCTTTCTATCTTCATTATTCCTCAATAACCGAATCTTGTGGTAGCCGAACCTTTTTCTTTTTCTTTTATAAAAACTGAAACCTACATACCTGTAGTGAAGAAGGCCAAATCTTTGGCTATTTGAATCTGCTTCTTCTCGTGACTATGGTGGATTGGAGATAAGATCATAGTTAGGAACATTCTTCTGGGCCAAACGACGATAGGTAAGTCTTTCGAACAAACTTTCATTAGTATTATTGCTTTTCGGAAGAAAAAGCCAAAACCCTTAAGGGTGGCTAACGTTTGGACTAAGGGCTTTTGTGCCTCTTTCTTTTTGGTTGTGTAAGAATTATCATGGACAAGGGGACGTACAGTGGAGGGTTTTTAAGACTGATTCGGTTAGATCTCTAGATCTAATCCATATTTTGGCAAAAAGGTAAGAACTCTAAGGCCTAAGGCATTGTTGGTCGAATATGGTAGGGGGATAAATACGTAGTTGTTTTTGATATTTAGACTGACGTGTCAGCAATTCAATTGTAGGCAGCTCGTGTGTGGATCTCGCCAACGTACCATTATAAATCAGGTGTGTAAACGACGCCCATTCATAGACTAGATCGACAAAAGTCGAAAAGCCAAAATGCCAAAAAGCTGGCATTTTCTGAACTTGCGAGCGCTCGAACGCTCGTGAGATAGGTTGTTTGACGAGTTCGGTAATCTTAAGTGGTAGGATAGAGTGTGCAATTTCATACACTTCGGTATCTTTGGGTTTAACGGGCCGAAACCTGGTTAATGGGCCAACGGGCCCAATTCGGTAAGTATGCTCGGTAAGTATTTCTGTTATTAGGTAAATGACTGTAACATGCATGAAAACCCTAAAATAGTTAATTTACTGGATACCCCTAGGTACAAAATGACCATTATACCACTAGGGCTAATTTGACTGAAATGTATGATGATCTGATTCTGTATGTTGTATACTTGTATATCCGTTGCATGGGATATGCGTTATATTGATGGAGGAAGCATCCTGGTGGCTATGCCACAATTATCTATTCTAGTGGCTCTGCCACAAATATCTGTATCTGGTGACTCTATCACATTATCTGTTTTTGGCAGCCATGCTGCAAATTCTATGGCGTGTAGTGGATGGGTGGGTGGAGTAGTCTCCCCACTTGGTGCAAGGTTGGTATGGGGGTGCATATGGTTGGATATGGGTTCGGTTTCTGCATATATATGAAATATATCTATTCTGTCTCTGTTATGGGCCTAAGGGCTTCATTCTGAAATCTGTTCTGGGCTAAGGCCCAACTTAATCTGTTGCTGTGGTTTTAGCTAATTTAGACTATGGTTGGGTTATTTTACACACTGAGTTTCCCAAACTCACCCCTATTTTCATCCATGCAGGTAATCCCCAACCATAGTGGGCTTGGTGCTATGAGGGACTCGGAGTGGCCACATGTTCTGCAAGTTTGGTTTTCTTCTGGTGATTCGGACAGTTTTCCATTTACTTTAATGGTTTGGGTTTTAAGTTGTAATAAAGCCGCTTTAATTATTTTTAATATGTTTTGTTAGAATAGATATGATATTATTTTAATCGTTGAAATTGAATAACTTTAGGGCGCTTTTTTAAAAATAGTTACTTGACTTTAAAATATCACGATAACAAAGCAAAGCTTCCGCAATGAAAATGTTTCCAAAATTAATAACCTTTCTAAATGGATTTAAACAAATTGATTTTCTACGAACATTCACTGAGTTAAGGTGTGGCAATGGTGGTGTGCATGTCTAGGATTGGATCCAAAGGGAGCTTGGTACTTAAGCAGTCTAATGGACTCACCTCCTCTTTTCTGGCATCTTACCTGGTGCACAGCTTCCATTCACTTTAACCCGTAATGAAGTTATCCTTTAAGACACTAAGAAGGTTTTTAGATTAATAATATAAAAATGTTTAACGCTTCGATGTGGCACGTCGGATTCGGCCATAACGTCTAAGTCGAGTTTGGGGTGTTACAGGACTAAAGTGTTAAAATGTGTAAATGTGAGGCTAATTTGTAAAATGCCCTAAATGTGTGTTTATGGATTGATTTGAATGATTTGGTGAATAAAAAAGTTATATTTGAATTTATATAGATCAAGAATTAAAGAAAACGAAATTAGATCGGGGAAAGTCAAAAGTCATCGAGTAGCTGATTTCGTCTATCCGAACCCGTACGAGGTAAGTCTATATACAAATAAATGTGTTTTGAATTGGATTACTATCAATTATATGCCATTGAACTATGATGAATGAATATATGAGGTGAGAAAAGAAATGAGACATCTGAGAAAGCCCAGTACGAACCTTAGGAATAGTTAGGATACATATGTCATGACATAGGATCCGATATATGTTTTCGTGTAAGACCATGTCTGGGACGTTGGCATCGACTTATGATTTACGTGTAAGACCATGTCTGGGGCATCGACATCGTATTTGATTTCATGTAAGACCCTGTCTAGGGCAGTGGCACCGACATTTGATTTCATGTAAGACCACGTTTGGGACGTTGGCATTGTACGAGCTTCCTGAGCTATCTGCGTATCCTTATGATTTCGAACGGCTCAATGGGCATTCCGAGCTTTCTAAGCTATACAACTCAGGTACGTTTGAATTACATACCATGTTTGAGAATGAAAGGTAAGTATATGTACATTGGTGAATATATGATATAAGTATGAGTTGCTATGAGAATGAGTTATTATGTGTATATGTGAATCATGTTCAAATGAAATATAAGAGATATATGGCTAAGTGAATGTATTTTTCCTTAAATTATATGGATGAATTGATGTTATTTGTTAAGTTTATTTGTATATGGCTTGCTAAGCTTTTGAAAGCTTACTTTGTGTGTTTGCATTGCTTTATAGATATCATAGCTATCGGGAGCTCGGGGATCATCGAGGATTATCACCACACTATTGAACTCTATTTTGGTACATTTTGAAAGTGTAAATATTGGAGTATGGCATGTATAGGCTAGAAGTATGTGATCATGTTTAGTAATGTGTATATTTAGCCATGTGATATGGCTTAATTATGGTTGCACTTATGGTTTGATTTTGGTATGTAAAATGTGATGCAAATTATGCCTATGTGATGTGTTCATGAATGACCAAATGAAATGGTCAATGTTGGTAAGTTATGGTACATGAGCATTTGAGAAATTAGTAAGCTTATGGCATGAAATTGAATGAAATAAATTGATGTTACGAAACATAGTTTTGGTATGAATTTGAATTTTGATTTGGCATAATTTGGTATGGTTATTAAGCATGGAATTGGATGATAATGATATAGTATGATTGATGTATGTTTTGGTTGTGAATTGACTGGGAATTTGGTATAAAATGTTCGATTTTGGTGCTTGTAGGTTTGACCCAAATAGGGTGGAAAAATTAGCTTTGCCAATGGCCTATTTTTGTCCACACGGGCGTGTGTCTCAGCCGTGTGTGACACAAGGTTATGTTACACGGTCATGTATCCACTAGGGTACGCTACGATTTTAAAGTTAGTATACCCTACAGTTTTGACACGGCCTAGACACACGGCGTGTCTATTGGCTGTGTGTGGCATACGGGTTGGCACATAGGCTTGTGGTCAGTCGTGTGACCCAAGTCAGGGGCCTCCTTAATTTTCACACAGCTTGACACATGGGCGTGTCATGTGGCCGTGTAGACAAGTCAGTATGTATGCCCTGTTTTGACACAGCCTAGACACACGGGCGTGTCTACAGCCGTGTGAGGCACACGATCTGTTCACATGAGCGTGTGACCTGTACAACTTTGAGTTTTGAAAAAAAATTTTATGAATTCAGTTTAGTCCCGACACCTTTCTAATGCATGTCTAAGGTCTCGATGACCTATATAAGGGACTCTATGATAATGTTTGACTATGATTGTGGATGATGTATATGAATTGTGTGTAACTGTTCTGGTTTTTCCAGTAATGCCTTTAAACCTAGTCCAGCGAAGGATACGGGTTAGAGGTGTTACATACAATATCCGAAAGTCCCATACGAACCATAGGAATAGAGTAGGATATGAATGTCATGACATTAGGTTATCTAGATGTGATTACATGTAAGACCATGTTTGGGACATTGGCATTGTATTGAGATTACGTGTAAGACCATGTCTGGGACATTGGCATCGTTAATCGATTTCATGTAAGACCCTGTCTGAGATAGTGGCATCGATATGTGATAACATGTGAGACCATATTTGGGATATGGCATTGTATGAGTTTATGTGATTTCCAAGTATCCTTAACGATTCCGAACGGTTCAACGAGCAAAGTCAAGTAGAGAAAGAATATGTGAATGAGCTAAGTGACTCAGGTATGTACGAAATTCATACGAATATTGAAAAGGAAAAGTATTTGATGAACTTGTGATCGTGATTTTTCGTGATAAGTTTTATAAATTTATAATTAATCGCTCTTGAAACTAACTATTATCATGACGTAGGCAAGTGTACCTATCGAACAGTAGTATAGCTTTAGCAAGACCGGATTGTCGAACCCAAAGGACTAAAAGTACTAGTAATGACTGTCTTTTTATTATCTAGCCTAAGAAATAAAGGGCTTTGTTTTAACTAATTAATTAAACTAAGAAATTGCAGAAAATATAATTGGGAAATTACTTCTGGGAAAACGATTGATTAAGGACAATACCTAAGGAAAAATCCACCTAGACTTTTACTTGTTATTCTGGCTCCGAACCGAACGATTTATTCATTTAACTTGTTCCGTAGAAATTCCTAAGTTATGTTATTATCCCTATTCAAGACTAATAACGTCTAATCCCTAAGTTGAATAACCGAGACTTTTCTCTAATTAACACCCTAGGGTTGCATTAACTCGATCTATGGATTCCCTTATTAGGTTTCACCCTAATCCGGTAAAATCTTGTCACCCTATCTCTAGGCGCGCAATCAACTCTGCTTAATTATGACAAAGTTACTCTTAGTCAGGTTCTATTCCTCTACCAACTAAGAGTAGTAACTTGAAGTGATATCCTGAAATACCAAAACAAGAATTAAGAACACATAATTAAGAACAAGTCAAATATTTATCATACGATTCAGAAAATAATAACAAGATTCGTCTTAGGTTTTATCCCCCTTAGGTATTTAGGGGTTTAGTTCATAACTAAATAAGAAAACATCTCAGAATAATAAAGATTACAAAACATAAAGAAAACTGAAAACTCCTGAAAGGGAAATTGAGGAGAAATCTTCAGTCTTGATGGTGAATCCGGCTTCTAAGATGGATCAATCGACTTCCTTGGAGTAATTCCTTACTCCCTATTCTCCCTCTCCCTTCTCTTCCTCTTCTAGGGTGTATTTATAGGCTTTGGAATGCCTAAGAACCCTTAAAAGTGGCCTTTTCTGAATTTGACTCAACTTAGGCTTGGCAGGGACACGCCCGTGTGACACGACCATGTGCGATTACTTTAGGCCGTGTTCGAGCTTGTTAGATTGACACGGGCGTGTGAGTTGCCCGTTTGAGGAGGTCCAGGCTGTGTTGATTTCGTACTTTGGCCCATTTTCTCCGTTTTTGGCCCGTTTCTCGTTCCTTTCGCTCTCCTATGCTCACCTAAGTGTAAAAAATGAAATTAAAGCATTAGGAGCATCGAATTCACTAATTTTTAAGGAAAAATCATTCATAAAATGCGTTAAGCATGGGGTAAAAATATGTATAAATTACAGTTTATCAAATACCCCCACACTTAAGCGTTTGCTTGTCCTCAACCAAAATCCTCAAATCATAATTAAAAATTCTTTTTTCTCAACTGATAATTCCTATCAATAGTATCTCAAACCATCTCGTAAGTAATCATACATTGAGAATTCAACTAAACGAACGTTAAAGCTTCAAACATTCCAGTTGAGTATTTAATCATGAAAAACTTAGGCATCTCCCTTCATCTAAGTAGTTATCATTGATCCGGAACCTTACAGAGTTTAACATCCTCACTAAAGATTCACTCAAATCACTTGAAGTGTTTAAGGACAATGAAATTAGCACTCATCAGTCAATATGAAAAGTTATTACCATAGGCTTGCATGAAAATCAAATCTCCACCACTATAAATCGAGATGATACATCAATCAAAAGGTCTTTAAAGGATTGTAATAAGGCTTGGTTAAGGGGTGTGGTCACAAGCTGAAAGAAAAGGTTAGAATCAAGATTGAATTGAAAAACTACTTAACTAGAAAAATATTTAATCATCACTTGCGTACAACATAGATTCTTCTTTGACAACGTAGCTTCTTCTCTGACTATGGAATTTGAATAATGAAGCTTACAAACAAAAGATAACTACTAATATGTATACATGTTTTTTTTAAAGAACAAGTTAGATCATCATAAACTAACTATTAAGAACAAGACATTGCTAAGCAATTTATTCAAATCAAATCTCGACAAAAATAGGGATCGAATTAATTTAAGGGGATTTCAACAATAATGGGTTAAGGGTTAATATTGAAGGTCATACAAGCAATGGCTTGTTAGGCTCAAAGGGGTTTACTAAGGGTTAATCATGGAGGTAGGCTTTTATTGGCATGAGTGAGTTAATCCTAAGTGCCTCTATCATCTTGACATATCAAATCAAATAATGTGGTTTTGACATGCATAATCAAGCAAGCTCTAGAATAACAATTCAATATTGACATACTCAAAGCAATAATAAAAGTGAGCATGGAAGAATTAATAGATGCTCAAAAGGCTCAAAAATCTCACAAAAATTATGGCTTTTTGATGTTTAAACATGTGATATTCAATTCAAGATAATACTTAGACTTGGGGAAACAACCTAAAATTTTAAGTTCTTAAAAATCAACTTATCATGCTTGATTTTCTAATGTTTTAAAGTTTAAATAATCAATGCATGAATGTCTATGTTTTAATTCAAGATATATCAATGGAAATTATTAGTAAATCAAAATTCATCCTAAACATGATATGAGAGATTTGCAAGAGAACAAAGCAATATTCAGCGGTTTTTCGGATAATGAAATGATTACCCCCCCACACTTAAGATGTACATTGCCCTCAATGTACAAAGATAGATATATAGGAAAATATAAGATCATAAGATAGGGAGAGAATTGAAACTTCTTGAGTGTTGAATGAATGAATTTCCTTGTTTGATGTTATGGAGGTGGAGGAGGATACTCCGGTGGTGGTAAAGGTTAGGTACCACAAGTGTTGTACCAAAAGAATATTATATCTCGTCATTGAGCAGGGCATGACAGTCGTGGAGAACCTTTTCCAATTGAGTTTGAAGTTCCTAAGTGATTGTGAGCTTTAGAGCTCTTTATAACTGTGATAAAAGCAGGAACTGTTTAGGAGGTATTAGGAAGAACAATTACTCATAAAGAAATAGCCGAGATTAAAAGTAATGAATAAAACCTAATAAATAAGATAATAACAACAAAAAGAAATAATATTTAAATGCTAAAAGTGAAATTAATAAAAACATAAAATAAAAATAAAAATAAAAATAAAAATAAAAGTAGAAATAGAAAATAAAAATAACGATAAAATTAAATTAAACATCATCATCACCAGATGGTTCGCGAGGTGGTGGTGGCGATGAGATGTGGAAGTGTTGACAGATCTGCTGGAGTGTAGCATCAATGTTGTCAAATCTTTGAAAACACTGCTGCTCAAATCGGTTGAGGCGCTTAGAGATGTTAGCATTTGAAGCCGCTGTATGAACTGGACGAGAAGGTGGTGGTGGTTGGGAAGGTGGGTCCTCGTACTGGGTAGGGACATCATCAGTAATGTCCTCTGGAGCCTCCTCCTTGGTGGATTGGGCGAGACGATATTGGGGAAGGTAGGTTCCTTGGCGCCTCTCAATCATCCTCATACTAAGCATGCTCGAGATGCCTTGTGAAGACATCTGGCCAATGAGGGTCAGGGATGATTCTTGGGCCGCGATGTTGAGAAGTCTGAAGTGTCGGGCCAGTCGAGTCACATAGGGGCCAATGTAGATGACCCCCCTTTCATGTCGCTCCATCTGGTGGCGTATGGCAAGGGTGATAAAGTAGGCAAGGTCGATGATTTGCCTGTTTGACATACACCATAAGTAATAGACGTCATGGTTAGTGGCGATGCCGGTGCTCTCTCTCCGCCCTGTCAAAGTGTGAGATAAAATAGAATGGAGGTACCTTAGGGATGGACGGAGAGATGATGCCTTGGTTCGACTGGGGTCATAATTGGTCGAACGTGAGACGAGGGCGTCCCAGCAACGTGAGGGAGAACGATGGATGTGGCGGTCGAGAGCATGTAAGTCATTCTCCTCTCTGAACTCCTCGGTATACAGACCCAATGCAGTGCCGAATTCTGGAACACTTAGTTAGCAGACTAATCCGCCTAAGCGAAACTGGACTGTGTCGGGATCATCGTAGTTTCTCATTACCATTTGAAGATGAAACGTGGAGCATAGTTCCATCGTTAGCTCTAAGTATGTCGGCTCGATGATCCCAAAGAATAGCTCCCAAGGATCGGTGGTAAGGAGGGGCCGGATCGCATCAGCCAGTTGTACTTGTTCCACCGCAGCCCAGTCGATGCAACACCTGCAACTAGAGGTCGGGCCTGTAATATTTGGTAAAGTTCTTCTTGGGGCCCGTTAGGGAACTGTAGGAAAGGATGGCAAATTTTCGCGGTTGGGCCGAGGAAGATGATGCTCCTTTCCTTTTCTTAGAGGCGGGGACAGCGGCTTTCTTTCCCCGTGAAGACGACATTGTGAACCTGTAATTAGAATTATTGAATCGTCTTGATGAGTAGACATGGGAAAATGGAACTAAATTGTAAGAGGGAAGAGGCATAAATATTTTCAGCCACAAAAATTAAAATAATAAGTTCATTAATATACTCTTGTGGCATTAGCATTGTGGTATGAGTAAAAATGACAAAGAATAAAATGCAATATATTAAATAGATGAGAGAATGGCAACGCAAAAAAGGCATGAAAATTTCAACTACCCTAATCATGAAAATTTACTTCTAACTAATCAAATGGAGTAGAAAATGCATGCAATGAATAAAAATTTGAACATGAAAAATATGATAGTTATTCTAGATTATGACATTTAAGTTATAAAAATATAGAGATAAAATAAAAACTATAAATAGCCCTACAAATCAGTAAAATAGACAAGGAAGAAGTAAACAAATGCTAGGAAGAGGAGAAAAAGTGTCAAAAATGAAGTTGGAGGCCGCACATGGGCATGGCAAGGAGGCCGTGTGGACCTGTAGCAATTGGGGTTAGGGTTTTTGAGTGGGAAAGACAATGAAAAGTGCAGCCTATTTATAGATTTTGGGGCACACGTCTAGGGGACACGCCCATGTGCCCCAATTTCAGCCAGTGTGTTTCACGTTTTTCCTATTTTGGCGCATCTAAAATTCGTCACACGCCCGTGTACCGTGGGCATGTTGGTGCACACGGCCATGACCGTGTCTAACTTCGTTCACTTCTCCCATGCCCGTGTATGCAAGCCCCACGCTCGTGTTAATTTGACATGTTCAACCATGGTTGTTAGACACAGGCGTGTCGCACGCCTGTGATAGTTTTTCAGTTTCAACCACGGTCCTAAGGCACGAGCGTGTCACACGCCCGTGTCATTTTGACAGGTTCACCCACGGCTATGTCACACAGCCATGGCTATTTATCGCAGCCTGTGTTTTGGGGAAATCTTTGCCCTGTTTCCACACAGTCGTAAGCACGCTCGTGTTCTTGGCCGTGTCTCTGTGGTGAACCTATTTTCAAGAGCTCCGTTAGTAGGTCAGGTGTTAAGCACTAAAATTTAAAGAAATTAATACAGTTACTGCTCGGGTTGCCTTTCGAGAAGCGCTTTTTTATAGTCTAACCTAGACTTACCTCTCCGTTGGATGGTCATGGTGGTTTAAGGAGTTCACACTCCTCATTCCTGCTATCAATCTTATCAAAATAAGGTTTTAGACGGGTGTTGTTTACCTTAAAAGTGTCGAACTTGGGATGACTTACCTCCACTGTACCGAATGGGAAAATACTAAGTATCGTAAGAGGGATTTCTTCATTCAGGTTGGTGGTGACAATGTGAGGACCTGCGGTATCTAGTAGGAATTCATCTCCAACCTTAAGTTGAATTGGAGAGGTATCGAGCTTGTTCTGGCATAGTTTTGGTTTATCGTGTGTTCTCAATTTATGTGCTCACCATTCGTCTCACTCCTCTAGTTGTAGCCTTCATTCTTCATGAATAGGTCCTCTATTTTTACTGGAACATGGCTCGTGAACTTCTTTCAAACTCAATTTCTGCAAAGCAGGTTGCGACATATTATCAGCTTTAGTAGATTGGTGTGGACAATTACCTTCAATATTTGATGTGTTGCCAGAATTACGAGCTTGAAGGGTGATCATTTCGTTTCCCACATGAAGTGTGAGCTCACCTGTGCCAACATCAATAATTGTTTTAGCAGTTGCTAAAAAGCGGCTCCCTAAAATCAAAGGGGTGTTGTTATCCTCCTCTATGTCTAGAACAATGAAATCAACGGGAAATATGAACTTATCTATTTTCACTGGTACATCTTCAATAATACCCTTAGGAAATCTTATAGTTTTATCTGCCAATTGAATGCTCATCCTAGTTTGTTTTGGTTTCCCAAGACCTAGTTGTTTAAACATTTTGTAAGGCATGACGTTAATACTAGCCCCTAAATCAGCCAATTAAGCAAGGAATTGTAAAACTCCTTGGATCATTCAATTTGTGGGGTAGCTTACTCTGTAGAATAGCTGAGCAAACTACGTTTAGTTCTACATGCGACTCCTCATCCAACTTCCGCTTGTTTGCTAAAAGCTCTCTTAAAAATTTTATTGCATTTGGCATCTGCGACAGAGCTTCAATAAACGGTAAGTTGATATGTAATTTCTTCAAAAGTTTAAGGAATTTACCGAATTGTTCGTCTGAGCGGTCTTGCTCATCGTGTTGGGGTATGGGACATGAGGTTTGTATTCTAAATTCACCGTTTTGTTTTCATTATGACTTGCCTCACTTTTAACTTTGCTCACCACATTTTCTTGCATTGATTCTGACTCAAGCTCAACCAATCCTTCTTTATCTTGAGTACTAATTGCGTTGAGCTGTTCCCTTGGGTTAGGTTCAGTATTACTTGGCAAGCTTTTTTGTGGTCGTTCAGAAATTAGTTTGGACAGCTAGCCTATCTGAGTTTCGAGTCCTCAGATTTATGCTTGTTGATTTTTAAGTGCTATCTCGATATTTTGAAAACGGGTTTTTGACACCAAGATGAATTTGGATTGCATCTTCTCAAGGTTCGATTTCTTTTCTTATTGATAAGGTGGCTGTTGGAAGCCCGAGGACGGTGGTGGTCTCTGATTACCTTGGCCTCCCCATGAGAAGTTTGGGTGATTCCTCCAACCTGCATTATAAGTGTTACTGTAAGGATTATTTTAAGATCGAGGGTTATTACCCATATAATTTAATTGCTCGTTCTCCATGTTGTGGCCATAGGGTTGATATTCTGGATTACTCGATCCACCTCCACTTTCTTCACAATGCATTACTGGTGAACCTGCGTAGAACCAAGTAAACCATCAATCTTTTTATTTAGAAGTTCTACATGATTTGACAGCATAGTAACTGAGTCGATGTTATAAACACCTGTTGTTTTCGTTGGCTTAGTCCTCATGACTTGCCACTGATAGTTATTCAATGACATCTCCTCAATAAATTCGTAAGCCTCTTCAGGTGTTTTGTTGTTGATGGTTCCACTAGCAGCTGCATCAATCATTTGTCTTGTCAAGGGATTCACACCATTGTAGACCATTTGAACTTGCAGCCATAGAGGTAACCCGTGGTGAGGGCACCTTCGCAGTAAGTCCTTATATCTCTGTAACACCCCTTACCCGTATCTAAGGCCAGAACAGAGTACGAGGAATTACCAGACTTAACAATACACGTAGACGAAAACCAGGCCATAAAATTTCATTTAATTCAAAACTTTTCGAACATATGCATAACAAATAAAGTTAACTATATCATTACATCAAAACATAGGACATAGCACGATTAATTAAACTTATAAACCATAATGGATAAGGACCACATCTCATAATCATATATGATAACTCAATTCAGACTGATACGTATGGTCAAAATCATAATAAAAATACATATCACAAACCAACTTCCTATACATGCCACTCACTTAATATTTCTAATATTTGAATTAATTCTCCCAAAAATGATAGTGCGATAGTGCGATTTTGCCTCCGACGATCTCTAACCTCTAGCCGACCTGCCAATACTAAAGAAATGGAGAGGATGGGTAAACTTTACACTTAGTAAGTTCATATGAAAATAATAAGCAATTACTACCATGCTTTTCAAGATAAAACACTATAATTGTACAATTACACATATTCGAAAGTAAGCTGTGTTATCGAGTTACAGTTACTAAATCATTCATATCTGAAGCTACAAAACTCCAAATTTAGTTTCGTTAATTTTCCTTGAAACTAGATTCATTTATCTTTCTCCCATAACATTTCCAGAATTTTTGGTTTAGCCAATTAGTACAGTTTATTAGTTAAAGTCTCCCCTGTTTTAGAGTACGACTACTCTGACCTCTGTGTACACCAAATTTCTCCCTGTAAAGAATTTCAACGACCATACCATTTGTTTCTCTTAAAAATAGACTCAATAAGGAATCCATTCATATAAAATATGACTCTTAATAATTTTTTTACAATTTGTGCTGAATTTCTAAACTCAGAACAAGGGATCTCAAATTCATTCAGACCATGTTTCATAAGAATTCAAATATCACACAATATAAAATTCTTTTGCTTCCCCTGTTTCTTTCATGTGAAAACAGACTCATTAAGCTTTATTTTCATATATCATTTTCATTTTTATTCAACTTCCACAATTTTTAGTGAATTTTCAAAATCACGTCACTGATGCTGTCCAAAACAATTTTATTGCTAATTCACTCTTTCACACTTTCTTTGTATTAACCTCATTTTAACATACATATCACAAATCATTTTCATCACATTTCATACATCACAAGTATAGGCCCATGATTACAAGGTCACCATAAAATCATCCTCATGTATAACTTATTTGTTTATAACCTTACCACATCCCGGTCACTTAATGAACACATCATTCACATAAGCAAATTCCTGCACTTATTCATCACAAAACTCACAAAGCAGTACATAGTAAGTCTCTCATTGAACACTTCGGATCAATCCTCAATACTTGGTGGTTTCAGAACATAGCTCCACCCATCATTAAGTTCGACTCTCTTGTACACATGGTGAACACTTAGTATCACCCATGTGACCTAGCCAGTTTATCTTGTAGCTCTCTTGTCTACATGGTGTCCTTCACCTGGAACCACGCATGCGACCTAGCTACATATATCCCGTAGCTCTCTTGTACACATGATGTGCACTCAGCACCATACATGTGACCTAGCTGCATACCATCTGTATCATCCAATCTTTCCGAAGGTTCAACCGGGATTTCTCTCTTTTCCAACAATTTCACGTATCAAGTAATTATCAACAAACATATTTCCAATATTATTATAAAATATCATAATACAAGTAAAATTGATATATTACTTACATCTCATTTAATATCAAGGCAATAACATTAAATTACACATTGCATTATTAAAAATCATATGAACTTACAATTGCTCATAATATCTATAATCACAGAAATCACATTTAGGTATGATAATTCAATGCACTTCATGTTCCATAGACATATTTTTAAATCAATTCATAAACTTAGCACCATAACATTTAATTTAACATAAGTCAATTAATTTACTAAATTTAACTGTCAAATATAAATTACAATATTATTGCAGTATTATTATCATACCAACTTACCTCAATCCAGAAACGGCAATTTACTATTTTAGTCCATAACCTTGTATTTTCCCGATTTAAGCTCAAATCTCGATTTCCTTCATCTATAATATCACATTTAGCCTAATAATTAGTGACATTATTCATACGGCTCCAAAAATCATATTTTTACAAATTTTCATTTTGACCCCTAAACTTTTGCATATTTGCACTTTCGGCCCAAGGTTCGAAAATTAATCTTCATCCTATTTTCTTATGTTTTATGACATTCTGATCATTTTTCCCTTCTATGACAACATCAAATTCTCACTCTAACATGTACTTATGACTATTAGGTATTTTTACCGATTAAGCCCTTTACTCGTTTTCACTTAAAACCGAGTAGCGCAAGTTGTTTAACATAATTTAAAACCTCATATTCTATCATAAAACACCAAAATACACAAATTTCACCTATGGGTATTTTTCCAAATACGAACCGTAGGTTGAATTATTGTTAGCATAAGCTTAATCAAGTTACCGAGATTCAAAAAACGTAAAGAACTTGAAAAACGGGGTTAGAACGGACTTACTATTGAGCTTGGAAAGCTTGAAAACCCTAGCCATGGCTTCCCCCATGCTAATTTCGGCCTCCATGAAAAAGATGAGTCAATTTTGGCTTTATTTTCCCTTTTTATTTCTTTTAATTACCAAATGACTAAAATGCCCTTACTACTAAACTTTCCAAAAATTCCATCCATGTCTAATTTTTGTCCATAGACTTAGAAATTGGTCAAATTGCTATTTAAGACCTCCTCATTAATATTCCAAAGCAATTTCATACTAAAAACTTCGTGAATGCAGGTTTTGCAAATTATTCGATTTAGTCCCTAGTTTCAATTTAAGCACTTTATGCATAAAATTTCTTCACGAAATTTTCACACAATCATGCAATCATGTCATAGACCTAAAAATAATCATAAAATAATTATTTCTATCTTAGATTTGTGGTCACGAAACCACTATTTCGATTAGGCCCTTATTCGGGATATTACAACTCTTTCCCCCTTTAGGGATTTTCGTCCCTAAAAATCTTACCGAAAAAGTGGTCTTCACTTAGATTCCTAAATTTGACTTTCGGTGCTGAAGAACTTTCACTTAGGCGGTGCCTCCAATATATCTCTTTAATTTTCTCATATATTCTAAAAGCTTACGGACTTATCTCTCAATTGTTCTTAAATTTTCAACCCTTCTCCGTTTCCCTTGTCATCTTGACATAAAACCAGATCTCAATTTGGTTAATGGAGACTAGAATTCCAAGAAATCCAACAATCAAAGGGACCTGCACTCTTCTGAAATAATCATATAGATTTTCATCATCAATAAATCACAATCCAATAACATCTGAATCAAATTACAGTACACATCATTACTCTCTGAATGAATAGGCAAATTTACACTATGAGCTTCATACAATTCTTTCTCTATAAGCCTCGGAATAATAATACCATGAATCAGATCCAATCTAAAATTCAACATAAGAAGTCGATCCTCACTGTACTCTTTTAGTTTACTACTCACTATCACATTTTCCTCTTTCCGCTACAGAAATAATTCTGATATAGCCTCGAAAATAATCCTTTCTTCTAGTTGTAAAACAATTCATCATGCCATCCTTTACTATTCATTCCTTACGTTAATCAAAACTGTCTCAATTTCATTAGCTCAAGTAACCAAAATATCTCAATTGAAGACATTAACTATAATTGACTTAGTTGAGAGAAGTAATCCACCATACCGATTGAAACTCGCACTTTTATCACTTATGCCTTTACTGTTGTCAAACCTTACACGAAAATTAGAAAAATTGCAATACTGAAATCACCACATTACCCAAATCAAATCAGAAGTATAGTCATACTTGACTTGATTATCACGAGCTGAAGAATGCACTCCAAACATGAGTCATAATTGACAAATTACGGAATAAAGATAACAAGAAAACCAAATAAAGAAATCCAAGATAGAGAAACCCAGAATAAAGAAATCTAGAATAAAGAAACCCAAGATACGATACTATGCCTGAAAATAAAAAACCAAACTCATAGGAAAATATAGAAGATCCCGATAATTCCTTAGAGAAAAGAAATCCAGTAGAAAACATCATTTAATCTCACTGGAATCAAATGCAACAAGAACAATGTATCTTCCCATATATACATATCAAATGGAGCATCAAGTAGAAGAAACAAAATCATAGTATCATACATATTCTCTTATCTTTTTTTATTAGGCAGAATATAATAGAATGCCCGAAGGAATAGAGCAATAAAAATTATAAACCAGTCAGGCTACCAATGCTTTCGTCTAACATCAGGATTAGAAAACATCCCTATATAACAAGAATTTCTTCAAAAGATCAATAACTATAGAAATATTTCTGGGAACGGATAAACACATAGAACATCTTAGAAGAAACTGCTAAAATCTATCCAGTAATGAATCACACACTCGGATATTACACATTTCAGATATCATTTCCCCAACTATTTCTGTCATCACAAATTTCATATTACTTTTCACTAAAGAAGACTAGTTCTGAATAAATTTTGATTTGCACTTTTCTCGACCTTGTACCTTAGTAATTCAATTTATCAAAATAAATTTCTTCACTAACTGGAATAGTGCATAACTCCAATAATCCTTATGCCAATCTGATACTTTTCTAGCTTTGACTTTACTTATCAACTCATTCTTCAATCTCTAATCATATTTATAATTATTCTAGCATCAACTCTTTGGTTTCTCAACCGAAACTTATTCAAGACAAATCTCATGAAATTCCATTATAAAACACCACTTTGATAAGGGGAAGGGGTCGTAGGGCCTTTGACTCAACTCTCATATACATATACATGTAACACAGTTTTCATCATAGCAATCATATCTCAATCATGTCATTCATTTCGAGTAACTAACATTCATATTGGTTTAATGCCCACTTTCCAGTTGTCTCATTTAGTCAAGTATAATTATGCATGCATCCTATGCTTTTTTGGATAGTTTGACTTCTCCATTCATCTACTCGAACAAATCATGCTCATGACATCATATAAGGGTTAAATAAACGTAGATATTTGCATCACAATTGCAACCTTCATTTCGTGCATCATTATATACATATCATAATATTAGGAACTTTTACTCATACCTCTACGAATTTCTATTTATCACATTCATCTTATCAAGTAAATCAAATACACTACATCATATGAGCATCAAGCATGTATGGATATTTATTACAACATGACCTTTCATCTCACGTGTTACCACTTATATAAATATCATAAATTTTTATTCATACTTTTCTAAATCGAGACTCATCACAATCATAATTTTATTCAAACACCTTCGCATCACATTGAACATGGTCAGTGTAGGTCGGTTGGAGAGTCCTCTGTCTAAATAAGACGATGTTCATACGCGTCGGGAGACATCACACTATTACAGATCAGTGGCATGTATAGCTGGACTTTTACACATGCTACATTAGTTCGAGAACCGACTAAACCATAGCTTTGATATCACTAAATGTAACACCCCTTACCCATATCTAAGGCCAGAATAGAGTAAGAGGCATTACCAGACTTAACAATACACGTAGACAAAAATTGGGCCATAAAATTTCATTTAATTCAAAACTTTTCGAACATATGCATAACAAACAAAGTTAACTATATCATTACATCAAAACATAGGACATAGCACAATTAATTAAACTTATAAACCATAATGGATAAGGACCACATCTCATAATCATATACGATAACTCAATGCAGACTGATACGTATGGTCAAAATCATAATAAAAATACATATCACAAACCAACTTCCTATACATGCCACTCCCTTAATATTTCTAATATTTGAATTAATTCTCCCAAAAATGATAATTTGATAGTGTGATTTTGCCTCCGATGATCCTTAACCCCGAGCCGACCTGCCAATACTAAAGAAATGCAGAGGATGGGTAAGCTTTACGCTTAGTAAGTTCATATGAAAATAATAAGTAATTCCTACCATGCTTTTCAAGATAAAACACTATAATTGTACAATTACACATATTCAGGTTAAGCTGTGTTATCGAGTTACAGTTACTAAATCTTTCATATCTGAAGCTACAAAACTCAAATTTTAGTTTCGTTAATTTTCCTCGAAAATATATTCATTTATCTTTCTCCCATAAAATTTTCAGAATTTTTGGTTTAGCCAATTAGTACAGTTTATTAGTTAAATTCTCCCCTATTTCAGAGTATGACTACTCTGACCTCTGTGCACTATGAACCAAATTTCTCCCTGTAAAGAATTTCAACGACCATGACATTTGTTTACCTTAAAAATAGACTCAATAAGGAATCCATTCATGTAAAATATGACTCTTAATAATTTTTTACAATTTATGGTGAATTTCTAAAGTCAGAACAGGGGATCTCGAATTCATTCAGACCCTATTTCACAAGAATTCAAATATCACACAATATAGGATCCTTTTGCTTCCCCTGTTTCTTTCATGTGAAAATAGACTCATTAAGCTTTATTTTCATGTATCATTTACATTTTTATTCAACTTCCACAATTTTTAGTGAATTTTCAAAGTCATATCACTGCTACTGTCCAAAACAATTTTATTGCTAATTCACTCTTTCACACTTTCTTTGTATTAACCTCATTTTAACATACATATCACAAATCATTTTCATCACATTTCATACATCACAAGTATAGGCCCATGATTACAAGGTCACCATAAAATCATCCTCATGTATAACTTACTTGTTTATAACCTTACCACATCCCGGTCACTTAATGAACATATCATTCACAAAAGCAAATTCCTACACTTATTCATCACAAAACTCACAAAGCAGTACATAGTAAGTCTCCCGTTGAACACTTCGGATCAATCCTCGATACTTGGTGGTTTTAGAACATAGCTCCACCCATCATTAAGTTCGACTCTCTTGTACACATGGTGAACACTTAGTACTTTATCTCGTAGCTCTCTTGTCTACATGGTGCCCTTCACCTGGAACCATGCATGCGACCTAGCTACATATATCCCGTAGCTCTCTTGTCTACATGATGTACACAAAGTATCACCCATGTGACCTAGCTACATCATAATGTCTCGTAGCTCTCTTGTACACATGATGTGCACTCAGCACCATATATGTGACTTAGCTACATACCATCTGTATCATCCAATCTTTCCGAAGGTTCAACCGGGATTCTTCTCTTTTCCAAAAATTTCACCAATCAAGTAATTATCAACAAACATATTTCCAATACTATTATAAAATATCATAATACAAGTAAAATTGATATATTACTTACATCTCATTTAATATCAAGGCAATAACATTAAATTACACATTACATTATTAAAAATCATATGAACTTACAATTGCTCATAATATCCATAATCATAGAAATCACATTTATGTATGATAATTCAATGCACTTCATGTACCATAGACATATTTTTAAATCAATTCATAAACTTAGCACCATAACATTTAATTTAACATAATTCAATTAATTCACTAAATTTAACTTTCAAATATAAATTACAACATTATTGCAGTATTATTATCATACCAACTTACCTCGATCCAGAAACGGCAATTTACTACTTTAGTCCATAACCTTGTATTTTCCCGATTTAAGCTCGAATCTCGATTTCCTTCATCTATAATATCACATTTAGCCTAATAATTAGTCACATTATTCATACGGCTCCAAAAATCATATTTTTACAAATTTTCATTTTGACCCTTAAACTTTTGCATATTTACACTTTTGGCCCAAGGTTCGGAAATTAAACTTCATCCTATTTTCTTATGTTTTATGGCATGATGATCATTTTTCCCTTCTATGGCAACATCAAATTCTCACTCTAACATGTACTTATGACTATTAGGTATTCTTACTGATTAAGCCCTTTTACTCGTTTTCACTTAAAACTGAGTAGCACAAGTTGTTTAACATAATTTAAAACCTCATATTCTATCATAAAACACCAAAATACAGAAATTTCACCTATGGGTATTTTTCCAAATACGAACCCTAGGTTGAATTATTGCTAGCATAAGCTTAATCAAGTTACCGGGATTCTAAAAACGTAAAGAACTTGAAAAATGGGGTTAGAACGGACTTACTATTGAGCTTGGAAAGCTTGAAAACCCTAGCCATGGCTTCCCCCGTGCTAATTTCGGCCTCCATGAAAAACATGAGTCAATTTTGGCTTTATTTTCCCTTTTTATTTCTTTTAATTACCAAATGGCTAAAATGCCCCCTTACTACTAAACTTTCCAAAAATTCCATCCATGTCCAATTTTTGTCCATAGACTTAGAAATTGGTCAAATTGCTATTTAAGACCTCCTCATTAATATTCAAAAGCAATTTCATACTAAAAACTTCTAGAATGCAGGTTTTGCAAATTATTCGATTTAGTCCCTAATTTCAATTTAAGCACTTTATGCATAAAATTTCTTCACGAAATTTTCACACAATCATGCAATCATGTCATAGACCTCAAAATAATCATAAAATAATTATTTCCATCTTAGATTTATGGTCATGAAACCACTATTCTGATTAGGCCCTTATTCGGGATATTACTATCTCTCCCATGCATCGTAAAGTGTTTCTAAGACCATCTGCACAAAAGAAGAGATATCATTACGTAATTTAGCATTTTTAGCCAGCGAAAAATATTTTAGTAAAAATTTTTCAGTCATTTGTTCCCAAGTAGTGATGGACCCTCGTGGTAATGAGTTCAACCACTGTTTAGCTTTGTTCCTCAGTGAAAAAGGAATAACCGAAGGCGAATGGCATCATCAGAAACGCCATTAATTTTGAAAGTGTCGCAAAATTCCAGAAAGCTCGCCAAGTGAGTGTTGGGGTTCTCATCCTGCAAACCATCAAACTGCACAAATTGCTACGTCATTTGAATCATGTTAGGTTTTAGTTCAAAATTATTTTCAGTAATAGCGGGCCTAACTATACTTGACTCAGTTCCTGTTAAATTAGGTTTAGCATAATCATACATAGTACGAGGAGCAGGATTCTGATTTGCTAATTCAATGGGTATTACTGTAGTAGCTGATTGTCTTGATTTTCAGCCATCTCCTCGGTTGTAGTTGAGATATCGTCCTCTTGCTCTTCCTCTGTGTATCTTAAGCTTTGCCTTATTTCTCGTCAGTTTCTACGAGCTGTGCTATCAATCTCTTCGTCAAAAAGCAGTAGTCCTGACGGGTTTCTTCTAGTCATAAACTATAAGAACCTTCTAGAAGAAAGAAATACAAAATTAGTAAATTAGCACAAAATATTGTTAAATTGCAAGGAAAATAAATGGCTAAAGTAATAAAAAATTGAGTGTTCCTAATATCTTAGTCCCCGGCAACGGCGCCAAAAACTTGATCGTGATTTTTCGTGATAAGTTTTATAAATTTAAAATTAATCGCTCTTGAAACTAACTATTATCACGACATAGGCAACTGTACCTATCGAACAGTATATAGCTTTAGCAAGACTGGATTGTCGAACCCAAAGGACTAAAAGTACTAGTAATGACTGTCTTTTTATTATCTAGCCTAAGAAATAAAGGGTTTTGTTTTAACTAATTAATTAAACTAAGAAATTGCAGAAAATAGATTTGGTAAATTACTTCTGGGAGGACGATTGATTAAGGACAATACCTAAGGAAAAATCCACCTAGACTTTTACTTGTTATTCGCTTCAACCTGATTTTTTATTCATTTAACTTGTTCCGTAAAAATCCCTAAGTTATGTTATTATCCCTATTCAAGACTAATAACGTCTAATCCCTAGGTTGAATAACCGAGACTTTTCTCTAATTATCACCCTAGGGTTGCATTAACTCGATCTATGGATTCCCTTATTAGGTTTCACCCTAATCTGGCAAAATCTTGTCACCCTATCTTTAGGCGTGCAATCAACTCCGCTTAATTATGACAAAGTTACACTTAGTCAGGTCTGTTCCTCCTCCAACAAAGAGTAGTAACTTGAAGTGATATCCTGAAATACCAAAACAAGAATTAATAACACATAATTAAGAACAAGTCAAATATTTATCATACAATTCAGAAAATAATAACAAGATTCGTCTTAGGTTTCATCCCCCTTAGGTATTTAGGGGTTTAGTTCATAACTAAATAAGAAAACAACTTAGAATAATAAAGATTACAAAACATAAAGAAAACCCAAAACTCCTGAAAGGGAAATTGAGGAGAAATCTTCAGTCTTGATGGTGAATCCGGCTTCTGAGATGGATAAATTGACTTCCTTGAAGTAATTCCTTACTCCCTATTCTCCCCCTCCCTTCTCTTCCTCTTCTGGGGTGTATTTATAGGCTTTGGAATGCCTAAGAACCATCAAAAGTGGCCTTTTTAGAATTGGACTCAACTTAGGCTCGACAGGTACACGCCCGTGTGCAATTACTTTAGGCCATGTTCGAGCCTGTTAGATTGGCACGGGTGTGTGAGCTACCCGTGTGAGGAGGTCCAGGCTATGTTGATTTCGTACTTTGGCCCATTTTCTCCGTGTTTGGCCCGTTTCTCGTTCCTTTCGCTCTCCTATGCTCACCTAAGTGTAAAGCATGAAATTAAGGCATTAAGAGCATCGAATTCACTAATTCTTAAGGAAAAATCATTCATTAAATGCATTAAGCATGGGGTAAAAATATGTATAAATTACAGTTTATCAACTTGATTAAGGCATTCAATACATGTTCAATGAGAAAGATTTGTAAATTTGAATGTGATTAGCTATGTTTAGTATATTTGAATTGATATGGAAATATCCATGTGTTGACTTTATTTGTATATGGCTTACTAAGCTTCTGAAGCTTGCTATATGTGTTCTTTCCTTGTTTTATAAATTATCGAAGTTAGTTCAGACTTGGGGATCTTTGGGAAACATCATCACACTATCGATCATCTCGTTGGTACTTTTGAGAGTTTTGTATATATGGTATATGACATGTATAGGCTAGTGTCATTTTGGTATGTTTTGAGTTATTATTTTAGCCCTGAGATTTGGCTTGTAAATGTTGGTGTGTATGACCATTTAAGTTGGCTTGAATTGTGTTTGGTAAGCAATATATATGTGATGTATATAATGCCTTATATGTTGGCTTGTTTTGGTATGGTTATGAGTAGGCTATTTTGGATAGTTGTAAGTTGGTGTATTAATGCTTGAGGAATGGTATATTATGGTATGTTTTGTAGATGATGAATTGATATGTTTGGGAGGCATGATTTTGTTGATGGAAAGGTGATGAAAATACATTTCAAGTTATGTGAGATTGATGATTGTGGCACATTGATTTGGTAGGCTTTTGAAGAATGGAATTAAGTAGTTGAAGTGGTTGAGTATAGATGACATGATAGGTGTATGAATTGGCATGTTTTGGCTGCCTATATATGTGTTGAAATGGTACCAATTTGATTATTTTGTGTGCATGAGAAAAGGGTGGCAAATCGGCTTTTCAAATGGCCTATTTTTGTCCACACGTGCAGAGACACGGGCATATGTCTCAGCCGTGTGCGACACATGGCCATGCTACACGGCTGTGTGTCTCCTGAGGTAACCTTTTGAATTAAGTCAGTTTACCCTACAGGTTTGGCACGGCTTAAACACATGGGTGTGTCTACTGGTCTTGTGTGGCATACGAGTCGGCACATAGGCGTGTAGTCGGCCGTGTGACCCAAGTCACTAACCTCTTTAGATTTCCCACGATGATGGCACACGGGCGTGTCCTCGGCTGCGTGTTGCAAGTCAGTATGTACGCCCTGCTTTCACACGGCCTGTGACACGGCCGTGTCTAGTGGTCGTGTGAGGCACATGGCCTGTTCATACGGGCGTGTGACCCTTAAATGTTGGAAATTTTATAAGTTTCTCAAAGTTCGCATATGTTATCTGTTTAGTCCCTAACCACTTCTAAGCATGTTTTAAGGTCCCGTAGAGCCTTATAAGGGACAAAGTGAATGAGTTGAATGGATTTTGATTATGCGTGCATAAATGTATATGAATGATGTGTATTATTCGGTAAAGCCTCGTAACCCTATTTCTCAGCTCTTTGATCTCACAAGCTAAAATTCAAATCGGTTCTTCAACATATGACGTATAAGACAGAATTTCAAACTCAGTCGGGGAAATGACATGTGAAGGGTAGGATTGGTATCGTTGAAGCATCGATACTTGAAACACATTATGTATTTTCTCTAACTCAGACGGTAAAGATAGTCGATATGCCACTGACCCAACTCGTTCAGTAATCTTATACAGTCCGATGAATCGCGGACTCAATAATCACAATATTTTTTTCCGTGGCGACACTTTCAAGAACACTTTATCCCTGATCTGAAACTTAATGTCTTTCTATTTTAGATATGTGTGTGATTTTTGTCGATCGAAGCTGCTTTCAAACTATCGCAAATTACTTTCACTTTTCTTCAGTCTCTCTGATAAGATCGACCCCGTGAATCTTATTTTCATTGAGCTCACTCCAATACAACGGTTTTAGATATTTATGACCGCATAGAGCTTCATACGGTGCCATCTTTATACTTGATTGGAAGCTACTATTGTAAGCAAATTCAATCAGAGGTAGATATTTCTCCCAGCTACCTATAAACTCAAAAATGCAACAATGCAACATATCCTCAAGTATCTCTAATAACTCGTTTGAATTGACCATCCGTTTACGGGTGAAATGTAGTGCTAAAATGCAGTTTTGAACCCAAAGCTTGCTGCAATTTCTTCCAACATCGTGAAGTAAATCTTGGATCTCTATCCGAAACAATAGATAGGGGAACACCATGTAATCTCATAATTTTAGAAATATATAACTTAGCTGATTTATCAAGCAAGAAATTTGTACATACTCGAATAAAATGAGCTGATTTAGTCAATCTGTCAACAACAACCTAGATCGTATCTTTCTTTTTTAGAGATAAGGGCAAATCCGACACAGAATCTATTGTTACTCTATCCCATTTCCACTTAGGAATCAAAATAGGCTGTAATACACCTGACAACACTTGATGCTCAGCTTTGACTTGCTGACAAATCAAACATTTTGAAACAAATTCTGAGATATCTCAGTTCATGCCATGCCACCAATAAAGTTGTTCAAATCGTTATACATTTTTGTACTTCTAGGATGTACTGAAAAATAACTACTATGTGCTTCGTTTAGAATCTTCAAAATGAGCTCAGAATTTCTTGGTACACATATTCTATCATGAAACATCAAACAGTCATTAGGCCCTATTTAAAACTCTGAATCAGAAGTCAACTTACACTGAGCTCGTTTTGCTTACAATTCATTATCAAATTTTTGAGCCTCACAAATCTGCTGTAAAAATAATGGTCTCGCTTTCAACTCAACCACTATTGAACTATCGTCAGACAAAGCTAATTGTGTGTTCATAGCACGTAAAGCAAATAAAGACTTTTGACTCAAAGCATCAGGAACTACGTTCGCTTTCCCCAGATGATAATCAATCACTAATACATAGTCTTTTAGCAATTCTAACCATCTCCGCTGTCACAAATTTAAATCTTTCTGAGTCATCAGATATTTCAAGCTTTTGTGGCCTGTATAAATATGGCATTTGTAACACCCCAAACCCAGACCAAACGTTATGGCCGAATCTGGCATGTCACATTGAAGTGTTTTTCGAAAACCTTGTTTTCATTGAAAACCCTTTTTTAAAATAAAAACCTTAAGTAAAATCCCAGCTTGTTTTTGTTGCTTTCAAAGCGAGGTGTATTTAAAAAAAACTATTCCTTCTTGTATGATAATAATTACTTTGTAAAATATCTTTTCAGTTGCGAAAGCTTTATTTAAAACAAATGATTTATGAAAACTTGTCATTTAAAGATTGAGTTGCGAAAACGTAGTATTTAAAAACAATTATGGATTAGGAACACCATGTTCTACTTCTAATAAATATAAAGCATGAAAATAATAATAATCCTAATTTGAAATAATAACTAGAGGAAAGGCCTTATTACAATCTGGACTAAAATAACTTAAAATACTAGAAATTATAGGCTTAAGAAAACCAGTCCAAGCCGTCTTGCTAGCTGGCCACCTCGGAGTCCCTCCAACTGTTGAACCACCTACTGAGGATCACCTGAGAAAAATAAAAGAGGGGTGAGTTTTTGAAAACCCAGTGAGTACAACCCTAGACAAATAGAAAAGCATGCAATAGCAAGTCTTTTAGGGCCTGAGCCCAATTCAATATCAGAACAGATGTAAGGCAATCAAATATGCACGGATTCCACCCATCCAACCACTACACACCATCTCCATCCCCCAATACACACTATGTGGGGATATAAATATCGACCCACCCATCCGATACACTCTAATGGTAGCCCGATTGCGGTACTACCTAACATTGCAGCAAAGCTACTAATCATATATTGGGCTTAAAAAGCTATCGGTGGATCCACGGTCGTCAAGCAACCATGCGATCCTCATATACTTCCTCCGTTCCATAATTCCCAGCCCATATGCAACCTAAATAGAATATCATATGAATGCAGCAGGTATACATGTAACAGCCATAAACCTTACATTCAACACATAGGGGTATTTTAGTCATTTTTGCCCTTAGAGGCTTTTCGGTAATTTCTCTATATTATGGGTTATTACTTAGCTTGGCCCATTAACAAGTCCTCGTTGGCTAAAGCAAGCAGATATTATGCACCAGGTAGGAATCCAGAGAAGAGGAGGTGGGTCAATAAGACCGCTTAAGTACCAAGCTCTCCTTAGATCCTATCCTAGACATGCATATACCCATTGCCACACCTTAACCTTATGACTTGGCCACGGTTACAATTAATTAATTAATTAATTAAGTTTTATGTCTGTTTAAGCAGTTATCAGATACTAGGCCCAAAACCCCTTACAAAGCCCAAACAAGTCTACATACATGTATATGGCCCATTAGGCCCAAGTCATCCAATCATATGATTTTCCATCACTTAGTAACAAATTGCCAATTTTGCCTATTATGGGCCCTACAACCCATCGGGCCTATTTAGCCCATTCTGGCCCAGTTGGCCAATACACGACCCAAGTCCACGAAATTGCACATGGGGCCTCTGATAACAGATCGGTTTCCCCTTACGAGTGTTTGCGCACTCACAAGTCTATTGTAGCCAAACTTCTGGCTTTTCGGCATTTCGGGATTTGCCGATCTACTCTCTGTGTGTGCAGTGTATGTACACACCTGGTACTAAAACGTGCTGCAATCTCCTTAGCCATGAACCTACTAATGATGTCACTCAATGATTAATCACACACTTATCAAATACGATCACCAAAAGCCGAAAATCTCACATTTGCCTTACCTTGAACGACAAGCCTTAACAACCCTTCCTTGATCACTAATCATAAGTATTTCTTAAATATGCATCAATCTTAATCATTAAAACTAAACAACAAGTGACTCACAATCATCTTAAGTCACTCTCAAATCCTCCATGGCCATTCGACCAACCTTAACCAATAAAAGAGGAATACTTACCCAAAACCTCAAAATGCTTAGGAGAAATTCAAAAGAGATCTGGAATCCGAGATTCGATACTAATCCCACAAGAATTGACCAAAGTAGAGGGAGTAGCGGTGGCACAAAGGGTCTTCAGCCAAAGAGGTATTCGGCTTTTGAGATTTGTATGGTGATAAGAAGAAGAGAAGAAGGAATCCGCTAAAACCAAAGGTGAATCAAAAGAGAATTTGAGAAGAGAAAGAATGGAAAATCGGCAAGCAAGGAACAAGGAATTTGGTTTCTGAGCACTTAGAGAGAAATGTGTTTTGGAAACACCAAAAAAATGAGAAATTCGACTAAAGGAAGAGAAGCAATTTCGGCATTACTTAGAATCCCCAAAATCAGCACCTATATATACTATAGCCGAATTTACCTATCCCCAAATTCCCTATTCGGCTCCACTTCTCTAAACCCCTCATCTCCTAACTTTTCTCCCTGATAACTCCTTAATCTCTTCCTTAAATTTCTCCTCTGATCACTCCCTTCAGAGTTCACATCCAAAGCCACTACTGGCCATTTATTGAGCAAAAATAAATCCTTCTTTTGAGCAATGAGGGATTTGAACCCCAAACCTCTTTGCCATGCACGTGATGCCACCTCTAAGCCCACATGTGACTCTACTTGCCACTCAAACACAAGGCTCCTTGTATCCAGTTCCTCCTTCATTTATTTAAAAACCAAACTACTTGCCATCAAGGTTCTTTTAATTATTAAACTATAATTTCCTTCACCCCAATGTTCGAACTCAAAACTTAACCAGGCCTATTATCACATAAATAACACTCGACTAGGAATATTAAACACACCTTTTATCAAAACTGAAAAAGAAAAAAAGTTTAGGATTTTTGGGGCGTTATAGCATTTCTCCCCAAACAAGTAATGACACCAAGTTTTCAATACAAATACTATCGCGGCTAACTCTAGATCATCTGTCGAATAATTCTTTTCATCTGGCTTTAATTGTCTCGAAGCATAAGCTACAACTTTGCCTTCTTGTATCAAAACACAACCCAGGCCATTTAACGATGCATCACTAAAAACTACAAATTTTTTACCCGACTCAGGCCGAAGTAACACTGGTGCCTCTGTCAGTAATGCTTTCAACTGCTCGAAGCTCTGTTGACACATTTCTGACCACTCTAATTTAACATCTTTGTGAAGCAATCGTGTCATCGGAGTTGCAAACATTGAGAAGCCTTTCACAAATCATTTAAAATAACCAGCTAGTCCCAGAAAACTACGGACTTTAGATACATTTCTCGGAGGCTTCCAATCTATAATCACAGAAATTTTACTCAAGTTAACTCGAATACCCGTGGCTGAAACTATATGTCCCAGAAAACCAACCTCTCATAGCCAAAACTCACATTTGCTAAAATTTGGAAACAACTGTTTGTCTCTCAAAGTTTGTAACACGATTCTCAAATGCTCGACATGCTCAGATTCATCATAAGAGTAAATCAAAATGTCATCAATAAATACAACTACGAATCAGTCTAAGTACGGCCTGAAAATCTGATTCATCAAGACCATAAAAATAGCAGGTGCATTTGTTAGTCTGAAAGGCATAACAAGAAATTCGTAGTGTCTGTACCTTGTTCTAAATGCAGTCTTTGGCACATCTGAGTCTTTAGCTCGTAACTGGTAATAACCTAATCTCAAGTTAATTTTTGAAAACATTGTTACCCCTTTTAATTGATCAAACAAATCATCTATTCGTGGCAATGGGTATTTATTCTTGATCGTCACTTTGTTGAGATGTCGATAGTCTATACACATTCTTATCGTGCCATCCTTCTTTTTCACAAATAACACCGGTACACCCTAGGGAGAGAAACTCGGTCTAACAAAACCTCTAACTGTCAACTTTTGCAACTGAGCTTTCAATTCTTTTAACTCTTTCAGAGCCATTCTATACAGAGCTATCGATATTGGCATTGTTCCCGATACTAATTCAATACCAAACTCAACATCTTTGATAGGTGGTAAACCTAGTAATTATTTGGGAAATACATTTGGATATTCGTACACCACTGGTACTAATTTAATCTTTCTTTCAAACACTTGTGTATCCAGTATGTATGCAAGATATGCATCACAACCCTTTTTCACAGTTTTCGAGCTAACTCAGATGATATCATAGTAGGTAACTCACTCAAATCATCAGACTCAATCTAAAGAATTTCACCGTTCTGACATTTCAATTCAATAATCTTTCGTCTACAATTCACAACTGTATCATGCATCGTTAGCCAATCCATACCCAAAATCACATCAAATTCATCGAATGGCAACAGCATCAGATTAGCTGAAAAACAGAAATCCCGATTCATTAACGGACAATTCTTGTAGACTTTGTCAACCAAAACACATTTGCCTAAGGGGTTCGATACTCTAATCACAAATTCAGTAGACTCTACAGGCAAAGTATTACTAGATACTAAATTCATACATATTTAAGAATGAGTTGATTCTAGATCTATTAATGCAATCACATTAGTATCATAGAGAGTAAAAGTACTGGTGATAACATCTGTATATAATACCTCCTCCCATGCACGAATAGCATAAGCTCGGGCAGGTGCTCGTGTCTCAGATCTCACAGCAGAATCTCTTATCACACCTCTACCACTGGATACATTTCCCATATTTCTTGGCTGTCTCCCTCTCGTTGTTGTATTGCTTGATCTTGCATGTTGAGATTTATCTTTTTCATTTAGCTCAGGACAATATTGGATAAAATTATCTTGTGAACCACAACTGTAACAAGCTATATTATTATTTTTCATCCAACAATCTCCAAAATGCCATCTTCTACACTATTGACATTCGGGTTTAACATCTTTCACGTTGCCAACACTTGATACCGATGTAGCTTGAGCTTTAGGATTGGTGTACTGCTTTTCGCGATCTCTATTGGAATATCTCATTGAAGTGATCTATCGATTAAAATAATCTCTAAGATTCTTTAATGAAGATTGATACGGCTTACTCATCGATGTTTTTCTCGAATCTCTATCCTCTGAATCAGCTTTCTTCTCTTCTTGGCTAAAGTCTTCGACTTTACAAGCCCGATCAACTAACACAATGAATTCTTTTAAATCTAATATCCCGATCAGAAGTTTAATATCTTCGTTCAACCAGTCGACAAATCGTTTACACATAATTTCTTCGGTAGAAACATACTCCCGAGCATACTTGCTCAACCGTACAAATTCTCTCTCGTACTTGGTTACAGTCATTCGTCCTTGTTTTAATTCTAGGAAATTTTTATGCTTTTGATCGAGAATTCTTTGACTGATGTATTTCTTTCAAAATTCAAAATGAAAGAACTCCCAAGTAACCCGTTGTTTCAGAACCATAGATATCAACGTGTTCCACCATTGGTATGCGGTGTCTCTCAACAAAGATACAACGCATTTAATACATTCATCAGGACTACAAGATAGTTCATCGAATACTTGAATCATATTTTCGAGTTAGAACTCAGCTCTTTCAACATCATCATCTGTATTAGCTCTGAACTCTTCAACCCTGTGTTTGCGGATCTTGTCAACTGGAGGCTTATTCATCCATATCAGATCTATAACTTGAGGAATAACAGGGAATTGTTAAGGAATAGGTGGGAGTGGAGGTTGCTGAGCAACTGGGTTTGTACGAATGTATTGAGTGAACCATTCGTTCACCATTTGGAAGAAGGCTTCTCTAGCCTTTCCTCTTGGCTACCCGTCACGGGTCTAGAATCTAATGGCGTTGTCCCTTTACGTGGGAGCAGGCGCATTACTCTCAACCTCATCAGTTATAGCTCGATTGGGATCCATTACTATACAAAAGCACAATTTAAAATGTTAGGAGTCATGACACTATCTCAGTTTATATATATGGCATGTATAGCTAGACTCACATACGCTACATTAGTCCTAGAATTGACTAAACCGTAGCTTTGATACCAATAAAATGTAACACCCCTCACCCGTATTCAATGCTGAATTAGGGTTACAGAGCATTACCAGACTTACTACACTTTTAAATACACATTTCACATATAATTCATCATTTCAAATATAATTTAATCACAACGAATCATAGTATCCCTCAAACGAGCCTACTAGGCCTTAAACATGCTTTAGAAATGGTTCGGGACTAAACTGATAACATACAAAAATTTTTGGAAAGCTTAGAAAAATTTAAACTATACAGTGGTCACACGCCCGTGTGAACAGGCCGTGTGCCTCACACGGCTCTAGACAAGCCCGTGTTTCAAGCCATGTATGTAACACCCTGATTTTGGGCCTAGTCGGAATAGTGATGTCGGGACCACAAATTCAAGATAGAAATAATTATTTTATGATTATTTTGAGGTCTATGATATGATTGCATGATTGTGTGAAAATTTCGTGAAGAAATTCAATGCATAAAGTGCTTAATTTAAAGTTAGGGACTAAATTGAATAAGTTGCAAAACTTGCATTCTAGAAGTTTTTAGTATGAAATTGTATTGAAATATTAATTAGGAGGTCTTAAATAGCAATTTGACCAATTTTAAGTTCATGGACAAAATTAGGACATGGAAGGAATTTTTGAAAGTTTAGTAGTAAGGGCATTTTGGTCATTTAGGGGTAAAATGAATTAAAATACAAAATTAAAAGCCAATTTTGCTCATCTTCTTCATGGAGGCCGAAATTAGCATGGGGGAGGCCATGGCTAGGGTTTTCAAGCTTTCCAAGCTCAATAGTAAGTGATTCCAAGCCCCGTTTTTAATGTTCTTTACGTTTTTGGAATCCCTGAGCTCGATTAAGCTTATTCTAGCAATAATTTAAGCTAGGGTTCATATTTGGAAAAATACCCATAGGTGAAATTTGTGTATTTTGATGTTTTATGATAGAATATGAGGTTTTAAATTATGTTAAACAACTTGTGCTACTCGGTTTTAAGTGAAAACGAGTAAAACGGCATAATCGGTAAAAATACTTATTGTTCATAACTATATGTTAGAGTGAGAATTTGATGTTGTTGTAGAAGAGAAAAATGTTCAGCATGTCATAAAACATAGGAATAAGGGCTGAAATTAAATTTTCGAGTCTTGGGGCAAAAGTGCAAATATGCAAAAGTTTAGGGGTCAAAATGCAAATTTGTAAAAATATAATTTTTAGATCCGTATGAATAATGTGACTAATTATTAGGCTAAATGTGATATTATAGATGAAGGAAATCGAGATTCGGGCTTAAATCGGGAAAATACAAGGTTATGGATTAAAATAGTAAATTGCCGTTTCTGAATCGAGGTAAGTTCGTGTGTTAATAATAATGCAATACCATGCATGAATTGTAATTCTCTATTGATATGGCATAAATTGTATGATTTAATATGTTTAAGAGAAGTTGATGGATGGTATGTATGATATAAAAAAAAAAATGTAATGCTAGTTGTGTCATGTGAAATTGAATGGAATTATTGTTACAAGAATTGAGTGTTAAATTACTATTAACTGGGTTGTATGAATTGTTGCACTATTGTACTGATGAGATTTTGATAAGTTTGTACGTAAATAATTTATCGATTTATTTTATTTTATTTTATTTTATTTTGTTATCATATGAAATGTGGCTACCTATAGATTGACTATTTGCTGTAAATTGAAAATTGAAAAAGGACTATGAATAAATTTGTAACATATTGGAAATATGTTTGTTGGTAATTACTTGATTGGTGAAATTGTTAGAAAAGAGAGAGAAATCCCGATTGAACCTTCGGAAAGATTGGATGATACAGATGGTATGTAGCTAGGTCACATGTATGGTGCTGAGTGCACATCATGTGTACAAGAGATATTATGATGTAGCTAGGTCACATGGGTGATACTATGTGTACACCATGTAGACAAGAGAGCTACGGGATATATGTAGCTAGGTCGCATGCGTGGTTCCAGGTGAAGGACACCATGTAGACAAGAGAGCTACGAGATAAACTGGCTAGGTCACATAGGTGATACTAAGTGTTCACAATGTGTACAAGAGAGCCGAACTTTATGATGGGTGGAGCTATTTGCGAAAACCACCAAGTATCGAGGATTGATCCGAAGTGTTCAACGGGAGACTTATTATGTACTGCTTTGTGAGTTTTGTGATGAATAAGTGCAGGAATTTGGTTATGTGAATAATGTGTTCATTAAGTGATCGGGTTGTGGTAAGGTTATAAACAATTAAGTTATACATGAGGATGATTTTATGGTGACCTTGTAATCATGGGCCTATACTTGTGATGTATGAAATGTGGTGAAAATGATTTGTGATATGTATGTTAAAATGAGGTTAATACAAAGAAAGTGTGAAAGAGTGAATTAGCAATAAAATTGTCTTGGACAGCAGCAGTTGCGTGACTTTGAAAATTCACTAAAAATTGTGGAAGTTGAATAAAAATGAAAATGATATATGAAAATAAAGCTTAATGAGTCTATTTTCACATGAAAGAAACAGAGGAAGCAAAAGAATTCTATATTGTGTGATATTTGAATTATTGTGAAATAGGGTCTGAATGAATTCGAGATCCCCTGTTCTGACTTTAGAAATTCATCATAAATTGTAAAAAACTTATTAATAGTCATACCTTACATGCATGGATTCATTATTGAGTCTATTTTTAAGGGAAACAAACGGCATTGTCGTTGGAATTCTGTACAGAGAGAAATTTGGTTCGTAGTACACAGAGGTCAGAGTAGTCATACTCTGAAACAGGGGAGAATTTAACTAATAAACTGTACTAATTGGCCAAACCAAAAATTTTGGAAATTTTATGGGAGAAAGATATATGAATATAGTTTCAAATAAAATTAACGAAACTAAAGTTGGAGTTTTGTAGCTTAAGATATGAATGATTTAGTAACTGTAACTCAATAACACAGCTTAACCTGAATATATGTAATTGTACAATTATAGTGTTTTATCTTGAAAAGCATGGTAGTAATTGCTTATTATTTTCATATGAACTTACTAAGCGTAAAGCTTACCCATCCTCTCCATTTCTTTAGTATTGATAGGTCGGCTCGGGCTTGGAGATCATCGGAGGCAAAATCACACTATCAAACTATCATTTTTGGGAGAATTAATTCAAATATTAGAAATATCAAGTGAGTGGCATGTATAGGAAGTTGGTTTGTAATATGTATTTTTTTTTTTATGATTTTGATCGTACGTATCAGTCTGCATTGAGTTATTGTATATGATTATGAGATGTGGTCCTTATCCATTATGGTTTGTAAGTTTAATTAATCATGCTACGTCATACGTTTTGATGTAATGATATAGTTAGCTTTGTTTGTTATGCATGTGTTCGAAAAGTTTTAAATTAAATGAAATTTTATGGCCCAGTTTTTGTCTATGTGTGTTGTTAAGTCTGGTAATGCCTCGTACTCTGTTCCGGCCTTGGATACGGGTAAGGGGTGTTACAATGTAGAAATAGGGCATACATACTGACTTGGGTCATACGGCCAACCACACGCCCGTGTGTCTAGCTCGTGTGCCCTTTGAAGTGGCCACACACGCCCGTGTGCCAGGCCGTGTGTTAGGCCATGCCAAACCTATAGGGTATACTGACTTATGCAACATGGTCAAGTCACACGCTCGTATGTGAGACCATGTGGAGCATACTGACTTCATTTTAATATCAACACCAAGGGACACACGGCTGTGTAACATGACCGTGTGTTACACACAGATGAGACACACACCCGTGTCTTTGCCCGTGTGGAAAAAAATAGGCCATTTGCAAAGCCAATTTGCCACCACAACTCATGCTCACCTAAATAATCAATATGGTACCATTTCATCATACAACTAGGCAGCCAAAATCATCAATCAAATGCACAATTCATACTATATCCATTTCAACCAAATTCAATACTCAATGCAGTGCCATTTACCTAATCAAATACTTATCAACTCAACTTCTAAAATCTACTTCATCAAAACATTTCTTAAGCATTTATACTCAACAAATCAATTAACCATTTGAACAACTATGAAATCATAACCATTTTCATACCAAACATACCAAAATAAGCCATCATTCATGGCTATATATACAAACCAAAACATATACATTTACAAGCCATTTCTAATAGCCATACACACCTCAATATTAACATCATTTACAAGCCAACTCTCATGGCTATAATCACAACCAAAATACCACATATAGCCTATACATGCCATATACCATATATGTATAATCCAAAAGTACCAACTTAGATGTTTGATAGTGCAATGATGTTCCCGACGACTCCCAGATCTGAGCTAGCCTTGATTCACTATAAAACATAGTAAAGTAACACAAAGTAAGCTTCATAGATTAGTAAGCTCGTATGATATAAACTTAACTAATCACAAATACAACATTTATCAATCTAAACATATTATCATGTACTTTAAGATTACTAACAAACCTTTCAACTGCTTATTCATAAGCTTATATACAAACTTTGTAACTTCTGTGATTTTAAGCTCATAATATACATGTACATACCTATACCAATCCATAACAATTTCATACATACACAAAATGTCGCTGATTATTCAATGCCTCGCACATTAAGTGCCATACTCGATATCTCGTACACTAAGTGCCACACTCGATATCTCGTACACTAAGTGCCATACATAGCTGAAGCTATCTCAAATCGTACACTAAGTGCCATATATAGCCAAGGCTATGTCAAATCGCACACTAAGTGCCATATATAGCCGAAGCTATGTCGAATCGCACACTAAGTGCCATATATAGTCGATTTGTCATCAAACATAACTGTAGTCCCGTATATACAATTTATACAATATTAAAGCACTAAAAGCATAATTTTTATAGAGCATAATACATACAAACTTACCTCAGATGCTAAAACAACGAATCGAGTCAATTAGTTGATAACTTTATCTTTTCCCCGATACAAGTCCGTATTCTGCTTTTCTTGATCGATTTAACCTTACAAGTGTCGAACCCTAAAACCACATCTGAGACTTCTTCTTCTTTTTATTTTCAGCTCCAAGAGAAAGATGGACAACAATTTCATGTTTTGTTATATTTTAACTAACTTTATTTATCAATTTACTTATTTACCCTTAATGAATCAACATAGAAATTTATAATGCATGTCCATTAATGTCCATTAACACTACCAATGGTCTAATATCATCATAAGGACTTTTAATTTATTAAATCATAGCAATTAAACACTTTTAACAAGTAGAATACAACTTTTGCATTTTACGCGATTTAGTCCTTTTTCTCAAATTGAGCATTTAAACGGTAAAATTTCTTTACGAAACTTTCACACAATAATTATATCATGCTGTAAACTTTAATAAAATAATAAAATAAATATTTTGACTTTGGATTTGTGGTCCCGAAACCACTATTCCTATTTAACTTAAAAACGAGCTGTTACAATATATTTCATTATAAATGTACTTTTAAATGCTTTGAAATTGCTTAAACTGGGAATATGAGACTTTGGACAAATTCATAAATGAATCATTGGTAATTCAGCATACGAAATCCCAGTTGAACCTTAGGAATAGATTAGGATGCTAGTGACATGTCATTAGGGAACATTGATTTGGCTTCGAGCCATGATATTAGCACTTTGGGTACGAGTTATACCGATTTGGCTTCGGGCCATGAATATCGGCTAATTTGGCTTTGGGCAATGATATCAGTCCTTCAGATATAAGTTACCTTGATTTGGCTTTGGGCCATGGTATAGGTACTCAGTGTGCGAGACTCTTGAGTATCCGACTTCTATTCCGAATGGTTCAATAGGTAAATGAAAGATGTGATTGAGTATGACAATGCTATGAGATGGTACAGGTACATACGTGACATGTATAAGCTTTGGTTCAAAGAAACTTGTGAAGAATGTGATTAATATCATAATTGTGTATATGCAAGGTTTGTTAGCTAATATATGCTAAATGTTGATATATATATATTCAAATTGTTGAATTGTCGTCTTGAGATTGAATTGAGTTTATTTTGTATGATTTTACTAAGCTTTATAGCTTACTTTGTTTATTTTCTTGTGTTTTATAGTGTTATCAAGCTAGCTTGGATTCGGGGATCGTCGGAGATCGCTTCACACTATCCACCTATCACTCGGTACATATGAACTTTGGTGTTTTAAGTATATGGCTTGTATAGGTATTTTGAGTTATTTTGATTATGGGTTAATAATGATTTTGGTCATTTGAAATGACTTATAAATGTATATGTTTTGGTTTGTAAATATAGCCATGAGAGTTGGCTTAATTTTGTTGTTTCGGCTATGTATATATATGTGCATATATGGTTTGTATTGTAAGTTCATGATATATATGTGTATGGCTTATATTATGAAGCTTGTGCATATAGATATGGTAGATGCTAAATGGTTGATATTGAGAATTGGTTTGCTTGTGAAATTAGGCTAAAAAATGCATATTTCAATTTAGCCATTTTGATGTTTAAGTAAGTTAAGTTTGGTATGAATTTGGATGCCATATTGTGGTGGTTATGTTTTGGATTTGTTGGTGTTGGAAATGGTTTGAAATATACTTGAGTAAGGATTTTGGAATGCCTTTTATATGATATGTTTGGTGCCAATTGTTTTGATGTAGGTGTGCACAAATTTGGCTGGCAAATTGGCTTGGTAAATAGCCTATTTTTGTCCACACGGGCATGTGTCTCAGCCGTATGTGGCACACGGTCATGTTACATAGCCATGTGTCCACTGGTGTTGAAATTAAAAATCAAGTCTGTATGCTCCACACGGCCTCACACACTGGCGTGTGACTTGGACGTGTGGCATAAGTTAGCTTACCCTACAGGTTTGGCACGACCTAGCACACAGCTTGGCACACGGGAGTGTATGGAAATTTTTAGGGCACACGGGAGTGTATGGAAATTTTTAGGGCACACGGGGGTGTGTGTTGGCCGTGTGACCCAAGTCAAAGAGTTACATGGGGTCTGACACGGGCTAGGACACGACTTGTGTTCCCATTTTGAATGCCCACACGGCCTATGACACGGGCGTGTCTATTGGCCGTGTGAGACAAATGGCCGGGCCACACGGGCGTGTGTCCCCTATTTTTGAGAAAATTTCTTAAGTGTTCAAAAAGTTTCCATAGTTATCAGTTTAGTCCCAAACCACTCTCAATGTATGTTTAGGGCCTCGTAGGCTCGTTTAAGGGACATTATGATTGATTAAGATTGAATTGTATTTGAATTGATAAATTGTATTTGAAATGTATGTTCAAATGTGTTGTAAGTCTGGTAATCCTTCGTAACCCTATTTTGGCACTGAATACGGGTGAGGCATGTTACAACCACAATCCATGTAGTGGGATATGGCTGATCAAGGTAGTATTTATCCCTCATACATAATGGGAGCAATATCTTAGGCCTCTTGATGGAATGAGACTAGAAATGCATAGCCATGCTCAAATAAGTTGATATGAGATATCACACTTATTTGTTTATTATAGTCTACTCAGAATATCAAGAAATATGAGATTGGACTATACAAGTGTGACTATTCCATGACTTGCGTCCAACCTAGATATTAAGGATAAAATGGTATAATGCATGAAAAGAATATAACAAAAAGGTTATGTCGAATCATGACTTCTTGTAACTTGGGTAGCACTGATGCATTGCTAGATGCCACTTATTGCTTGTAAAGTTAGAAACATTCTAGTATTACTACCAACGTTATAAGAGCCTACAGGGTCACACCCTATAGTTGAAGCAAATAGAATCCAAATACAATTTGTATTGTATTTAGCTATCATATGAATTAAATTAATTATTGAATTAATTTAATTTGATAGTTAAATATTAAACACATTATATGTACGAACTTGTTGTACACAAATAGAGAACATAGATAAAATTAATATATGAATTTGATTCATACAAAATACTAATTATACATATTTTACCTAAATTATTAATATAATCAGTTATAATAATTTCGATCAAAATATAAACGGACATGAAAAGTAATATTCTTTTGAAAAGAATATAATCTTATTCCTGACTTTTCATTTATTTCTCTAATATTAAGGGAATAATCTCATTTTTAGTTTATGATATATGATATCAAAGAAAATAAAAATGAAAAGAATCTTTTAGTGTGTTAGGATTACCAAGAACACACAAAAGAAAAAAAAAAGGTATAGCAACCATTCTTGTAAATTCTCTCTAAAAAATTTAAGAGAATTTTGCTGTTTGTTCTTTGATTGGGTGAATTACATAGAGCCCGAGCCATTATTGTTGTGGCTTGGGATCGACATCACTGGAAAGGGGTCTTATAAACAACGTTGTTCGTCATTTTTTTAGTCTCGAAAGGTAATATTTTTTACCCTTGTTTCAACTCGATTCGTTCCTCATACATGGATCCATGGCTGATGGTCGCCAAAATAATTTTTCCACTGTGCCATGTGGTGTACTTGTGATTCAACAAGAACTACTTCTCGTATTCTCGAGGATCACCTCAACATATGAATGAAGAAAACAAACCATACACTGAGCGATAGGGCTTAGTGGTACTTTCATGATCCAAGATAGTATAACACAAACATATGTAACATATTTCAAGACAATACATATGTATATGCATCAATTACCTAACCAAGTCATGTTTCAAAGTGCCAACCATTCTCATAATCTTATAATGCATGAAATAGAACACCTTATACCCGGCTCGGTCACTGAGCCCGAGTAACATGATGCTACACCACCGTCACAACATCACACATCACATAAAGTCTCATTAGAATGCACACATCATTAAATTTGAACCAATTGAGATTCCAAGCTAAGAATACCCTAGGCGACATTAAGTTATGCCAAACATACATAAAAATGAGCCCATAACAAATTAAAAGCATGCTTTAAGACCACTTAACAAAAATTATCAAAAATCAAGTAGGTACCGATACTAATTCAGTGGTATCGATATTTCTCATACATGGTATCGATACTGATCAGAAAATCAGTACCAAATCAACTTTCAATTTTCCTACAAAAGTTAAAACCTATCAATTAGAGATAGAAATCCAAAATGTATCGGTACTCCAAGTATTGATACTCGAGAAATGGTATCGATACCAAAATGAACTAACCAAGTCATGTTTCAAAATGTCAACCATTCTCATATTCTTATAATGCATGACATGTAACACTTTATACCCGGCCCGGTCGCTGAGCTCGAGTAACATGACAGTACACCACCGTCACAACATCACACATCACATAAAGTCTTATTAGAATGAAAAACGTCACTAAATTTGAACCAATTATAGAGATTCCAAGCCAAGAATACCCTATGCGACATTAAGTTATGCCAAACATACATAAAAATGAGCCCATAACAGATTAAAAGCATGCTTTAAGACCACTTAACAAAAATTATCAAAAATCACGTAGGTACCGATACTAATTCAATGGTATCGATATTTCTCATATATAGTACCATATCAGCATTCAATTTTCTGTAAAAGTTAAAACCCATCAATTATAGATAGAAATCCAAAATCTATCGGTATTTTTACCTCGAGTATAGATAATCGAGGAATGGTATCAATGTAACACCCCAAACCTAGCCTAGACTTTACGGCCGTATCTGGTGTGTCACATTAAAACATTTTTCTCGCGTGTTACATTAAAACGCTTTTTCAAAAAAAAACTGTCTTATTAACAGATCTCGCTTGAAAGACAAAAGCCCCTTTGTTTAATTCTAAAGTCAACTTAATTATCTGTTAACCATTTTAAACCAGCCTTACTTTTAAAAACATGTTTGTTGCGGAAGCATTTCAACAGTGTTGCGAAAACGTGATGTTTTGAAAACATATATCATTTGAAAAACCATGCTCTACTTTTAACAGAAATAAATCTTAGTAGTTAAAAACCCCTAAATTAAAAGCTAGAAAATTAGAGAAAAGGCCTTATTACATCAAAAAAACCCAAAGAGAAAGTAATCAAGGTAATGTATAAGAAAATACGAAAATTTAAAGCTGTTCGTAGTGTGGCCACCTTCAAGTCCTCACATACGTCGAACTACCTACTAATGATTACCTGAAAAATATAAAAGAGGGGGTGAGTTTACGAAAATTCAGTGTGTACAACCCTCATCGATCATAAAACATGCATCACATCACTTTGGGCCTAAGCCCATTACAATAACTGTGGCACTTGGGCCTTAGCCCATAATAGCCTTAGTTGGGCTTGAGCCCATGTCACAATCAGAATCAGATATGCAATGCACAAATACCCAACCAACCCTGCACTCCGTATCCTGTCCAATCCTACACTCCTGTGGGGATTTAATCAACCCACCCATCCCTACACTCCTGATGTAGCACCGGTTGCAGCACTAACCAATATTGCAGTAGAGCTACCAATCACATAATTGGCTTAAAGCCATAGGTGGATCCACAGTCGTTAAGCGACCATGCGATCCTAACAAATCATATACTTCCTCCAAATCAATGATCCCGTCTCCCATGCAGCATAACATCACATGAATGCAAACATTTCATAAATAGCATACAATAACAACCATATAACATGTAGGGGCATTTTAGTCACTTCGCCCTTTAGGGGCATAACAGTCATTTCGTAAATCGAGGTCTGGGTACACTTACTGACCTATCCGTGGTCGACATTCGTCTCACACGACTCGTGCAACCTTTTCCGATCGAAACATACAATTGGGCTTAAAGCCCATTACGTAGCCCAAGCGAGGCCCACATGCTCATATGGCCCTGCTAAGCCCAAAATCAACCTTAGCCATGTGAACAACATAGCCTGGTCCAATATTTCCACATTTCCATGACAAAAATTGAGTGGGGCCCACGAGCCTATTGGGCCCACACGGCCCATTTCGGCCAAAAATTAGGCTAAGCCCATGAGATCCCTCAAGGTGGCCTCTACTATCGTATTAGATTTTCCACACGTGCGTTCGCACATTCGTGTGGCAACTGTCGTCGTACTTTTGGCTTTTCGGCATTTCAACTTTTTGTCGTTTTACGATCTATTAGTGTGGGTACACACCTTTTTGCAAAATCGCACTCCAATCCACGAGCTCTGAACCTATAATCAGTCAAGAGGTACACTTAATCTTTCTATTAATAAAGATCCTAAAACACTTGTTCCCAAATTGCTAACTGATACCTACCTTGACTGAATCGACTTGTACTTCTTAGACCACTTGATTACGAATCCTTCTTACCCCCTTATGGATTATCTGAATCACATGCGTAATCCGTCAATTTATCAATGTCTAAAACAAAGTTACTCTTTCGCTAATCTAAAGAAAAGATACATGCCCAAGAGAGAAATAACGATCGGCCAACACTAGAACCACAAGTCCATTTACCTCAGATAATCAATCAGAAGATAAGAAGATCTCTGCCACACTTATATCCCTTAAAAACCCTTCCACTTCTTGCAAGGCTAGAATCCACACAACCCTTTTAAGAGAAAGAGTTGGTGATAAAAAGAGAATAGTTACTCGGTTTAATCAATGGAAAGAAAGGTGTCATGAAAACCATTTAAAAAGAACGATAAGAGTGGCGAGTAACTTACTGGTTGTTAGAGAACTTTTACGAAACTAGAAACAAAACCCCAAGGGAGGATCCATGCTATATTCGGTCACCAAAATAAAATCAACACTGAAGGGAAAAGAAAGTAGGGAGGAAGAGAAGTGTAGAAGTCGACTAGGGAAACTCGATTGGCAAGAAGTGCTCAGTTTAGAAGTGGAAGGATCAAAGAGGAAAAGAAACAATCGAGAAGAGAAGAAGTGAGGGAGAAATCGACCAACAGTAAAACAAGTAGGTTCGACACAAAAGATGGCTTAAATGGTACGTAAATTTGGCTAAAAAGTGCAGACTACAACTGAGAGAAAACGAGAGAAAATGAGAGAACCCTTCTAGCAAGATTTGGCTATCACAAAAACAACACTCCAAAGCCGAAAATGACCCCATTTCCCCTCTTAGCCGAAACTCTTGTGTCACCAAAGTCCCCATTCGGCTGGACACTTCAATATTCAAATCTTTCCTTGATTTTCTCCTAACAATCCATATTATCTCCTCAACTCCCTCCTCATATCTCTCTAAGACTCATTCAAACTTCATCCTACAGAGTTTTAATCAATCTCAACCACTTACACGGTACTGATGCAAAATAAAACCTCTATTGCACCATCCAAGCCTCGAACCCCAGTCCTCTAACCCTTATGAGGCGTCACTTACCACTTATACCATAGGTTCCTTTTTGTCAAGCTTTACCCATCCAAATTTAAGAAGCATACAACTAAGAGTCAGGGTTCCTCTAATGCTAAAACAAAAATTTTCCATGTGTCAAGGCTTGAACTCCGAACTGCATAGAGACCACCAAACACTCCAAAATCACTAACCCAGTAGTGCTAACATGCATTTGTGGCGTTTTCTTGCTCTCAAGAATTCTAGGCACTCCACCCAAGACCCAAGTCTTCTAAGCCCAAAATTTAGGGCATTACAATCGATACCAAAATGAACTAATATTTCCTACGTATTTGAATTAGCTCAAAAGTATCGATACTTATGCCCAATTATTGATACCTCTATACTCAACAACAGAAAATATACCAAAATAGGGCAATTATCATAATTAAGCACATACCATATCAACAAGTTCATAGAACCTTAACAATCACCAATAAATTTAAGCTAAGACAAAACCAATAATATAATATCAAACATCTATCAATTCCTAAGAGTCTAAAATCATGTCAACCATTTAAAGCATATTAATAATAATCAACCAAAAACGTCTACCACATTTCCTTATTCCTATAGTTTAAAGAATACTACTAATATCACCTACGCAAATACTAAAGCCTAACTTGGATCACTTCCTTGGAATTTCTGCACTACTCACACCGCAAAGGCTAAATATCTGTAATGGTTAGAAAGAGTGGGTGAGCTTAAACAAGCTCATTGAATGTCGAAATAACCACAAAGTATACACAACTCAAAGGTTAAACATGAACATACTACAACACATTCAAAACCATATTCTAACCAAGTCAAAATAACATGCTCACGATTCATTAAATCATAAAACTAGTATATACTTTCAAATGCAATTACACTCAACTCATATATTGATAAATCCTAATTTATACATATTATTATCCCATGCTTAACACATTTATGACTGATTTCTCCTTAAATTTGATGAATTTGTTGCTCCTAATCCTTTAACTTCATATCTTATACTTAGGTGAGCATAGGAAAGTAAAAAGAACGAGAAACAGGCCAAAAATAGAGAAAATGAGCCAACATAGGTAATCAACATGGCCTGGACTTCCCCACATGGGTAGAACACACGGCCATGCCATTCTAGCAAGATTGAACATGGCTTAAAACGACTTGAACACGGGCGTGTCTATTTTTCAGCCTTAACCACGGCTTGAAGTAATCGCACATGGGCGTGTCCCTGTTGAGCCCAAGTTGAGTTCTATTCGAAAAAGGGCAATTTGGAGGGTTGGAAAGCATTCTAAAGCCTATTTAAAAGACCTTAAAGGAGGAGAGAAGGGGGACGGAGAGTAGAAAGTAAGAAATTACTCGAAGAAAGCTGATTGATCCATCTCGAAAGCCAGATTCATCTCCAAGACTGAAGATCTCCCTTCAATTTCCTTCAGGGGTTTTTGGGTTTTCTTTATATTTTGTTATTATTCTTCTGAGATATTTTCTTTTATATTTATGAACTAAATCCCCTAAATACCTAAGGGGGATGAAACCTAAGACGGATCTTGTTGATATTTTCTGAATTGTATGATAAATACTTGATTTGTTCTTAATTATGACTTTAACTTTTGTTTGAATATTCCAGGATATTGATTCAAGTATTGATGTGCTTATTTGGAGGATGAATAGTCCCTGTCTAAGAGAAGATCATTCATAATTAAGCGGAGTTGCATGCAATTCTAGAGATAAGACGACATAAATCTATCTAATTAGAGTCAAATCTAATAAGGGAATCCATAGATCGAGTTAATGCAAAACTAGGGGTTTTAATTAGAAAGAGATTTCAATTAATCAACCTAGGGTTAGACGTTATTAGTCTTGAATAGGGATAATAACATGACTTAGGGATTTCTACAGATCAAGTCAAGTGAATAAATCCTCTGGTTCGGAGTCAATTAACAAGAGAAGTCTAAGTGGATTCTTCTTTGGGTGTTGTCTAAATCAATCAGTTTTCCCAAAAGTATTTCCCCAATTTATTCTTTGTGCATTCTTAAGATAGTTAATTAGTTAGATAAAACAACCTTCATTATTCTTAGGCTAGATAATAATAAGAAAGTTAATACTAGTACTTTTAGTTCCTCTGGGTCCGACATCCGGTCTTTGCTAAAACTATACTACTGTTCGATAGGTGCGCTTGCCTTCATCGTGATAATAGTTAGTTCAAGTACGATCAATTATAAATTTTAAAAACTTATCGTAAGTGACAATCAAGTTTTTGGCACCGTTGCCGGGGAACTAAGATATTAGGAACACTCGATTTTTTTTACTTTATCCATTTACTTTTATTGAAATTTAACTTTGTTTTTATTTTTATCTACTAAATTTTCTTTTATTTTCTTCTGGCATGTTTTTATAGTTTATGACTAGAAGAAACTCGTCAGGACCATTACTATTTGATAGTGAGATCGAGAACATAGCTCGCAAAAACTGAAGAGAAATTAGGAGAAGCTTACAATACATAGAGGAAGGGCAGGAGGATGATATTCCAACTACAACCAAGGAGATGGCAGAAAATTAGGAAAATTTGCTACATCTTACGATTACTGCTAGCCCTATAAATCAGGATCTTGCTTCTCGTACTATGTATGATTATGCTAAACCTACTTTAAGAGGAACTTAATCGAGTATAGTTAGGCCTGCTATTGCTGTAAATAATTTTGAAATGAAACCTAACACAATTCAAATGATACAACAGTTTGTTCAGTTTGATGGTTTGCAGGACGAAAACCCAAATACTCATTTAGCAAATTTTTTGGAACTTTGCGACACATTCAAGATCAATGGCGTTTCTGACGATGCCATTCGCCTTCAGCTATTTCTTTTTTTACTGAGGAATAAAGCTAAACAGTGGTTGAACTCGTTACCACGAGGATCAATCACTACTTGGGAACAAATGACCGAAAAATTCTTACTTAAATACTTTCCACCTACTAAAATAGCTAAACTAAGAAATGATATTTCTTATTTTGTGCAGATGGATTTAGAAACACTTTACGATGTATGGGAGAGATACAAGGGCCTACTACGAAGGTGCCCTCACCATGGGTTACCTATGTGGTTGCAAGTTCAAACATTTTACAATAGGGTGAACCCCTCAACAAGACAAATGATTGATGCAACTGCTGGTGGAACCATCAACAACAAAACACCTGAAGCAGCTTACGAATTTATTGAGGAGATGTCACTGAATAACTATCAGTGGCAAGCCATGATGGCTAAGCCAACTAAAGAAGTAGGCGTTTCTAATGTCGACTCGATTACTATGCTGTCAAATCAGGTAGAACTCTTGAATAACAAGGTTAATGGTTTACTTGGTTCCACGCAGGTACATCTAGTTATGCAGTGCAATGCAAGTGGAGGTGGAATGAGCAACCCAGAATATCCAACCTATGGCCACAACATGGAGAACGAACAATTGAATTACATGGGTAACAACAAAAAATAATCCTTACAATAACACTTACAACGTAGGTTGCAGGAATCACCCAAATTTCTCATGGGGAGGCCAAGGAAATCAAAAACCACCACCCCCTTCAGGCTTCCAACAACAACCTTTCTAGCTAGAGAAAAAACCAAACCTTGAGGAGATGATGACAAAATTTATTTTAGTAGCAGAAACTCATTTTCAGAACACTGAAACTGTACTAAAAAATCAGCAAGCATCGATCCAAGGGCTCAAGAATCAAATTGGACAGCTGGCTAAAATGATTTCAGAGAGACCACCAAGAAGTCTACCTAGTAACACCGAACCCAATCCAAAAGAGCATGTGAAAGTAGTTACACTGAGGAGTGGGAAAGTGTTAGTTGAATCTGAAAAGAAGCCATCACAAAGCCGACAGAAGGGAAAGAGAGGAGGTAAAACCCGAAAACAATAAAAAACCAGTGCCGAAGGAATATAAACCACCAGTCCCATACCCAGCAAAGTTGAAAAAGGACCGCATAGATGCACAATTCGGTAAATTTCTTGAACTTTTTAAGCAATAACATATGAACTTACCTTTTGTTGAAGCCATCTCGCAGATGCCTATATATGCAAAATTTTTGAGGGAGCTTCTAACAAATAAAAAGAACTTTAAGGACTTATCTACAGTGGAACTCAACGAAGATTGCTCAGCCATACTCCAAAATAAACTTCCAACCAAGCTGAAAGACCAAGGAAGTTTTACTATTCCCTGCTTAATTGGTAGTTTGAATATTGAGAAAGCACTAGCTGATTTAGGTGCTAGCATTAATTTGATACCATTTAAGATGTTTAAACAACTTGGTCTTAGGGAACCTAAACCCACTAGGATGAGCATTCAATTAGCTCACAGATCTGTTAAATATCCTAGGGATATCATAGAGGATGTATTTGTGAAACTAGATAAATTTATATTCCCTGTTGATTTTGTTGTACTTGACATGGATGAGGATGTTGAAGTGCCTTTAATTTTAGGTCGTCCATTTTTAGCCATTACTATGGCAGTTATTGATGTGGGGGATGGTAAAATTGTGCTTAGAGCAGGTGACGAAGAGATTATTTTTAAAATCTATGATGCCATGAGATTTTCTGGGGAGCAAAATGGCTCATGTTATTTTATTGACTCTATTAATCATGCTACTCAAGATTCTTTTCAGGAAATCATACATGAGGACACGTTGCAACTGTGTCTTGCCCAAAGCGAGGAGGTAGATGATGATGATTCTAAGATAGGTAAGGTAAAAACTGAACTAAACCCCAATAAACCAGTCTCAAGACAAGTAGAATATGAGGGTATCAAGACAAATGATGAACTTAAGAAAAAACCCTCTATTGAGGAACCCCCTAAATTGGAACTTAAGCAGTTGCCAAATCACTTGGAATAAGCATTCCTTGGAAATAATTCTACATTACCAGTGATTATTGCTTCTAACTTGCAACCTAAGGAAAAAGAGGAGTTACTCCAAGTATTAAGAGAACATAAAAGGGCCATAGCTTGGAAAATTTCTAACATCAAAGGGATCAGCCCCTCTTTTTGCACCCACAAAATTTCAATGGAAGATGAATATAAGCCATGTGTGCAAGCTCAAAGACGACTGAACCCCAACATGAAAGAAGTTATTAAAGCTGAGGTAATTAAACTTCTAGACATTGGAATTATTTATCCTATTTCTGACAGTTCTTAGGTAAGTCCAGTGCAGGTTGTTTTTAAGAAAGGAGGCATGACGGTTGTAACCAACGAGAAGAATTAATTAATCCCACAAGAACAGTCACAGGTTGGAGAGTTTGCATTGACTACAGGAAGCTGAATGATGCCACGAGAAAAGATGACTTTCCCTTACCATTCATTGACCAAATGTTGGAAAGATTATCAGGGCACATGTACTACTGCTCTTTAGACGGACTCTCTGGTTATTTCCAAATCCTAATAGCTCCTGAAGATCAAGAAAAGTGGACATTTACATGTCCATATGGTACGTTTGCTTATCGTAGAATGCCTTTTCAATTATGTAATGCTCCTGCCACTTTTCAGCGTTGTATGATGGCCATCTTTGATGAACTCGTAGAAGACATCATAGAGGTATTTATGGATGACTTCCCGGTATTCGGTAACTCTTTCCATCTTTGCCTTAAAAATTTAAAACGAGTTTTAATAAGATGTGAGAAAACGAACCTTGTGCTTAACTCGGAGAAATGTCACTTTATGGTTCAGGAAGGTATTGTGTTAGGACATAAAATTTCTAGTAAACGTATTGAAGTTGAATAATCTAAAATTGAAACAATCGAAAAATTACCCCCTCCTAGTTCGGTCAAGGCTATTAGAAGCTTTTTAGGACATGCTGGTTTTTATAGAAGATTTATTAAGAATTTTTCTAAAATAGCTGAGCCTTTGACTAAATTACTAAAAAAGGATGTACATTTTAATTTCGATCAGGAATGCTTAGAAGCATTTAATACCTTAAAGGATAAATTAATTAATTCTCCAATCATAACTGCACCTGACTGGAATTTACCTTTTGAACTAATGTGTGATGCGAGTGATTTTACAGTAGGTGCGATTTTGGGATAGCGAAGAGACAAGCATTTTCAACCTATCTATTATGCTAGCAAAACTTTGACAACTACACAAGAAAACTACACCACCACGAAGAAAGAGTTGCTAGCTGTGGTTTTTGCATTCGATAAATTTTGATCATATCTAATGTTGCCTAAAGTTGTCGTTTATACTGACCATTCTGCCTTTGGCTACCTTTTAACTAAAACTGATGCAAAACCTCGACTCATTCGATGGATTCTGTTGCTGTAAGAATTTGACTTGGAGATTCAGGATAAGAAAGGAGCTGAAAATCTCACGGCTAATCATCTTTCCAGGCTTGAGAACTCAAATATCAAAGAACTAGATAAAGTTGAAATAAATGATTCATTTCTTGAAGAAAAATTCTTTACTATATCTGATTCTGAGGTACCTTGGTTTGCAGACATTGCGAACTTTTTAGCCGCTAACATTATCCCAAAAGGGTTGACACACAAGCAAAAGAAGCGATTCTTTAATGATGTGAAAAACTACTTTTAGGACGACCCTTTTCTTTTCCGCATATGTGTAAATCAAGTCATTAGGAGATGCGTCACAAGGTCAGAAGCATCAAAGATCTTAGAACATTGCCACTTAGGATCGACTGGAGGACACTACAGTGGAACTAAGACCGCACATAAAACATTTGAATCAGGTTTTTATTGGCCCACATTATTCAAAGACGCCAAGAGGTACGTTACTTCTTGTGAAAAATGCCAACGAATAGGTAATATCTCTAAATGTGATGAAATGCCTCAAAACTATATGATTTTATGTGAAATATTTGACGTTTGGGGTATCGACTTCATGGGTCCATTCCCTAGTTCATTTGGGAATAAATACATCTTAGTAGCAGTGGATTATATGTCCAAATGGGTGAAAGCCCAAGCTTTACCTACTAATGATGCTAGAGTGGTAGTACGATTCCTTAAGAAACTCTTCTCTAGATTCGGACCACCTAGAGCAATTATCAGTGACAAAGGTACTCATTTTTGTAACGTACAATTTGAGAAAACCCTTAAGAAATATGGAGTTCATCACAGAAGAGCCACCCCTTACCATCCTCAAACTAGTGGACAAGTTGAAGTAGCAAATCGAGAGATCAAATGAATTCTTGAAAAGACAGTAGAATCAAACAGGAAGGATTGGGTGATGAAAGTAGATGATGCTTTATAAGCTTATAGAACTGCTTTTAAAACTCCTATAGGAACATCACCTTACAAACTTGTTTATGGAAAAAGTTGTCATCTACCATTCAAACTAGAACTAAAGCCTTCTGGGCTATTAAATTTCTAAACCTTGATCCCAGACTTGCAGGTGAAAACAGGTTGATGCAGTTGAACGAGTTAGATGAGTGGCGAGCCAATGCATACGAAAACTCACGCCTATATAAAGAAGCAACAAAACAGCGCCACGACGCTCGTTTAAAGCAACAAAAACAATTTGAAGTTGGAGATCTTGTCCTGCTATATAATTTGAGACTCAAATTATTTCCTGTGAAACTTAAATTAAGATGGTGAGGGCCTTTCGTAGTTCCATATGGCACAGTAGAGGTAAGTCACCCATCACAAGGCACTTTCAAGGTAAATGGACATCGTCTCAAACTTTATAGTGGTGAGAATTTTAAAGGCGATGGAGAGGAGCTAAGACTCCACGAACCTCCCTAAATACACCTACAAGGTAAAGTCGAGCTTAGACTATAAACAAATGCTTCTCGAGAGGCAACCCGAGTACTAATTCTCGGGAGGTAACCCGAGTACTAACAGTTTTGATTTATTTAAATTTTAGTTTTAACATCTAAATCACTAACTGGGTCTTTGAACACAGGTTTCCCAAATTCACACGGCCAAGTACACGGGCGTGCCTTAGGCCGTGCTCATAACACGAAAGGTGACACGGCCGTGCGATATGGTCGTGTGAAAATAGAGTAAGTATTTTTCCCAAAACACAGGATGCGATAAGTTACCACGGCCATGCGACATGGCTGTGGACAACCCTGCCAAATCAACACGAGCGTGCAACACGCCCGTGCTCACCACCTGTGGTCAAACTTGTCAAATTAACACAGGCGTGAGCATATACATACGGGCATAGGAGACGCGAATGAAATGGAACACGGCAGTGCGACACGGCCATGTGCACCAACATGCCCAAAGCTGAAAACCACGATAAACACGGGCTGAAATAAAGGCACATGGGCGTGCCCCACGACCGTGTGCCCCAATATCTATATTTTTAATTTTATTTAAGACTATTTTTATTTCATTTTTAGGTATTACAATTTATATTACTTAATTTATTTCTTTGGCTATTTCTTTGTGAGTAATCCTACTTCTCTTTATTCCTAAAAAGTTCCTGATTCTATCACAGTTATACTATTACTTAAGAACTTGAAACCCCACTGGAAAAGGTTCTCCACGACTTCCATGCCTGCTCAACCATGACCATAGCTATCTTGAGATATAGTATTCTTTTGGCGTAGCACTTGTGAAACCCAACCTCTACCACCACCGGAGTATTCTCCTCCACTATACATAATTCCAACCTAAGGATTTCATCCATTTGACATTCAGGAAGTTTCACTTCTCCCCCTATCTTATAATCTTATATCCATATTTGCCACTAACCTTATCTTTGTACATTGAGGGCAATGTACATTTTAAGTGTGGGGAGGTCAATTATATCACTATCAGAAAAATCCATGAATTTTGTCTTGTTCTCTTGTAAATCCCTCATATCATTATTAGAATGAATTTTGATTAATTTATGATTTTTATTAATATGTCTTGAAATAAAACATAGGCACTCATGTATTGATTATTTAAACTTTAATACATTAGAGAATCAAGCATGATAAGTTGATTTTTGAGAATTTAAAATTTTTAGGTTGTTTTCCCCAAGTTTAGGCATTATCTTGAATTGAAAATCCATAGGTTTAAACATCAAAAAGCCATAATTCTTGTGAGATTTTGAGCCTTTAGAGCATCTATTATTTCTTTCATGCTCACTTTTATTATTGCTTTGAGTGCGTCAATATCGAATTGTTATTCTAGAACTTGCTTTATTATGCATGTCAAGACCACACCATTTGATTTGATATGTCAAAATTATAGAGGCACTTAGGTTTAACCCACTCACTCCATGAAAGCCTACCTTCACAATTAACCCTTAGTAAACACCTTTGAGCCTAACATCTCATTCATTGATTTACCCTCAATTTTAACCCATAACTCATTATTGTTAAAATCCCCTCAATTAATTTTATCCCTATTTTTTTCAAAATTTGATTTGAATAAATTGCTTAGCTATGTTTTATTTTTGATAGTTAGTTACTTGATTTGTTCTTAAAAAAACATATATAAATATCTATATATTAGTAGTAATTCATATTTTTGAAGCTTGAGTGCTTAATTCCATATTCTGAGAAGAAGCTCGTTTTTACGCAATTGATGATTAAATATATTTTTTTAGTTAGGTAATTTTTCAATTAAATCTCGATTCTAACCTTCTCTTTCAGCCTATGACCACACCCCCTAACCATAGCCACGTTACAACCTTCCAAAGACCTCTTGATTGATGTATCATCTCAATATATAGTGGTGGAGATTTGATTTTCATGCAAGCCTATGGTAATAACTTTTCATATTGACTGTTGAGTGCTAATTTTATTATCCTTAAACACTTCTAGTGATTTAAGTGAATCTTTAGGTGAGGATGTTAAACTCTGTGATATTTTAAATCAAAGGCGATTTCTTAGATAAGGGGAGATACCTATGTTTTTCGTGATAAAATGCTCAACTTGGAATGTTTGAAACTTTAATGTTCTTTTAAGTTGAATTCTTAATGTATGATTACTTATAGATTATTTTGAGATATTATTGATAGGAATTATAAGTTGAGAAAAAGGAATTCTTAATTGTGAATTGAGGATTTTGCTTGAGGATAAGAAAACCCTTAAGTGTGGGGGTATTTGATAAACCGTAATTTATACATATTATTATCCCATGCTTCACACATTTATGAATGATTTCTCCTTATATTTGATGAATTTGATGCTCCTAATCCTTTAATTTCATATCTTATACTTAGGTGAGCATAGGAAAGTAAAAAGAACGAGAAACGGGCCAAAAATGGAGAAAATGGGCCAACATAGGAAATCAACACGGCTTGGACTTCCCCACACTGGTAGAACACACGGCCATACCATTCTAGCAGGATTGAACATGGCTTAAAATGACCTGAACACGGGCTTGTCTATTTTCAGCGTGGACCACGGCCTGAAGTAATCGCACACGGGCATGCCACACGGGCGTGCCCCTATTGAGCCCAAGTTGAGTTCTATTCGGAAAAGGGCAATTTGGAGGGTTGGAAAGCATTCTAAAGCCTATTTAAAAGACCCTAAAGGAGGAGAGAAGGGGGGCGGAGAGTACGAAGCAAGGAATTACTCGGAGGAAGCCGATTGATCCATCTTGGAAGTCGGATTCACCTCCAAGACTGAAGATCTCCCTTCAATTTCCTTCAGGGTTTTTGGGTTTTCTTTATGTTTTGCTATTATTCTTCTGAGATATTTTCTTTTATAGTTATGAACTAAATCCCCTAAATACCTAAGGGGGATGAAACCTAAGACAGATCTTGTTAATATTTTCTGAACTGTATGATAAATACTTGATTTGTTCTTAATTATGACTTTAACTTTTGTTTGAATATTCCAGGATATTGATTCAAGTATTGATGTGCTTATTTGGAGGATGAATAGTCCCTGTGTAAGAGTAGATCATTCATAATTAAGCAGAGTTGCATGCAATCCTAGAGATAGGACGACATAAATCTGTCGGATTAGAGTCAAATCTAATAAGGGAATCCATAGATCGAGTTAATGCAAAACTAGGGGTTTTAATTAGAAAAAGATTTCAATTAATCAACCTAGGTTTAGATGTTATTAGTCTTGAATAGAGATAATAACATAACTTAGGGATTTCTACGGATCAAGTCAAGTGAATAAATCGTCTGGTTCGGAGTCAATTAACAAGAGAAGTCTAAGTGGATTCTTCTTTGAGTGTTGTCTAAATCAATTAGTTTTCCCAAAAGTATTTCCCCAATTTATTCTCTGTGCATTCTTAGGATAATTAATTGGTTAGATAAAATAACCTTCATTATTCTTAGGCTAGATAATAATAAGAAAGTTAATACTAGTACTTTTAGTTCCTTTGGGTTTGACATCCGGTCTTGTTAAAACTATAATACTGTTCGATAGGTGCGCTTGCCTTCATCGTGATAATAGTTAGTTCAAGTACGATCAATTATAAATTTTAAAACTTATCGCGAGTGACAATCATATATATATAATTCATGTAACAATAGTTCATTAGGACAAAACAACATATTTATGCTTTAATAACACACAAGTCTAGCTTATATATTCACATGCATTTACACACAATATTTTCATATATTAATCACATTATGATAGTTTAGCAACTTGGAAACATGAAACATAAAAGTAGGCTCTATCACCACACATTAGATACATGGATATCCATCACACCAATGACGCAAAGAGTCTAACATATCCTATAAGTGTAGCATAAAGCTAAACACTCTCCAACACACCAACATAACCCAGTGAATGGAGCTTAGCTCAACATTCCCTTATCTCTCCAATATATTTCGAGGCCTTAGTGCCCAAACTACAAAACACAAGTGTGAGTGTTCACAATCCTATGACATGCCAACTATATCCAACGGCTTCAAGAGATCACAAGGCAAAAATATCTGCAAATACACACATTTAATTACTATTTTAATGCACATGTTTTCTATTCATAATCATCAATTCATATCACAAATTTGTACACAATGCATGCTTATTGGATTCACATTTGTTTGCAGTTTAAGTGCCACGACTATGCTCATTGAGCCATCACATATTTGTCTACATATGTGTGCATTAAAATCAATTTACCACATACAAGTATTCACACACATTACCTATTACATTAGCATCACATTCCACAATGTAACATATACGTAATTATTATTTTCTGTACACTTGACCGCCTCTAGATGTAGCAACGTCTAGAGTGTGAACACTGCATTAAAATATAGAATTATGAGGTGGTATATGCAATTATACGAGTCTAGTTGTAATATAGTTTTACAACGGAGTGAGAGAGTACTTCGAGGATCATACCCAAGAGAGGCGAAGGCTAGATCAATCTTAACTTACACACTAAAAGATCTAATTAATTCTTTAATCTAGTTATAGTACGAAAACGTAAATAAGAGATGTTTGGGAGTTTTATAGTACTAATAATAAAATCAAAATAACATAAAAGAAAAACTAAATTTCAAGAGATAGAAAAAGTAGAAGGAATCAAATTTGATAAGGGGTGATTAGCTTGCTTCGACAATCCCAGTCAACTGCCATTTCGGGTTTATCATCAACCAACTAGTCATTACACTAGCAGGATCTTCCAATCTTCCACTAACATAACGAGTTAGCAAGGACTACTTATCCATCGACCTCACAGTTTAGTCTGGTTTGGGGTAAAGGTGTTTACAAATGGGCAATACAAATTTTGGGTTAATTCCCACCTTGATAACTTCTCGAGGTTATCAGGCCTGGGGTTTATTTCACTCTCTTCCTTTCTCAAACAGCTGGCCCATTGAGTAACCCTAGAAAATAATTAACAAATCAAGCCTCCACTCACTAACCCTTCATAGAAGGATTAGTTCCTTATGGCTTTCATAAACAATATGGAATAAATGGAAGAATAAAGATTGGTTAATGAATTGAAGTATTAAGTTAAAGAAAAGCCTAATTTATATAAATAATAACATGAATCCACAGAAGTTGATCATTTTATCAAATCAGATCTCTTGAAGGAAAGCAATGAACAAAAAAACTAAACTCTAAAAAACCTAAGAAAGAAAAAAAATGAAAATAAATCTAAAGAGAGAATGTAGGTTAATGGAATGGTGTCCATAACATCTTCCAAATGAGCCTATTTATAGCCTTTAGGTGGTCGTCATCCTGAACTCTAGGTTAGATGATGTTCCTGAGCTTTAAGTTTAATTGTATGGACCAAAACGTCCCTACTTCGTGTTTAATTTCTGTCTTAGAGTCGATGTTGCACATACCAAGACCTGTATCGTGACATAAAAGTCAATATGCTCATTATTAGGATGTCTTTATGGGTATGTTGCGACACCCTTAGTTAGTATCGTGACATCGAAGGTAGTTTCATGCTTTCTCCATTCTGCTCTCTATGTTGTGACGTCAGATCTATAGTGTTGCGACATAGCATCCAGTATCTGCCTAAAATGCCTTCTAATGGTCTCTTGAACAGTCACGAAATACATTAGCTCTCTCTTAGGCCTCATTCGGTCCTTAAGGTCAATAAAAGACTCCTTTCATACATTCTATTAAGTATAATTAAAACTAAAGAAACTTAAATAAAATGAAATGAAAATGCTTTTATTCAAGCTCATTAAATTTGAAAACAAGTTTAATTTGCTACACTGAATTATGATAGATCAAACTCACCCACACTTAAGTCATTGCTTGTCCTCAAGCAACATAAACCAAAAATAATAAAATGACGACCCTTGAGCAAATATGATACAAGTATTGACTCGGAGCATACGGCTTCATACTTATAAAAAATCTTAGCATGATGAGTAATTGACTTACCACTTTTGACCACAACATCTAAGTTCAGTATGTTACAAAGTATACAAATATAAAGGGTCTCACATGTAGGAATCCATCAACATATCATACAAGTACTTTGATTATCCGAGCAGAATACAAATAGTCATTTAGGCATATGTTCAATATGATGTCTATTCATGTATAAGGATATTTTAGGTCTTATTGGACTTTTCAACTTGTAACATTTTGAGGCTTAGGATAGGTATGGAATTCAAAAATAGTAAGCATAAAATATGGTTACAAACATGAAAATAGTTTGGTACATTTTATTAGTCCCTATTATTCCCATTTAATGACCCTTACCCACTCATCGCCTTATTTTTCCTTCTCTCACCTTCCTTGTCTCTCCATATATAGGAAGTCATAGCATGACATAGTAACTATGGCAAGCCTTACGAGTTTTTGTGCACTAATGAATGAGTTTTTCTTACGAGTTTTTGTGCACTAATGAATGAGTTTTTCTTTCATTTGTGACTTTGTGACTTTTCTCTTTCTCTTTTAAATATATCTCACTAATGAATGCTTTTTTTGCTGATATAGGACCTTTTTTACTTGTACTAATTTCCTTATTGGATTTTTTTTGTTCCGCACATTAGGCTAACTTATAGTTCCTATATTACACCAATCTTTCCTATTTCACTCTATTTTTATGAACTTTGCCATGATGTATCTACTTAACCCTCAATACATATGGCCAGATGTCTGTAATCGTGCAGTGCATGACCAAAGAAAAAGGGCAAATACAAATTAACTTTTCTAGGCTTGGGGCTTGTAATGAGGTTCATCAAGAGTGTCAATAGGCTAAAAAATTGGTACTAAAGGTGAGCATAAATAGGTCTTCTTTTTGACTTTGGATGTGTTCTAAATAATGCCTTAGGTTATCCCTAGATATCTCAACATGCACAAATTTAATCAACCAAACAAATACTAATTCAACTATTTATCATTCGTACTAGCATGCTCGTTTCCTTGTATTTTCTATATCGTTTGGTACAATCGATTGCTTAATACCTATTTATAGTGTAACATATAGAACTTTAGTATTCTGATAATAAAGAATTTAAAATCTCCTATCATCATGCCAAACATATTCATAACCACAAGAAACCTATGTACATGCTCCTAACCAATCACTTGTATTTCTACAAGCTCAAGCACACAAAAGAAAAGAAAAATCAAAGAAAATGTAAAAATTTGAAGCAAATTTTCTATGTTACCCCCCACACTTTAGTTGACACATTACCCTTAATGTGTAGCCTATAAAAATATAAGGAGAGAAGTTACCAGATTGGTCGTGATTGCTTTAACTCCTATTAGTGGGTGCTTTCTCGTTTGATCCTGTAAAGCTCGAATCGTTTGTGTCTCCTTCATGTTGGGTTCCTACATAGAAAACTTGAACAAAATACAACATAGTAAAAATTTACTTAATAATCATACTATTACAAGGTCTAAATTAAATCCATCCAAAATTTAATACAATTTTTTTTTTTAAGAATAACAAGAACAAAATTGAATCCTCCTTCGAATCATCTAAGGGATGAGAGTGCCTTTGCTCCATAAGTGCCTTCCTCTTTCCTTTGATAGATGTTCGGTGAAAGATTTTACCCGTTGAAGGTGCATAGTGAGTTGGGCTTCGTATAACAGGTCCTTTTGTTGTATAAAATTATGATTGAAATGCTGCTTTGTATTCGTCCTCCATTCTAGGTACTTTCAATTAGCACCCCCTTTTCAACATTGTCCTCCTCCTTGTCTTCCTCATGTTCAGCCAGTGATGAGTTGGACATATCTGGTGGATAATTCAGAGCCCTTAATTCGTTCATTTTTGCAAACTCTAGAAGCACCGGGTCAGTTTCTTGTATCCACCAAATCATCTCATCAAGCTTCTCCTCCATACCCTCACTACTTTCTCATTGAACCGTTGTCTTTCCCTTTTTGAGTGATGTCGAAACGTTTGTCTTTTCTTTCCTTCGTTGGTTCCATTCAATGATCTACTTTCACTGAAGCTCAACATACTATATGTACATTGTATCTCTGATTATCCTCTGTGTTGGCTTCATAAATTATTCGTTCTCGCTCATGGGTACTTTTGCCCGTCGGCATAATGTTGTCACTAAATGTAGAAAGTAATGTCTGACTTTTTGATTATGTACACAGCGTTTTATTTCTCTGACAAGCCAACACCCTACACAAATCTATTTTCACTACAAAATGCCATATAAAAGAACAACTTGAAAAACATTTACGTTAGAAACTTTTAATGCAGGTGCAATCCAAGTACCAATGAATTGCTTCCACATTTTGGAAATTGGAAACATGACTTCTTGATTAAAATTTGTAGGCATTTCAATATCAGGTCTAGAATTCCAAGGCCCTCTACCTTGAGTCAAATACTTTATGACATCCTCTATATCAATATTTTTTAATATTTCTAAAGCGATGTCCTAACACAGGGGTTCCATATCGCGATATCCCTAGTAGACTACTTATGTCGCGACACTGAGGTTTGATTTCGCGACACCCCTTGCAATTTTGGAATTCTTGAAAAATTGTCTTTTATGTCATGAAATAGGTTAATGACGTCGTAACACCGGGTTGATTTTTTGAACTTTATCATTACTACCCACAATGTTGCATCTCAGAATTGTCTATGTCGTGATGTTGACCTTGTTTCCCAAAATTTTGATATTCGGAATGCTTCAAGCACTTTGTTAAACCTGTCTTTGACCTACCTATAGTACATTAGCAACTTAGTTAGCGGAGTATACAATTAGTACAGTTAGTAATAATCAAATGATGGAAAAATGCTAGGTCTTATTACCAGACTCGTCCGTCATATCAGTCAGTATGCACCGATAGGATCCCCGTTTATCCGTATTAGTCCAACTCTCGTCATGCTCTTCTACTCATCTATGATTTTCTCTTTCCCTAAATTTTCCTTTCTGACCTGCTTTAACAACCGACAACTCTTTTCGCAGGTTATAATTATTAACTATTTGGAAAGCCACATAACCATGCAACCACTTTAGTCTTCGCTTGGAATCCTTGCTTTGTAAGGGAGTCAAAAAATATGGTTCATACTTTTTGCTTATTATATCTTCGCTCATTTCATCACTCCAGAATAATTTTTCAGGTGTACTTGAGGCAATAATTGGTACAAAGGGTGGCAAAGGGCTTAGTAAGGGATTTTCCATTGAGTCTCTTAGTTTCCAACTCTGCAAACCTTTTAATTTGTTCATTTGCAGTCTCTCAATGTATTTACAAATGAATTCCTTGCATGGATCTTGCAATACCTGGACATTCTGCGATTTGTGCAACTTAAAGCCTATGCTCATTATTTGCCTCGTTGGATTGATCTTTTTTATATAATTAGGGGTCCTATGTATATATATATATATATATATATATATATATTTCAATTCTATTCAACATTTGGAAAATTCCTAGGTTGTCAAATCTTTAGGGTGCCTGGTTTAGGACTAAGGTCATGCAAAGGATAGCCAATTCAAGTTTTTCATACAAGACTACTAGCATCTCTTCATTCTACTCTAGGAATTCCTAAATTGACATGTACTCTTCCATGAGATCAGCCATACCTACCATTGTCTCCATTGGTTGGTTTGTGTTATATTACTCTTGTGTTCTAGTTTACTAGCAGAACTCAAAATTTCAGAGACAATGAGTTCTATGCTACTCTGAGTCTTCGAGCCACTATCCATTTCCTCTACAGCTTTATATCTTTTCTTTCTGGAGTTTTATTTGATTCGTCTGAATATTTTCTTGTTTGCTGGCAAGGATAATGGTCTGAGATTTCTCCTTCTTCGTACACATCTATGATGATTTTCTTCTCTCTAATCAATTTTAGACTTAACAGCTCTTGGTATCCTTCTGACAGCATATCATCATGGTCATCATCATCTTGGGGAAGAACTGGAGTTTCTCTTTTAAGTTGACTTAATTCAAGCATCAGTACTAGTTGATTCTCCTGGATCTCCCAGTCTTCATAGACTCCTTCATAAATATCTTTATCATAATCAAAGTCTTCATAAGACCACATATAATAAAAATTATCCATAACTTTGCGCTGACTAATTATTTGGTTGACGGTGTGTAGGATTCCTAAAAAAGATGTTAGACATGTTAATTTAATGAATTAAAGGACATAACTATAACCTACAAATTTCTTAATTATTCTTTTATGTGCAAAAATTAAAATTATCCTAGTGACGTTGCCTCCCCGGTAATAGTGCTAACAACTTGACCACCTCAGGACGTACTAACGTCTAGTGTGTGTATACTGTGTTAAAATATAGATTTATGACGCAGTATCCACAAGTATACGAGTCTAGTTTTAATATAATTTTACAACAAAGTGGGTGAGTACTTTGAGGATCATACTCAAGGAAGGCAAAGGCTAGATCAATTTTAACTTACACATTAAAAGATGTAATTAATACTTTAATTACAGATATTTTTGGGAGTTTTATAGTATTAATAATAAAAAGAAAATAACATAAAAGAAAAACTAAATTTATAGAGATTGAAAAAGTATAAGGAATCAAATCTGATGATGGGTGATTAGCTTACTTCGGTAATCCCAATCAACTGTTGTTTCAGGTTTCTTGTCAACCAACCAGTCGCTACCCTAGTAGTATCTTCTGATCTTTCACTATCATAATGAGTCAACAAGGACTACTTATCTTCCAACCTCAGAGTTGAGACTGGCTTGGGGTAAAGTTGTTCACAGATGCGCAATACCAATTTTGGGTTAACTCCCACCTTGTTGACTTCTTGGGGTTGTCAGGCCTAGGGTTTGTCTCAATCTCTTCCTTTCCCAAACAATTGATCAATTGAGTAATCCTAGAAAATAGTTAATAGATCATGCCTTCACTCGCTAATCCCCTATAGAAGTATTAGTTCCTCATGAATTTCATAACAATATGGAATAGATGGAAGAATAAAGCTTGTTGAATGAATTAAAGTGTTGAGTTTAAGAAAAGCCTAATATATATAAATAATAACACGAATGCCCAAAAGTTGATTGTCTTTACCAATCAGATCTCTTGAAGGAAAGCAACAAACAAATAAACTAAACTTTGAAAAACCTAAGGAAGAAAGAAAATGGAACTAAATCCAAAGTGAGAATTTAGGTTAATGGAATAGTGTCCATAACATCTGCCAAAGAAGCCTATTTATAACCTTCAGGTGGTCGTCGTCCTTAACCCTAGGTCACTGAGATTCCCAAGCTTTAAGTTTGATTGTGTAAACCCAAACGCCTCTGCTTCATGTTTAATTTCCATCTAAGAGTCAATGTCACGACACACTAGGACCTGTGTCGCAACATAGAAGTCATATCCTCCTCCTTGGGATGTCTTCAAGGGGTATGTCGCGACACCCTTAGTCAGTCTCATGACATCGAAGGTAGTTTCATCCTTTCTCTATTCTACTCTTCGTTTGGCGACACTGGACCTCCCGTGTTACGACCTAAAATGCCTTCTAATGGTCTCTTGTACACTCACGAAATACGTTATCTCTCCCTTAGGTCTCATTTAACCCTTAAGGTAAATAAAAGACTCATTTCACACAGTTTATTAGATATAAGTAAAACTAAAGTAACTTAACTAAAAGGTAATGAAAATTCTTTCCTTAAATGTGAAAACTAGTTTAATCTGCTACACCGAATTATGGTAGATCAACATTCTCACTGCACATTTATATCGCTTACACAACATCATTACTGTCATTTGATATGTTTCATATGCCCACAATTAACACATTCCCAGCAACTATCAAAATATATATTACATATCATATTATTACAACTTGATACTCAATCTGCATCACACAATCACATACTTTTCAAATTAAACAAGGGGTATAAGAAAGCTTACACTCGGAACATAGAGTAGGGGTTTAGGCTACTCGTAATGTAACACCCCTAACCCGTATCCATCGCCAAAATAGGGTTACGAAGCATTACCAAAATTTACAGAACAATTACAAACATTTCATGTCATTTACTATTCATATTGGAAAATAATCATATCTTCCCTTGAATGGACCTTCGAGGCCCAATTTAAGCTTTAGAAACAAGTCAGGACTAAACCGGGATCTCAGAGAATTTTTTACAAACTTAAATTTTTTCAAATACAAGGGTCACAAGCCCTTGTGAGTAGGCCGTGTGGCTCACACAGCCAGATGACATGCCCATGTCTCAAGCCATGAAGGCATTCGATGTAAGGTACACGACCATGTTCCAGCCCGTGTCCTTACCCTTGTAACTCTCTGAATTATGTAACATGGCCTGCCACACGCCCGTGTGCTAGGCCGTGTGGTTAATTTAATTTTTACAAACTAGGTGCAGGTTTCACACGGCCAAGACACACACCCGTGTTCGAGGCCGTGTATCTCACATGGTTGAGACATTCGGCTGAGACACACGTCCGTGTCTCGGCTCGTATGCCCAGTTCTGAGCATTCTATTTCTCAATTTTAGGATGCAGGGGACACACGGGCAAACCACATGCCCATGTGCCAAGCTGTGTGTCACACACGGTCAAGATACATGCCTGTGTGTCTACCTATGTTGACAAAATAAGGCCATTTTCTAGCCTTATTTCTCACCCAAATTTGCCAATTACTTACAACAATACTTGTACATATATACCAACCAATTTCAAGCATGAAACTAAGCAAACATCATTAATATGTATAGTATAACATTACATACGTTCATATAGTTAAACTTAACTTTTTTCAAGAATATATATCTTACCCTAATTCCATCTCTCCATACCTTATACATGTATGTATTAAACATGATATAACTTTATATTATCATACCAAAGTATATATTACTTGCCATTCCAATGGCTAGATTAGAAACATCCATTTACATATCATCTTTGGTAAAATTAGCTTATACATGCCATTATGTCAAAATAAGTTTTCTATTTATACCAAAACAAGCTGGAGGATAGTATGATGATCCTCCGACCGATCTCTAACCTTTACGAGGTTTCGAGCACTATAAAACAGAGAAAAGAAAACCTAGTAAGCATTTAATGTTTAGTAAGTTCCTACACATGATGGAAACACAAACAATTTGATCTATCAATGACTAAATAAGGAAGCACCGACCAATTGTCAAAAAAATGGATTTTGAAAATTTAGCGAAAAATAAATTTAGGGAAAAACCAAAGTTTAAAATTTTTTTTTGAAACAGTGCACCAGGTAGGGTCCCAAGAAAGGGGGTGAGTCAAATTTGACTGCTTAAAAACCAAGCCTTTCCTAGCCAAAGCCGGTTGATACAGCTGAACGAGTTAGATGAGTGGTGACCCAATGCATATGAAAATTCACAACTATACAAGGAAGCAACAAAACGACGCCATAACTCTCGGTTATTAAACCTAGGGATTAGACGTTGTTAGTCTCGAGAGGGATAATAATATATAGTAGGGATTTCTACGGAACAAGTTAAATGAATAAATCGTCCTGTTCAGAGCCAGAATAACAAGTAAAGTCTAGGTGGATTTTTCCTTAGGTATTGTCTCAATCAATCGCTTCTCCAATAGTAATTTCCCAACTTCTATTTTCTGCAAGTTCTTAGTTTAATTAATTAGTCAGTTAAAACAAATCTCTTTTCTTCAGCTAGATAATAAAAAGACAGTCATTACTAGTACTCCTAGTCCTTTGGGTTTGAAAATCCGGTCTTGCTAAAGCTATACTGCTGTTCGATAGGTATACTTGCCTACATCGTGATAATAGTTGGTTTCAAGAACGATTCATTATAAATTTATAAAACTTATCACGGGAAAATCACGATCACACATTGATCCCTCATATTTCACTATATTTTTAGAAAATATGCCATAATATATCTACTTAACCTTCAATTCATATGGCTAGACATTATAGTCGTGAGTTTAGGATCAATGGAAAAGGATAAGTACAACTCTATATTTTGGCTCGGGTTTTGTATAAAGGTTCATTAAGAAGTGTTTTTTGGCTCAAAAATAGGTACCAAAGATAAATAATAGGGTTAGCTTTTTGGCTTTGGGAATATATCAAAAAATGCCTTAGGTCATCCCTAGGGATCTCAATATTCACAACTCTAGTCACCTGAACAACCACAAATTCAACAATTTATCATCCATACCAGCATGCTCGTTTCTTCGTATTCTCTATAGCATTAGGTACCATTCAATTGCTTAATACCTATTTGTAGTGTAATATATAGAACTTAATAGTCTAGTAATAAAAAATTTAAACTCACCTACCCTCATGCCAATTTTATTGTAAATACAAGCAATCTATGTACATGTTCTTAACCAGTCAGTTGTATTTTTACAAGATCAAACACATAATTGACAAGAAAATCAAAGAAAACTATAAAAATTTTATAAAAAACTTCTGTGTTACCCCCACACACTTTAGATAACACATTGTCCTTAATCTATAGCCCCTAAAAAGATAGGAAAAGAAATTACCCGATTGATTGTGATAGTTCCATAGGTTATTGCTGGGTGTTTCCTCTATGCTCGTTGTTAGCTCGAAATCGTTGTGCTGTTTCCATATGGGGTTCCTGCACAGAAAATTTTAAATACAAAACAACTACTTGTCTATTATTATTCCTACTCTTAACAAAAATTTTAAAAAATATATATAAATCATCTAAAAAGTAATACAATCCCAAAATAGAAGAAAATTTTTTAGCTTAATCTTCATCTGAATCATCCCAACGTGACTAACGCCTCTTCTCGATTAGGGTTTTTCCCTTTCTCGAGTAATATTTTTGGTGTGAGCTTCCACCCGTCAAAGGTACATGGCGGGTTAGGCTTTGGATAACGGCTCTTTTTGCTGTAGAATATTGCAACTGAAAAGTTTCCTCATAATTGTCCTTTTCTATTGGGGGTCTTGTTTGCCTCCTCCTCTTTATCTACATTATGTGTCCGCGTTTGGTTAAAGATGTCTAACGAGTAATGTCGAGGTTGTAACCCGTTCAGTCAGGAAAATTCTTCGAGTGCTGGGCATGTTTCCTACATCCACCTAATCATCTCATCAAACTTTCCTCCGTGCTCCCGTTTTCCCCTTTTCGAGCTTTTGACTTCTCTTTTCATTTAAGTGAAATCAGAACATCCAAGTTTTCTTTCCTCTTTTGATTCTAGTTCATGATCTATTTTCTTTGAAGCTCGATGTATTGTGTATACAATGAATCTCTGGTGATGCTTATTGTTGGTTTCTTTAACTATTTATTCATATCCATTAGAACTTCTGCCCTTCGACACAATTCAATCACCAAGTGAGGAAAGAAGATTCCAAATTTTTGGTTGTGCACACAGTGCCTCATTTCATTATAAATCCATCTATCCACACATATCTACTTATACAACAAAATTGCTCGAAAACTATTAATGTTAGAAACAGTTAATGCGAGTGTAATTGTAGTGCCTATGATATGCATCAATATTTTTGATACCAGGAAAATTATTGCTAGATTGAAGTTAGTTAGCAAATCTATATCTGGCCTACGATTCCATGCACCTCTATCTTGAGAGTTAGCAAATCTATATCTGGCCTACGATTCCATGCACCTCTATCTTGAGTTAAGTACTTAATGTCATCTTCCATATTTATATCCTCAATTTTTTCTAAATCAGCGTTATTATGGAAGTCTTTGTTATAGTAAGGTACATCATAGAAATGGCATATCTCCCTAGGGGTAACCGACACCTCTTCGCCTTTCACTGTTATAGTATCCCAATTCTATCTTTTTCATATTTCTTGGTCTCTAAAGGAAGCATAAAATTCTTACACTACCGAGGTCACCACAGTTTTCTTAGTAGTCATACGGAGTTGCTCCCATCGATGGTACCTAACTAAAGTCCAAATTTCGTTACATAAAACCATTGAGGGTTTGAACCATTGCTCTTGGATGAAAGGTCTACCCTATAACTCGAGAAAATATTGTTCAGCATTTGGATTCTCAAATTTTGCAGGGGATGAAACTACTGAAGTTTCTTGGACCATAGTTTTCTTACTCTTCCTAAGAGGTATTTTCTACTATTCTACCTTGAAATAAACAAGGAACAAATTATCGATAACCAATTGAAAAGTAAAAAGAGAAAAAAGATACTTAAATCTTGACCCTCTTGATTCTTCTCCAAATGCTTGATGGTTTTGCACCCAACTTTAGCCTTTAGAATCAACCAAAGGAATTGGTGTAGTTAAAGTTTGCATTGAAAAGAGGGGCTTTGACGATGGAGGAGATTAAAGAGTTTTTATTAGTTAAAAGAGGTTTAACGGGTGATTGTAAGTATTTTTAGGTTAAAACTAGATATTTACAAGGTTAAAAATCGAGTGAAGTAAGGTTTCTGCCATTGGGTTTCACAAACAGGTCGGGTTGACCTTACAACAAATTGCAGCAATATCGTGACACTGGGGTATCTTGTCGCGATATTCCTGTCAGTTTGCCAATGTCGAGACACCGGGGTCATTTTCACCACACATTTTGAAATTTAAAATTTTTGGGAAACTGTCTGCCATGTCGTGACATAGAAGAATCGTGTCATGCCATCGAGATAACTTTCTTGGTTTCTTACTGTTAGCTGCGGTGTGGCATCACAGGGTTATCGTGTTGTGACACTGAGTCTATTTTTCCTAAATATTTGACCTTAAGGTGCCTTATGTGTGTGTTAGCCCTATTCTTGATCTTCCTGCAAAATTTTAGGTACTTGGTCAGCAAAATATACAATTTTTTTCCAGTTAGTTAAAGTTATAAAAAAAATGTTAGGCCTTGCTGCCGGACTCATCCGTCAGTTGGTTAGTATGCACTTGGGCGCTTTCTGCAATTTGTTTTTGGCCGTATTGCTCCAACACCCATCTTTCCATTCTATTCTTCTTCGTTTATCCCTTTCTCGAAACTTTCCTTTTTGACCTACACTAATCACCGACAATTCTTTCCGCAGCTCATAACCATTAATCATTTATAGTTTTAAAGGACAGCGCAACTATCCTAACTTTCGTTTCTAGTCCTTATTTTTCAAAAGTTTTGAGAGTCATTGTTCGTATTTGTTATGCATAAAGTACTTAAATAATTATTCTAACAACAATGGTATTACAGAATTTTCCTTGAATGTCTTGATTAGTACGCCATTTCATACCACATAACTTGGGTCCTGGTTCCAGAGGCCTTCGACTTTTTCTACGAGTCGTAGTACCATTCTATCAAGTGTTTCTTGTAGTAATTGAGTACTTCGTGGTTCCTTAAGCCTTATCTCCATGCTTACCAGTGGTATTGTTCAAATGATGCTTGTCATCTGGTCATAAGTCCTATTGATGTATATTTCTTTGATCTTTGTCAATATCCAGAAGATCCTTAAATCTTTAAAATTTTGGGGCGTCTGATTAATGATTAATATTTTACAAAAAAAATTCAAGTTGAGTATATCCCCCAAAAGTTCATGTTTATCTTCACTCCTTATCACAAATTTTGTAGCCTTCCCGCATTCTTCCACTAAATTGGAAATGAATATCATTAGCTTCGATTGTCGAGGCAGATCCATAACGTACTAACCTTGCACGCTGTCTCCATTGAGAGAATCTAACATTGTTAGACAAGTGATTTCAACTCTTGATTGATTCCTATGTCCACTCACCATTTCCTCAACCGATTCTATGGATTCTTGGGATGCTATTTCTTTAATCCAGCTTTATATTCTACCATACTCAAGGTTAACCGGTTATTTGAGAGCTCCCATTTCTCACAGGCGTTTACAGTTAAATTTTTCTCCTTATTCTATCTTTGGTCTTGCTCATACTGATACTCCTTTGTATTCGTATCGATGCTAATGTCATTATCTTGTAAGGGAGTAGGAATTGCTTCTTGAAATTGACTTAATTCAAGCATTAGTAGTAGTTGGTTCTACTGAATCTCCCATTCCTCATATACCCCTTCCTCGTAAATGTCACTATCATAATCTACATCCTCATTCAACCACATATAATCAAAATTTTATATTTGTTTATACTAGACAGGTTCTGTAGTCATTGCTATGGGTATCTTGGATGAGAATGTATACTCGAGTTCCTTCAAGGGCAAAAATGTGTCAATAATGTTAACAAGTAATAACTAAAGATCATTTCTACAACCTGAATATTTCCTAATTATTCTATTAATATGTGAAAATTATAACTAATATAGTAACATTGCCTCCCCGACAATAGTGCCAACAACTTGACCAACCCTAGACATACGAACATCCAGAGTAGAAATCATGCACAAAAGATGTGAAAAAGTGGTACTCATAAGTATACAGGTCAGGTTGTAAATAGTTTCAAGGGAGTAGGTAAATACTCCGAGGATCGTACCCAAGGGAGGCGAGCACTAAATTAATTTTAATCTAAGCATAAATAGATCTAATTAATACTTTAATCAAATTATAGTACGAAGAATTAAAAGGAAGGTTTTTGATAAATTATACTAAAAATAATAAGGAAGTAAATAAATGAAAAGAAATAAATCAAATAATCGAATATATATCAAATATGGGCATGGGTCATTACCTCGCTTTGGTATTCATAATCAACTGTCATCTCTAGCTTTATTGTTCAATCAACTAGTCAGTACCCCAACAGGATATTCTGATATGTCCATTGAAATATTGAGCCGGCAAGAACTACTTATCTTTCAACCTCACAGTCCAGACCGATTTAGGGTTAAGGTGTTTATGGATAGGCAATACGAAATTTGGGTTAATTCCCACCTTGATAACCTCCTAGGGTTGTTGGGCCTAGGGTTTAGATTCTTCCTTTCCTGAACAGTTGATCCATTAGTAAATCCCTACAAAATAGTTAATTATTCATACCTCTACTTGCTAATCCCCCATTGGTAGATTAGTTCTTCATGGATCTAATAAATAATATAAACTTGAATGACAGAATAAACATAAAAAAAAATTTCATGAATAGATTTTAGAAGAAGCCAGATTTGTATTAAGCATAGAATCGTCGTAGAGTTTTATAGTAATTCCAAAATCTGATTTATTCACAAAAGTAAATAACAAGAATAGAAATCTAAAACCTAAGAAAAGAGAAAATTAAAGACTGAATCTAAAGAGAAAATTATACAATAGCCAACTTCCCCTTAATGTGTAGTAAATGAGTCTATTTATATACTTTAAGGTGATCACCATACTCAAACCTAGGTCAATTGCCATCCTCGTATTTAATGTTTGATTGTACTGCCCAAAAAATCCCCGGCTCATAATTATTTGTCGTACATAGATGATGTCACGACACACCAGGTCCTGTGTGTTGGAAAGCCGATATGCCTCGTGGCGCAGCAAAAATTTTATTCCGATGATCATCAACCACGGATCCATGTACGAGGAATGAATCAGGTTGAAATAGGGTTGAAAATATACCCTCTTTAGTGAATGAAATGTCTTGGGCTCTATGTAGTCCACCTTATCAAAAATGAAGAACCACTTTCTCTTGAGCTTTTCAGAGAGAATTAAAATGATTGCTACACCTTTTAAATTATTAAGTTGGTAATCATTTCACACTAAGGGATTATCATCCTTTTATCCTCTTTGCTATCACATATTAAAAAGGAAAACCAAGTTTAGTCCCTTATTAATAAAGATGACAAATGGAAAGTTAAAAAATGAATTATATTCTTTCCAAAAGAATATAGGATTATTCCCTTATTATTAGAGAAGGCAAATGGAAATTTAGATAAATGAATTATATTCTTTCCAAAAGAATATTAATTTACATGTCTTTTATATTTTGACCGAAATTAATTAATATAACTGTTTATATTAAAAAATTCTATAAAATATATACAATTAATATTTTGTATGAATCAAATTCATATATTAATTATATCTATGTTCTTTATTTGTATACAACAAGTTTGTACATATAATGTATTTAATATTTAACTATCAAATTAAATTCATTTAACAATTAATTTAATTCATGAGATAATTAAATAGATACCCAATGTATTTGGATTCTATTCGTTTCAACTATACGGTGTGATCCTGTAGGCTCTTGTAAAGTTGGTAGTCATATTAGAACGTTTCTAACATTACAAGCAATGAGTGTCATCTAGCAATGCATCATTGCCACCTAGTTAGAAGAAGTCGTGATTCGACATAACCTTTTTTGTGATAATCTTTCTCATGTATTATATCTTTTTATCCCTAATATCTAGATTTAACACAAGTCATGGAATAGTCTAATCTCATATTTCTTGATTTTCTGAGCATAATACAATAAAAAAAATATGTGTAATATCTCATATCAACTTATTCAAGCATGGCCATGCATTTCTAGTCTTACTCCATCAAGAGGCTTAAGATACTTCTCCCATTATGTAGGAGGGATAAATCTTATCTTGACTAACCATATCCCACTACATGGGTTAAAGTATATCCAACATTAGTCTTTATAGTACAACTAGTTATGGTAGACATTTTGACTGTATCAAAATAAATGGCTGATGATGTTGGGACAATGATGATCTCAATTCTGAGGATCATATCATAGTTCTTGTAAAACTCGTTTTCAGTAAAATCAGAACAACAGTTTTGAGACCACAAATATGACGAGTAAATTATTATTTTTTTATTATTATAATGTCTATGTAATGTTAGTAAGGTCATATAAAAATTTCGTTAAGAAATTTTGATGTTTGCATGCTTAATTTCATAAAAATGACTAAATCGTAAAAAGTACAAAAGCTAAGCTCTATTTGTAACACCCCTAACCCGTAACCGTCGCTAGAATAGGTTAAGAGGCATTACCGGACTTGTAACTCAATTCAGAACAATCATTTATCTAAAATTATCTTATTTCAGTCAATATCATTCATTTACATTCAATATGTACTTAACTCAAGCATATAAACCTTAAATCATGAATTCGAGACTAAATCGGTAACATATTAAAATTTTGGGAACTTAGAAAATTTTCAACATTTCAAGTATCACACGTACGTGTGAACAGGCCGTGTGCCTCACACGGCTAGTAGACACTTCCGTGTCTTAAACCGTGTGAAAACAGGGTATACATACTAACTTGGGTCACATGGCCAACCACATGCCCGTGTGTCAGCCCGTGTGCCACATACGGTTAATAGACACGTCCGTGTGTCTAAGCCGTGTAACTTATTGACTTATTTTAACTAAGCTTCAACAGACACACGGTCGAGTCACACGCCCGTGTGTTCAACCACGTGGACGAGAAATAGGCTTATTTAAGCCAATTTTCCTCACCCAAATTCAATCACCTATAAGCATACATGTAACACCATACTCTTATTCAATTTGGCAGCCAAAACAACCATTTGAAAAACACATTATGTAACACCCCAAAATCCTAAGTATTTATTTTTGTATGGTTGTGACACAAAAATATCTGCCTGCTTCAGTGATTAAGTGTCCTGAGAAGAGTCTGAGAAGTCTTGGGTTCAAGCCTTGGCTTGTGCAAAATTTTTGTTTTTATTTTGAATAAGCCCTGTTCCTAGTCAGTAGGTTCTTAAATAAATGTGGGTATTTTATGTCAGAAAGGGCCTGTTGGTCTAAGGGATAAGTGGCATGTGGTAGTTACTTGAGGTCTGGGGTTCAAATCTTGGTGGGCGCAGGGGAATGTTTTATTTTGCTGCCTTTGCCGTGTGGGTAGTAGAGGTTGACTAAAACACTGTAGGGTTGAGTGGGTCTTGAATTTGGTGGTTGAGGGGATATTGTTGGAGGAATTGTAGGAGAAAATATGGGGTTTTGAAGTTGGGAGAGTATTATGCCGAATTTGAATTCTAGGCACTCGAAATTCGTCCTTAGTTAGTACTGCTCTCCATTTCGGTTGGTGTGAGCATTTGTGGTACTCTCCTTTTCTTTGGATGTAACTACCCAAAAATATAGGGTCTATAATTTTACATGTTTTGGCATAAAAACTCATGTTTGCTTTGGTGGTCAAGTAATTTGGGTATGTTTGGGGGTTTTTAGGAAGCCTGGGATCGAGTCTGGGGCCTTGATAAAATTTTTAGTTTTGTTCTTAAGTGAAATTGGCTGTTAGCAGTTAGGACTTATGTTTAAGTGTGTGTAATTTTATGTCACAAATGAGCTTGTGGCCCACTGGTGGTGGCGTGACATGGCTATAGTGAGAGCAAGGGTTCGAATGCCATGGCAAGCAAGGAGCTTTTATTTTGCTATCTGGGGACGACAAGAGTTCGTGTTGGATTTGAACTCTGGTGATGGAGAGTTTGAATTGGTCTTGTGGGATGGTTGTGGAGGTTATCAAGGAGGGATAAGGGGAGAGAATCATGGAGATTTTCAAGGAGTTTGAGATTGGGAAGAGTTGTAGTCGAAATGGGTAGCTTGTTGGTACAAAATTTGGCTAAGGGGTTTGGGATGTGTATTTTCGGCAAATGATGTTTGAGTAGGGGCCAAATTTCCTCTTAGTCATTTTGGGGTTTTTGCATTTTTGGCTCATTTGCTCTCTAGTGCCAATTTCTTTGGTAATCACTTGTGTTTCTTCAGGACTTGTGCAGTGTAAGTCTTTTGTCCCAAATCATAAGTGTCAATATACCGAAAGTCTTCTGTCATTTCTTCTAAAACTTTTTGTCTCTTCTTTGTTTCAAAAGCTGTCGAATCACTCATTAGTCGAATATCGGTTGCCTATTCCTTCCTTTTCTACCCGAACCTATTATTCTCTTGTTCTCAACATTTCTTCTTTTGTTCCTAAGTTTGATTAAGCCAAACTCAACTTCTTCTTTTTACCTTTCATTGTTTCTTTTCTTTTCAAGATAGCCGAATACTTCTCTCTCTCAGAACCTTTGTTCTTCTTGTGTTGATCGAATTTGTTAAGGCCTAAACACCTTCTTTTCTTCGTTCCTATCCATTTCTTAATCTCTTCGAATTATGGTAAGTGGTTACTCTAGCCGAATCCTGGTTGGCTTCTTTCTCCATGTTTGATTTTTGTATCTCTTGGGCCAAAAGGCTATTTTCTCTTTATTTGCAGGGGAATAAGTTCATCTAGCACCTTCTTTCTCATTCGACTGATGCTAGGGACTCGTTTTCCATAACCAAGGTGTAGGCCGATTACTTTTCCCTTGCATGGGATATTTGATTCATGGTAAGTGCTTTAAGCATAATATATATTTATATTCTTATGGGATTGTAGATTCTTATGAATCGGTTAACGGTTCTTGTGAAGGTAATAGCATTGAGAAGAATATGGGGTTTTGGGACTAGAGGTGGTTGAGGTTGTTAATTGGTAAGTAGCGTTAGTGTGATTAAAGCATTTTTAATATTATGGTAATGGATTAATGAAGGTTTGAGACTATTGATGGGGTTGTTGTTATCATAGGTGTTTAATATTGGAAGCGTTTCAACTATAATCCATAACATGTGTGTAATTGTACACCGTAAATCATTACTGTCAGGAAATCAGAAGAGGTGTGTAATCACACCCCCTTGTTTAATTGTGAATACGTAAAAGCTGAAAAGTCGAAAAGCCGAAACTTCAGCATTTGAGGCCTCACGAGTATGCAGTCACTCGTGAGGTAAACTGAGCCCACAAATTATGGGCGACTGACGGTAGAGGCCGACACGAGCGTTCTCATGAGCTTGGGCCGTTAAGGGCTGAGATTGGTAGTGTGGGCCCAATAGGCTCGTCGGCCCCACACAGGTAAAACTTAAGGAATGTGACAAATAATGGAGTGGGCTATGGTGACCGCGTAGTCGCAACTGAATTTGGGCTAAATGGGCCACACGAGCATGTGGGCCCACTTAGGCCGAGTAATAGGCCTTGGCCTATTTACACTGTTTTGGCCATATGGGTTATTTGAGTCATTCGAGACAAATGTAGACCTTTTGGAGGGTCGTTATCTGTACCGAGACCCCAAAGTTGGTTAAATGACCAAAATACCCCTTAAGGGGAAAATTAATGTTTTACCCCTAATCGATAAAAATACCATTATACCCCTAATGGTAGGTTAATTGATGTGTGTATGACATTTATGTGACTGGTTTTGAGTATGGCATACTGCATACACGTAACATTTATGACACGACATACTACATGAGGTTGGGTTCCTAATTTGGAGGAAGTACTGTATTAGTGGCTTGCCACGTATTACTGCTCTAGTGGCTTTGCCACGCGCATCACTGTATTAGCGATATTGCCGGGATTATCGTTAGCGCCTTCACGCGATATTGGTGTGTTGGCTGGGTGGGTCAATTTAATCCCCACATAGCGTGTTGGTTGGTACGGGTGGTGTGTTGGTTGGATTGGGGTGGGTTACATGATTGCACTGTACTGATACTAAATTGGCCTTAGGCCGACACTATTATTGCATAGGGATAAGGCTCAGAATGTAATGATACTGAAAAGGGCTCAGGCCCAAACTGTTACTGCATGCATGATTTACTATTGACTGTTAGGTGATTACACACTGAGTTTTCGTAAACTCACCCTCTCTTTCCTACTGTGCAGGTAATCCCCAGCCTTAGACGATTTAGCGCTACGAAGGACTCGGAGGTGGCCACATGATTGCTGAAATTTTACTTTTGAATTTATCTATTTAAATTTCATATTAGGTTTTTGGTTATGTAATAAGGCCATTTGTGGTTTTAACTTTTATTTGGGTTTTGTTTTCTTACCTTAAACTGCTAGACTATGAAAAGATGAGTTTTCAAAATAATAACTGTTTCCAAGTAAAAAAATAGTAATAATAAAAACAAAATAGGCATTGTAAACTTCAAGGTTTTATAAAAAAAACTTTTGCGATTTTAATCAGTTTACAGAATCAACAGAGATAAATATGGCCACTGTTTTGACAAATCGATTTCAATTGGTAACAACTTAATTTGCCAAATTTCCTCAAGCAATAAAAATGAAAAGGGTTTTTAACTTAAGTTAGGACTCTTATGTGGCAGCCGATTCGGCCGTAATGTCCACGCCGGGTTTGGGGTGTTACATTTAGTGGTATCAGAGTCGAGTTGTAAAACTCGACTGTAGGATAGGTTTTTTGAAATTTGACTTGTAAATGTTGTAATTGGAAATATGGCACACCGAATCTCCGGCACCAAATCTGTAAGTTTTCTAACACTGTTTATTGTTATAGACCGAAATGCGTTACTGACGGACTATTATAGGTAGTAGGACTACACTGAAACTTTTTAGTTAGAATAAACCAAGACTATAGAAGACTGAAAATTGTACTAAGATTTTGTTCTGCGAATACAAACCCTAAATACTGTCGCTCATAACACTTTGTTAATAATTACTGAAATTATAAACTGATACATAAGACTTTTAATTAGATAATTCACTATCGAAATGAGCACAAGAGGTACTCGCGGAAGGGGTACACGAGGCCACGATAAAGGCCGAGGAAGTACTAGAGCTAGGTCTTCAGCATCGGGTCACATGCCTACCAAGGAGGCACCAGCCTCACCAGTAACTAAGACAAGGTCTCATGACTGAGCAGCTGGGGATGATGCTCTATCCCAAGCAATGTTACATGTTTTTGAAAGGGTTTCTGGAGCAAGTACTGGATCAGTAGGCCGAGGGTCAATTTATGAGCAACTCCGGTCTAATGAAGCGAAAATCTTCAGGGGTGTTTCTGGTGTAGCTTTAAATGTGGTAGAGAATTGGTTGGAGGCTACCGAACGGATAATGGATGACCTTGACTGTACTGTGGAGCAAAAATTAAAAGGAGCAGTGCCTTTACTACGAGATAAGGCTTATCAATGGTGGCTTACCATGAGAGAGGGTACACAGGCCGATCATTTGACATGGGATTTCTTCAAAGCAGCCTTTTTAAGGAAGTTTGTGGGAGCGAGTTATGTGGACGCCTGAAGGAAAGAATTTTTGAACTTGATCCAAGGGAATAAAACTGTGGCAGAGTACGAGGCAGAGTTTCTACGGCTGAGTCGGTATGCTCGTGGGACAGTCGTAACTGAGTATAAATGCTGTGTGCGACTCGAGGATGGCCTCCGGGATGAGTTAAGTGTACCGATAGCTCCGCAGAGGGAGCGAGACTTTGCTGCCGTTGTTGAGAAAGCAAAAATTACTGAGGATGTGAAGCGTTCCGAGCTCCAGAATCGCAAGAAAGATAAGGGCAGAATTAAGAGGGATTTTGAACCCTTAGGTTCTTCTAGAAGGCCTGTAAAGAGGGCCATATTTGATAGGCCAGTCCGAGTGGTTCCTGTTATTGCTACAAGACGGTAGCCTTACGCGGATTATGGAAGAACTCACCAGGGTGAGTGTTGGAAACGAACTAGGGCGTGCTTCCAGTGTGGGTCCATGGATCATCAGGTTAAAAATAGTACTCAGAGGCCTTTTCAGATGCAAGTTGCAGGTCAGGGTCATGTTCAGCCAGGGAGAGGTGGTCAGTAGCCACCGAAAGGCCGTGGTCAGGCCAAAGGTAGAAATGGTTTGGGACGAGGTTGTGGAGCACCGGGTAAAGATGCTGGTAACACACTGAGGCGAGACAGCTAGCCTTGTTCTATGCTGTTTGTCACCGAGAGGATGGTGAGGTCCCTAACCTCATAACTGGTACGTTTTTTATTTTTAATCTACCATACACTGCTTTAATTGATATTGGGTCTACACACTCGTATGTTGCATGCACTGTGTCTAGGACGCTGGGTATTTAGTTTGAAAATACTAATAATGAGATGACTGTGTTGAGTCCACTGGGACAGTCCGTTAGGATGAGTAAGTTGTTCAAAGATGTGCCCCTAAAGGTTCAAGGGGTTATCTTTCCAGCAGATTTGATGGAACTGCCGTTTAGAGAATTTGATATTATATTGGGCATGGATTGGCTAGTAAAACATCGTGCGAAACTAGATTGCGCTGCTAAGCATATGGTGTTGAAGTCTATTGAGGATGAGGAGGTGACTGTGATAGGGGAGCGAAGAGATTTTCTGTCTAACATGATTTCAGCATTAAGGGCCGAGAAACTGGTCCACAAGGGTTGCGAGACGTTTTTAACTTATGTTAGCATTTCTGATTCTAAAGGTTCTTGTGTTGGAGATGTCAGAACTGTTAAAGAGTATCTGAAAGTATTTCCTAAAAAGCTTCCTGGGTTGCCTCCAGACCGTGAGGTCGAATCCGGTATTGAGCTCCTACCTGGAATAGCTCTAGTGTCTATTGCCCCTTATAGGATGGCACCGAAGGAGTTGGTGGAGTTAAAGGCTCAAATTCAGGAGCTACTGGACCGAGGATTCATTCAACCGAGTGTGTCCCCATGGTGAGCACCAATGTTATTCATGAAGAAGAAGGATGGATCCATGGGCATGTGCATCGATTATCGTCAAATGAACAAACTGACTATTAAGAACAAGTACCCTTTACCGAGGATAGATGATCTGTTTGATCAGCTGCGAGGAGCTTCAATTTTCTCCAAGATAGATATTCGATCAGGGTACCATCAACTAAAGGTTAAGGAAGTTGATGTGTATAAGACTGCGTTTAGGACTCGTTATGATCACTACGAGTTTTTAGTGATGCCGTTTGGGTTGACGAATGCACCAGCTGCTTTCATGGATATGATGAACCGAGTATTCCAGCCCTATCTAGATCGGTTTGTAGTTGTGTTTATAGACGATATCCTGGTGTATTCAAGAACTGAGGTGGATCATGATGCACATCTTCGTATTGTTTTGCAAATTCTGAGGCCGTGAAAAGTGACATTTCTGGGTCACGCGATGTTTCCCGAGGGGATTAGGGTGGATCTTCAAAAAATTGAAGTCGTATTGGATTGGAAACCACCAAAGACGGTCTTTGAGAATCAAAGCTTTCTGGGTCTGGCTGGGTATTATAGACGTTTTGTTGAGGGGTTTTCACTGATTGCTGCACCTCTGACTAAGTTACTCCGTAAAGGGGTACCGTTTAATTGGACTGTTAAGCAGCAGGAGAGTTTTGAGAAACTAAAGAAAGTTTTGACTAAGGCCATTGTTTTGATACAGCCAGATTCTAGGAAGGAATTTACTGTCTACAGTGATGCATCGCATATTGGATTGGGTTGTGTGTTGGTACAAGAGGGTAAGGTGGTTGCTTACTTTTCTCGTTAGCTTAAGCCTCACGAGGCGAATTACACCACTCACGACATGGAGTTAGCGGCAGTGGTTTTTGCACTGAAGATTTGGAGGCATTACTTATACGGTGAAAAGACTATTATTTACATAGATCATAAAAACCTCAAGAATCTCCTTACTTAGAAAGAGCTGAATCTTAGGCAACGAAGATGGATAGAGTTGCTTAAGGATTATGATTGTGCAATTGAGTACCACCCTGGTAAAGCTAATGTGGTAGCTAACGCACTGAGTCATAGGGTTGTATCTGATTTGAGAGCAATGTTTGCTCGTCTCAGCCTGTTCAATGATGGTATCCTGTTAGCTAAATTGCAAGTGAAACCAACTTGGACCGATCAAATTAAGGAGAAACAATTGTTGGATGAGTCACTAGTTCCTCGTTTTTGACAAGTCGAGAATGGTGAGACTACAAATTTTAGGCTGAATAGTAAAGGAGTATTAAGTTTCCATGTGAGAGTTTGTATACTGAGGGTTTCGGATCTGAGGTTATCTATACTGCAAGAGGTGCATAGTAGCCCATATGCTATGCATCTTGGAGGAAACAAGTTATACCGACATCTTTGTGAGCTGTACTAGTGGCCAGGGTTGAAACGCGAAGTTACTGATTATGTGAGAAAGTGCCTGACATGCTAGCAAGTTAAGGCTGAGCATCAACTACCTTCTGGGTTACTGCAGCTAGTTAAAACCATGGATTTTGTGAGTGGGCTACCCTTGACGCCTACTAAAAAGGATTCAATATAGGTGATTGTAGACCGATTGACTAAATCTACCCATTTTATACCGGTCTGCACTGATTATTCATTGCAGAAGTTGGCTAAGTTGTATGTGGCTGAGATTGTAAGACTGCATGGTGTACCGATTTCTATCATATCTAAAAGAGATCCTAGATTCACGTCTCGATTTTGAAAGAAGCTACACTAGGCTTTGGGTACCAGACTGCATTTCAACACTACGTTCCACCCTCAGACAGATGGGCTGTCAGAGAGGGTGATTCAGATACTGGAAAACATGTTAAGAAGTTGTGTAATTGATTTCAGAGGCAAGTAATAATAATTATTATTTTGAGTTAACTGTTAAAAGGGGTTGTTTAACCCCATTTATTAAAGGAATGACGGAGTGTCTTGATTGAATATAGGTTTGGTGCTTGTGGGCCTTTGCACATCTTCGCAAACAAGGTGCATAAACACAATCCTAATCTTAGAAATTGGCAAAAGCCGAAAAACGTGAGCCATGACGCTATACGGGCGTGCACTCGCTTGTGTGGTAGTCTATGTGACTAAACATGGGCGTATGATCGTCGAGGCCAACCATGAGCGATTTCATGGGCCGATGTCATTGTGGGCCATTTCGGGCCTAACTGGGCCGTGTGGGTCCTACGGGCATATGGGCCCCACTCGGGTAAACCACACAGTCGTGTGGAGGATAATGGGCTAGGCTGTGTAACCCATACGGCCAAGGCCATTTCTGGACTATATTGGCCACACGGGCGTGTGGGCCCACATAGGCCTGCACTATAGGCCTTGGGCCCATTTTCACTGCTTGATTGTTAAGGTTACACGGGTCGCCCGAGACGACTGTGGACCTACTATTGAGTCGGTAAGTGTACCTGGACCCCTAATCGATCAAATGGCTAATATGCCGTTGTGTGATAAAATGACCTGTATGATTATATTTTAGCTTGTAACTTTAAACATATTGATCACATGTATGATATTATGACACGACATGACATGATGCATGATATGTTGCAGGGGGATGGGTTTTATTGTGATTGTAGGAAGTGTATCTTTCGCGACTTTGTCAGAAAATACGATTAGTGCCGTGATCGTACTACTTGGACTATAGGGATGGGTGGGTTGATTATATCCCCACATAGAGTGCAGGGTTGGATGGAGATGGAGTGTAGAGGCTGGTTGGGTAGGATCTCTTGATTGCATATTTGTACTATATCACATCACCGAGATGGGCTCACCCAAACCGACATCGAGCATCAGAGTAGTGGGCTAAGGCTCTAACTGATATTGAACTGTCACTGGATTGGGCTTAGGCCCAGACTGTATACACATTGTTTTTCTTTTTGATTTGGGATTACACTGAGTTTTTCATAACTCACCTGTCTGTTTACATGTATAGGTAATTCCCATTCTTAGACGGATCGGTGTTGCGAGGGACTCAAAGGTGGCCACACAACCGCACGTATTTCTGTATTTAATTTTTAAACTATAAGTAATTTTATTTTTGGTATTTTTATTGTAATAAGGCCTCTTTGGATTTTATTTTTCATTTGGGATTTTAATTTGCTTTGGTTATAACTGTTAGTATTAGGAACTCGAGTTTTAAAAAGAAACAACGTTTTTCTCAAAGTAAAAGCAAGAACGCAATTGATTTAGAAAGCTTCCACTTTAAAACGATATCTTGACATTCAAAAATTATTTTTTAATATAAATTCCTTTTGATTGGGACGCAAGTTTTAAATGAACGACACATTTTAAAATCACCATTAAGATCACACAACGAAGATAAATATGGAAAGGGGTTTCTTTTTCAACAATATCACACTTTGCGAAAAACACTTCAATGTGACATCGCCAAATTCAGCTATAATGTCCAGGCCGGGTTTGGGGTGTTACACATTATGTGCCATCTAAAAAAAATCCAAGCATCTATATACTCAAATTAATACCATTTGTGCCATCAAACACATACCAAACCAATATGACTTGTAAGCCAATATATATGCATATAATCTATTCAGTAATTCAAACAATTTGCATATCTTCGTCTCATCAACTACTTACCAGAACATGCCATATTTAATACACATATACATAACCAATATTTAACCAAGTTAAGCCAAATCACATGGCTTAAACACATCAATGCATATAAGCTTCAATAGCTAAAATAACTCATACATCTAATATTATCAAATAGCCTATACATGCCATATTACCAATTTCAAAGAGTTCAAAAATACTAAATCAACTCCTGGATAGTGTGATGACATCTTCGATGACTTCCAACCCAAACGAGCTTTCAAATTACTGTAAAATACGAAAAACAAATAGAGTAAGCTAATAAGCTTAGTAAGCTCGTATGACTAGTGTGTTCTATATACAATTTAACAATTAATTTAGAATTAGAGAATCATGAGGACATATAAATCAGCTCGATCAAAATCAACACGTAATACAATAACAACCTGTTAATTCCTGTATGTATTCATTGGTTTTCACTTACATATCATATGAAATTATTAAATACCACATACTTGTTGAGCGTGTCACGTATACTTGAACTGATTCATATCATCATTTCAATTCTCGTACCATTATCTTCTCCGTTGAACCATGGAATTAACATCGAATATTCTATATCTTGCACACTAATGGGCATATATGTGGTTAAAACACCTATATCTCGATTCACATATATAACATTTGTTCGTACGTCATTATAACCTATATTACCATTTCAATACAATCCAATCAAATTTGCCAAATGCATAAGCATATAAAATCATCAATACCATGTAATTCACATAACATTATGGCAATTCATTTCTATTCGTATAAACTGTAATTCATTCATATAACCAGATGGTTCGCTCAGATAAATAGTAGTTCATCAAGAAATAATAAATAATTCATCCATATAAACACATATCTTATTCATATGATCAGTAACAGTAATTATGCCCGCTGAACCTATTAGAATATCGAAGAATACTCAGGTGATGCACTCTAAGTGTATTAATTGATAATCCGTCAATTCATTATCATTTATGCTCTTTCGAGCCATGATCGGTAAGCTCCTCTTGAGGTGATGATCAATAAGCTCTATTGAGCTGAAACGGTAAGCTCTATCGAGCTGAACAGTAAGCTCATACGAGTTGAAATGGTAAGCTCTAATGAGCTGAAAATAGTAAGCTTTTATGAGATGATATATCGGTAAGCTCAAACGAGCTGTGGTGAGTCTGCAACAAATGCAAGAGCTCGACCAAAATGATAACCCTAGTGACATGTCACTCATATTCTACGATTTTCTAAAGTTCGAACGGGGCTCGGTACTTTCCAACTTCGTCATTTCAGCATTTAATGATCAATAAATCAATTTATCAAATCATATACATTCAATTCAATTAAATATATACATTTAAATACTCAATGCATATAATCATACCGAATCCATGTAACCTATATAACATTTGTGACATCTCACTTCCATTCATGTAAACAGTAATACAATCATATAACCGGTAATTCGAATTTCAAGTGGATTATTCATTCAACTTATACATATACATTTTAAACAATTACATGTATTTAATAATTCGATTCTAACTATACGAACTTACCACGAGTTGCCCGAATAAAACTATTGGCTATTCATCCATTTTTCGTTTCCCCCGATCTAGTTCCAGTAATTGCTTATCTTGATCTAGATAGAGTATCAAATTCAGTCTATTAACTTCCAAATTACTCAATTTAACATCTAATACACATTTTGGCAAAATTACGCTTTTGCCCCTAATGTTTTACATGTTTACAATTTAGTCCTTATCACGTAAAATTGCGAATTCATGCAATTTAAGGATAACCCTTGCTACTCAAATTTTACCCATACTACTAGCATCCCATATTTTCAATTTAATCACACATCTAACAATAAATTTTATACTTTTCTCAATTTAGTCCTTAATTGACATTTTTGTCAAAAATCACTTTATAAAACTTGTTAATCTAGCTTCAAACATTAATAATCTATCATAAAGAATCTAAAAAACCAAGCATTCAACAATGGCATCATTCAAAATCTATAGCAATTTTGAAAACAAAGGTACGGGCTAGCTAGATTAAGCTGCAACGAGCTGAAAAACGTAAAAATCAATAAAAACCGAGTAAAAATCGTACCTAAATGAGCTTGAGAAGCTTGGCCAAACCTAAAGCACTCCCATGGCTGGTTTCTTTGTCATTTTTCAGTGGAAAAATAATAGGTAGAAGATGACACCTTTATTTAATTTATTTTTACTTTACTTAATTACCAATTTACAAATTTAACATTAAAAACTCATTCAATTTACAACATTAGCAAACCATTTTCATCCACTAACTCATAATTGGATTAACTAACACATAAGGACTTCCTCTTTTAAATTCTATAGCATTTAAACACTTTTAGCTAATAAAACACTACTTTTTTACTTTACGCGATTTAGTCCTTTTTATCAAATTAAGCATTTAAACGGTAAAATTTCTTTACAAAATTTTTACACAAACATTATATCATATTGTAAAATTTAATAAAATAATAAAATAAATATTTAGACTTTAGAGTGTGGTCCCGAAACTATTGTTTCGATTAACCCTAAAAATGGACTGTTGCACTATTAGTTAAAGGTATAATTAGCTATGAAATTTAAATGTGAGTGGGATTAGATGGTAATTAGACCATTTATAGTGTTAGTGTACAAAGATGGACACAAAATTTAGGGATTTTAATTCTAATAAGCAAGGTTAATTTAGTAAATTATTAATTAAGTTAAGTAAAACAACATAAACAAAAGGTATCATCTTTTGTTATCATCTCTCCAGCAAATATAGGCTATGAAACACCATTTAAGAATGCTTGAAGGTTTGAATATGTCCAATAGTTGCATGTAAGTGATTTTTTATTCCATTTTTAATGATTTCTATGTTTTTTAAGTCATTGTAGCTTAATCTAGCTAGCTTGGGGGTCAATTTCCAAAACTGTTAAAGGTTTAGGGTTTTTCTATGAATGTTCTTGCATGATTCTTGATGTTTTATGAAATATTATGAGCCATTGTTCATAAATAACAAAGTTTTGTAAAGTGATTTTTGATGAAATTGTCATTTAGGGACTTATTTATAAAAGTAGAAAAATTCCACGGTAAACTTGTGAAATGCTGATTTGCATGGGTTGATATAGGTCCCTAGTGAATTTTTCTAGCATGAAATGAGGATGAAAATGCTTAAATTTCAATTTACGAGCTTAAGGACTAAATTGTAGAAAGTTAAAATGTTAGAGGCAAAATGGTAATTTTGAAAAAAATTAAATTTGGATTGAATTGAATAATATAAGTATTAAATGGATTGAATTTATCTATTTAGATCAAGATAGACCTCGTACGAATTTAGATAGGGGAAAAGCAAAAGCCTCGAATTGGTGGACTACGTTTTTATGTTTTGTTTGTCGTCGTAAGTTCGTTTGATTAAATGTCACTTTAATGTTATAATGATTTATATGTTAATGTATTATTTTTCATGTAACAATATGATGTATATCCAATGATGTCACGATGATTATCGAGCCCTGTTTGAACCTTAGGAATTTGTAGGATACAAATGACATGTCATTAGGGTTTCCATGTTTCGGGTGTTGGTCTTGTATGTCCTACCGATGGTTGAGGTCCTGCATTTGTTGCAGATACTCCACAACTTGTGTGAGCAGTATCGTGTAGCTTACATTCCAACCCACAGCTCGTGTGAGTAGACCAATTGCACAACTCATGTGAGTAACAATGTAAAGGAAAAGGAAAGATTACGATTATATGTTTAGCACAGTTCGTGTAAGCTTCCCGTGTATCCAATCTTATTCAAAATGCTTCAACAGGCATGAAAGGGAAAGGAACGGTAAGTGTTTAAATGAACTATGTCATGAATCTATGAAAAGGTTTGAAATGAAAATGTCCAATGAAAGTATATCTATGTTCATGAAGCAGATGAATTCAAAAATGGTTTCTTCATGTACACCTAGCTTACCTTATGATATTTCAATTGAATTATCTGTTAATGCACTAACATGTGTTTTTGATGGTGCTTAGGCTTGTGCCAAGCTTATGGTTTGATTATATTATACTTAATCTTAATGGTATGCAATCAAAAGGTAAGTTATGTTCATGTTTTACTAACTTACTAAGCATTATGTGCTTACGTAATTTTCTTTCCTATATTTTATAGATAATCGGAAAATCGATTAGTTCGGAAGCTCATTGAAGATCTACCACACTATCCAGCGATTATATCGGTAATTTTTGATGTCTTGGCCAAGGTTATAATGGCATGTGTAGATGGACTTGTGTTTGATGTTTAGTTGAATGCTTAAATGTTGAATTTGGTATGTATATGTTTATTTGGCATCATGTGTTGTTGAATGGTTTATGACATCTTGGTAATGATGATGCCTATTTAGTATACGTTAATGTAGCAATGGTTTGATGCTTGTTTCAATGACCCATGTGGTATGTGATGGATTAGTTCAATGTGGTCAAGATAAGGTATATTTTTGAAATGGTATTGGACATGATGTGTATGGTTGAAATTTAGTAATATTTATATGTTTAGGAAGGATTTGAATGAATGCATTTGAGGTGCCTTGTTTGGCATATTGGTTGGATGGATTTTGGTCTATTAAAATGGTCATTTAATGCATGTTATGGTAAGATTTTGAAGCTTTAAGGTTGTGCATGAAATGTTTTTAGGTACATGTTTGAGTTGGTGTTAGAAATGGCTTGATTTTGGCTAATTTCACATCGACATGGCCTGAGACATGGGCGTGTGACTGAGTCATCTATTACACATAGCTAGGCGACACGGTCCCAGTAGATTTTATTGTATAAAAGTCAGGCTATTACACAACCTAGCACACGGGCTGTAACGCCCCAAACCTGGCCCAGACGTCATGACTGGACCTGGCAATGTCATATTGAAGTGTTTTTCAAAATCTAAGACTCGTTGTTTAAAAACTCTTTCTTTGACTAGCCTCTTCGTATAGGTTGAAAAGCCGTTTTAAAGTCTTATTGCTCATTCATAATGTGGGTTGTACTTTTAAAGGTTGCTTTTAATAAAACGTTATTAATTTTGAAAATGGTTTGTTATTCGCTGAAGCTTTGAAAATGAGTTATGTATCTGTGGTGGTTTTGAAAACGTTTGACCTTGTAAAAAACTCATTTTTTTCTTACTACTAGCAGTTGAAAAGCACAAATAAATATGAGTAAAATACCAAAATCAAAAATAAACCATAGAGGTCTTATTACAAAATGTAAAACCCAAAATAAACCTTACGTATAATATTAAAAGTTAACTAAGTCGAGTAGCCACCACTGAGTCCTCCGTTGCATCAAACTGCCTAAGTCTGGGGATTTCCTGCACAGTTAACAAATGTGTGAGTTTACGAAAACTCAGTGTGTGAAATCCCATAATAGCAATCAATCAGAGTAGACACAATCTGGGCCTAAGCCCTTTTAGTTTCAGTTAGGGCCTTAGCCCTTATCGATGCTGATAGCGATGCGGGCACTGAGCCCATCTCAAGATGCTTGATATCAATGGGGCCTAAGCCCATTCTGATGATCGATCAATATGCAATCAGAAAATCCTACCCAATCCAGCCTCTTCACCATCTCCGTACCAACTATAACATCCCTAACCCGTATCCGTCGTCGAAGTAGGTTAAGAGGCATTACCGAACTCGTAACTTAGATCAAAACAACCAAATATCAAATACTATCTCAATTTAATAAAATATTATTCATTCATGTTCAACACGAATTTAAACCGAGCATACAAGGTCTAATCTATGCATCTAGGACTAAATCGATAACATGTGAACTTTTTAGAACTTATAAAAATTTTCAACTTTTAAAAGGTCACACGCCCGTGTAAATAAGTCGTGTGCTTCACATGGCATTAGACATGCCCGTGTGTCTAAATCGTGGTGAAACAGGGCATACATACTGACTTATCCACACGGCCACAAGACACGCCCGTGTGCCAGGCTGTGTGAAAATTAGGGAGGCTACTGACTTGGCCACACAGTCGACCACACGCCGTGTGCCAGCCCGTGTGCCACACACGACTAATAGACACGCCCGTGTGTCTAGGCCGTGTCAAAACTGGAGGGTATATTGCTTTAATTCATAGGGTACCCCAGGGGATACACGGCCATGTAACATGACCATTCGATCAGCTTTATCAACTTTGAATTCTAAATCAGACTCTACATCACACTGAGCTTGTTTAGCTAAAATCTCATTATCAATCTTTTGAGCTTCAATAATTTGATGTAAAAACAAAGGTCTTGATTTCAATTCAGCTAAAACTGAAGCATTATCAGACAGAACCAAATGAGCATTCATCGTATGCAAAGAGAACAACGATTTTTGACTCAAGTTATCAACAATCAAATGATAATCAATCACAAGTTTGTAAACTTTTAGCAGTTCTAACCATCTTCTCTGTCGTGGATTCAGATCTTTCTAAGTCATTAAATACTTCAAACTCTTATGATCAAAATACACATGACATTTCTCACTGAACAGGTAATGGTGCCATATCTTTAGAGCAAACACAATCGCAGCTAACTCAAGATCATGTGTCGGATAGTTCTTTTCATGCAGCTTCAACTATCTCGAAGCATAAGTAATGACTTTGCCTTCTCGCATTAAAACATATCCCAGACCAATAAATAATGCATCATTGTATATCACAAATTCTTTACCTGATTCGAGTTGTACCAATACCGGAGCTTCAGTCAATAAAGTTTTGAACTGATCAAAATTGTTCTGACACTTTTCAGACCATTCAAACTTCGCATCTTTTTGAAGTAGCTTTATCAACGGAGTCGCAATCATAGAAAAGCCTTTTACGAATCTTCTATAATAACCAGCAAGTCCTAGAAAACTGCAAACTTTAGAGACATTCCTCGGAGGTTTCCAATCCAAAATAGCTAAAATTTTGCTCGAATCAACTCGGATACCAGAGGCTGATACAATATGACCCAGAAAACCAACTTCTCGCTACCAGAATTCACATTTACTAAACTTCGCATACAACTATTTATCTCGCAGAATCCGTAGCACTAATCTCAAATGCCCGGCAAGTTCAGATTCATCATGTGAATAAATCAATATGTCATCAATAAATACAACAAAAAATTGATCTAGATACGGTCTGAAAATTCTATTCATCAAATCCATAAAAATAGCAGGTGCGTTAATCAATCTGAAATGCATAACTAAAAATTCATAGTGGTCGTACCTCATTCTGAAAGCAGTTTTCAGAATATCTGAGTCTTTCACTCGCAACTGATAATATCTTGATCTCAAATCTATTTTCAAAAACACAACAGCTCCTTTCCACTGATCAAACAAATCATCAATTCGGGGCAGGGGATACTTATGCTTGATAGTTACTTTGTTCAACTGACGATAATCTATACACATTCTCATCGTTCCGTCTTTCTTTTCACAAATAGAACCGGAGCACCCCAAGGTGAGAAACTCGGCCTAGCAAACCCTCTATCGGTCAACTCTTGCAACTGAGACTTTAATTCTTTCAGTTTGATCGGAGCCATTTTATACGGGGCTATCAAAATCGGAGTAGTACTAGGTACCAATTCAATACCAAATTTAACTCTCTAACTGGAGGTAATCCTGGAAGTTCTTTAGGAAACACATCAGGAAACTCACAAACAACAGGCACAGATTCAACTTTCTTTTCTGACACTCTCGAATCAGTCACATATGCAAAATAATCTTCACAATCCTTTCTCACAATACTTAAAGCTTTCATCGAAGATATCACAGCAGGCAATCCATTCAAATCACTAGATTCAATTCTGATTATTTCATGATTCTTGCATCTCAAATCAATAGTTTTTTGTTTGCAGTTCACAACATTATCATGCAAAGTTAACCAATCCATACCCAAAATTATATCAAACTCATCAAAAGGTAACAACATTAGATTAGCCAGAAAACAAGTGTCGAAACATTAATGGACAATTCTTGCAGACTTTATCAACCAAAACACATCTACCTAGGATACAAATTCAATAGACTCTACAAGTAAAGTCTTACTATTCACTAAGTTCATGCATATATACGAATGTGTCAATCCAGGATCTATCAAAGCAATCACAGAAGTATCATAAAGAGTAAATGTACCCGTAATCATGTCCGGAGATGAAGCTTCTTCGTGAGCTCAGATAGCATAGGCTTTGGCAGGTGCACGAGACTCAGACCTAACAGTTGTATCTTTTGTTCCTCTTTGACTACCGCTTACATTTCCCGTATTTCTGAGAGGTCTACCACGAGAAGCATAGCCAGTCGGCCTCGGATTCTAAACGTTATCTTTTTCAGCTAAATCTGGGCAATCTTTTATAAAATGATTTCGTGAACCACAACTATAACAAGCTCGGTTATTACTTTTTCCCCAGCATTCACCAAAATGTCGTCTTCCACATTGATCACACTTAGCTTTTCATTCTTCACATTATCCACACTGGCAACAGACGTAGCTGGAGCTTTAAAGCTCGATTGCGATCTAGCACGATCTTTGTTCGAATGTCCCACACTAGCCTTTGAACGGCTATTATCATCTCTGAATTTCTTTGATCCAAATTGAAATGACTTTCCCAATGATCTCTTTCGTACCTCTCTAGCTTCAAAATCAGCTTTTCTTTTCTTTTTCCCGAGATCTTCAGCTTTACTGCTCGTCAACAAGCACCACAAATTCTTTGATTTCCAGAATCCCGACTAACAGACGAATATCCTCGTTCAAACCATCTTCAAATCTTTTACACATTATTTCCTCAGAAGATACACATTCACGGGCATAGAGACTTAATCTTACAAATTCCCGCTCATATTCTGTGACAGAAATACGACCTTGTTTAAGTTTAAGAAACTCTTTAGGTTTCTGATCGATGAATCTCTGGCTAATGTATTTCTTCCAGAATTAAGCTTGGAAGAAATCCTAAGTAACTCATTCACTCGGAACCACAGATTTCAAAGTCTTCCACCAATGATACGTCGTATCTCTAAAAACGGAAACAACACATTTTATGCATGCTTCAAGATTTAATGATAATTCGTCAAACACTCTTATCGTGTTCTCTAACCAAAACTCAGCTTTTTCAGCATCATCACTCGCTGTAGCTCAGAACTCTTCATCCCTATATTTTTTAATCTTATCAACTAGTGGTCTACTTAATTGAACTGGATTCACTGGTGGCATAATAGGAGCTTGAGGAGAATTAACCGGGGGTGGAGGTTGTTGTACAGCCTGATTGGTTCTAATATATTAGGTGAACCAATCATTCATCATCCGATAGAAGGCTTGTCTAGCCTCACCATCACGACTACCCGTAGCCGGCAGAGAATCAAATGGTGCCGTCCCTTGCATGGGAGCAGGCGCATTGCTTTTGACATCATCTGCTACACCTCTTTTGGGATCCATTTGCTATATAAAAGCACATTTCAATGTCAGGATTCATCACACTATCGCAGTTCATAAATATGGCATGTATAGCTAGACTCGCAACTTAGATCAAAACAACCAAATATCAAATACCATCTCAGTTCAAAAAAATATCATTCATTCATGTTCAATACGAACTTAAATCGAGCATACAATGTCTAATCCATGCATCCAGGACTAAATCGATAACATGTGAACTTCTCAGAACTTATAAAATTTTTTAACTTTTAAAAGGTCACACGCCCGTGTGAATAGACCATGTGCTTCACGCGGCATTAAACACGCCCGTGTGTCTAAGCCATGGCAAAATATGGCATACATACTGCCTTATCCACACGGCCATAAGACACGCCCGTGTGTCAAGCCGTGTGAAAATTAGGGAGGCTATTGACTTGGCCACACAGTTGACCACACACCTTTGTGTCAGCCCGTCTGCCATACACGACCAATAGGCACGCCCGTGTGTCTAGGCTGTGCCAAAACTGGAGGGTATACTGCCTTAATTCGTAGGGTACCTCAGGGGACACATGGTAGTGTAACGTGACAGTGTGTCGCACACAGCTGAGACGCATGCCTGTGTCTTTGCCCGTTTGGACAAAAATAGGCCATTTGAATAGCCAATTTTCCACCCCAATTTTGTTTAACCTACAAGCACCAAAAGAAGCATATATGTACAACTAATTCAGCCAAATTCCAAACCAAAACATAAGCTATTCATATCATATAATAGTCACCCAAATCTATACTCATAAGCCTTACTAATCTATGTCAAAACATATGTCAAAAGCATATTAAAGCATTATTCAATCTCATACCATGAACTTACCAAACTTACCATCTCTTTTAACCAACCAAAATATACCAAAATTAAACACTGACATCACATATTATATACCATTATCAACTATAAGTTCAAACATAAACTAGCCAAATCACAGGGCTAAATATATATACATCACAAAACATAATCCCACAACTACTAGCCTATACATGCCATACTTTAATATATACATTTTCAAAGTACCAAAATGAGGTTTGATAGTGTGGTGACGATCCTTGACGATCCCCAAGCTCACAGTAGCTTTGGTATCTATAAAACAATGCAAACACACACAAAGTAAGCTTTCAAAAGCTTAGTAAGCTCGTACCAAAATCATTAACATTATATAAAATATGAAACATCAACACATAAGTACTTATAAATTCTCAACTCATCTATCAATTCCATGCCAACATTATCCATAGGTTTACACAATTCAATAAACTTTATATGCATAATACCATTTACCACATAGGTATTATACTTACTTGAACATTCCCATATTCATTCATTTTCATTCTCACCTCTCGTTTGGATATTTTAAGACTTTTCAAATATTTCCAATACATTAAACATCCGCAAACTTAGTGCTTTAAAGATTAGCTGAAGCTATAATAATTCCGCACACTTAGTGCCATCTCAATTAACTGAAGTTATCTCGGTATCGCACACTTAGTGCCAAATACCATTGATTTATCATCGTATTCATCCAAACCAAATGTATATACAATCTATGTATAAACAAAGCATCAAAACAAACTTATAACATCATGTTTTACGTACGAACTTACCTCGTACTCGAAAATTGTCGACTCAGACTGTTTACTCTATAATCTTCGATTTCCCTCTGTCTAAGTCTGAATTCCTCTTTTCTTGATCTATTTGTATTCAAAATTGACCCTTTTTATTCACCAAATCATTCAAAATGATCCATGGACACATATTTAGGGCATTTTGCAAACTAGTCCTCACATTTTCACATTTCAACATTTTAGTCCCTAATTCACAAAATCACAAAATACACAAAATTTGCTTGTACACAAGCTTAGCCAAATTTTCATAGCTCTCATACGATTCCATACATTTCATTTATTTCACATTTTAGTCCCTCAAAATAATATTTTTACAATTTAGCCCAAATTACTCAATTTCATCAAAAATCTAAAGACAAAACATGTAAACCCAACATCAAGCTTTCATATTTCAACATATAACATCACAAAGCTCATGAATTCATCCATGGGACATTTGAAAATCATCAACAAAATCAGAAATTGAGGCATGGGTTCAATAATATATGAAGCAACGATTACAAAAACGTAGAAATTATAAAAAATCGAACAAAATCCATACCTTAATCACCAATCAAAGTGCCAAAACACTGGAACCAAATTGTCTTCTTCTTTTTCTAATATTCGGTTGATGAACAAAGAAATAAAATGAATTTGATAGCTTTTCTTTTAATTATTATGACTTTAATAACCAATTTCCTATTTTGCCTTTTTATAAACAATTATAAACCATTTAATGGATGGTTGTTTTAGTCCATTAACATTTTCAATGGAAAAATAACAACATAAGGACCCTTGCTTTAGAAAGCCAAATCAAATAGACACTTTTAACATCTAGCACACAACTTTTATATTTTACATGATTAGGTCCTTTTATCAAATTAAGCACACATACGATTAAATTTTAATACGAAACTTTCACACATACTAATTCACATATCACAAGCACAAAAAATAATATTTAAATATTTTTCTGACTTGGATATGTGTTCTTGAAACCACTATTTCGACTACGGTCTAAACCGGACCGTTACATTTGTAGTTTAATTATATTAGGTTTCTTGTTTTTTAACTTCTTGCTTAGTAGAAATAAATTATAACTCTTAAATATTTTATTCTTTTTTTATAATGCATAAATAGGTCATATTCATCCTCTTACTTACCACTACCAAGAAAGAAATATTAATTTGCATACGTAGAAGATCGTACAAGGGACTTCAGCAAAAATAGATTACTAAATGGCGAGTTTAGTGTAAGTGCTTCAAGTCCATCAATTGAATTCTAGGAAAGCAACATGGATAAATACTTGCAACAACTACAGCTGTATAATTTCATCTAAGAGTAGGGATTTGATCATTTAGTGAGGAATTGTAGAGGAATTTGGGAGAACAAAAACAGAAAGAGAATGGACCAATTTTTTTGTCGTTTGAAGAGCCTACAGTAATTCATATAGTGTAGGAATTTTATTTAGCATTAAAACAAAGGGAAGCAAAAAGAACATTCTACGGGATACGCCTTTTGTAAAGGTCAGAGGAATCAATGTTTCGCTAATTGACATGAGTGTTTGCAAATTTTATGATGCACCATATTATTATCGCGACTAGCTTTATAAAATAGATCTGAAGGAATTCAAAAATATAGTGTAACACCCCAAACCCGGCCTAGACATTATGGCCGAATCTGCGATGTCACATTGAAGTGTGTTTTAAAAAATGTAGTCTTGTTGAGAAAGTCCGTTTTGTGTTAAAACCTCGTTGTGATCTTTATGAGTAGAGAGCATATTTTGTTTATTGTTAAAACATAGGTTGGATTAGCAAAATATGTGTCATATTAAATTGTGGTTATACTTTAAAAAAATGCTCGATGCGGAAGCTTTGAAAACAAGTTTTGAAATCATGGTGTTTGAAAAACCATTTACTTAGTTTGAAAACTCCAGTCCTATTACTAGCAAGTATTAATCAATTAGTTAAATTCCTAAATTAAAAATAAACTTAAAGCGGCCTTATTATATTAAGTTAACCCAAAATAAACTTTAGTTATAAGATTAAAAGGAACTTCGTCGAGTGGCCACCTCTGAGTCCTCCGTCGCCTCGATCCGTCTAAGTCTGGGGATTTCCTACACAGTTAACAGATGGGGAGTTTACGAAAACTCAGTGTGTGAAATCCCATATAAGCAAACAATCAAAGTAAACATAATTTGGGCCTAAGCCCTTTCAGTCTTTGTTAGGGCCTTAGCCCATTTCAAAATCAGAACAGTGTGGGCCTGAGCTCAGTCCAGTAACAGTAACAGTGGGGCCTAAGCCCATTATAGAATCAGTATAGTATTCAATCAGAAAATCCTACCTAATCCAACCTCTACACACCATTTCTGTACCAACCCTACACACTATGTGGGGATAAAATCGACCCACCCAACCCTACACACCAAGTAATAGGTCCATAGTCATCTTGTGTGACCCGTGGAACCTTAGATCCACAGTCGTCTTGTGCGACCCGTGTGACCATATCAGTACATTACACTTCCTCTAAAAATGTCAAACCCAGCCCCATGCAACATGTCATGCATTGTATCATAATGTCTTATATGGATGCAACATACATATAACGTGGCATTCTCAAATATAGTCATTCATACCATAGGACAAATTAGTCATTTCACCTTACGGGGTATTACAGTCATTTTACCCTTTAGGGGTATTTCGGTCATTTTACCCTATAAGGGTAAAATAGTCATTTTTATCAATTACCGTCCCAACAGAAGGTCACAGTCATCTCGGGCAACCCATATTGAGGGCCCAAGTGGGCCCACACGATCGTATGGCACACATATCCTAAAATGGCCTTAACTGTATGGTTCACACAGCCTAGCTCAATAGTAACCACACTTTTGTGTGATTGCTTCTGTGTGGGGCCCATAGGCCCATTGGCCCTACATGACCCAGTTCGGCCCAAAATGGCCCAATACTAATTCGGCCCATGAAAACGTTCATGGCCATCTCTTCGACCACACGGCCTGCCACAGGGGCGTCCATACGCCCGTGTGGTGTCGACAACCTACTTTTTGGCTTTTTGAATTTTAAGCCTTTTCAGCCTTTGTTGTTTCACATCTAAAACAATGTTACACACACACACATCTGATTATACGAAAAGGTGATACCTGCGATGAGATTTCCAACCTATCACAGTCAGAAGTTCGATTAGTCACTTATCATCATTAGGTTAAACGCCTTCCTATAAATCCTAATCCATCTTACAATGATACTAGCCTTGGTTGGCCAACTGTGGCTTAGTCCTCTTAGGTTGCTGACTTTACTTGATTCCTTGCTCTTTATCAAAAATCTGCGTTATCATTGAAAACCATTAACACGATTGCTTAACACATGGATTGAACCATTAAGTACTACTATGTATATAAAACCACAAACTCCTAAGTAAGAAAAAAGTGAATTCGGCCAACACTAAAGAATGCAAGCCCACATGCCCCTATTGAACACTAATTCTATAATAAAGTTACCTTTGGTTGGATGATAAAAGTAGGTCTCGAACACTTCAGTTACCACTTGCCCTCCTTCACTTCACAAGGAAGTCTATAAATAAAAAGAAACGTCACAAAAAGAGGGAGAAAGTGAGAATCAGTAGTAAGAAAGAAAGAGCTATTTGATTCCAACAGTATGATAGAGGGGAGGCTTGATGATAGTTGAAAAAGTAATCGACTTGTCAAAGAACAGTTTAAATCAGAGCAGAAAAAAGTGAGTGTGAGATGAAGTAATCGACTTTGGTTCTAAATAGAAAGATGGTGTAAGAGAAACGATTGAGAGAACGAAAGAGAAGAGGAGAAACTTAGAAGATGTTCTGTAACATCCCGAAATAGGGCCTAAACGGAATAGTGGTTGCGAAACCATAAATCCGAGGTAGAAAAATTTATTTTATTATTATTTTGAGGTCTACGACATGTTTGCATGATTGTGTGAAAAGTTTGTGAAGAAATTCTATGCATAAAGTACTTAATTTGAAATTAGGGACTAAATTGAATAAATTGCAAAACTTGTGTTCTAGAAGTATTTTGCATAAAATTGAATTAGAATATTAATTAGGAGGTCTTAAATAGAAATTTTACCAATTTCTAAGTCTATGGACAAAAATTGGACATGGATGGAATTTTTAAAAAGTTTAGTAGTAAGGGCATTTTGGTCATTTAGGGGTAAAATGAATTAAAATACAAAATTAAAAGCCAATTTTGCTCATCTTCAACCCCATGGCCGAATATAGCAAGGAGACACCATGGCTAGGGTTTTTCAAGCTTCCAAGCTCGATTGTAAGTCCGTTCTAGCCTCGTTTTTAATGATTTTTACGTTTTTGGAGTCCCGGTGAGCTCGATTAAGCTTATGCTAGCAATAATTCAACCTAGGGTTCATATTTGGAAAAATACCCATAGGTGAAATTTGTGTATTTTGGTGTTTTATGATAGAATATGAGGTTTTAAATTATGTTAGACAACTTGTACTACTCGGTTTTAAGCAAAACGAGTAAAAGGACTTAATTGGTAAAAATACCTAATAGCCATAAGTGCAAGTTAGAGTATGAATTTGATGCTGCCATAGAAGAGAAAATGACCAGCATGTCATGAAACATAAGAAAATAGGCTGAAGTTTAATTTACTGAGCTTTGGGGCAAAAGTGTAAATATGTGAAAGTTTAAGGGCAAATCAGAATTTTGCCAAAATATGATTTTGGGTCAATTTGAATAATGTGAGTCCTAATTAGACTATATTTTAAATGATAGAGCAAGGAAAACTGAAATTCGGGCTAAAATGGAGAAAATACCAAGTTGTGGACGAAATGGTAAAAGTAGCTATTTTTGCATACGAGGTAAGTTTACATAAATAAATCAATATTCTTTTATTTTACATTATTGTCATCAATTTCCAGCATTTATATACTTATTTTATGAGAATATTTAAAGTCGAATTAAAGTAAGTGACAGAGAAAAAGCATTAGGAAGCCCCGTTTGAACCTTAGGAATGTTAGGATATTGGGGTTGACAGGGACGGACAGAGACAGAAATGAGCCATGTAAGTCCATATCGGATATATGGCTTTGGAGACAGGAATGAGCCATGTAAGCCCATATTAGATATATATATATATATATATATATATATATGGCATTGAGACAGAGAATAATTCATGTAAGTCCATGTCGAAGACATGGCATTGGCGAGATATTGATAGACGAGAACGACCCCAAAGATCCTTAGTATTCCGAGTGGTTCAATGGGTCATTGTACACATTAAATTACAGTGAATTATCAGCAAAAGGGAAGGTAGATTATATTTATGAATAGTGAAAGGTCGTAAGTAAGAAAGAAGGTAAGTAAGTAAAGAAGAAGGTAGAAAATGAGAAGTAAAGAAAGTTTATGAGGCTAGGTGACATTATGTATAATCATTCATTATGCTTTGAATGTTGTAATTTATTTGCTTGTAAGCTTACTAAGCCTAGTGCTTACTCTCTTTATTTTCTTTTTCTTATAGTTTTTATCAAGCCACTCGGGGATCGAAGGAAACGTCAGAGACCCGATCACACTATCGAAGGAATCACATTGGTATAGTTAGACGTTTCGTTTTGTGTATGGCATGTATAGGAACTTGGTTTCTTTTGATATGATATGATCAATGAATGATGTGTAAATACTTGCTAGTGATTAACTAATAGAATGGCTGATGATATACATGTTTAATTTTATGTATGAATAAGTAGTAACTATCACATGAAAACTAAGAAAAATGTGAAAGTAACTTAAAAACAGATTCAAGTATCAGAAATAATGTGATTTTGAAAAATCACTAAAAATCGTAGAGATATGGTTTGATGGTGAATAATATATGAAATTAAAGCTTATTATGTCTATTTTCTTATGGAATAAGCAAAACAGGTAAAAGTATTATATTTTATGAGATATCTGAGTTTTAGTGAAACAGGGTCAGAGAAAATTCTAGATCCCCTGTTTCAACTTTAGAAATTCACCATAAATTTTACAAAAATAATTAGGTGGTGTAATTTATATGGTTAGAATCCTTATTGAATCTAGTTTTAATATAAACAAACAGTATAGTTATATTAATTTTTTATAAGGAGAAAAGTGGTTCGTAGTAAGTAGAGGTTAGTGCAGTTGAATTCTGAAACAGGGGTAACTTTAACTAATAAACTGTACTAATTGGCTAAGTCAAAAATTATAGAAAAAAATTAGTGGATAGAAATATGAGTCTAGTTTCAGGAAAAATTTACGGATTATAAATTTTGAGTTTCAGAACTCAAGATATGAATTTTTAGGCGACTACAACGCAAAATGACAGCACATTCCGAAAAGTTTAAATAAACAATTTTAAAACTATTTAAGTGATAGATTAAGTTTAGTAATGCCTCGTGCTCGATTTTGGCAACAGTCTCGGGTAAGGGGTGTTACATTTATTGGTATCAGAGCAGGTTTAGTCGGTTCTTGGAATAGTTAGTGTGAGTAAAAGTCTAGCTATACATGCCATACCTGTATTTTGATAGTCTGACGACTCCTGACGATTTTTAAATATTTTGTTTTATTGTAATGGATCCCGAGCGAGCTGGTGATGATGATGTAGAAAGTAATGCGCCTGCTCCCGCGGAAGGGGTAGCGCCATCTGAGAATAGGCCAGTAACAGTTAATCAGGGAGGAGTGACTCGAGAAGCTCTCTTCCAAGCTTTGAATAATTGGTTTGCCGAGTTCGTTCGTACGAATCCGGTAGTTAGACCTCCACCCCTTCATGACTCTCGGGCTACCCATGTAGCTCAAGCTTCCCAATCCACGGTACAATGATAAGAGAAAAGTCACCATTGATAGAATCAGAAACAAAGGGGCGTAAGAGTTCCGAGCAACAAAAGATGATGATGCAGAAAGAGCGCAAATTTTGGTTAGAAAATACTATCGAGTCTTTGATGAATTATCTTGTACACCCGAGGAATGTATGAAATGTGTAGTATCACTTCTTAGAGACTCACCTACTACTGTGGAAGACACTTGTATCGATTGTACCAAAGGAGAGGATCACTTGGGATTTCTTTCAGAGGAATTTCGTAAAAGTACATCACTCAAGGGTTTATTGACCAGAGAGGAAAGGAATTCTGGAATTGAAATAAGGTAATATGACTGGATCGATGAGATTGTGCATAAATTATCAACAACTTAACAAGGTAATGATAAAGAACAAGTATCCATTGCCTAGAATTGATGATCTGTTTGATCAATTCAAGGAGCTACTATGTTCTCCAAGATAGATTTGAGATCCGGATACTATCGATTGCGAGTTAAAGAGTCGATGTCCCGAAGATTGCTTTCGGACTAGGTATGGTCATTATGAGTTCCTTGTGATGCCATTTGGCTTGACTAATGCTCCCGCCATTTTCATGGACTTAATGAACCGAATTTTCAGACCGTACTTGGATAAGTTTGTAGTTGTGTTCATTGATGATATCTTGATTTATTCTCATGATGAGACCGAGCATGCGAGCATTTGAGAACGATTTCTGATTCTCGAAGATAATCGGTTGTATGCCAAGTTCAAAGCAAAGTGAGTTAGTTACGAGAAGTTGGTTTTCTTGGACATATTGTTTCAGTGAAGGTATTAAGGTTGATCCTAGCAAGATTTCACCATTGTTGATTGGAAGCCTCCTAGAAATGTATTAGAAGTTAGAAGTTTTCTTGGTCTTGCTTGGATATTGTAGAGGATTTTCCATGATAGCTACCCTGTTGACAAGATTTACTGCGAAAAAGGATATCAAGTTTGAATGGATGAGAAGTGTCAACAGAGTTTTGACAAGTTAAAAGCATTATTGACTAAAGCTCTGTTTTAGTACAACTAGAACCAGTAAGGAGTTTGTGATTTACTGATGATGCGTCCATGAATGGACTTGGTTGTGTACTTATGCGGAAGGGAAGGTAATTGCTTATGCCTTTAGACAAATTAAAGCCACATGAGAAGAACTATCGACACATGATTTAGAGCTAGCTGCCATTATTTTTTTGCGTTGAAGATTTGGAGACATCATTTGTACAGTGAGAAGTGCCACATATTCACTGATCACAAAAGTTTGAAATTGAAGCAAAGAAGATGGCTAGAGTTTATTAAAGATTATGAGCTAGTGATTGATTATCACCCAGGGTATGTGTACCGAAGAATGATGAGCTTATTCGAAAGATCTTACAGGAAGCACATAGTAGTTTTTTTTTCTATTCATCCAGGTAGTACAAAGATGTATAATGATTTGAAGAAATGTACTGGTGGGTAGGAATGAAAAGGGACATTTCAGAGTTTGTTTCTAGATGCTTGATCTGTCAGCAGGTAAAGGCCGAACATCAGGTACCTTCAGGTTTATTGCAGCCTGTGCTAGTCCCTGAGTGGAAATGGGATCGAGTTACTATAGATTTTGTGACAGGATTACTGTTTACATCGAGAAAGAAAGATGCAGTATGGGTTGTGATTGATAAGTTAACGAAGTCGGCTCATTTTATCCCGATTCAGATGGATTTTTCACTTGACAAGTTGGCCGAGTTGTATATTTGAGAGATAGTCGACTATATGGGTAGTAGACGAGGCTACATGGGAACTCGAAGAGGCTATGTGAAAACAAGACCCAAATCTCTTCACGAGTAAGATTTTGGGGACGAAAATCCCTAAAGGGGGGAGAAATGTAACATCCCGAAATAGGGCCTAAAGGGAACAGTGGTTGCGAAACCACAAATTCGAGGTAGAAAAATTTATTCTATTATTATTTTGAGGTCTATGATATGTTTGCATGGTTGTGTGAAAAGTTCGTGAAGAAATTCTATGCATAAAGTACTTAATTTGAAATTAGGGACTAAATTGAATAAATTGCAAAACTTGTGTTCTAGAAGTATTTTGCATAAAATTGAATTAGAATATTAATTAGGAGGTATTAAATAGCAATTTGACCAATTTCTAAGTCTATGGACAAAAATTGGACATGGATGGAATTTTTGAAAAGTTTAGTAGTAAGGGCATTTTGGTCATTTAGGGGTAAAATGAATTAAAATACAAAATTAAAAGCCAATTTTGCTCATCTTCAACCCCATGGCCGAATATAGCAAGGAGAAACCATGGCTAGGGTTTTTCAAGCTTCCAAGCTCGATTGTAAGTCCGTTCTAGCCTCGTTTTTAATGATTTTTACGTTTTTGGAGTCCCGGTAGCTCGATTAAGCTTATGCTAGCAATAATTCAACCTAGGGTTCATATTTGGAAAAATACCCATAGGTGAAATTTGTGTATTTTGGTGTTTTATGATAGAATATGAGGTTTTAAATTATGTTAGGCAACTTGTACTACTCGGTTTTAAGCAAAAACGAGTAAAAGGACTTAATTGGTAAAAATACCTAATAGCCATAAGTGCAAGTTAGAGTATGAATTTGATGCTGCCATAGAAGGGAAAAATGACCAGCATGTCATGAAACATAAGAAAATAGGCTGAAGTTTAATTTACGAGCTTTGGGGCAAAAGTGTAAATATGCGAAAGTTTAAGGGCAAAACTGTAATTTTGCCAAAATATGATTTTGGGTCAATTTGAATAATGTGAGTCCTAATTAGACTATATTTTAAATGATAGAGCAAGGAAAACTAAAATTCGGGCTAAAATGGAGAAAATACCAAGTTGTGGACGAAATGGTAAAAGTAGCTATTTTTGCATACGAGGTAAGTTTACAGTAAATAAATGCAATATTCTTTTATTTTACATTATTGTCATCAATTTCCAGCATTTATATACTTATTTTATGAGAATATTTAAAGTCGGATTAAAGGCGAAGTGACAGAGAAAAAGCATTAGGAAGCCCCGTTTGAACCTTAGGAATGTTAGGATATTGGGGTTGACAGGACAGGAGAAGACAGAAATGAGCCATGTAAGTCCATATCAGATATATGGCTTTGGAGACAGGAATGAGCCATGTAAGCCCATGATAGATATATATATATATGGCATTGGAGACAGGAATAATTCATGTAAGTCCATGTCGAAGACATGGCATTGGCAGGATATTGATAGACAGCGAGAACGACCCGATATCCTTAGTATTCCGAGTGGTTCAATGGGTCATTGTACACGTTAAATTACAGTGAATTATCAGCAAAAGGGAAGGTAGATTATATTTATGAATAGTGAAAGGTCAGGTAAGAAAGAAGGTAAGTAAGTAAAGAAGAAGGTAGAAAATGAGAAGTAAAGAAAGTTTATGAGGCTAGGTGACATTATGTATAATCATTCATTATCTTTGAATGTTGTAATTTATTTGCTTGTAAGCTTACTAAGCCTAGTGCTTACTCTCTTTATTTTATTTTTCTTATAGTTTTTATCAAGCCACTCGGGGATCGAAGGAAACGTCGGAGACCCGATCACACTATCGAAGGAATCACATTGGTATAGTTTGACGTTTCGTTTTGTGTATGGCATGTATAGGAACTTGGTTTCTTTTGCTATGATATGATCAATGAATGATGTGTAAATACTTGCTAGTGATTAACTAATAGAATGGCTGATGATATACATGTTTAATTGCATGTATGAATAAGTAGTAACTATCACATAAAAACTAAGAAAAATGTGAAAGTAACTTAAAAACAGATTCAAGTATCAGAAATAATGTGATTTTGAAAAATCACTAAAAATCGTAGAGACATGTTTTGATGGTGATTAATATATGAAATTAAAGCTTATTATGTCTATTTTCTTATGGAATAAGCAAAACAGGTAAAAGTATTATATTTTATGAGATATCTGAGTTTTAGTGAAACAGGGTCAGAGAAAATTCTAGATCCCCTGTTTCAACTTTAGAAATTCATCATAAATTTTACAAAAATAATTAGGTGGTGTAATTTATATGGTTAGAATCCTTATTGAATCTAGTTTTAATATAAACAAACATTATAGTTATATTAATTTTTTATAGGGATAAAACTGGTTCGTAGTAAGTAGAGGTCAGTGCAGTCAAATTCTGAAACAGGGGTAACTTTAACTAATAAACTGTACTAATTGGCTAAGTCAAAAATTATAGAAAAAAATTAGTGGATAGATATATGAGTCTAGTTTCAGGAAAAATTTACGGATCATAATTTCAAGTTTTGAAACTCAAGAAATGAATTTTTAAGCAACCATGATGCAGAAAAATAGTTTATTCTGAAAATTAAAATAAGTGGTTTAGAGTTGTTTAAAAGGTAAGATAAGTTTAGTAACACCTCAAGCTTGACTCCGGTGATGGTTTCGGGCGTGGAGGCGTTACATGTCCGGCCAAAAAGTAAAAAAAAAGGAGAAAGCACGAGCAACAAGAGACCCCTAAATGCCAAAAGAAAAGAAAGACACCTAAAATTTCCTAGCACTAATCAGCCTTCCAGAGAAAAGGTTTCCAAAAGGTCAATTTGGCATTCCCTAAAATGTGACTGATTATACCAAATGATCCCTTTCTTTTTTCCCCAAATATCACTCCTAGCTTTCCCTCAACCGAGACCTCCATTTTTTCCAACCGAACTCTATCCAAATCCCTCCTCTATTTTCTCCAACCAAACTCTATCCAAATCCTTACAAAACCTCCCTACTTCTCTCCCCCCTATCTCTCCACAAATCTCTCCTCTTTTTCCTCGCTTGACCGATTCAAGTTCCCTCAAAAACTCCTCTGCCATCCCACCTCCTGAGTCCCAATGCCATCCAACCTCCCACACAGCCAATTGCAAAAAGGGACACTTCTGCGTGCAACACGACTCGAACTCAGTCTCTTGGCAATAGAAACACGCCACTTACCATAGAACCACAAGCTCATTTGTGTCACATTTAAACTACAATTATTTATAAGGTCTACCTGTTGACGTCCAGATTCATTCAAGGGAAAACCAAAAATTTTGTTAAAGTCCAGGTTCGAACTTTGGACTTCCTAGACACTTCCCAGAGCACTAAACCACTACGCCAGGCATACTTTCACGTCATAACACACAAAAATAATTATTAACCAGGTTTTCAGGATTTGCAGTGCTACAACTAACTACACCCCCTCGAGACTTAAAACTCCTAGGCCCAAAATTTGGAGCGTTACAACTCACCCCTCCTTAAAGAAATTTCATCCTCAAAATTTCTAACTATCTACTCAGTTGCATAACTCAACCTATGCCACTACGCTCTCGTTGCACGCTCTAATTCCAAACACTAGAACATTTAGTCTGAGGTCTCAAGTACAGTACATGTTATGTAAGAATGCATACCCAACATCAAAAAATGCAGTGTAAGGTTATTACGGATAAAGAACATACCCGTATCAACATTTGGGGTGTCTCCGTTCTCTAGGCGACATGCAACATAAACCAATGCCAACTGCCTTGACTCTGTGTAACCAACACCTCTACCTTCTACTCCACGACCATGAACCAAACCATTTCCACCCCTGGCCTGACCATGACCTCTTGGTAGCTGCTGACCACCCCGCTGAACATTACCAAAACCAGTAGCTTGCATCTGTTCGGGCCTCTGGGGACAATCTCTAATATGGTGCTCCAAAGATTCACACTGAAAACATGCCCCAATCCTTCTCCAGCACTCGTCTTGATGGCGTTTCCCACAATCAGCATAGGGATGAGGTCCAATAACAGCAACAAGGGCCTCAACTCTGATTGGCCCATTAACCTTGGGCTTTTTCGTAGGCTTCGAAAGTGGGCTTGAGGGCTCTGAATCCCTCTTGTTCCTACCCTTTTCCTTTTCATAGTTCTGGCACTTAATGTGCTTTACATCCTCAACGATCTTCGCCCTATCCACTAAAGCAGCAAAATCTCACTCCCTCTGTGGAGCTATCGGAACCCGTAGACTATCTTTAAGGCCGACTTCGAAACAAACGCAGTGCTCCTATTTAGTTGCCACTATCCCACATGCATAACGGCTAAGTCGTAAAAATTCTACTTCGTATTCAGCCACCGTCTTGTCTCAATGAGTTAAATTCAGAAATTCCCTCCTACGGGCATCCACATAGCTGGCACCCACATATTTAGCTTGAAAAGTAGTCTTGAAAAACTCCTAGGTCAAACGATCGGCTTGAGTGCCCTATTTGACAGTATGCCACCACTGGTAAGCCTTGTCTCTCAGTAGTGATACCATACCCTTGAGTTTCAGTTTAGAGGAGTAGTCGAGGTCATCCATGATCCTCTTTGTGGCCTCAATCTAATATTCAGCCACATTAGGGGCAACTCTTGTGGTACCCCAAAGATCTCAGCCCTGTTGGATCGGAGTCATTCCGTAACTGACCTACGGCTCACCGTACCAGTACTAGGCCCAGCGACCCTTTCCAAAATCCTCAACATTGCTTGGGACAATACATCTGTAATAGCCCGATTTAGACCCTAATCGAAGCAGTGGTTTCGGGACCACAAATTTGAGTCAAAAAATATTTAAATATTGTTTTTCGTGTTTATTATATGTGAATTTGCATGTGTGAAAATTTCATATGAAAACTTGATTGTTTATGTGCTTAATTTAATAAAAGGACTTAATCACGTAAAAGGAAAACTTGTTAGTTAAAAGCATAACGGCCAAATTGTTGATGGCTTTGTATGTTGAAGTATTTAAGTGGTAATTTGACCATGTTTAATTAGATGGCCGGTAGTGGCCATGTAATATAATGGTTTTATATTAGTTAATAAAGGTTAAATTTGTAATTGAACTTAAAAGTTAATATATTACAAAACACAAAAAAATAAAGCCAAGGTTTTCATACTTTCTCTTTGACTAAATAATAAAAAGAAAGAAAAGAAACTAAAGCTTGGTATATTCGGCCATTTCTCAAGCTTGATTCAAGGTTAGTTTGATTTCAATTTTTGATAATTTTTACGTTTTTGAGATCATTACTTCGAGTACTATTCGACCCATGCTTAAATTTCTGATTTTGATGTATATTTTGAGTTATGCCATTGATGAATATTTGTGTTTTGTGATGTTTGATGATGAAATATCAAAAATATGTTTTATATTAACATGTTTTGTATTGGAGTTTTTGAATATTTTGAGTAATTAGGACTAAATTACAAAAATAATAAATTGAGGGACTAAAATGTGAAATAGATGAAATATATGGACTAGTATAAGTATATGGAAAATTCAGTCCAACTACATTGTTTTGAAATTTTGTGTATTTTGTGTTTTATGCAATTAGGACTAATTTGTAAAAAGTATGAAAAATTAGGGGTAAAATGGTAATTTGCCCATTTATGTGTTGTTGAGTTAAATTGAATGAAATTGTGTTTAAGTGAGGATAATTTCAAATTATATAGATCAAGAACAAAGGAAATTGGACTTGGATCGGGGAAAAGCAAAAATAGTCGAATAGCCAATTTATAACATTCATCGATATTCGAGGTAAGTCTTTAAGCAATTAAACATCATTTATCTTGATTGTAACTTATTTTAATATGTTGTTATGGAATCTATAGATTCATAAAAGAGCTAGCCGAATGTGTTTGAACATAGAAATACTGTATTTGAGTTTAATTCGATAGAGTTATATCATTTCAAAGTCCGTATGATCAATATGGAATATATGGAGTTTTTGTTATATGAATTGTGTATAAGACAGCATTATATTAGTGATATTCGGGCTTTGAGCCTAGCAAGATTTATGCTGGTGAATGTAATCGGGCTTTATGCCTACCAGGCTTATTACTGATGATTAATATCAAACCTCGAGTCTAGCAGGCCATGTGCCGGTGTGTGATTCAGGCCTATGCCTAGCATGTTTTATACCGATGATTTATTTTGAAGCCTATGCTTATAAGATTTTAAGTTGTTGTGGAAATTGAGCATGTAAAATTGAGTTAAATGACTTTGTATGTATTCGGCCACATAGGTATGTACATATGTGATGTTGTATTGGATTTTGAATATTCGGCCATAGAGGTATGCACAAATGTGATATTATATTTGAGTTTGTATATTCGACCATATAAGTAAGTACATATGTGATGTTAAATTTGATCTTGCATAATCTACCATATAGGTATGCACATATGTGATATTATATTTGATTTTCTATAATCGACCAAATGAGTGACGTTGGTTTATAAAGTTGAGTTTGATTCATGAGTATATATATATATATATATTTGAAGTTGAACATATTCGAGATAATGTTATTTTGGGAATGAAAAGTTGAATGATATTATGCTAAATGTGAAATATTAGTATTCGGCTGAGGTAACCCTTTTGTGTAAAAGTACAAGTTAAAAATAAATAAATAAATAAATGAGATGATATGATCAAGATAATGTATAACATTAATATACTAATTTGGGTTGTTTAAAATGTTTTGATTATTATTTTGAATGGTTAAATTTTCTTATGACTTCCTAAGCTAAGTTAGCTTACTCTTTATGTGTCTTTGTTACTTTGTTTTAAAGATTTTGTTGTAAGTTACGAGCTCGGGGATTGTCAGAGAAGTCATCCACACTATCGTCAACCTTCAGTACTTTTTAAAGTCTATTTTTGAACTTATGGCATGTATAGGCTAAAATGTATTTTGTTCGACCTTGGATATGTATAATTTGAGCTATGTGAATATGGCTTAACTTCAAAGTTTGAATCTGGTTACATTTGGTAATGGTTTAATCCATTTTGTTTATAATGTTATATGAAATGAATGAATGGTATATGTGATTGGTGCTATACGTTTTGGAAACAGCTTGAAAATGATTAGTGGACTTGATTGTGGTTGATGAGTCGGTCATAGTGTGTATAAATTATCATGAGTATGTTTAGATGATTCGGTTTTGGTTGTGTATAGATAAAATATATATACATGAAATTGGTTTTTATGTTTGATATAGTGGTTAATATGTAAATGAGCATATGATGATATAAATATATATAGATTAAGTTTGAATATATAGTAAGAGATTATTATGATATTTTAGGTTTTATAAAGGAATTGTAAGTTGGCTCAACAAAGGAGCAAGATGTTGATAGTATATATATATATGCATATATGTATTTGTGCATAATTTCATATTTGATGCTTATGTGATTGACATAATAGGTATAATTGATGAAGATAAATATTGAGTAGGTAGTAGATAATGTCATATATGTTAAGAGATAAAATGTCTTGTGATACTATTTATTTGGTTAAATATGAGTACGTTTTGAATTAAGAAAATAAAGTTTGATTTTTATTTTTGGTATTTGCTTATAAATAAAGTGATGAACCTATAATTCGTATATGCAATATGTTTTATAATGTATGTTTAATATTTAATTTATTATATGCTTTACATGTAAATATGAATATGACCTGTGTTAGCATGAGAATGTTTGGAACTGTTTCTATTTTCAGTAATGCCTCATGACCCTAGTTCGGCGACAGATACGGGTTAGGGGTGTTACATTTTATTGGTATCAGAGTTACGGTTTACTCAATTCTAGGACTAACATAGCATGTGTGAGTCTAGCTATACATGCCATAAATATTATTGCGATAGTGTGATGACTTTTGACATTTGAAAATGTGCTTTTATATAGTAAATAGATCCCGACAGAGCTGCAGTGGATGATGTCAAGAGTGTAGCGCCTGCTCCTGCGCACGGGACAATGCCAGTTGAATCTCGGCTGATCTCGAGTAACCATGAGGGGGAGGCTAAACAAGCCTTTTACCAAATGATGAACGATTAGTTTACTCAGTATATCCAAACTAATCTGGTTGCACAACAACCTCCACCCCTGAATAATCCATCTCCGATACTTGTGGTACCTCCGATGATTGATCCAATAAGATTTAATAAGCCTCCTGTAGATAAAATCAGAAAACACGGGGCCAAAGAGTTTAAAGCTAATGATGATGATGATGCTGAGCGGGCTGAGTTGTGGCTTGATAATACTATCCGTGTGTTCGGCAAGCTATCTGGTACTCCGAATGAATGTTTAAAGTGTGCCATATCTTTATTACGAGACACCGCATATCACTGGTGGAAAACACTAGTATCAGTGGTCCCGAAAGAGAGAGTGACCTGGGAATTCTTTCAGACTGAGTTCCATAAGAAATACATCAGCCAGATATTTATCGACCAGAAATGCAAAGACTTTCTGGAATTGAAACAGGGTCATATAATCGTAACTGAGTATGAACGAAAATTGGTGAGACTAAGTCGATATGCTCGTAAATGTGTTTCAATCGAAGCTATCATGTGTAAAAGATTCGAAGACGGTTTGAATGAAGACATGAAATTGCTGGTTGGTATACTTGAAATCAAAGAGCTCGTGGTACTTGTTGAACGAGCTTGCAAAGCCGAAGAACTCGGGAAAGAGAATAGAAAAGCTGATTTTGAAGCTAGAGATTTTCGTAAAAGATCATCGGGTAAGACTTTTCACTCAGCATCGAAGAAGTTTAGAGATGATTCTAGTCGATCTAACGCTACTTCAGACTTTTCTAGACGAGATCGAGGCCGACCTCCTGTGAATTCACGAGCCACTTTGATAGCTAGTGTTGGCAATGTTCGACAGAATAGAGTCGAGTGCAAGCATTGTGGTAAATGGCATTCTAAATATTGCAGATTACATGATGGGTCTTATTTTAAATATGGATCGAAGGATCATTTTATTCGAGATTGCCCGATGTTAGCTGAGCAAAACACTATTTAGAACGTGAAACCGAGTAACATGCCAGTACGAGGCAGACCACCCAGGCATTCAGGTAATGTAGGTGGTAGTCAGAGACGGACAAAAGATACAGCAGTTCGATCTGAGGGTCGTGCACCTGCCAGAGCATATGTTATACGCGCTCGTGAGGTTGCTTCTTCCCTAGATGTTACTACCGGTACTTTCACTCTTTATGATACTAGTGTTATTGCATTGATTGATCCTGGTTTGACTCATTCTTATGTATGTGAAACATTAGTATCCAGTAAGACTTTTCCTGTTGAGTCTACTGAGTTTGTGATTCGAGTATCAAACCCCCTGGGACAGTGTGTTTTGGTTGATAAAGTATGTAAAAATTGCCCGTTGATGATTCGAGATTCATGCTTTCTAGCTGATTTGATGTTGTTACCTTTTGACGAGTTCGATATAATTTTGGGTATGGATTGGTTGACTTTGCACGATGCTGTTGTTAATTGCAAACGAAAGACAATTGATTTGAGATGTCAGAACAACGAGATTATTCGGATTGAATCTAATGATCTGAATGCTTTACTAGCAGTAATATCTTTGATTTTAGCTCAAAAGTATGTGAGAAAAGGTTGTGAAGCTTACCTTGCTTATGTGCTTGATAGTAAAGCAACTAAAAAGAAGATTGAATCTGTACCAGTTGTGTACGAGTATCTGGATGTGTTTCCTAAAGAATTGTCGGGTTTGCCACCTATCCGAGAGGTAGAGTTTGGTATTGAGTTAGTACCGGGGATGACTCCGATTTCAATAGCTCCGTATCAGATGGCACCTATTGAATTAAAAGAGTTGAAAGCACAGTTGCAAGAGTTAACAGATAGAGGTTTTGCATGACCGAGTTTCTCTCCCTGGGGTGTGCCAGTTTTATTTGTGAAAAAGAAAGACGGAACTATGAGAATGTGTATTGATTACCGCCAGCTAAATAAGGTGACTATAAAGAATAAATACCCATTGCTATAGATTGATGACCTGTTCAATCAGTTGAAAGGGGCTTCAGTGTTTTCGAAGATAGATTTGAGATTAGGTTATTATCAGTTGCGAGTCAGAGACTCCGATGTGCCAAAAACTACTTTTCAAACGAGATACAGGCATTATGAGTTCCTGGTTATGCCGTTCGGACTTACTAATGCACCTGCTGTTTTTATGGATTTGATGAATCAGATCTTCATGTAGTATTTAGATCGATTTTTGGTTGTGTTCATTGATGATATATTGATCTACTCTGATAATGAAACTGAACATGTCGACCATTTAAGACTTGTGTTACAGACTTTGAGAGAAAAATAGTTGTATGCGAAGTTTAGTAAATGTGAGTTCTGGTTACGCGAAATTAGCTTTCTGGGACATGTTGTTTCAGCATCAAGTATTCGGGTTGATCCGAGCAAAATTTTACCAATACTTGACTGGAAACCTTCGAGAAACGTTTCTGAAGTCTGAATTTTTCTAGGACTTGATGGTTACTATAAACGATTTGTGAAAGGGTTCTCGATGATTGCAACCCCGATGACTAAGCTTTTGCAAAAAAGATGATAAGTTTGAGTGGTCAGAAAAGTGTTAGAAAAGTTTTGATCAGTTGAAAGCCCTTTTGGCCAAAGCTCTAGTGTTAGTTCAGCCAGAATCAGGTAAAGAATTTATTATATATAGTGATGCATCTTTAAATGGTTTGGGCTGTGTTTTGATGCAGGAAGGCAAAGTTATAGCTTATGCCTCGAGACATTTAAAGCCACATGAAAAGAACTATCTGACACGTGATTTAGAATTGGCAGCTATTGTATTCGCATTGAAGATATGGCGTCATTATCTGTTCAGGGAAAAATGTCATGTTTATTCTGATCACAAAAGCCTGAAATATTTGATGACTCAAGAAGTCTAAATTTGAGACAACGCCGATGGTTAGAATTGTTAAAAGATTATAAACTTGTGATTGACTATCACCCAGGAAAGGCTAATGTTGTTGCTGATGCTCTAAGTTGAAAATCCTTGTTTGCTTTGCGTGCAACGAATGCACATATGGTTATGTCAGATAATGGTACGATAATAGCCAAGTTAAAAGCAAGACTGTTATTTATTCAGCAGATTTGTAAAGCTCGGAAGGTTGATAATGATTTAATAGCAAAACGAGCTCAATATGATTCGAACATTGATTCAGAATTTCAAGTGGATGCTGAGGGAAGTTTGCGGTTCAGAAATCGAATATGTGTTCTGAGAAATACAGAGTTGATTTAGATGATTTTGAATGAAGCTCATAACAGTCGATTATCTATTCATCTAGGTAGTACGAAGATGTATAATGATTTGAAAAGTACTATTGGTGGCAAGGTATGAAACGAGACATTTCTAACTTTATATTGAAATGTTTAGTCTGTCAACAAGTAAAAGCCGAACATCAGGTACCTTCTAGATTGTTTCAGCCGATCATGATACTTGAATAGAAATGGGACAGAGTTACGATGGATTTTATATCTGGTTTACCGATGTCACCGAGAAAGAAATATGCAATCTGGATTATTGTGGATAGATTGACTGAATCAGCTCACTTTATTCCAGTTCATATAGATTATCCGCTCAATAAACTTGTTGAGTTATATGTTTCTCAGATTGTAAGACTACACAGGGTACCTATTTCTATTGTGTCAGATAGAGATCCGAGGTTTACATCGCTATTTTTCAAGGAACTGCAAGATGCATTAGGTACTAAATTGCATTTTAGCACTGCTTTTCATCCCCATACAGATGGTTAGTCTGAGCTAATCATTCAGATGCTTAAGGATATGTTGAGATGTTGCATTCTCGAGTTTAAAGGTACGTAGGAACAATATCTACCTTTGATTGAATTTGCGTATAATAACAGTTTTCAATTGAGTATCAAAATGACACCTTATGAGGCTTTGTACGATCGTAAATGTCGTACACCATTGTACTGGACTGAGCTCAGTGAAAATAAGATACACGGGGTTGATTTGATCAGAGAAACTGAATAGAAGGTGAAAATGATCCGTGAAAGTCTGAAAACAGCATCAGGTCGTCAGAAATCGTATGCAGATTTGAAACGTAAAGACATAGAGTTTCAGATCGGGGATATAGTGTTTTTGAAAGTCTCACCATGGAAGAAAATACTCAGGTTCGGTCGTAATGGCAAATTCAGTCCGAGATATATTGGACCGTACGAGATTATAGAGAGGATTGGGCCGGTTGCGTATAGACTGTTGTTGCCACCTGAGCTAGAAAAGATCCATAATGTATTTCATGTATCGATGCTTCGTAGATATCGATCCGATCCTTTACACGTGATTAGTCTGACCGAAATTGAGATTAAGCCCGATATGTCATACGAGGAAGAACCGATTCGTATTCTGGCTCGCGAGATTAAAGAATTACGAAATAAGAAAATTTCATTGGTTAAAGTACTGTGGCATAAACACAGAGTTGAGGAAGCAATGTGGGAGCTATAAAATGCAATGAAAGAACATTACCCGAACCTATTTATCGGTAAGATTTTCGGGGACGAAAATCCCTAAGAGGGAGAGTTGTAACAGCCCAATTTAGACCGTAATTGGAACGGTGGTTACGGGACCACAAATTCGAGTCAAAAAATATTTAAATATTATTTTTCATGTTTATTATATGTGAATTTGCATGTGTGAAAATTTCGTATGAAAATTTGATTGTTTATGTGCTTAATTTAATAAAAGGACTTAATCGTGTAAAAGGAAAACTTGATAATAAAAAGCATAAAGGCCAAATTGTTGATGGCTTTGTAAGTTGAAGTATTTAAGTGGTAATTTGACCATGTTTAATTAGATGGACGGTAGTGGCCATGTAATATAATGGTTTTATATTAGTTAATAAAGGTTAAATTTGTAATTGAATTTAAAAGTTAATATATTACAAAACATAAAAAAATAAATTCATGGTGTTCATACTTTCTCTTTGACCAAATCATAAAAAGAAAGAAAAAACTAAAGCTTGGTATATTCGGCCATTTCTCAAGCTTGGTTCAAGGTTAGTTTGATCTCGGTTTTTGATAATTTTTATGTTTTTGATATCGTTGCTTCGAGTACTATCTGACCCATGCTTAAATTTCTGATTTTGATGCATATTTTGAGTTATGCCACTGATGAATATTTGTGTTTTGTGATGTTTGATGATGAAATATCAAAAATATGTTTTATATTAACATGTTTTGTATTGGAGTTTTTGAAGATTTTGAGTAATTATGACTAACTAAAATGTGAAATAGATGAAATATATGGACTAGTATGAGTATATTGAAAATTTGGCCCAACTACATTGTTGTGAAATTTTGTGTATTTTTTGTTTTATGCAATTAGGACTAATTTGTAAAAGTATGAAATATTAAGGGTAAAATGGCAATTTTCCCATTTATGTGTTGTTGAATTAATGTTTAAATTAGGATAATTTGAAATTATATAGATCGAGAATAAAGAAAATCGGACTTGGATCGGGGAAAAGCAAAAATAGTCAAATAGCCGATTTATAATGTTCGTCGATATCCAAGGTAAGTCTTTAAGCAATTAGACATCATTTATCTTGATTGTAACTTAGTTTAATATGTTGTTATGGAATCTATAGATTCATAAAAGAGCTAGTCGAATGTGTTTGAGCATAGAAATACTGTATTTGAGTTTATTTCGACAGAGTTATATCATTTAAAAGTTCGTATGATCTATATGGAATATATGGAGTTTTTGTTATATGAATTGTGTACAAGACAGCATTATAATAGTGATATTTGTGCTTTGAGCCTAGCAAGCTTTATGCTGGTGAATGTAATCGGGCTTTATGCCTACCAGGCTTATTGCCGGTGATTAATATCAGACCTTGAGTCTAGCAGGCCATATGCCAGTGTGGGATTCAGGCTTATGCCTAGCAAGTCTTATACCGGTGATTTATTTTCAAGCCTATGCATATAAGATTTCTCATCCTTTCAGTATAAACAGTCAGAAGACTTACAGGATCGGCGCGGAGACTTGGTGTACCACTCCTTCAGTAACATAAATCATATCATTCACTTTAAATCTTTTGAACACGTTTTTACTAAAAGCCCAAATCCACAGCCGAGTTTTACAACTTGGCTCTGATACCACTAAATGTAACACCCCAAACTCGGCCTAGACGTTATGGCTGAATCTGCGATGTCACATTGAAGTGTGTTTTCAAAAATGTAGTCTTATTGATAAAGTCCGGTTTGTGTTAAAACCTCGTTATGATCTTTATGAGTAGATAGCATATTTTGTTTATTGTTAAAACATAGGTTGGTTTAGCAAAATATGTGTCATATTAAATTGTGGTTATACTTTAAAAACAATGCTCGATGCGGAAGCTTTGAAAACAAGTTGTGAAATCATGGTGTTTGAAAAAACCATTTACTTAGTTTGAAAACTCGAGTCCTATTACTAGCAGGTATTAATCAATTAGTTAAATATCCAAATTAAAAATAAACTTAAAGCAGCCTTATCACATAAAATTAACCCTTTAGTTATAAGATTAAAAGGAGCTTTGTCGAGTGGCCACCTCTGAGTCCTCTGTCGCCTCGATCCGTCTAAGTCTGGGGATTTCCTACACAGTTAACAGATGGGTGAGTTTATAAAAACTCAGTGTGTGAAATCCCATATAAGCAAACAATCAGAGTAAATACAATTTGGGCATAAGCCCTTTCAGTCTCAGTTAGGGCCTTAGCCCATTTCAGAATTAGAATAGTGTGGGCCCGAGTCCAATCCAGTAACAGTAACAATAGGGCCTAAGCCCATTACAGAATCAGTATAGTATGCAATCAGAAAATCCTACCCAATCCAGCCTCTACACACCATCTCCGTACCAACCCTACACACCATGTGGGGATAAAATCGACCCACCCAACCCTACACACCAAGTAATAGGTCCACAGTCACTTGTGTGACCCGTGCGACCATATCAGTACAGTATACTTCCTCCAAAAATATCAAACCCAACCCTATGCAACATGTCATGCATCGTATCATAATGTCTTATATGGATGCAACATACATATAACGTGGCATGCTCAAATACTGTCATACATATCATAGGACAAATCAGTCATTTCACCTTACAGGGGTATTACAGTAATTTTATCCTTCAGGGTATTTTGGTCATTTTATCCTATAAGGGCAAAATGGTCATTTTTATCGATTACCGTCTAAAAAGAAGGTCACAATCGCTTCGGGTGACTCATACAACCTTAACAGTCAAAGGGTGATAATGGGCCCACAGCCCATATTACGGGCCCAAGTGGGCCCACATGCTCGTATGGCCCACACAGCCCAAAATGGCCTTAGTTGTGTGGTTTACACAGCCTAGCTAAATAGTAACCATACTTTTGTGTGATTGCTTCCGTGTAGGGCCCACAGGCCCATTTGGCCTACATGGCCTAGTTCGGCCCAAAATGGCCCAATACCAAATCAGCCCATGAAAACGTTCATGGCCATCTCTTCAACCACACGGCCATGTTTTGTCACACGGCCTGCCACACGGGCGTCCACATGCCCATGTGGTGTCGACAACCCACTTTTCGAATTTTTAGCTTTTCGACTTTTCGACTTTTCGACTTTTTAGACTTTTCAGACTTTTCGGCCTTTGTTGTTTTACATCTAAAACAGTGTTACACACACACATACCTGATTATGCGATAAGGTGCTACCAGCCACGAGATCTCCAACCTATCATAGTTAGAAATTCGATTAGTTACTTATCATCATTAGGTTAAACAGCTTCCTATAACTCCTAATCCATCTTACAATGATACTAGCCTTGGTTGGCCAACTGTGGCTTAGTCCTCTTAGGTTGCTGACTTTACTTTATTCCTTGCTCTTTATCAAAAATCTACATTATCAGTGAAAACCATTAACACGATTGCTTAACACATGGATTGAACCATTAAGTACTACTATGTATATAAAACCACAAACTCCTAAGTAAGAAAAAGGGGCATTCGGCCAACACCAAAGAATGCAAGCCCACATGCCCCGATTGAACACTAATACTATAATAAAGTTACCTTCGGTTGGATGATAAAGGGAGGTCTCAAACACTTCAATTACCACTTGCCCTCCTTCACTTCACAAGGAAGTCTAGAAACCAAAAGAGGCGTCACAAGAAGAGGGAGAAAGTGAGAATTAGTAGTAAGAAAGAAAGAGTTATTCGATTCCAACAGTGTGATAGAGGGGAGCCTTGATGACAGTTGAAAGAGTAGAGAGAAAATAAAGGCCTGAAAGCACTTACCGACTTGTCAGAAAATAGTTCAAATTAGAGCAAAAAGAAGTGAGTGTGAGATGAAGTAATCGACTTCGGTTCCAAATAGAAAAATGGTGTAAAAGAAACAATTGAGAGAACAAGAGAGAAGAAGAGAAACATAGAAGATGTTCAGCCAAAAAGTAAAAAGAAATGGAGAAAGCACGAGCAACAAGAGACCCCCAAATGCCAAAAGAAAAGAAAGACACCTAAAATTTCCTAGCACTAATCAGTCTTCCAGAGAAAAGGTTTTCAAAAGGTCAATTTGGCATTCCTCAAAATATGATTGATTTTACCAAATGATCCCTTTCTTTTTTTCCCCAAACGGCACTCCTATCTTTCCCTTAATCGGCTCCTCCATGTCCTCCAACCAAACTCTATCCAAATCCCCACAAAACCTCCCTACTTCTCTCCCCTCTACCTCTCCATAAATCTCTCCTCTTTTTCCTCACTTGACCGGTTCAGGTTCCCTCAACAACTCCTCTGCCGTCCCACCTCTAGAGTCCTAATGCCATCCAACCTCCCACACAGCCAATTGCAAAAAGGGACACTCCTGCGTGTAACATGACTCGAACTCCAATCCCTTGGCAATAGAAATACGCCACTTACCACAGAACCACAAGTTCATTTGTGTCACATTTCAACTACAATTAGTTATAAGGTCTACCTGCTAACGTTTAGATTCATTCAAGGGAAAACCAAAAGTTTTGTTAAAGTCAAAGTTTGAACTCAGGACATCCTAGACACTTCCTAAAGCACTAAACTACTATGCCAGGCATACTTTCATGTCATAACACACAAAAATAATTTTTAATCGGGTTTTTGGGATTTGCAGTGCTACAATTAACTGCGCCCCCTCGAGACTTAAAACTCCTAGGCCCGAAATTCGGGGCGTTACATATAGACACGAAGGAAATATTGAGATTAATAATGGAAGAGAAATAGATGTGGACATATCGAACATGAACAGCCATACCGAAAACATTCAATCAATAATTAATGACACCACAAGCCAAGATATGGATGAAATTTGTCTAGTCAAGAATATGGCCCACAGTAGATATGTCTGAGATCAGTCCCATCCATGCTATCAAAACACATGGGATACTCCAAAAGAAACAAATATGTATTGGAACATGGATATAAAGTAACATGGTTGAATGCACAAGAAATCTAGGAAAGGGAATAATTTTCCCCAATTTAATTACAAAATTTTGTAAAAGAGCAGGAGTCCCTATCGAGTGGTTGGATAATACCATGAATCCTCCAAGGAAACTACTTGGAGATGACGTATTCAAGCAGTTTATTCTTCTGCAGACAAAAAAAAAAAAAAAAAAAGGAGAAAAGGAGAAAAAGAGGATTTCAAGAAGATGATAAATAATATTTCAATTTTATTTAGTATGATTTGAATTTTTAGGAATAGGTGGACTTAGGATAATTAAATTAGTTTCTTATTATTAGGAATTTGAACTTCTTTTTAAATTACTGAATTAAACTTTTTGTTATTTTTAAGAAGAATTGTATTAATTTTTCTAGAGATGATTTTAGGATTAGGAGTAGAAATAAATTTTTAGGTGTTTTTTTTTTTTTTTTTTTTTGTAGCTTGCTTTTGATTTTCTATGTAGGAAACCCATACAAAGGATACGAATCAATTTGAACTATCAATGAGAAAATGAGGAAGCACCTACCAATAGTAGTTGGAATGACCAAGATCAATTGGGTAAATTCTTTCCCTATCCTTTTATGGGCTACACATTGAGGACAATGTGTTAACTAAAGTGTGGGGGGTGACATAGAAAAAGAAAATTTGTCTCAATTGTCTTTATGCTAGTCTTTTGATCTTTTGATTTTTCTTTTCAACTGTGTGCTTGAGCTTGTAGAAATACAAGTGATTGGTTAGGAGCATGTACATAGGTTGCTTGTGTTTAGAAATAAATTTGGCATCATGATAGGAGATTTTAAATTTTTTATTATTAGACTACTAAGTTCTATATGTTACACTTTAAATAGGCATTAAGTAATCAACTGTACGAAATGATATAGGGAATACAAGAAAATGAGCATGCTAATAAAAATGAAAAATGGTTTAATTTAAGTTTGTTTGGTTGATTAAATTTGTGCATATTGAGATGCTTCAGGGATAACCTAAGGCATTTTTTGGAACATATCCATAGTCGAAAAGCTCACATCTACTTATTTACCCATAGTACCTAATTTGAGCTTGTAAACACTTCTTGATGAACCATATTGCAAAAACCCAAATCCTAAAATGTTAATTTGTATTTGCCCTTTGTATTTGCCCTCTTCCTTTGTTCCTAAACTGCATGATTATAGACATTTGGTCACACATATTGAGGGTTAAATAGATGCATCACGGTGGATTTTGCAAAAAAACCGTAGTGAAATAGGAAATATTAGTGAGATATAGGAACTATAGGTTAGCCTAAAGTGTAGAACAAAAGAAATTTTCAAAAAGAAATCAATACGAGTAGAAATAATACTTGAAAAGCAAAAGCATTTGTGAGTGAGATGTGTTGAAAAAATAAAAGTTACAAAGTCAAGAGAATAAGAAAAACTCTTTCATTAGTGCACAAAAACTCGTAGGCTAGCCGTAGTTACCATATATAATGTTATGATTTCGTATGTGGAGAAATAAGAAGGTGAGAGAGGAGAAATAAGGTAGTGAGTCGGTAATGGCCACTAAAGGGGAAGAATAAAGATTGATACGATATGCCAAACTATTTTCATGTTTGTAACCATTTTGATGCTTACTACTTTTTTAATTCGATACTTGTCCTAAGCCTCAAAACATTACAAGCTGAAAAGTCCCTAGTGTCCTTTTGCATAAATGAATATCATACTAAACAATCACATAAACTGCTATTTGTATTTTGCTAGGATAATCAAAATACTTGTATGATTTGTTGATGGATTCCTACATGTGACACCCTTAATGCTTGTATACTTTGTAATGCACTGAACTTAGATTTCTAAGGTCAAAAGTGGAAAATGAACTATTCATCATGTCAAAATTATTTGTAAATATGAAATGCCTAGTCATGTGCTCCAAGGTCAATACTTGTATCATATTTGATTAAGGGTCAAGGTCAATACTTGTATCATATTTGATTAAGGGCCATCTCTTCTACTTCTTGTTTTTGTTTATGTTGCTTGAGGACTAGCAATGCCTTAAGTATGGGGGAGTTTGATCTTTCGTAATTCAATGTAGCAGATTAAACTAATTTTCATACTTTAAGAGCTTGGAAATAAACATTATCATTAGGTTTTAATTAAGTTTTAGTAAGTTTAATTAAATTCAATAAAAATGTGCAAATTGAGTCTTTTATTTACCTTAGGGCAATGGTGAGCTAATGGACTTCATGAGTGTGCAAGAGACCATTAGAAGGCATGCTAAACTAATACTGGCTGCTATGTTACAACATGCAGGATTCGATGTCGCAATAAAAGGAGCAGAATGGAGGAATTTTGAGATGATTCTCACTCACGATAAGTTTTAAAATTTATAAATGATCGTACCTAAACTAACTATTATCACGACGAAGGCAAGTGCACCTATCGTATAGCAGTATAGTTTTAGCAAGACCGGATGTCGAACCCAAAAGAACTAAAAGGACTAGTATAACTTTCTTTTTATTATCTAGCCTAAAAATAATGAGGGTTTTAATTAACTAATTACCTAATCTAAGAATGCACAGAAAATAGATTTGGGGAAAATACTTTTTAGAAAAATGATTGATTTAAGACAATACCCAAGGAAAAATCCACCTAGACTTCACTTGTTATTTGACTCTGAATCGGACGATTTATTCATTCAACTTGTTCCGTATAAATCCCTAAGTTATGTTATTATCCCTTTTCAAGACTAATAACGTCTAACCCTAGATTAAATAATTGAAATCTCTTTCTAATTAACACCCTAGGGTTGCGTTAACTCGATCTATGGATTCCCTTATTAGGTTTCACCCTAATCCGGCAAAATCTTGTCACCTTATCTTTAGGCGTGCAATCAACTCCGCTTAATTATGACAAATTTACTCTTAGATAGGGATATTCATCCTCCGAATAAGCGTATTAACTTGAATCAATATCCTGAAATACCGAAGCAAGAATTAAGAACACATAATTAAGAACAAGTTAAATATTTATCATACAATTCAGATAATAATAACAAGATTCATCTTAGGTTTCATTCCCCTTAGGTATTTAGGGGATTTAGTTCATAACTAAAACAAAAAACATCTCAGAAAAATAATAAATACAAAACATAAAGAAAACCCAAAACTCCTGAAGGAAATTTGAGGAGAAATATTCAGTCTTGATGATGAATCCGGCTTCTTAGATGGATCAATCGGCTTTCTTCAAGTAATTCCTTACTCCCTGCTCTGTGTGTCCCCCCTTCATCCTCATCTAGGGTATTTAAATAGGCTTTAGAATGCCTAAAACCCTCAAATGAGCCCTTTTCTGAATAGAACTAAACTTGGGCTCGACAGGGACACGCCCGTATGCAATTGCTTTAGGCCATGGTCAAGGCTGAGAAATAGACACGCCTGTGTTTGAAGTTGTTTTAGGCCATTTTCGAGCCTGTTAGAATGGCACAGGTGTGTGTGCTACCCGTGTGATGAAGTCCAGGCTGTGTTGTTTTCCCACGTCGGCCCATTTTCTCCGTTTTTGGCTCGTTTCTTGCTCTTTTTACCCTCCTATTCTTGCCCAAGTATAAAACATGAAATTAAAGGATTAGGAGCATCAAATTCACCAAATATAAGGATAAATCATTCATAAATGTGTTAAGTATGGGATAATAATATGTATAAATTATGGTTTGTCAAATACCCCCACACTTAAGCGTTTACTTGTCCTCAAGTAAAATCTCAATTCATAGTTAAGAATTCTTTTTTCTCAATTTATAATTCTTATCAATAATATCTCAAGCTAATCCATAAGTAATAATACATTGAGAATTCAACTAGAAGAACATTAAAGTTTCAACCATTCCAAGATGAGCATTTAATCATGAAAAATATAAGACATCTCCCCTTATTTAAATAATCACCTTTGATTCAAAATCTCACAGAGTTTAACATCCTTACTAAAGATTCACTCAAATCACTCGAAGTGTTTAAGGATAATGAATGTAGCACTCAATAGTTAATATGAAAAGTTATTACCATAGGCTTACATGAAAATCAAATCTCCACCACTATAAATTGAGATGATACATCAATCAAAAGGTCTTTAGAGGGTTGTAACGAGGCTTGGTTAAGGGGTGTTGTCACAAGCTAAAAGAGAAGGTTAGAATCGAGATTGAATTGAAAAATTCTTAACTAGAAAAATATTTTATCATCACTTACGTACAACAGAGCTTTTTTTTTAAATACTTAAGCTCAAAAACGAAAGATCACTACTGATATGTAAATATGTATGTTTTTTTTTTTTAAGAACAAGTTAAATAACATAGGCTAACTATTAAGAACAATACATAGCTAAGTAATTTATTCAAATCAAATCTCGACAAAAATAGGGATCAAATTAATTGAGGGGATTTCAACAATATTGAGTTAAAGGTTAATATTGGGGATAAATCAATGAATGGTTTGTTAGGCTCAAAGGGGTTTACTAGGGGTTAGTTGTGAAGGTAGGATTTTCATGGCATGAGTAGGTTAAACCTAAATGCCTCTATCATCTTGACATATCAAATCAAATGGTGTGGCTTTGACATGCATAATCAAGCAAGTTCTAGAATAACAATTTGATATTGATGCACTCAAAGCAACAATAAAAGTGAGCATGAAAGAAATAATAGATGCTCTTAAAGGCTCAAAATCTCACAAAAATTATGGCTTTTTGATGTTTAAACCTGTGGATTTCAATTCAAGATAATACCTAAACTTGGGGAAAAACAACCTAAAATTTTTAAATTATCAAAAATCAACTTATCATGCTTAATTCTCTAACGTCTTAAAGTTTAAATAATCAATGCATGAATGCCTATGTTTTAATTTAAGATATATCAATAAAAATCATAAATTAATCAAAATTCATCCTAAAAATGATATAAGAGATTTATAAGAGAACAAGACAAAATTCAGGAATTTTTCTGATAGTGATATAATTTACCCTCCACACTTAAGATATACATTGCCCTTAATGTACAAAGATAAAGTTAGTGGCAATTATAGAAAAGAAAATCATAAGATAGGGAGAGAAGTGAAACTTCCTGAATGTTAAGTGAATGAACTCCATAGTTTGGAGTTATGTAGAGTGGAGGAGGATACTCCAATGGTGGTAGAGGTTGGGTTCCACAAGAGCTGCACCAAAAGAATATTATATCTTGTGGTCAAGTAGGGCATGACAGTCGTAGATAACCTTTTTCAGGGGAGTTCGAAGTTCTTAAGTGATAGTGAGCTTTGGAGCTCTTTATAACTGTGATAAAATCAGAAACTCTTTAGGAAAATAAGGAAGAAATAATTACTCATAATGAAATGACCGAAATTAAAATTTGTTTATAAAATCCTAAAACTAAAATAGTATCAAAAGGAAATAAAAGTAACAAGAAAAATGAAAATAAAAATAAAAATAAAAAAAACAAAGAAATTCTTCAACTATCATCATCGTCGGATGGTTCGCGAGGTGGTGGTGGTGATGAAATGTGGAGGTGCTGACAAATCTGCTGTAGAGTAGCATCAATGTTATCGAATCACTGAAAACACTACTGCTCAAATTGAGTAAGGCACTCAGAGATGTCAGAATATGAAGCTGCTGCATGAACTGGACGATGGGTGGGTGGTGGCTGAGACGATGGGTCCTCGTGTTGTGGAGGGACATCATCAGTAATGTCCTCAGGAGCCTCCTCCTCTGTTGATTGGGCGAGACGATATTGAGAAGGGTAGGTTCCACGACACTTTTCAATCATCCTCATACTTAGCATGCTCGAGATGCCTTGTGGAGACATTTGGCCAATGAGTGTAAGGGAGGATGCTTGTGCCACGGTGTTGAGGAGCCCAAAGTGCCGAGCCAGTCGAGTCACGTAAGGGCCAATGGAGATGACCCCCTTCCAATGTCGCTCTGTCTGATGGCGAATGGCAAGGGCAATGAAATAGGCAAGGTCAAAGACGTGCCCATGCTACATACACCATAGGAAGTAGACGTCGTGAGTGTTGACGACGCCGATGCTCTCTCTTCGCCCTGTCAAAGTGTGAGCTAAAATAGAATGTAGGTACCTCAAAGATGGAGGGAGAGCCGATGCCTTTGAGCTACTAGGGTCGTAGGTGGCCAAACGTGGTACTAACATGTCCCAGCACCGTGAAGGAGAACGATGAATGTGGTGGTTGAGAGCGTGAAGGTCATTCTCCTTCTTGAACTCTTCCTTGTAGAGGCCCAGTGCAGTGTCGAACTCTGGGACGCTTAACTGGTAGACTAACGCGCCGAGGCAAAATTGAACCGTGCCAGGATCATCGTAGTTGGCCATTACGGTTTGAAGATGGAACGTTGAGCAGAGTTCCATCGTGAGCTCGAGATATGTCGGCTTGATGATCACAAGTAAAAGGTCCCATGGGTCAGTGGTAAGGAGGGCCCGAATCTCATCAGCCAGTTAGACTTGTTCTAAAGTGGTCCAGTTGATGCAGCAACCCACACCTAAGGGTCGAGCTCGAAGTATCTGATAGAGTTCTTCCTGGGGTCCAACAGGAAATTGAAGGAAGGGATGGTGAATTTCAGTGGTGGGACCCGAGGAAGATGACGCTCCCTTCCTTTTCTTTGAAGCGAGGACGGTGGCCTTTTTATCACGTGAGCTTGACATTATATACCAACAAGGAGAATTACTATTTCTTCTTAATAAATGGAAAAAATAATAGGTAAACAAATTTGAAAAGGAAAAAGCCATGAATTTAAACTAACAATTTCAGCCAAAACTACTAACACTAACAAACCTAACCAAAACAATCAATTTGATAGCATAATAATAGTATGAATATAGGTATGATAATAGTATGGGTATGACTATAGAATGAGGCTTTCCTAACAATTAGTTTCAACATGAAATGTATGATAAATAATCTAAGAGTGCAAACTAAATTATAGACAATGAGCAAAATGAAAATAGTATGAGAAAAATGAAGATTATTATAATAATAAGCATTAGAAATAAGTAAAATAGAAGAGAAAAGAGTAAATAAACTCTAAAAGGGCGAGGTTGGACGACAAAAATGAAGTTAAAGGTGGCGCACAGGCGTGGCAGAGAGGGTGTGTGGAGTTGCAGCGGCTAGGGTTAGGGATTTTGGGTGAGGAAGATGATGAATAGTGAGGGGTTTTTATAGATTTTGGGGCACACGGCCAAGGGACATGCCCGTGTGCCCTAATTTTAGCCTGTGTGTTTTGCATTTTTTTGAATTTCGGTGCCTCTAACATACAGCTCATGCCCGTGTTCCTTGGGCGTGTTGATGCACACGATCGTGTCGCACGACCGTGTTCTGCTTCGTTCGCTTCTCCCACGCCCGTGTATGTAGGTCCACGCCCGTGTTATTTTGATAGGTTCGACCACGGGTGCTAGGCACGGGCATGTTGCACACCCGTGCTATTTTCTCAAGTTTAACCACGGTTCTAAGAATGGGCGTGTCACACGCCAGTGTTGTTTTGGCAGGATCGCCCATGGCCATGTCGTACGGCCGTGGCCATTTATTGCAGCCAGTGTTGGGAAAAAATCTTTGCCCTATTTTCACACGGTTTACAGCACGCCCATGTGCCTGGTCGTGTAAGTGCGGAAAACTTGTATTCAAGAGCTCAGTTAGTAAGTTAGGTGTGAAACACTAGAATTTAAAGAAGTTAATACTGTTAGTGCTCAGGTTGCCTCCTGAGAAGTACTTATTTAGAGTCTAAGCTCGACTTACCTCTTCATTTCATCAAAATAAGGTTTTAGATGAGTAATATTTATCTTAAATGAGCTAAATTTGGAATGATTTATCTCGACTGTACCGTAAGGGAAGATGTTAAGTACTGTAAGAGGATTTTCTTTATTCGGTTCAGCAGTGGTAATGCAAGGATCTGCAGCATCTAATAATACCTTATCTCCAACCTTAAGTTGATTTGGTGAGGTTTTGAGCTCGTCCTGGTGTAGTTTTGCTTTATCGTGTGTTCCCGGTTTATGTGTCTACCATTCATCTAGCTCCTCAATTTGTAACATTCATTCTTCATGAATAGGCCCTTTATTGTTGCTTGAACATGGCTCATGTATATCCTTCGAACTCATCTCCTGCAAAGTAGGTTGCAACATATGGTCAGTTTTAGTAGAATGGTTTATACAATCACCTTCAATATTTGATGTGTTACTCGAATTGCGAGCTTGAAAGGTGATTGTTTCATCCCCCACACGAAGTGTGAGTTCACCTATGCCAACGTCAATAACTGTTCTAGCAGTTGCTAAAAAGGGCCTTCCTAATATCAAAGGAGTGTTGCTATCCTCTTCTATGTCTAGAACAACGAAATCAACTGGGAATATAAATTTGTCAATTTTAACTAGTACATCTTCAATAATACCCCTAGGAAATCTGATAGTTTTATCTGCTAACTAAATGCTCATCCTAGTTTGTTTGGGTTTCCCCAGACTTAGTTGCTTAAACATTTTGTAAGGCGTGACGTTGATGCTAGCCCCTAAATCAGCCAATGCATTATTAACATCTAAGCTACCAATTAAGCAATGAATTGTAAAACTCTGTAACACTCCAAACCCGGCCTAGACGTTATGACCGGATCCGACGTGCCACATCGAAGTGTGCAAAACATTTTATATTGTTGGTTTAGAAATCTTGCTTAGTGTTGTAAAAGATAATATCATTTTAAGTTAAAGTGAATGGAATCTGTGCACCAAGTAGGAAACTGAAAAAGAGGAGGTGAGTCCATCGGACCGCTTAAGTACCAAGCTCCCTTCGGATCCAATCCTAGACATGCACACTGCCATTGCCACACCTTAACATCATGTATATTTTTAGGCAACCCATTTGGTTAAGTCCATTTTAGGAAAAGTGATTAATTTTGGAAAACATTTTCATTGCGGAAGCTTTGCTTGTTGTCATGTTATTTTGAAATCAATTATTGTTTTTAAAAACACGCCCTAAAGTTAATCAATTTTGACAGTTAAATATAAGTAATGCCTATCTTAATAAAACATATTAAAACCATCAAAAATAATTAAGCGGCCTTATTACATTTAAAAACCCAAAACCATAAACGTAAATAAAAGGATGTCCAGTTCACCAGAAGAAAGATCGAATTTGCAGAACGTGTGGCCACTCCGAATCCCTCACAGATCCAAGCCCACTATGGTTGGGGATTACCTGCGGGGATGAAAATAAAGGGGTGAGTTTGGGGAAACTCAGTGTGTAAATTAAGCCAATCATACCCTATATCAGCTCAAACCACAAAAACAGAATAAGTTGGCCTTAGCCCAGAACAGAATTCAGAATAAAGCCCATAGGGCCATAATAGATCAGAACAGATATTACATGTTTCTGTAAAAAACCAACCCATATCCAACCATAAGCACCCCTATACCAGCCTTTCACCATGTGGGGAGAGTACTCGACCCACCCCACTGCTACACACCACATAAATATGCAGCATGGCTGCCAGAGCAGATAATGTGACAGAGTCACCAAAAATAGATAATCGTGGCAGAGCCACCAGAATAGATATATGTGGCAGAGCCACCAGAATAGATATATGTGGCAGAGCCACCAGATCAGATAATTTGTGGCATAGCCACCAGGACGCTTCCTCCATAATATAACCCATGTCCCCATGCAACAGATATACAATTATGGCATACATCATATAGATTCAGATCGTCATGCTTTTCAAGCAAAATTAACCCTAGGGGTATAACGGTCATTTTCCATACATAGGGGTATTCTAGTAATTTAACTATTTTAGGGTTTTCATGCATATCATAGCCATCTATGTACCAACAGAAACACTTACTGAGTGTTCTTACTGAATTGGGCCCGTTGGCCCATTTTCCCGATTTTGGCCTATTAAGCCCAAAATATCAAAATGCACGAAATCATGCATTCTGCAGTCTTATCCTTTTAGTTTACCAAATACGTTAATCAATCCATCTCACAAGCATTCGCACTCTCACAAGTTCCCAAAATACCGCCTTTTCAGCATTCTGGCTTTTCGGCTTTTGTCGATCTAGTCTATGAGAGGGTGTCAGTTACACACCTATTTTATGACGATTCATTGATGAGATCCACACATGAACTGCCTACAATTGGATTACTAACACGTTAATCTAACTATCAAAATCAACTATGCATTTAAGCCCTTACCATATTTGGCCTTTAACACTTTAGGCACTAGTGATCCTACCTTTGCCGAGATTAGCGATTATGTTTAGATCCAGTCGTTCCACTTGTCCAAGCCTTTAATCAGCAGCCTCTAGATCACACTATTATCTAAATAAAGTAGTTATCACAACCCTTAGAGCTACAAACCCAAATCGATAGCCTCCCTAAATTTTAGGGGTTTTGGCTTTTCCTATAATCTAAAGTAAATAATAGGTTCAAAGACGTACCGGTTCCTTTCGTTAATGATTCCCATTAAGTCCTACTCGATTCTGATGCAGATCTAACCCCTCAGATGATAAAAAAAGTTGAGCCTTTAGTGATCTTAAAATTTGGCTATGACCCTATGACTATGCGTTTTCGGCTTTTGAAACAGTGAAAAGAAAAAAAAGAGATATGGGAGTTTTGCTGTGGTCTTGTCGACAGAAACTTGGGGTTCAGAGGATGAGAGAATTGGTCAAGAAGATGAGGAAAAATAAGAGGGTTTGGCTAGAAGAAATCGGCACAACAAGGAATATGGACTTTCGAGATTTCGGGTTTTGTGATATTCGGCTGTAAGGCTTAAAAATAATGGAAAGAAAGTGATGTTGAGTAGAGTGGTAGGAGAATTCGGCTATGGAGAAAAAAAGAGGAAGAAAATAATAGATGGAGAGAAAAAGAAAGAAAAGGAGAGGAGGAAGGATGGTCAGAAAATGGCACACTCACCCCTAATGCCGAATTTATATTTGGCACTTAACCTAGCCGAATTTTGACCCCTAAAGAAACCCTTGGCCGGCCAACTCTTGCTCCTCAAGAGTCCACCATTCGGCCAACACTGCTCTCCCTAATTAGCTCCTAAATTCTTTCCCTTATCCCCTCCTTACTCAATCTCCTGAGCAACTCACCTGACAGACGTTTACTTGAGTTCCATTACTTCCCCTTTCTAACCATAAAAATAATTCCCTTAATAAGCTCTCATTGTGACTTGAACCTTCGTTCTCCCTAGCATCCACACGCCACTTTTATAGCCTTCCCAGTGGCATCACATGCCACTTTACCACCTGCTTTCTTGTGATTTATTTTACCCAAATAATACTTAAAAGCCCAGTTTAACAGAACCCCTTTTTTTTATGGAATTAAAATTAATTAAAATTACTGGGTTTTAACTTAAGCTTGGGCCTTCTAGAGGCCCACTAACATAATTAAACCTACGCCAAGTAGACAGAACACAAAAATTTTAAATTTTGCCAACATTCACAGAATTCCCGAAAAGTGGGGCGTTACAACTCTACCCTCCTTAAAGAAATTTAGTCCTCGAAATTTTACCTGATCCAAACAGATGAGGGTATTGTTGTTGCATCACCTCTTCTGGCTCCCAAGTAGCTTCCTCTTTGCCATGATTATGCCAAAGTACCTTCACTAATAGGACAGATTTCCTTCTTAGAACCTTAACATCTCGATCCAATATTTGCATAGGCTCCTCCTCAAAGGTCAAATCAGTTTGCACCTCAATCTCTACAACCGGCATGACATGAGTAGGGTCTGAATGATAACGCTTAACATGGAGATGTGAAAAACATCATGGATCCTGTCTAACTCTGGAGGCAATTCCAATTGATAAGCCACTAGGCCTACTCGCTTCAAAACCCGATAAGGCCCAATGAACCACGGACTCAACTTGCCCTTCTTACTGAACCTTAAAATCTTCTTCCAAGGAGAAACCTTCAAGAAGACCATATCACCCACTGAGTATTCAATCTCCTTACACTTCAAATCTGCATACGACTTTTGCCTATCAGCAGCTTTTTTTAATCGATCCCTAATTATTCTGACCTTATCTTCATGACGCCTACCAACTCGTCCAAGAACTCCGCTGCTTCTCTAGTTTGGCCCAACAGCTAGGTGTATGACACCTTCGTCCATACAGTGCTTTATACGGTGCCATTCGAATACTCGCCTGGTAACTATTATTGTACCCAAATTTTGCTAACGACAAGTAATCTTGCCAACTACCTTGAAAGTCAATCATGCATCCCCTCAACATGTCTTCTAGAATCTGAATAACCCTTTCCGACTGACCATCAGTTTGGGGATGGAAAGCTGTACTAAAGTTCAATCGAATTCCCAACACTTCATGCAACTTTTGCCAAAACTGAGATGTGAATCTAGGATCCCGGTAAGAGATAATTGAAACTGGGGCACCATGAAGTCGCACAATCTTTACCATATACAACTTGGCTAATTTCTGAAGTGAAAAGTCAGTACGGACAGGTATGAAATGGGCCGATTTGGTCAATTTATCCACAATCACCCAAATCGAGTCTTTCTTCGATGGCATCAAGGGTAGCCCACTCACAAAGTCCATGCTTACCTTCTCCCATTTCCAAAGTGGTATCTTCACTGGCCGTAACAATCCAGAAGGTAATTGATGCTCAGCTTTCACTTGCTGGCATGTCAGACATTTCCCTACAAACTCAAGTACTTTCGCTAAGTCCGTGCCACCAAGACGATTCTCTCTTAAGTCGTGATACAACTTATTCCCTCCAGGATGCACGGTACAAAATCCCCCATGAGCTTCCTTCAATATTCTCTGCCTCAAGTCAGAGTCCTTCGGAAACAAATTCTTCCTCGGAAACACAGAACTCCTTCGCTATTTAACCCAAACTTAAAAGTTTCCCCTTCCTTAACTTGTTGAAAACGAGCGACCAAAGACTCATCTTTCAACTGCTTTTCCTTAATCTGGTCTACCCAGGTTGGCCTTACTTGCAATTCAGCCAACAAAGTTCCATCATCATACAGACTCAGACGAGCAAACATTGCTCTCAAATTATATACAACTCTACGACTTAGAGCATCGGCTACCACATTAGCCTTGCCTGGGTGATACTCGATCGAACAGTCATAGTCCTTAAGCAACTCTATCTATCTCCTTTGCCTAAGGTTTAGTTCCTTCTGAGTCAGCAAATACTTAAGACTCTTATGGTCTGTGTATATAATACACTTTTCTCCGTACAAGTAATGTCTCCAAATCTTAAGTGCAAAGATCATCACGCTAACTCCAAATCATGAGTAGGATAGTTTCCTTCGTGAGGCTTAAGCTGTCGTGATGCATAAGCAACCACCTTACCCTCTTGCATCAACATACAACCTAAACCTACATGTGATGCATCACTATACATGGTAAAATCCTTCCCAGACTCCGGCTGAATTAATATAGGTGCTTCTATCAGAACTTTCTTCAACTTCTCAAAAGCTTCCTCTTGCTTCTCAGTCCATATAAACGGTACTCCTTTCCTTATGAGTTTTGTCAGCGGTGCTGCCATCATAGAAAAACCTTCCACAAACCTTCTATAGTATCCTGCCAACCCTAGGAAACTCTAAATTTTTGACACCGTCCTAGGTGGCTTCCACTCCAGAATCGCTTCAATCTTTAAAGGGTCCACCTTAATCCCCTCGGTAAAGACCACATGTCCTAAGAACGTTACCTCCCTTAACCAAAATTCACACTTGCTGAATTTTGCATAAAGCTCCTTTTCCCTCAACATTTGCAGTAGCACAATGCAGAGATGCTCATCATGTTTCGCTTCAGTTTCAGAATATACCAGGATATCGTCAATAAAGACGACTACGAACCGATCCAAGAATGGTTGGAACACACGATTCATCAGATCCATAAATGCTGCAAGAGCAATTGTCAGTCCAAATGGCATAACTAGAAACTCGTAATGACCATACCAAGTCCTGAATGTCGTCTTATGGATATCTGCCTCTTTGACTTTTAACTGATGATATCCAGATCGAAGGTCGACCTTGGAAAATACAGAAGCTCCTCTAAGTTGGTCAAACAGATCGTCAATCCTTGGCAGAGGGTACTTATTCTTAATTGTCAGTTTGTTCAACTGGCGATAATCAACACACATTCGCATCGTCCCCTCCTTCTTCTTCACGAATAGCACCGGTGCTTCGCATGGAGACACACTTGGCCTAATAAAGCCCCTATCCAACAACTCTTGAATTTGAGCTTTCAGCTCTACTAACTCCTTCGGTGCCATCCTATACGGTGCGATGGACACTGGTGCCGTTCCAGGCAACAAGTCACTTTCAAGCTCGACCTCTCAGTTTGGAGGCAATCCCAGAAGCTCCTCCAGAAAAACATCTTGGAACTCTTTTACGGTCCTAACCTTATCCACTGTCAGCCCCTCCACTTCCGACTGACTTACAAATGCCAAATAGTCCCTTCGTTCACCTATCATCATAACCTCCTCACCTTCCATGGTCCTTAGCACCATTCGCTTAGCAGCACAATCCAAAGTCGCCTTATGCTTAACCAGCCAGTCCATTCCCAGAATGAGGTTAAACTCTTCGAACAGTAACTCCATCAAATCTCCAGGAAAAATCCTACCTTGAGTTTCTAAGGGTACATCCCTATAGTGTTTGTCTAACCTAACCGAGTGACCCAAAGGACTTAGTACAGATACCCCACTCACAATCTCCTCAGAGTGCACACCCAATGACCCAGATATGGCACATGCAACATAGGAATGAGTAGATCCAATATCCACCAAAGCAGTATATGGCATCCTAGAAACAAAAAATATACCAGTTATGACGTCAGGTGCGTCGCCCTCCTCTCGACGACGAGCTGTATACACCAACGCTGGCTGTTGAGCCTCAGCATTATTGCGCACCCCTGCCAGGTGCCCCTCGACCTCGACCATTTCCATTTCTGCCCCTACCTTGTCCACGTCCTCTCGGTGGTTGTGGTCCACCCCTCACGGGTTGAGCAACCCTCTGTGCTCCATAGATTCGCATCGAAAACAAGCACCAGAACGTTTCCTGCACTCGCCCAACTGTACCTTACCACAGTCTCCACAGATTGGTGGTCTAACAACATTCATCGGAATTGCTCGAACTGGTTCCTTCACTCTTGCTCTCTTAAAATTCCTATTTGCACCACCCGAAGGTCTGGAATCCTTTCAGAAATAGTTTCGATCCTTCTCACAGTTCTCCCTCTCAGTACACTTCACCTCCTCAGCTATCTTAGCCTTTTCCACCAGAATCGCGAAATCACGCTCCCGCTGCGGAGCAATCAGCACCTTAAGTTCATCTCTGAGTCCATCCTCGAAGCGCACACTACGCTCATACTCCGTAGCGACTATCCCCATAGCATACCGGCTTAACCTCAGAAACTCACCAGACTCTGAATCGACTTATTTCCTTGAACTGCATTCAAGAATTCCTTCCTCGCAAGGCCCACATAACTCGCCCCAACACACTTTTCTTTAAAGGCCGTCTTAAACAGCTCCTAAGTTACCCTATCAGCTGGGGTTCCATCTCTCACGGTGAGCTACCACTGATAGGCCTCGTCTTGCAACAGCGATACGGCTCCCTTCAGCTTCTACTCCATATAACAATCCAAGTCGTCTATAATCCATTCTGTGGCCTCCAACCAATATTCTACCACATTCGGGGCTACGCTAGATACGACCCTAAAAATTTTCGCTCCATTAGCCCGGAGTCGTTCAGAAATAGACTCTCGAATTTCATTGCCCGTACTTGCCTCGGTAACCCTTTCCAGAACACGACGTATTGCCTTGGATAAGGCGTCATCCCCAGGACCACGATCATGAAACTCCATTTCCGTTACCGGAGGTACAGATGCATCTGCCGCCGGTATATGTCCCAAAGCTGAAGATCCCGCTTGAGCACTTCCTCGGCCACGTCCACGGCCTCTTCCACGAGCGGCTCTTGTACTAATATCGTATTATCTGATTACGAATTTTATGCATTAATTCAACATTCCAGTGATTATTACAGATGTTTTATGAATCAGACAGTAATTTAGAGTTTGTTTTCGTAAATAAAAGGATATCCAGTTCACCAGAAGAAAGATCAAATTTGCAGAACGTGTGGCCACTCCGAATCCCTTAGAGCTCTAAGCCTACTATGGTTGGGGATTACCTGCAGGGATGAAAATAAAAGGATGAGTTTAGGGAAACTCAGTGTGTAAATTAACCCAACCATAGCCTATATCAGTTCAAACCACAGAAACAGAATAAGTTGGCCTTAGCCTGCAATGCATCTGAGAATAAAGCCCATAGGCCCATAACAGATCGTAACAGAGATATTACATGTTTATGCAAAAACCCAACCCATATCCAACCATAAGCACCCCCATACCAGCCTTTCATCATGTGGGGAGACTACTCGACCCACCTAACCGCTACACGCCACAGAAATATGCAGCATGGCTGCCAGAATAGATGATGTGACAGAGTCACCAAAAACAAATAATCTTGGTAGAGCCACCAGAACAGATATATGTGGCAGAGCCACCAGATCAGATAATTTATGGCAGAGCCACCAGGATGCTTCCGCCATAATATAACCCATGTCCCCATGCAACAGATATACAATTACGGCATACATCATACAGATTCAGATCATCATGCTTTTCAGACAAAATTAACCCTAGAGGTATAATGGTCATTTTCCATACATAGGGGTATTCTAGTAATTTAACTATTTTAGGGTTTTCATGCATATCATAGCCATCTATGTACTAACAGAAACACTTACCGAGTGTTCTTACTGAATTGGGCCTGTTGGCTCATTAAGCCCAAAATATCAAAATGCACAAAATCATGCATTCTGCAGTCTTATCCCTTTAGTTTACCAAATACATTAATCAATCCATCACGAGCATTCGCACACTCGCAAGTTCCCAAAATATCGACTTTTCGACATTCCGGCTTTTCTGCTTTTACCGATCTAGTCTATGAGAGGGTGTCAGTTACACACCTATTTTATGATGATTCATTGACGAGATCCACACACGAACTGCCTACAATTGGATTACTAACACGTTAATCTAACTATCGAAATAAACTACGCATTTAAGCCCGTACCATTTTCGGCCTTTAACACTTTAGGCACTAGCGATCCTACCTTTGTCGAGATTAGCGATTAAGTTTAGATCCAGTCATTCCACTTGCCCAAGTCTTTGATCAGCAGCCTCTAGATCACACTATTATCAAAATAAAGTAGTTATCACAACCCGTAGAGCTACAAACCCAAATCGACAGCCTCCCTAACTTTTAGGGGTTTTGGCTTTTCCTATAATCTAAAATAAAGAATAGGTTCAAAGACTTACCACCGGTTCCTTCGGTCAATGATTCCCGTTAACTCCTACTCGATTCTAATGCAGATCTAACCCCTCATATGATAACAAAAGTTTAGCCTTTAGTGATCTTAAAATTTGGCTATGACCCTATGACTATGCATTTTTGGCTTTTGAAATAGTGAAGAAAAAAAATGAGATATGGGAGTTTTGCTATGGTCTTCTCGATAGAAACTTGGGGTTCAGAGGATGAGAGAATAGGTCAGGAAGATGAGGAAAAATAAGAGGGTTTGGCTAGAAGAAATCGGCACAACAAGGAATATAGACTTTTGGGATTTCAGCTTTTGTGATATTCGGCTGTAAGGCTTAAAAATAATGGAAAGAAAGTGATGTTGAGTAGAGTGGTAGGAGAATTTGGCTATAGAGAAAAGAAGAGGAAAAGAATAATAGATGGAGAGAAAAAGAAAAGAAAAGGAGAGGAGGAAGGATGGTCAAAAAACGGCACACTCACCCCTAATGCCGAATTTATATTTGGCACTTAACCTAGCCGAATTTTGCCCCCTAAAGAAACCCTTGGCCGGCCAACTCTTGCTCCTCAAGAGTCCACCATTCGGCCAACACTGCTTTCCCTAATTAGCTCTTAAATTCTCTCCCTTATCCCCTCCTTACTCAAACTCCTCCTGACAGACTTTTACTTGAGTTCCATTACTTCTCCTTTCTAACCATAAAAATAATTCCCTTAATAAGCTCACATTGTGACTTGAACCTTGGTTCTCCCTAGCATCCACACGCCACTTTTATAGCCTTCCTAGTGGCGTCACATGCCACTTTACCGCTTGCTTCCTTGTGATTTATTTTATCCAAATAATACTTAAAAGCCCAGTTTATCAGAACCTTTTTTTCTTATGGAATTAAAATTAATTAAAATTACTGGGTTTTAACTTAAGCTTGGGCCTTCTAGAGGCCCACTAACATAATTAAACCTACACCAAGCAGATAGAACATAGAAATTTTAAATTTTGCCAACATTCACAGAATTCCCAAAAATTGGGGCGTTACAAACTCCCTGATCTTTTAATTTGTTGGGTAGCTTATTCTGTAGAATAGCTGAGCAAACTGCATTTAGCTCCACATACGATCCCTCATCCAACTTTCACTTATTTGCTAAGAGCTCCTTTAAAAACTTATTTGCATTCGGCATCTGCGAGAGAGCTTCAATAAACGGTAAGTTGATATGTAATTTCTTTAAAAGTTTAAGGAATTTACCAAATTGTTCAACTGAGTGATCTTTCCTTGTCGCATTAGGGTATGGCACACGAGGTTTATATTCTACACTAATCAGTTTCTATTCTACTTTAACTTTACCTTTGTTTTCCACATCTTCTTGCTTTGTTTCTGGTTCAGATACAACTAACCTTTCCTCATTACTAATGTCAATCGCTTTGAGCTATTCCCTTGGGTTAGGTTCAGTATTGCTTGGCAAGCTACCTTGTGGTCATTTGAAAATTAATTTGGACAGCTGGCCTATCTGAGATTCGAGCCCTTGGATCGACGCTTATTGATTAATAAGTGTCGTCTCAGTATTCTAAAAGTGAGCTTCTGAAACTACGATAAACTTTGTTAGCATCTCTTCAAGGTTTGATTTTTTCTCTTATTGGTAAGGTGGTTGTTGGAAGCCTGAGGGTGGTGGTGGTCTCTGATTTCCTTGGCCTCCCCATAAGAAATTTGGGTGATTCCTCCAACCTGTATTATAAGTATTGCTATAAGGATTATTTTGGGCTCGAGGATTAGTACCCATGTACTTCAATTGCTCGTTCTCCATGCTGTGGCTATAGGGTGAATATTTTGTATTGTTCGATCCACCTCCACTTGCTTCACATTGCATTACTGGGTGAACCTGTGAAGAACCAAGAAGACCATCAATTTTTCTATTCAAAAGTTCTACCTAATTTGAGAGCATGGTACTGAATCGATGTAAAAACGCCAGCTACTTTCGTTGGTTTTATCCTCATGACTTGCCACTGATAGTTATTCAGTGACATCTCCTCGATAAATTCGTAAGCTGCTTCAGGTGTTTTCTTGTTGATGGTTCCACCAGCTGTTGCATCAATCATCTGTCTTGTCGAGGGGTTAAAATGTTTGAACTTGCAGCCATAGAGGTAACCCATGGTGAGGGCACCTTCGTAGTAGGTCCTTGTATCTCTCCCATGCATCGTAGAGTGTTTCTAAATCCATCTGTACGAAAGAAGAAATATCATTACGTAATTTAGCTGTTTTAGCCGGCGAAAAATACTTTAATAAAATTTTTTCGGTCATTTGTTCCCAAGTAGTGATTGACCCTCATGGTAATGAGTTTAACCATTGTTTAGCTTTGTTTCTCAATGAAAAAGGGATTAACCAAAGGTGAATGGCATCATCAGAAACGCCATTAATTTAAAATATGTCGCAGAATTCTAGAAAATTTGCCAAGTGAGTGTTGGGATCATCATCCTGCAAACTATCAAACTGAACAAATTACTGTATAATTTTAATCGTGTTAGGTTTTAGTTCAAAATTATTTGCAGCAATAGCAGGTCTAACTATACTTGACTCAGTTCCTATTGATGTACTTTTAGCATAATCATACATAGTGAGTGGAGCTTGATTCTAATTTACTTGATCGGCGGAAATCACAGAAGGTGGCGGATTTTCATGATTTTCAGCAATCTCCTCGATTGTAGTTGAGATATCATCCTCTTACTCTTCCTCTGTGTATCTTAGGCTTCGCCTTATTTCTCTTCGATTTTTGCGAGCTGTACGATCGATTTCTTCGTCAAAAAGTAATGGTCCCGACGGGTCTCTTCTAGTCATAAACCATAAGAACCTGCCAGAAGAGAGATAAAGAAAATTTAGTAACAAAAATTAAACAAAAACTTAAATTGCAATAAAAGTAAATGGCTAAAGTAATAAAAATCGAGTGTTCCTAATATCTTAGTTCCCCGGCAACGGTGCCAAAAACTTGATTGTCACTCGCAATAAGTTTTAAAATTTATAAATGATCGTACCTAAACTAACTATTATCATGACGAAGGAACTAAAAGTACTAGTATTAACTTTCTTTTTATTATCTAGCCTAAAAATAATGAGGGTTTTAATTAACTAATTAACTAATCTAAGAATGCACATAAAATAGATTTGGGGAAAATACTTTTTAGAAAAATGATTGATTTAAGACAATACTCAAGAAAATATTCACCTAGACTTCACTTGTTATTTGACTTTGAATTGGACGATTTATTCATTCAACTTGTTCCATAGAAATCCCTAAGTTATGTTATTATCCCTTTCCAAGACTAATAATGTCTAACCCTAGATTGAATAATTGAAATCTCTTTCTAATTAACACCCTAGGGTTACATTAACTCGATCTATGGATTCCCTTATTAGGTTTTACCCTAATCTGGAAAAATCTTGTCACCCTATCTCTAGGCATGCAATCAACTCCGCTTAATTATGATAAATTTACTCTTAGACAGGGACTATTCATCCTTCGAATAAGCATATTAACTTGAATCAATATCCTGAAATACCGAAGCAAGAATTAAGAACACATAATTAAGAACAAGTTAAATATTTATCATACAATTCAGATAATAATAACAAGATTTATCTTAGGTTTCATTCCCCTTAGGTATTTAGGGGATTTAGTTCATAACTAAAACAGAAAACATCTCAGAAGAATAATAAATACAAAACATAAAGAAAACCCAAAACTCCTGAAGGGAAATTGAGGAGACATCTTCAGTCTTGATGATGAATCCGACTTCTGAGATGGATCAATCGGCTTTCTTCGAGTAATTCCTTACTCCCTGCTCTGTGTGTCCCCCCTTCATCCTCCTCTAAGGTGTTTAAATAGGATTTAGAACGCCTAAAAGTCCCCAAACGAGACATTTTTTGAATAGAACTAAACTTGGGCTCGACAGGGACACGCCCGTGTGCGATTGCTTCAGGCCGTGGTCAAGGCTGAGAAATAAGCATGCCCGCGTTTGAAGTTGTTTTAGGCCGTGTTTGAGCCTGTTAGAATGGCATGGGCATGTGTGCTACCCCTGGGATGAAGTCCAAGCCGTGTTGTTTTCCCACATCGGCCCATTTTCTCTGTTTTCGGCCCGTTTCTTGTTCTTTTTGCTCTCTTATGCTCACCTAAGTATAAAACATGAAATTAAAGGATTAGGAGCTTCAAATTCACCAAATCTAAGGATAAATCATTCACAAATGTGTTAAGTATGGGAAAATAATATGTATAAGTTATGGTTTATCACGAGACTGCCTTCAAAGTCGCGACACAACCTAAGGGTGTTGTGACATACCTCTAAAGACATCTTTAAGAAAAGTATATTGACTGTTATGTCACAACATAGATACTGATGTGTCACGACATCGACTCTGGACTAGAAATAATATGAGCCAGGGGGTGATTTGGTACGCACAATCAAACTTAAAGCTCAGGAACATCAGCTAACCTAGGGTTAAGGACGATAGTCACCTCAAATCTATAGACTCATTTGATACGTGTTATGGACATCAATTACTTACCTTAGAATCTCTCTTTTAATTCTAGTTTAGCTTTTCTCTTTTGTTAGGCTTTAGATTTATTTTCAGTTTGTTCTTTGTTTTCCTTCGAGAGATCTGATTTGAGGATACAACCAACTCTTATGGATTCGCTTTTATTGACAATACAAATTAAGCTTTTCCATAAACTCTATACTTTTGATTCACTTATCATGTTTACACCTTATATCGACTCTATTTTATTTATGTAAACCATGAGGAACTAATCCCTTTATGGGGGATTAGTGAGTGGATGTAAGAGCCCAGTTTTAGCTAAATCAAAACAGTTGTTTCAAACCACAAATATGATGTCAAAAAATTACTTTAATGTTATTTTCAGTATTTACAGCATGTTATTTGATATGGGTGAAAATTTCGTGAGCTAATTTTATCGTTTAAATGGTCAATTTGAGAAAAAAAAACTAAATCGCATAAAATGCAAAAGTGTTGTTCTATTTGTTAAAGGTATTAAATAGCTATGGAATATTATATTAGAGGTCCTTATGTTGTAATTAGACCATTAATAGTATGAGTGAACATATATGGACATCTAATGGATGTTTTAAATGGTTTTTCATTAAGGTTATAATGGTAATTAGCATAATTATCATATGTTAAATAAATAAAATCAAAGTAAAACTTCATACTCATCTTCTTTAGCTGAAAATACAAGAAGAAGAAATCGTAGAATTTTTTCAAGGGTTCATCATTTGAAAGCTAAATTGGTAAGTTATTTTGACTCGGTTTTTAATAATTTTTACGTTTTTAAGATCATTGCTTCGTATTCTAGCTAGCTCGTACCTTAGATTTTGAAGTTGTTAAAGATTTAATATGTTGCCATTGTTGAATACTTGAGTAACTTCATGGTTGATGATGCATTTTGGATAGTTGTTGATAGTTAAACTAGTTTTGTAAAGTGATTTTTGACAAAAATGTCAAAAAGGGATTAATTTGTGAAATGTGCAAACTGAGTGGTTAAAATGTGAAATAAAACAAAGTTATTGGTTGCTAGGGGCACTATGGTAATTCAGCTAAGCTTGGGTTTATTGAAATTTTGCGAATTTTGTGTATTTGTGAAATAGGGACTAAATTGATTAAATGTGAAAGTTTAGGGGCTAATGTAGAAATAGGCCTAAATGTATGTCTTGGACTAAATTGAGTGAATGGTTGATTAAATAAGTTAATTTTGAATATATTTAGGTCAAGAAAAGAGGACTCCGAAATTAGATCAGGGGAAAGGCAAGATCATCGAGTAATTGACTCATTTCGCCATTTTCATACTCGAGGTAAGTTCGTATGTGGTAATTTCATTATAAAAGTATGTTAAAAGCTTTGATATTGCATACACTGTGAGTATGAGATTATTGATAATGTTTGAATTGTGAAAATGACTCTACGAATGCATTCGAAGATAAAAACGGAAAGTGTGAAATCCCGGTTGTACTTTAGGAATAGATTTGGATACTTGTGTCATGTTATTAGATGATAAGTTGAGTTGGCTTTGGGCCATGATATTAGAACTTTGGGTGCGAGTTATACCGACTTGGCTTCGAGCCATGATAATTGTTCTTCGGATAAGTTACCTTGATTTGGCTACAGGCCATGGTATAGGTACTTATAGTATGTGACTATTGAGTATCCGATTTCTATTCCGAATGGTTCAACGGGTAAACAAATGATGTGGTTGAGAAAGAGTTTAGTATGAGGTGATACATGTATGTACAGAACCTATTGGAGTATTAAATAGAGAAAGTTCAATGAGATGGTATTTAATCATGTTTTAAGACATGAGAAAGGTTTGTAGTTAATCTGAAATTGGTTAATTTACATTTATTTGATGAATTAAGTTTTTTACATACGAGCTTACTAAGCTATGAAGATTACTTCGTGTTATTTTTCTATTTTTTATAGTGAATTAAGGCTAGATGTGGTATTTTTCTATGAAGATTACTAAGCTAGCTCGGTTCCGAAAATCGTCGGGAACATCATTGCACTATCTGTCATCTGCTTGGTACTTTTGAGTTGTGTATATATGGTATATGGCATGTATAGGCTAGATGTGGTATTTTGGTTGTGATTATAGCCATGAAAGTTGACTTGTGAGTGATGTTAATATTGATGTATGTTTGGCTAATAGAAATGGCTTACTTTGGCATGTTTGGTATGAATATTGTTAATTGATTTGTGGAGTATAAATGCTTGAGAAATACTTTAATGAAGTATGATTTTAAAAGTTGACTTGATAAGTACTTGATTAGGTAAATGGCATTGAATTGAGTAGTGAAAGTGGTTGAAATGGATATTGTATGAATGGTGCATTCGTTTGATGTTTTTGGCTGCCTACTTGTATGATGAAATGGTACCATTTTGGTTGTTTAGGCGAGCATGAGTTGGGGTGGCAAACTGGCCTTGCAAATGGCCTATTTTTGTCCACACGAGCAGAGACACGAGCATGTCTCTCAGCCCTGTGTGGCACATGACCATGTTACACGGTCATGTGTCCCCTAGTGTTGTTATTAAAATGAAGTCAGTATGCTCCACACAATCTCACACACGGGCATGTGACTGGCCGTGTGGTACAAGTCAGTATACCCCCTAATTGGCACACAGCCTAGCACACAGACGTGTGGCTTGGCCGTGTTGCATAAGGTAGTATACCCTACAGTTTTGATATAGCCTAGTACACGGCCTAGTACACGGGAGTGTGTGGCCACCTCAAAGGGCACATGGGCTAGACATACTAGCGTGTGGTTGGCCGTGTGACCCAAGTCAGTATGTATGCCCTATTTCCACACGGCCTGAGACATAGGCGTGTTTGGAGCCGTGTGTGGCACACAGCCTGTTCACACGGGCGTGTAACCCCTGTATGGTTTAAATTTTTCTATGTTTCCAATTTTTTTTTATGATATTAGTTTAGTCCCGAACCACTTCTAAAGCATGTTTAAGGCTTCGTAGGCCCTTATAAGGGATAATATGATTGTGTTGAATGATTTATGAGAATGAATGCTTTATGGTTGATAAATGTATGCTATACGTTGTGTATTGATCAGTAATATCTCATAACCCTACTCTGACGATGGATACGGGTTAGGGGTGTTACATTTTATTGGTATTAAAGTTACGATTTAATTGATTCTAGGACTAATGTAGCGTGTGTGAGAGTCTAGCTATACATGCCATCTATACTCTGCGATAATGTGATGATTCCTGATAGCTTAAACTATGTTTTCGTATAGTAATGGATCCGGAATGAACTGTAGTCGATGATGTAGAGAGTAATGAGCCTGCTCCCGCTTAAGGGGTAGCACCATCAGATTCTAGGCCTGTAATGAGTAGCCACGAGGGAGTGGCTATTCCAAATGATGAACTAGTAGTTCACGGATTCATTCGAATGAATCCGGCTACTCAACAACCTTCACCCCTACCTATTCATTAGCAAATCCCTATTTTTCCTCAAGTTATAGATGCGGTATGGTTGAACAAGCCGCCCGTAGATAAGATTCATAAATATGGGGCTGAAGAGTTTCAGGCTACTATTGATGATGATGCCGAGAGAGTTGAGTTTTGGCTCCAAAATACAATTCGAGTATTCGATGAATTGTCTTGTACTCTTGATGAATGTATTAAATGTGTTGTATCTTTGCTAAGAGACACCGCGTATCAATGGTGGAAAACGTTGATATCTGGGGTTCTGAAAGAACAGGCTACTTATGAATTCTTTCAGACGGAGTCCTGAAAGAAATATATAAGTCAACAATTCCTTGATCAAAAGCATAAAGAGTTTCTAGAGTTAAAATAAGGCCGAATGACTGCCACTGAGTATGAAAGAGAATTCGTATGGTTAAGCAAGTATGCTCGAGAGTATGTGTCTACCGAAAAATAATGTGCAAGCAGTTTGTGGATGGGCCGAACGAAGATATAAAGCTTTTATTTGGAATTCTAGAGTTGAAAGAATTTGTCGTTCTGGTTGAAAGGGCTTGTAAAGCTGAGGATCCTAGTAAACAAAAGAGAAAAACAGATTCAGATCCTAGAGACTCAAGAAAAAGATCGATGAGTAAGCCATATCAATCTCCATTAAAAAAATTCAGAGATTCATATTCTCGTCCAAATGCTTCAAATGAATATTCGAAAAGAGATCATAGAAAACAATACTCAAGTTCTAAAGCTCAAGCTACATCAGTAGTGAGTGTTAGCAATGTGAAAGACAAAAAACCTGAGTGTCAGCAGTGTGGGAGGTGACATTATGGAGAATACTAGAATAAAAATAATAAAGCTTGTTACAAATGTGATTCGCTAGATCACTTCATCAGAGATTGCCCTGAGCTAGATGAGAAAGATAAAGTTTAGAATATGTGACCAAGTAACACGTTGAATAGAGGTAGACCACCTAGAGTTGTCAGAAATGTAAGTGGTAATAGAGGGGCGATAAAGGATTCAACTGTGAGGTCTGAGGCTAGAGCACCTGCTAGAGCCTATGCTATTCGCGCTTGTGAAGAAGCGTCATCTCCAAATGTTATCATCGGTACTTTCACTCTCTATGATACTAATGTGATTGCATTGATAGATCCAGGATCAACTCTTTCTTATATATGTATGAATTTAGCATCTAGTAAGACTTTTCCTGTAAAGTCTACTGAATTTGTAATTAGAGTATTGAATCCCTTCGGCCAATGCGTTTTGGTTGACAAAGTTTGTAAGAATTGTCCGTTAATGAATCAAGATTTTTGTTTCTCGGCTAATCTGATGTTGTTTCCATTCGATGAATTTGATGTGATTTTGGGTATGGATTGGCTAATGATGCATGATGCTATAGTGAATTGTAGACAAAAGACGATTGAACTGAAATGTCCGAATAATGAGATTATTAGAATTGAATCTGATGATCTGAATAGTTTGCCAGTTGTGATCTCGTCTATGTTAGCTTAGAAGTTTGTGAGAAAGGGGTGTAAAGCTTATCTTGCTTATGTACTTAATACGAAAGTGACAGAAACAAAGATTGTATTAGTACCAGTTGTGTGCGAGTATCCAGATGTATTTCTCAAAGAGTTACCAAGTTTACCACCTATCAGAGAGGTTGAGTTTGGTATTGAATTAGTACTGGGAACAACACCGATATCGATAGCTCCGTACAGAATGGCTCCAACAGAGTTAAAAGAATTGAAAGCTCAGTTGCAGGAGTTGACAGATAGAGGTTTTGATAGATCGAGTCTCTCTCCTTAGGGTGCACTAGTGTTATTTGTGAAAAAGAAAGATGGCACGATGAGAATGTGTAGAGACTACCGACAGCTCAACAAAGTGACGATCAAGAATAAATACCCTTTGGCACGAATAGATGATTTGTTTGATCAGTTAAAAGGGGCCACAGTGTTTTCAAAAATTAACTTGAGATCTGGTTATTACCAGTTGCAAGTTAAAGACTCAGATGTGCCAAAGACTGCATTTAGAACAAGGTACGGACACAATAAGTTTCTTGTTATGCCTTTCGGACTAACAAATGCACCTACTATTTTTATGGACTTGATGAACAAAATTTTTAGGTCGTACTTAGACTGATTTGTAGTTGTGTTTATTGATGACATTTTGGTTTACTTTCATGATGAATCTGAGCACGCCGAGCATTTGAGAATCGTGTTACAAACTTTGAGAGATAAATAATTTTTTGCAAAGTTTAGCAAATGTGAGTTTTGGCTACAAGAGATTGGTTTTCTGGGACATATAGTTTCATTCACAGGTATTCGAGTTAGCCCGAGCAAAATTTCTACGATTATAGATTGGAAGCATATGAGAAATGTATCCGAAGTCTGTAGTTTTTTGGGCCTAGCCGGCTATTACAGAGGATTTGTGAAAGGCTTTTCGATGATTGCGACTCCAATGACACAATTGCTTCAAGAATATGTTAAATTTGAATGGTCAAAAAAGTGTCAGCAGAGTTTCGATCAACTGAAAGAATTATTGACAAAGGCACCAGTGTTAGTTCAGCCTGAGTCTGGTAAAGAATTTGTAGTTTTCAGTGATGCATCATTAAATGGTTTGGGTTGTGTTTTGATGCAGCAAGGCAAAGTTGTAGCTTATGCCTCGAGACAATTGAAGCCACACGAAAAGAATTATTCGACGCACGATCTAGAGTTAGTTGCGATAGTGTTCGCATTGAAAATTTGGCTTCATTACTTGTTTCGTGAGAAATGCCATATTTATGCTGACCACAAAAACTTGAAATATCTGATGACTTAAAAAGATTTGAATTTGAGATAGCAGAGACAGTTAGAATTGTTAAAAGATATGAATTACTGATTGACTATCATCCGGGGATAGCGAACATAGTTGCTGATGCTTTGAGTCGAAAGTCCTTATTTGCTCTACCTTCTTTGAACACATAGTTAGCTTTGTCTGATGACGGTTCGATAGTAGCCGAGTTGAAAGCGAGACCATTATTTCTACAACAGATTTATGAGACTCAAAAAATTGATAATGAATTGCAAGCAAAACGAGCTCATTATGAGTCAACTTCTGATTTAGAGTTTCGAATAGGGCCTGATGACTGTTTGATGTTTCGTGATAGAATATGCGTACCAAGAAATTCTGAGCTCATTTGGAAGATTTTAAATGAAGCACACAGTAGTTTTTTATCAGTACATTGGGAAGTAAGAAAATGTATAACGATTTGAAACAGCTTTATTGGTGGCACGACATGAAACGAGATATCTCAGAATTTGTTTCGAAATGTTTGATTTGTCAGGAAGTTAAAGCTGAACATCAGGTACCATCAGGTTTGCTACAGCCTATTTTGATTCCCGAGTGGAAGTGGGATAGAGTAGCAATGGACTTTGTATCGGGTTTACCCTTATCTCTGAGAAAAAAAGATGTGATTTGGGTTGTTGTTGACAGATTGACTAAATCAGCTCATTTCATTCTGGTATGTACAAATTTCTAGCTTGATAAATTAGCTGAATTGTATATCTCAGAAATTGTTCGATTGCATGGAGTACCACTATCTATTATTTCGGATAGAGATCCGAGATTCACTTCGCGCTTTTGGAAGAAATTATAAGAAGCTTTAGGTACAAAGCTGCATTTTAGAACTGCATTTCACCTGCAAACGGATGGTCAATCTGATCGAGTTGTTCATATACTTGAGGATATGTTGTGTTGTTACATTCTTGAGTTTGAAGGTAGCTGGGAGAAATATCTACCGCTGATTGAATTTGCTTACAACAATAGCTTCCAATCGAGTATAAAGATGGCAACATATGAAGCTTTATATGATCATAAATGTAGAACACCATTGTACTAGACTAAGCTCAGCGAAAATAAGATTCACGGGGTTGATCTGATCAGAGAGACTGAAGAAAAAGTGAATTGTAATTCACGATAGTTTGAAAGCATCTTCGGATTGACAGAAATCATAGGCAGACTTGAAACGAAAAGATATTGAGTTTCAGATCAGGGATAATGTGTTTTTAAAAGTGTCACCATGGAAAAAGATATTGCGATTTGGTCAAAAATGGAAACTGAGTTCGTGATTCATCGGACCGTATGAAATTACTAGATGAGTTGGGCCAATGGCATATCGGCTATCTTTACCGTCTGAGTTAGAGAAAATACATAGTGTGTTTCATGTATCAATGCTTCAACGATATTGATTCGACCCTTCACATGTTATTTCCCCGACCGAAGTTGAAATTCAGTTTGATTTGTCGTATGCTGAAGAACTAGTACGAATTTTAGCTCGTGAGATCAAAGAGCTGAAAAATAAGAAAATTGCATTAGTAAAAGTATTATGACATCGACACGGGGTTGAAGAAGCTATATGGGAACTCGAGGGTGCTATGAGAAAACAATACCCGAACCTATTCACTTGTAAGATTTTCGGGGATGAAAATCTCTAAGGCGGGAGATTTGTAACAGCCCGATTTTAGCTAAATCAGAATAGTGGTTTTAGAACCACAAATCCGATGTCATAAAATTATTTTAATATTATTTTTGGCATTTACAGCATGTTATTTTATACGTGTGAAAATTTCGTGAGCTAATTTTATCGTTTAAATGGTCAATTTGAGAAAAAGGACTAAATTGCGTAAAATGTAAAAGTGTTTTTCTATTTGTTAAAGGTATTAAATAGCTATGGAATACTAAATTAGAGGTTCTTATGTTGTAATTAGACAATTAATAGTATGAGTGGACATATATGGACATTTAATGGATGTTTTAAATGGTTTTTCATTAAGGTTATAATGGTAATTAGCATAATTATCATATGTTAAATAAATAAAAACAAAGTAAAGCTTCATACTCTATCTTATTTAGCTGAAAATACAAGAAGAAGAAACAATAGAAGTCGTTCTCCGGTTTGGTCATTTGAAAGCTAAATTGGTAAGCCATTTTGACTTAGTTTTTAATGATTTTTACGTTTTTAAGATCGTTGCTTTGTATTCTAACTAGCCCTACCTTAGATTTCGAAACTGTTAAAGATTTAATATGTTTCTATGTTTAAATAATTAAGTAACTTGATGGTTGATGATGGATTTTGAATAGTTGTTGATAGTTAAACTAGTTTTGTAAAGTGATTTTTGCCAAAAATGTCAAGAAGGGATTAATTTGTGAAATGTGCAAATTGAGTGGTTAAAATGTGAAATAAATGAAAGTTATGGGCTGCTAGGGGCACTATGGTAATTAGGCTAAGCTTGGGTTTATTGAAATTGTGTGAATTTTGTGTATTTGTGAAATAGGGACAATTGATTAAATGTGAAAGTTTAGGGGCTAATGTGTAAATAAGTCTAAATGTATGTCTTGGACTAAATTGAATGAATAGTTGATTAAATAAGTTAATTTTGAATATATTTAGATCAAGAAAAGAGGAATCTAGAATTAGATCAAGGGAAAGGCAAGATCATCGAGTAATTGACTCATTTCGCCGTTTTCATACTCGAGGTAAGTATGTATGTGGTAATTTCATTGTAAAAGTATGTTAAAAGCTTTGATATTGCATACATTATGATTATGAGATTATAGATAATGTTTGAATTGTGAAAATGACTCTACGAATGCATTCGAAGATAAAAACAAAAAGTGTGAAATCTCGGTTGAACTTTAGGAATAGATTTGGATACTTGTGTCATGTTATTAGATGATAAGTTGAGTTGGCTTTGGGCCATGATATTAGCACTTCGGGTGTGAGTTAGACCGATTTGGCTTTGGGCCATGCATATAGGATAATTTCGCTTCGTGCCATGATAATTGTTCTTCGGATAAGTTACATTGATTTGGCTATGGGCCATGGTATAGGTACTTATCGTATGTGACTATTGAGTATCCAATTTCTATTTTGAATGATTCAACAGGTAAATGAATGATGTGGTTGAGAAAGTGTTTAGTACGAGGCAATACAAGTATGTACAGAACCTATTCGAGTACTAAATAGAGAAAGTTCAATGAGATGGTATTTAATCATGTTTTAAAAATTGAGAAAGGTTTGTAGTTAATGTGAAACTGGTTGATTTACATTTATTCGATGAATTAAGTTATTTACATACAAGCTTACTAAGCTATGAAGCTTACTTCGTGTTATTTTTCTATGTTTTATAGTGAATCAAGGCTAGCTCGAATCCAACAATCGTCGGGAACATCATCGCACTATTGGGCATCTATTTCATACTTTTGAGTTGTGTATATATGGTATATGGCATGTATAGGCTAGATGTGGTATTTTGGTTGTGATTATAGCCATGAGAGTTGGCTTGTAAATGATGTTAATATTGATGTATGTTTGGCTAATAGAAATGGCTTACTTTGGCATGTTTGGTATGAATATGGTTAATTGATTTGTGGAGTATAAATGCTTGAGAAATGCTTTAATGAAATATGATTTTAGAAGTTGATTTATAAGTATTTGATTATGTAAATGGCATAGGATTGAGTAGTGAAATTGGTAGAAATGGATATTGTATGAATTGTGCATTTGGTTGATGTTTTTGGCTGCCTAATTGTATGATGAAATGGTACCATTTTGGTTGTTTAGGTGAGCATGAGTTGGGGTGGCAAACTGGCCTTGCAAATGGCCTATTTTTGTCCACATGGGTAGAGACACGGGGGTGTGCCTCAGTAGTGTGTGACACACAGTCATGTTACATGGCCGTGTGTCCCCTAGTGTTGTTATTAAATTGAAGTCAGTATGCTTTACATGGTCTCACACACAGGCGTGTGACTGGTCATGTGGTACAAGTTAGTATACCCCCTAATTGGCACACGGCCTAGCACACGGGCGTGTGACTCGGCCGTGTTGCATAAGTCAGTATACCCTACAATTTTGACATGGCCTAGTACACGGCCTCACACACGGGCGTGTGTGGCTAGCTCGAAGGGCACATGGGCTAGTCACATGGGCGTGTGGATGGCCGTGTGACCCAAGTCAGTATGTATGCCCTATTTTCATATGGCTTGAGACACGATCATGTCTGGAGCCGTGTGTGGTACACGGCCTGTTCACACGAGCATGTAACCCCTGTATGGTTGAAATTTTTCTAAGTTTCCAAAATTTTTGTATGATATCGGTTTAGCCCTGAACCACTTCTAAAGCATGTTTAAGGCCTCGTAGGCCGTTATAAGGGACAATGTGATTGTGGTGAATGATTTATGAGAATGAATGCTTTATGGTTGATAAATGTATGCTATACGTTGTGTATTGATCGGTAATACCTCGTAACCCTACTCCAGCGACGGATACGGGTTAGGGGTGTTGCAGTGAAGGTATGATCTATTAATTATTTTATAGGGTTACTCAATAGATCAACTGTTTGGGAAAGGAAGAACCTAAACCCTAGGCTTGATGACCCTAGGAAATCATCAAGGTAGGAATTAACCCAAAATTGGTATGACCTATTCGCGAACACCTTCAGCCCAAGCCAGTCTATACTGTGAGGTTAGAAGATAAGTAGTCCCTGTTGAATCTTTATTCTAATGGATATATCGGGAAATCCTTCTAGGGTATGGACTATTTGATTGATGAGGAACCTGAAGCGATAGTTGATGAAGATTACCGAAGTGAGCTAATCACCCATAATCAAATTTGATTAATCCCACTTTTCAATTTCTGTATATTTATTTGCTATATTTTATTATTATAAGAATCCCAAAAATCCCTTTTATTAATATTTGCGTAATATAACCTATTTTGAGTACTAATTAGATCTTTTGGTGTTTAGGTTAAAATTGATCTAACAGTAGCCTCCCTTGGGTATGATCCTCGGAGTACTCACCTACTTTGTTGTAACTATATTACAACCGAACCCGTATACTTATGGATACCACCTCATTTATATATCTTTTATTGCAGTATTCACATTCTGGACATCAGTACATCCAGAGGTGGTCAATTTGCATTGTGGAGGTTAATCTGTAGAAGATGTTGAATGGAATAAAGGGATGGTGGATGGTTTTTTTTTTAGGAAGGGAGGTTGTTTGTTGATTTTGCAATTTACTAAGTCTTCTTTGGACAAATGGGTATCCCATTGTACGGTTTGGGATCTTTCCACCCTTAGTGGACAGTTTGCGCTAAATTTTTCATGGGAGGCTGTCCAGCTTCGTTGACTGATCTGTGTAGTAGATAAAACTAGTTTTCGTACTTTAGGAGTTTGAATACAAGCATTTTGATTAATTTTTAATTATGTTTTTGTAAGTTTAGTTAAATTCAGTAAATTGTGTAATTTGAGTTTTTTATTGACCTTAAGGGCCGGATGAGACCTAGAGGTGATCTAGTATACTTTGTAAGTCTGTAGGAAACCACTAGAAGGCGTACTAACTTAATACTAGTCGTGCTACTGCAACACGGAGCATGGAATGTTACAACATAAGAAGCAAAAAAGAAGAATTCTAATACTTCCTTTGGGTCGTGACACAGCTTGAGGATGTCACGATACACCCTTGAAGGTGTCCTGAACATGAGCATAATACCCTTGATGTTGCAACACAGGACCTGGTGTGTTGTAACATCACCCTTGTACGGGAAACAATTATGAGCTAGAGGCGCTTTGGTCTACACAATATATTAAGCACAAGGATGGTAGCTAACCTAAGGTTAAAGACGATGGCCACTCTAAAGTCTATAACTAGGCCCATTTAACACATGTTATGGACAACTTTCATATTGTATAATTTTCTTCTTAAATTTAGTTTTAGTTTTTCTCTTCTCTTAGGCTTTAAGTTTATTTCAGTTTTCGTTATTTACTTTTGTGGGGATAAATCATATTTGTAAAACACAATCAAACTCTGTGACGATTTTGCGCTCAATTCAAATACACATCAGGCTTCTTCTCAACTTTATACTGTTGAATTATTATTCATGTTTACTTTTTCTATCAAGTTCATATTGTTTATTAGATCCATGAGAAACTAATCCTCCTATGGGGGATTAGTGAGTGCAGGTATGATTAATTAACAGTTTTGTAGGGTTCTCTTAACGAATCAACTGTTCAAGACAGAAAGATCCTAAAACCCTAAGCCTGACAATCCTAGGAAGTCATTAAGGTGGGAATTAACCCAAATTTGGTATGGCCTATCCGTGAACACCTTAACCTTGAATCGGTTTGGATTGTGAGGTCAAGAGATAAGTAGTTCTTGTTGACACATTATTGTAGTAGAATATCGGAAGATCTTGTTGGGGTATCGACTAGTTGATTGAACAAGAAAACTTGAAACAACCATTGTTTATGGTTACTGAAGCAAGCTAATCACCCATATTCAGATTTGATATGTTTTATTATTTGATTCTTGTAATTCACTTTTTTTGTTTTCTTTCTTTTCTCATTATTGTTAGTATAGATCACCAAAACCTTTTTCTTTTATTCATCATGTAACACCCCTAACCTGTATCCGTCGTCGAAATAGGGTTTTGAAGCATTACCAAAACTTTCAGAAACATTTATAGATAAATCATGCAAGTTACAATTCAAATTTCAAAATCATTCGTAACGTCCCTTAAATGGACCTTTGAGGTCCAATATGACCATTAGAATTGAGTCGGGACTTAATTGAAACCTCTAAGAATTTTTTGCGACATTTTAAAAACTTTCCAATGTGCAGGGCTCACACACCCGTATGGTCCAAGGGACACACCCGTGTGACCCTGGGACACGCCTGTGCTAGAGGCCGTGTTCAACCCCGTGTAAATCTCTGACTTGTGCACACATCCATGCCAGATGCCCGTGTGCTAGGCCGTGTGGTTAATTAATTCAATTTGAAATTAGCTACAGGTTTCACACGGCCAAGACACACGCCCATGTTCTAGGTCGTGTAGCACACACGGCTATGAAAAACGCCCGTGTCTCTACTAGTGTGCTCAATTCTGAGCATTCTGTTTCTCAAATTTAAGGTGTAGGAGACACACGGCTTAACTACACGCCCATGTACTCAGCCGTGTGTTACACACGGCCTAGACACACTTCCGTGTGTCTACCCGTATGGATAAAATAAAGTCATTTCTAACTTCATTACTCAACCAAAATCACACCCATGACCTGCACTTTAAAGACTCAACCAATACCAACCATTCCAAGCATTCAAATTAAACAGATTCCATTATTCATCATGGCATTCCATTACATGCATACATGTTTACAATTTTACCTTAGCTACCATAGCATGACATTACAAGTATATTTGATCGTGTTTTTTCGTGATGAGTTTTATAAACTTATAATTAATCGTTCTTGAAACTAACTATTATCACGACGTAGGCAAGTGTACCTATCGAACAGTAGTATAGCTTTAGCAAGACCGGATTGCCAAACCAAAGGAACAAAAAGTACTAGTATTAGCTGTCTTTTTTATTATCTAGCCTAAAAATAAAAGGGTTTGTTTATCTAAACTAATTAACTGAACTAAGAAATAACAGAAAGGAAATTGGGGAAAATACTTTTTAGAAAATTTGATTGATTAAGATAATACCCAAGGAAAAATCCTCCCAGACTTCACTTGTTATCTGGCTCCGAATCGGACGATTTATTCATTCAATTTGTTCCATAGAAATCCCTAAGTTATGTTATTATCCCAATTCAAGACTAATAACGTCTAACCCTAGATTGAATAATTGAAATCTCTTTCTAATTAACACCCTAGGGTTGCATTAACTCGATCTATGGATCCTCTTATTAGGTTTCACCCTAATCCGGCAAAATCTAGTCACCCTATCTCTAGGCGCGCAATCAACTCCGCTTATTTATGAAAAAATTACTCTTAGACAGGGACTATTCATCCTTCAAATAAGAGCATTAACTTAAATCAATATCCTGAAATACCAAAACAAGAATTAAGAGCACATAATTAAGAACAAGTTAAATATTTATCATACAATTCAGAAAATAATAACAAGATCCGTCTTAGGTTTCATTTCCCTTAGGTATTTAGGGGATTTAGTTCATAACTAAATAGGAAAACATCTCAGAAGAGTAATGAATACAAAACATAAAGAAGACCCAAAACTCCTGAAGGGAAATTGAGGAGAGATCTTCAGTCTTGATGATGAATCCGGCTTCTGAGATGGATCAATCAGCTTTCTTCTAGTGATTCCTCACTCCCCACTCTGTGTGTCCTCTTTAGTCCTCCTCTAGGGTGTTTAAATAGGCTTTAGGATGCCTAAAAGCCCTCAAAGGAGCCCTTTTCTGAATAGAACTTAACTTGGGCTCGACAGGGACACGCCTGTGTACGATTACTTCTGGTCGTGGTCAAGGATAAGAGATCAACATGCCCATGTTGAGGTTGTTTTAGGCCGTGTTCAGGCCTGTTAGAATGGCACGGGCGTGTGTTCTACCTGTGTGATGAAATCTAGGCCGTGCTGTTTTCCCACGTCGGCCCATTTTCTCCATTTTTGGGCCATTTCTTGTTCTTTTTGCTCTCCTATGCTCACCTAAGTATAAAACATGAAATTAAAGGATTAGGAGCATCAAATTCACCAAATCTAAGGAGAAATCATTCATAAATGTGTTAAGTATGGGATAATAATATGTATAAATTACGGTTTATCAAATACCCCCACACTTAAGCGTTTGTTTGTCCTCAAGCAAAATCCTCAATTCACAATTAAGAATTCTTTTTTCTCAACTTATAATTCCTACCAATAAGTGATCATACATTGAGAATTCAACCAAAAGAACATTAAAGTTTCAAACATTCCAAGTTGAACATTTAATCACGAAAAACATAGGCATCTCCCCTCATCTAAGTAGTCACAATTGATTTGAAATTTCACAGAGTTTAACATCCTCGCTAAAGATTCACTCAAATCACTCGAAGTGTTTAAGAACAATGAAATTAGCACTCAACAGTCAATATGAAAAGTTATTACCATTGGCTTGCATGAAAATCAAATCTCCACCACTATAAATTGAGATGATACATCAATCAAAAGGTCTTTAGAGGGTTGTAGCGAGGCTTGGTTAGGGGGTGTGGTCACAAGCTGAAAGAGAGGGTTAAAATCGAGATTGAATTAAGAAATTACTTAACTAGAAAAATATTTACTCATCAATTGCGTACAAAAGAGCTTATTCTCGAAACATGGAATTTAAATACTTAAGCTCAAAAATGAAAGATCACTACTAATATGTATTTTTTTTAAGAACAAGTTAAATAACATAGACTAACTATTAAGAGCAAGACATAGCTAAAAAATTTATTTAAATCAAATCTTGACAAAAATAGGGATCAAATTAATTGAGGGGATTTCAACAATAATGAGTTAAGGGTTAATATTAAGGGTAAATCAATGAATGGGATGTTAGGCTCAAAGGGGTTTACTAAAGGTTAATTGTGAAGGTAGGCTTTTCATGGCATGAGTGGGTTAATCCTAAGTGCTTCTATCATCTTGACATATCAAATCGAATGGTGTGATCTTGACATGCATAATTAAACAAGTTCTAGAATAACAATTCGATATTGACGCACTCAAGCAATAATAAAAGTGAGCATGAAAGAAATAATAGATGCTCTTTAAGGCTTAAAATCTCACAAAAATTATGGCTTTTTGATGTTTAAACCTGTGGACTTCAATTCAAGAGAATACCTAAACTTGGGAAAACAACCTAAAATTTTAAATTCTTAAAAATCAATTATCATACTTAATTCTCTAATGTCTTAAAGTTTAAATAATCAATGCATGAATGCCTATGTTTTAATTCAAGATATATCAATAAAAATCATAAATTAATCAAGATTCTTCCTAAAAATAATAAAATAAGACAAAATTCAGGGATTTTTTCTGATATAGATATAGATAACCCCCCACACTTAAGATGTACATTGCCCTCAATGTACAAAGATAAAGTTAGTGGCAATTATAGATAAAATATCATAAGATAGGGAGAGAAGTGAAAATTCCTAAATGTTAAATGAATGAACTCCTTAGTTTGGAGTTATGTAGAGTGGAGGAGGATACTTCGGTGGTGGTAGAGGTTGGGTTCCACAAGTGCTGCGCCAAAAGAATATTATATCCTGTGGTCGAGTAGGGCATGGCAGTCGTGGAGAACCTTTTCCAGTGGAGTTTGAAGTTACTAAGTAATTGTGAGCTTTATAGCTCTTTATAACTGTGATAAAATCAGGAACTTTTTAGGGGATATAAAGAAGAAAAATTACTCATAAAGAATTAATCGAGATTAAAATTTGTTTATATAACCTAAAAATATAATAGTAACAAAAAGGAAATAAAACTAAAAGTTAAAAGTGAAAATAATAATAAAAATGACAAATAAAAATAAATATAAAGATAAAATAAAATAAAATATTTAAACATCATCATCGCCGGATGGTTCGCGAGGTGGTGGTGGCGATAAGATGTAGAGGTGCTGACAAATTTGCTGTAGAGTAGCATCAATGTTATCAAATCGCTAAAAATACTGCTGCTCGAATCGAGTGAGGTGCTCAGAGATGTCAAAATATGAAGCTACCGCATGAACTAGACGATGGGTGGGAGGTGGCTGAGACGGTGGGTCCTCGTGTTATGGAGGGACATCATCAGTAATGTCCTCGGGGGCCTCCTCCTCGGTTGATTGGGCGAGACAATATTGAGGAGGGTAGGTTCCACGGCGCTTTTCAATCATCCTCATACTTAGCATGCTCGAGATGCCTTGTGGAGATATCTGGCCAATGAGGGTAAGGGAGGATTCTTGTGCCGCTGTGTTGAGGAGCCTAAAGTGCCGAGCTAGTCGAGTCACGTAAAGGCCAATGGAGATGACCCCCTTTCGATGTTGCTCCGTCTGATGACGAATGGCAAGGGTGATGAAATAAGCGAGGTCAAAGACGTGCCCATGGGACATACACCATAGGAAGTAGATGTCATGAGTATTGACGACACTAGTTCTCTCTCTCCTCCCTATCAAAGTGTGAGCTAAAATAGAAAGTAAGTACCTCAAGGATGGAGAGAGAGCCAATGCCTTTGAGCAAAGAGGGTCGTAGAAGGCCAAACATGGTACTAACGTGTCCCAGTATCGTGAAAAAGAATGATAAATGTGGTGGCTGAGAGCGTGAAGGTCATTCTCCTCCTTGAACTCCTTCGTGTAGAGGCCCAATGCGGTGCCGAACAATGGCTGAGGCGAAATTGGACCGTGCCCAAATCATCATAGCTGGTCATTACTGTCTGAAGATGGAATGTTGATCATAGTTCCATCGCGAGCTCAAGATACGTCGGCTCGACGATATCAAAGAAAAGCTCTCAGGGGTCAGTGGTAAGGAGGGCCAGAATTGCATCTGCCAGATGGACTTGTTCTACTATGGCCCAGTCAATGCAGCGGCCCACAGCTAAAGGTCGGGCCCAAAGTATCTGATAGAGTTCTTCTTGGGGTCTAATGGGAAATTGCAAGGGGTTGCAAATTTCAGCGGTAGGACTCGAGGAAGATGACGCTCCTTTCCTTTTCTTCGAGGTGGGGACGGCGGCTTTCTTTCCACGTAAAGATGACATGGTATACGCTAAAAAGAGGAGTTTGGGCATCAAAAATTGAAGTTAAAGACGGCACACGGGCATGGCAGAGGGGCGTGTGGAGTTGCAGTGGCTAGGGTTAGGGAATTTGGGTGAAGAAGATGATGAATAGTGAAGGGTATTTATAGATTTTGGGGCACTTGGCCAAGGGACACGCCCGTGTGCCCTAATTTTATCCCGTGTGTTTTGCGTTTTTCTAAATTTTGGCGCGTCTGACATTTGCCCCACGCCCGTGTACCTTGGGCGTATTTATGAACACGACCGTGTCGCAAGACCGTGCATGGCTTCGTTCGCTTCTCCCACACCTGTGTAAATAGGTCTATGCTCGTGTTCTTTTGGCAAGTTCGACCAAGGATGCTAGGCACGGGCGTGTCGCACGCCCATTCTGTTTTGGCAGGATCAACCATGGTTTCAAGACACGGGCGTGCCGCATGCCTGTGTTATTTTGGCAGGATCGCCCACGACCATGTCGCACGGCCGTGGCGATTTATCGCAGCACATGTTGGGAAAAAGTCCTTGCCCTATTTTCACACGGTCTAAAGCACGCCCGTGTGCCTGGCCTTGTGGGTGTGGAAAACCTGTATTCAAGAACTCAGTTAGTAGGTTAAGTGTTAAATACTAAAATTTAAAGAAGTTAATACCATTAGTGCTCGGGGTGCCTCTCGAGAAGTGCTTATTTATAGTCTAAGCTCGACTTACCTCTCCATTGAATGATCATGGTGGTTTTAGGAGTTTACACTCCTCATTCTTGCTATCAATTTTATCAAAATAAGGTTTTAGACGGGTATTGTTTACCTTAAAAGTGCCGAATGTTGGATGGATTACCTCGATTGTACCAAATGGGAAAATGCTAAGTACCATAAGAGGAATTTCTTCATTCGGTTTGAAAGTGGTAATGCGAGGATCTGCGGTGTCTAACAATACTTTATCTCTAGCCTTAAGTTGATTTGGTGAGGTATTGGGCTCGTCCTGGCGTAGTTTTAGTTTATCGTGTGTTCTCAGTTTATATGTTCGCCATTCATCGAGCTCATTTCCTGCAAAGCAGGTTACACCATATGGTCAGTTTTAGTAGAATGGTTTACACAATCACCTTCAATTTTTGATGTGTTGCCAGAATTGGAAGATTGAAGGGTGATTGTTTCGTCTCCCACACGAAGTTTGAATTCACCTGTGCCAACATCAATAATTGTTTTAGCAGTTGCTAAAAAAGGCCTTCCTAAAATCAAAGGAGTGTTATTATCCACCTCTATGTCTAGAACAACGAAATGAACTGGGAATATAAATTTATCAATTTTAACGAGTACATCTTCAATAATACCCCTAGGAAATCTGATAGTTTGATTTGCTAATTGAATGCTCATCCTAGTTTATTTTGGTTTCCCAAGACCTAATTGCTTAAACATTTTGTAAGGCATGACGTTGATGCTAGCCCCTAAATCAGCCAATGCATTATTAACATCTAAGCTACCAATTAAGCAAGGAATTGTAAAACTCCCTAGATCTTTTAATTTTTTGGGTAGCTTATTCTATAGAATAGCTGAGCAAACTGCGTTCAACTTCCACTTATTTACTAAAAGCTCCTTTAAAAACTTCATTGCATTTGGCATCTGTGAGAGAGCTTCAATAAATGGTAAGCTAATATGTAATTTCTTTAAAAGTTTAAGGACTTTACCAAATTGTTCGTCTGAGAGATCTTTCCTTGTCGTATTAGGGTATGGCACATGAGGTTTATATTCTACACTTATCGGTTTCTACTAGTTGTGACCTACCTTACCTTTACCCTTGCTTACCATAGTTTCTTGCTTTGGTTCTGGTTCAGATGTAACTAACCCTTCCTCATTTCTAATGTTGATTGCATTGAGCTGTTCTCTTGGGTTAGGTTCAGTATTACTTGGCAAGCTACCTTGTGGTCACTGAGAAATTAATTTGGGTAGCTGGCCTATTTGAGTTTCGAGCCCTTTGGATAGACGCTTGTTCATTTTTAAGTGTCGTCTCGGTATTCTGAAAGTGAGTTTCTGACACTGCGATAAACTTCGTTAGCATCTCTTTAAGGTTCGGCTTTTTATCTTGTTGGTAAGGTGGTTGTTGGAAGCCTGAGGGTGGTAGTGGTCTTTGATTCCCTTGGCCTCCCCATGAAAAATTTAGGTGGTTCCTCCAACCTGCATTATAAGTATTACTGTAAGGATTATTTTGGGCTCGAGGATTATTACCCATGTAGTTCAATTGCTTGTTCTCCATGCTGTAGCCGTAGGGTTAATATTTTGTATTGCTCGATCCACCTCCACTTGCTTTGCATTGCATTACTGGGTGAACCTGTGAAGAACCAAGAAAACCATCAATTTTTCTATTCAAAAGTTCTGCCTGATTTGAGAGCATGGTGACTGAATCGATGTTAAAAATGCTAGCTACTTTCATCGGCTTTGTCCTCATGACTTGCCACTGATAATTATTTAGTGACATCTCTTCTATAAATTCATAGGCATCTTCAGGTGTCTTATTATTGATAGTCCCACCACTGGCTACGTCAACCATTTGTCTAGTCGAGGGATTCAGGCCATTGTGGAATGTTTGAACCTAGAGCCAGAGTGGTAACCCATGGTGAGGGCATCTTCTTAAGAGGTCCTTGTATCTCTCCCATGCATCGTAGAGTGTTTCCAAAACCATCTGGACAAAGGAAGAAATATCATTACGTAATTTAGCCGTTTTAGCTGACGGAAAATATTTTAATAGAAAGTTTTCAGTCATTTGTTCCCAAGTAGTGATTGACCCTCATGGTAACTAGTTCAACCACTGTTTAGCTTCGTTCCTCAATGAAGAAGGGAATAACCGAAGATGAATGGCATCATCAGAAATGCCATTAATTTTAAATGTGTCGCAGAATTCCAAAAAATTTGCCAAGTGTGTGTTGAGGTACTCGTCCTGCAAACCATCAAACTGAACAAATTGCTGTATCATTTGAATCGTGTTAGGTTTTAGTTCAAAATTATTTGTAGCAATAGCAGGCCTAACTATACTTGACTCAGTTCCTATTAAATTTGGCTTAGCATAATCATACATAGTGCGTGGAGCCTGATTCTAATTTACTTGATTGGCGGGTATCGCAGGAGGTAGCGGATTTTCCTAATTTTTAGCCATCTCATCGGTTGTAGTTGAAATATCGTCCTCTTACTATTCTTTTGTGTATCTTAGGCTTCGCCTTATTTCTCTTCAGTTTTTGTGAGCTATGTGATCAATTTCTTCGTCAAAAAGTAATGGTCCCAATGAGTTTCTTCTAGTCATAAACTATAAGAACTTGCCAGAAGAAAGAAAAAGAAAAAGAAAATTTAATAAATAAAAATTTATAATAAGAGTAAATGGCTAAAGTAATAAAATTTGAGTGTTCCTAATATTTTAGCTCCCCGGCAACGGCGCCAAAAACTTGATCGTGATTTTTCGTGATAAGTTTTATAAATTTATAATTAATCGTTCTTGAAACTAACTATTATCACGATGTAGGCAAGTGTACCTATCGAACAATAATATAGCTTTAGCAAGACCGGATTGTCAAACCCAAAGGAACTAAAAGTACTAGTATTAACTGTCTTTTTATTATCTAGCCTAAAAATAAACGGGTTTGTTTATCTAAACTAATTAACTGAACTGAAAAATCAAAAAAGGAAATTGGGGAAAATACTTTTTAGAAAATTCGATTGATTAAGACAATACCCAAGGAAAAATCCACCTAGACTTCACTTGTTATCTGGCTCCAAACCGGACGATTTATTCATTCAACTTGTTCTGTAGAAATCCCTAAGTTATGTTATTATCCCTATTCAAGACTAATAACGTCTAACCCTAGATTGAATAATTGAAATCTCTTTCTAATTAACACCCTAGGGTTGCATTAACTCGATCTATGGATCCCCTTATTAGGTTTCACCTTAATCCGGCAAAATCTTGTCACCCTATCTCTAAGCGCGCAATGAACTCCACTTAACTATGACAAAATTACTCTTAGACAGGGACTATTCATCCTCCAAATAAGAGCATTAAAATATTCTGAAATACCGAAACAAGAATTAAGAGCACATAATTAAGAACAAGTTAAATATTTATCATACGATTCAGAAAATAATAATAAGATCCGTCTTAGGTTTCATTGCCCTTAGGTATTTAGGGGATTTAGTTCATAACTAAATAGGAAAACATCTCAGAAGAGTAATGAATACAAAATATAAAGAAGACCCAAAACTACTAAAGGGAAATTAAGGAGAGATCTTCAGTCTTGATGATGAATCCGACTTCTGAGATGGATCAATCGGCTTTCTTCGAGTGATTCCTCGCTCTCCACTCTGTGTGTCCTCTTTAGTCCTAATCTAGGGTGTTTAAATAGGCTTTAGAATGCCTAAAAGCCCTCAAATGAGCCCTTTTCCGAATAGAACTAAACTTGGGCTTGACAGGGACATGCCCGTGTGTGATTACTTCAAGCCGTGGTCACGGCTGAGAGATTAACATGCCCGTGTTGAGGTTGTTTTAGGCCATGTTCGAGCCTGTTAGGATGGCACAGACGTGTGTTTTACATGTATAATGAAGTCTAGGCTGTGTTGTTTTCCCATGTTGGCCCATTTTCTCCATTTTTTGCCCATTTCTTGTTCTTTTTGCTCTCCTATGCTCACCTAAGTATAAAACATGAAATTAAAGGATTAGGAGCATCAAATTCACCAAATCTAAGGAGAAATCATTCATAAATGTGTTAAGTATGGGATAATAATATGTATAAATTACAGTTTATCAATATCAAAAAAACCCTTACTAGCCATTCCAATGGCTAGATTAGAAGAATCATTTACATTTACATGCCAATATATCCAATATAACCTATACATGCCATTACAACCATAATTGTTTTACCATATTGTACCAACATGGACCGATGGATAGTGTGAGTGATCTCCACCGACCTTTCAATCCAACGAGCTTCCGATTTACTCTAAAATAAAGAAAAAAACTAAGTAAGGATATAATGCTTAGTAAGTTAGTATAACATGGTACTTAACTTACCATTCATTCTATTTTGAGGTAACTATGTAAGGCATAATCAATCAATTTGACCTCAAGCCTTACACATATTCTCATTACCCTTGTTAGTCATATATTCCATAATATCATTAAACATATATGGGCTCAACAACCATGAAGTTTCCATGCACATAAGCTTTTCACAACATATATTCATTTAAAATGTGTAAATCATCTATTTGTATTACAAGTAAAATTTCATAATAGTTCATCTCGAGTTCAAATCATCTCATATCAAAACTTTACCCATATTACTCGAAATATCAAGGTCATGATTAGTACACTCAAAGTGTACAAGTCCATAATCAAGAATGAACATATATTTATCAAATAAAGTTCATGTACAAATATCATTATCTCATGTTTTCATATATCATTTTTCATGTATCATCATTTTCTTATATTTTAAACGAATACGTATAATAACTCAATTTTTCATTCATATAATCTCATGTCTGGAATTGTCACCCGTTGAATTTATTCAGAATATCAATGGATACGTAGGTAATACACTCAAGGTGTATGAATCAGGATTCGTCAATTCATGTTCAATGGTACCCATAAGGTACTACATTAGAGACTACACCCTCGAGCCACACCTGTATACAACAGGATTACCAGTCCAGGTAACACCCCTAACCCGTATCCATCACCGGAATAGAGTTATGAGGCATTACCGAATAATTCACCTCAATTATAGACATTTAAGCATTCATAATCAAAATCCATTCAAATAATTCACATTGTCCCTTATAAGGCTCTACGAGACCTTAAAACATGCTTAAAAGTGGTTCAGGACTAAACTAATAACATTTGCAAGCTTTGAGAAGCATATAAATTTTTTCAACATTTAAGGGTCACACGCCCGTGTGAACAGGCCGTGTGCCTCACACAACCACCAGACACGCCCGTGCCACAGGTTGTGTGAAAACAGGGCATGCATACTAACTTGCACCACACAGCCGAGGACACGCTCGTGTGCCATAGCCGTGGGAAAACTAGAGGGGTATACTGACTTTAATTCGAAGGGTACCCCAGGAGACACACAGCCGTAAAACAGAACCGTGCATCACACACAGCTGAGACACACGCCCGTGTCTCTGCCCATGTGGACAAAAATAGGCCATTTGTAAAGCCAATTTGCCACCCTTCTCTCATGCACATAAAGTAACCGAAATAGTACCAACCTAACACATATATAGGCAGCCAAAAACATGCCAATGCATACACATATCATGCCATCTATCCACAACCATTTCAACTACTTAATTCCATATTCAAAAACATACTAAATCAATATGCCACAATCATTAAGACTTACGTAAGTTCTAAATGCATTTCCTCATCAACTTATCATCTATTTCATGCCACCAAAACACACCATATCATCACCTCAAAATCAAACCACAATATACCAATTTCCAAGCAATAATAATCCAACTTACAACTATCCAAAAGAGCAATCATATATCATACCAAACAAGGCAACACATAAGGCATTATGTACATCACATATACCACTTATCAAACATATAATTCAAGCCAACTTAAATAGCCATACACACTAATGTCTACAAGCCAAATCTCATGGCTAAAACATAAATCAAAACATACTAAGATGACACTAGCCTATACATGCCATATACCATATATACAAAGCTCCCAAAAGTACCAACAAGATGATCGATAGTGTGATGATGTTTTTGACGATCTCGGAGTCCGAGCTAGCTTCGATAATCTATAAAATAGGGAAAGAACACACAAAGTAAGCTTTAAAAGCTTAGTAAGTGATATACAAATAAAGTCAACACATGGATATTTGCATATCAATTCAAATATGCTAAACATAGCTAATCACATTCAAATTTACAAACCTTTCCTATTGAACATATATTAAATGTCTTAATCAAGTTCATCAAATACTTTCCCTTTTCAATACTCGTATAAATTTTGTGAGTCACTTAGCTCATTCACATAATCTTTCCTGAGTCACTTAGCTCATTCACATAATCTTTCTTGACTTGACTTTGCCCATTGAACCATTCAGAATAGTTAAGGATACTCAGAAATCACATAAGCTCGTAAAATGCCATATCCCAGATATGGTCTTACATGTTATCACATATCGATGCCACTGTCTCAGACAGGGTCTTACACGTAATCGATTAACGATGCCAATGTCCCAAACATGGTCTTACATGTAATCACAATACAATGCCAATGTCCCAGACATGGTCTTACATGTAATCTCATCTCGATAACCTAATGTCATGACATTCGTATCCTATACTATTCCTAAGGTTCGTACGGGACTTTCGGATGTTATAACTCTGTCGATTCTTGCTCGTAATTGTTCTTTCCATATTCATAATAATTCAACGACAAGTAAACACATATAATTCAATTTAAAGACATCTATCTGCATGTGAACTTACCTCTTAGTCGGAATAGAGGAACCGGATCGACTATTTGATAACTTTTGATTTCCCTCAATCTAAATCTGATTTCTTTCGTTCTTGATCTATATAAATTCAAAATTAACTCTTTTGTTCATCAACACATTCAATTTAGTCCACAGACACATATTTAGCCATTTTTTCACTTTAGCCCCTAAAGTTCTACTTTTTTTCAATTTAGTCCCTATTTCACAAAAACACAAATTACACAAAATTTAATAAGACCAATGACTAGCCGATTTCTCTATAGGTCCATAGCAGCCCATATTTCACATTTATTTTACATTTTAACCCTTGAATTTTCACTTTTAACAATTAAATCCCTATTTAACATTTTCGTCAAAAATCACTTAACAAAACTTTAATATCTATCATCAAGCTTTCATAATTCTTCAACAATCATTCAAAATCTTAAGTATTCATCAATGGAAACTCAAAAATTCATCAACAGGTTCAAAAATTAGGGTACGGGCTAGCTAGATTACTAAGCAACGATCACAAAAATGTAAAAATCATTAAAAATCGATCAAAAATGGACTTACAATTGAGAAATGAAGTAGCCGAATATCACCAACCCTAAAATGGCATTCTTCTTTGCTATTCACAGTTAAAAAGATGAACAACACTCATCTTTTAATTTTTGTTTTATTAATAATATGTTTAATATCTCATTTACAACATTAACCTTTAATAATAATAACTTATAACACTTATTATAAGCCCAAAAATGTCCATTTAAACACCAAATGGTCTAATATCAACATAAGGACCTTTCATTTAATAAGCCATAGCAATTAGACACCTTTATCAAATAGAATGCAACTTTTGCATTTTACGTGATTAAGTCCTTTTTCACAAATTGAGCTATTAAACGATAAAATTATCTCACGCAATTTTCATACATATATATTCACATGTTGTAAACATAAAAAATAATATTAAAATAATTTTATGACCTCAGATTTGTGGTTTCAAAACCACTGTTCTTATTTAGCTAAACCCACGCTGTTACAACTCTCCCCCTTAGGGATTTTCGTCCCCGAAAATCATACCAGCGAATAGGTTTGGATATTGCTTTCTCATAGCATCCTCGAGTTCCCATGTAGCTTCTCCAACCCCTGGTCGATTCCATAATACTTTTACTAACTCTATTCTTTTATTTGTTAGCTCTTTGATATCACGAGCTAGAATTCAAATTGGTTCTTCACTGTATGATAAATCTGACTGAATCAAAACTTCGGTCGGGAAATAACATGCGAAGGATCGAATCGGTATCGTCGAAGCATCGATACATGGAATACATTATGTATCTTTTCTAACTCAGACAACAATGCTAGTCGATAAGCCACTGGTCCAACTCGCTTGATAATCTTATACGGTCCGATGAATAGTGGACTCAATTTTTCTTTTTGACCAAATCAAAGTATTTTCTTCCATGAAGATACTTTCAAAAACACTTTATCCCCGATCTGAAACTCAGTATCTTTCTGCTTCAAGTCTGCATATGATTTCTGACGATCTGGCGCTATTTTTAAACTTTCACGGATCACTTATAGTTTCTCTTCTATTTCTTTAATCAGATTGACCCCGTAAATCTTATTCTCGCTAAGCTCAGTCCAGTACAACGGTGTTTGACACTTTCAACTGTATAAAGCTTCGTAAGGTGCCATCTTTATACTTGATTGAAAGCTATTATTGTAGGAAAATTCAATCAACGGAAAATACTTTTCCCACGTACCTTCAAACTCAAAAATGCATCATCTCAACATATCCTCGAGTATCTGTATAACTCGCTTGGATTGATCATCCATCTGCGAGTGAAATGCAGTACTAAAATGTAGTTTTGTACCCAGTGCATCTTGCAGTTTCTTCTAAATCCTCGATGTGGATCTTGGATCTCTATCCGAAATAATTGAAATAGATACTCCATGTAATCTTACAACCTCAAAGATGTACAACTCGACTTACTTTTCAAGCGAATAGTCTGTTCGTAACGAAATGAAATGAGCCAATTTTGTCAATCTGTCAACTATAACCCAAATCACATCTTTCTTTCTTAGAGATAGGGGCAATCATGACACAAAATCCATAGCCACTCTATCCCTTTTTCAGTTGGGGATCATAATCGACTGTAATAAACCAAACGGTACCTGATGCTCAGCTTTAACTTTCTGACAAATCAAACATTTAAAAACGAACTCTTAGATATCCCGTTTCATGCCATGCCAGCAATAAAGTTGTTTCAAGTCGTTATACATTTATGTGCTTCCTAGATGAACAGATAAACGACTACTATGTGCTTCATTCAAAATCATCTGAATTAGCTCTGAATTTCTCAGAACACATATTCGACCTCTGAATCTCAAATAGTCATCAGCGTCAACTTAAAAGTCTGAATCAAGGTTCAAATCACATTAAACTCATTTTGCTAACATTTCATTATCAACTTTCTGAGCCTCATAAATCTACTGTAAAAACAACGGTCTCACTTTCAACTCAGCTACAATCGAGCCGTCACCAGATAGAGCCAACTGAGTATTCATTGCACGTAGAGCAAACAAAGATTTTCAGCTTAATGCATCAGCAACAACATTTACTTTTCCCGAATGGTAGTTAATAACTAGCTCATAATCTTTTAACAATTCTAGCCATCTCTGCTGTCGCAAATTCTAATCTTTCTAAGTCATCAAATATTTCAAACTCTTGTGATCTGAATAAACATGGCATTTCTAACCAAACAGATAATGATGCCAAATCTTTAACGCAAACACAATGGCTGCTAACTCTAAATCGTATGTTGGGTAATTCTTTTCATGTGGCCTCAACTATCTCAAGGCATAAGCTAAAACTTTGCCTTCCTACACCAAAACGTAGCTCAAACCATTCAACGATGCATCATTAAAGATCACAAATTCTTTACTCGATTCTGGCTGTACTAACACTAGAGCTTCAGTCAAAAGAGCTTCCAGCTGATCAAAACTTTTCTGACATTTCTCTGACCATTCAAACTTTACATCTTTTTGAAGCAATCTCATCAACGGATTCCCAATCATCGAGAAGCCTTTCACAAATCGTCTATAATATCCAGCTAGTCCCAGAAAACTACGGACATTAAAAACATTTCTCAGAGGCTTCCAATCTATAATTGCAGATATCTTGCTCGGATTGACTCGAATACCCGATGCTAACACAATATGCCCTAGAAAAACTAACTTCGCGCAACCAAAATTCACATTTACTAAACTTTGAATATAACTACTTATCACGCAGAGTCTGTAATACAATTCTCAAGTGCTTAGCGTGCTTAGATTCATATCGTGAATAAATCAATATGTCACCAATAAAAACAGCAACAAATTGATCTAAGTACGGTCTAAAAATTTGGTTCATAAATCCATAAAGACTGCAGCATCATTCGTTACTCCGAAATGTAACAGCCCGATTTAGACCCTAATCAGAACGGTGGTTTTGGGACCACGAATCCGAGTTAGAAAAATATTTGTAAATTATTTTCAGTATTTATTCTATGTGGATTTATGTCTGTGAAAATTTCATGATTTAATTTTGTCGTTTAAGTGCCCAATTAAATAAAAGGACTTAATCGCGTGAAGTAAAATTAGGTGATTATTTCTAAAAGGGGCTGATTTGCACTTGTCTTTTAAAATAGAAGCCTTAAAGAAGTAAATAGCCCAATATCAAGTAAATAGCCCAATATCAAATGAAGTGGACGGTAGTGGGGATGATATATGTGATTTTATAATTTACTAAGGTTAAAAAGGTAAAATAATAATAAGTAATATATATGTTATAATATATGATAATTAAACAAAGTGCTCATATTTTTTCCACCATAGTCGAATATAAACAAAAGAAAAGAAATAGTAGAAGTTAGGTTTGGCCATCTTCCAAGCTAAAATCAAGGTCGTTCTTTGTCGATTTTTGATAATTTCTACGTTTTTGAGATCGCTACTTCAAGTACTACAAAACCCAAGCTTTAATTTTTTATTTTGATGAATATTTTGAATTGTTCCATTGTTGATAACTTGTGATTTTTGTTGTTTGATGATGAAAAATGAAAGATATGTTTTAGATTAACATATTTTGTATTGGAGTTTTTGATGATTTTGAGTAATTAGGACTTAATTGCACAAATAATAATTTGAGGGACTAAAATGTGAAATTGATAAATATATGGACCTGTATAGGCATGGGTACCATTCAGCCTAACATGGGTGTTTTGAAATTTTGTGTATTTTGTGTTTTGTGCAATAGGGACTAAATTGTAAAAATTGTAAATGTTAGGGGTAAAATGGTAATTTACCTATTTATGTGTTTTTGCACTAAATTGAAAGAAAATATGTTTGAATGAGCTTAATTTTAAGATGTTTAGATCAAGAATCAAAGAAATCGGATTTGGATCGGGGAAAAATGAAAGTTGCCGACTAGTAGTCCCGTCTCGTTTTACGACGTCTGAGGTAAGTTTATAAGCAAATAGACATGTTTATTCGTAATTTAATGTTATATTTACATGCTGTTATGAAATGTTAGAAATAAATATACTATGGCTGAATATGATTAAATGTGGTTACTACACTTTTGAGTTCGATTCCACCGAGTTACAACGTCCGAAAGCCCCGTATGAACCTTAGGAATAGTTAGGATACATATTTCACAACATAGGATTCTGATATATGTGTGCGAGTAAGTCCATAGCATCGATTTGTGATTCTGATGTGAGTTTACGAGTAAGACCCTACCTGGGACAGTGGCATCGAAATGTGGTTACATGTAAGACAACGTCTGGGATTTTGGCATTGTACGATTTATGTGATTATCCGAGTGTCCTATCCAATTTGGAATGGTTCATCAGGTAAATATAATCGTGTACGGATCGTATAATACGAGCTAAATGGTCAGGTATGAGTTAACTTGATATCTATTTAAGATAAAGTAAGAAAGTACTATTGTTATGTGTTGTAAATCATGTACCATGCAAACGAAGAATTTATGGGTATTGATATGTGAATTCTGCTTGTGAATGAATAATTTTCATAACATTGAAATGTTATTTAAACTGTGTATATATGATTTGTATATTCGGCTACTTAAGTATTAAGTATACATGAGATGTTATTAGTTGATTCTTAAGTTACAAAAAAGAATAAATGGATGTGTGGTTATTATGACTATTAGGTTTGGAAGTTGATTTATATTGCATTAAATGATTATATATGTATTTGGCATAGGTGGTTAATAATGTTAATGCAATTCGTTTAGTTAATATGAGTTAATTATGATAATGAGTTGTTTATTTGCTTATGACTTACTAAGCTGTGGTAGCTTACTCTATGCATTATGTTACTCTGTTTTATAGATTTTCTTTTGGAAGTCAGCTGCAAGCTCGAGGATTGTCAGCCAAGTTCATCACACTATCTATTACTTTGGTACCTTTACGCTAAATTTAAATTATTGCATGTATAGGCTGGGGTGTGTATTTGAAATGTTAAAATTTGGATATGTAAAATTTAAGCCATGTGATAATGGCTTACTTCCAAGTTTGGTTTTTAATTGTGCTTGATTGTGGTTTAAAATGTGTTAGTTTTTATGTTATGAAATGGGAATGAATAATATAGGTGATGTATAGTAGATATTTTGGAATGGATGAGTAGTGATATGAGTTTGAATATTAAAAGTGGATTACGAGTTTGAAAGTGGCATAAATGAATTGGCCATAATTAATGTTTATTTGGTTTGGATACGTTTTATATTAAAAAAATGTATGCAGGTGAATATGATTATTATGATTAGTTTTGACCTAGTATGTTCTTAGATTAATTGGTTGATATGTTAGGTATAATAATTCACTGACGGAAACTTTGATTGTATATGTGATTTTGAATAATATGTTCGGTCATGGAATAATTATTTGTACTTGTTTAAGGAGTATTAATTGTGTCGAACATGGTATTTACATATATAAAATTGAATCAATAATTAGCTAATTTGACTTGGTTGTATGGATGAGAGAATACTTATATTATATTTTAGATAATTAATCAAATAGGTATTATTGATAAATAGTTTAATGTAAAGTTTGGATTATATGTTCGTAAGACAAAAATGTTTGAAGTAAGGTGGTTAGTAATTTAGACATGATCTATGTTCTTTGCTAAGTATAAAACCTATGTATTTAGTAATCTATATGTTCGGTTATCATGACAAGGCATATCTTTGAGTCATAATATGCACAAATATACGGCACTATTTAGGATAGTCACTTTGAAAATATATTTGTTAAGACATGTGTTTGAACAATGTTTTGATATGTGACTGTTAGTATAAATTAAATTATTAGTGGACATTTAAATGAAGCTAGATCTTGGAAATGAGTAATGATTTCTTTGTTAATATACACTTGCATTATAATAATTTGATTATTCATTTATGTGTATAATTTATCTTTGTTAAGATTGGCATATGTTTTATTGTTATAAATATTATATTTCATATTATTGCTTATAAATGATATAATTGCATATTGGTATGATGTTAAATGTTTCAAAATTAAGAGTTATGTTAGTTTGAAAAATATATATATATATATATATATATAGATTGATCTTTGAAACTTGTTCATGTATACATATATGTATGACTGTACAGAATTGTGTTTAATTTTGTAATGCCTTCTTACTCTGTTCCAGCGACCTATATGGGTTAGGGGTGTTACATTTTATTGGTATCAGAGCTACGGTTTTGTCAGTTTTAGGACTAACATAGTGCATCTGAGTCTAGCTATACATGCCATAATTTTATTCTATGATAGTGTGATGACTTCTAACATTTGAAATGTGTTTTCATATAGTAAATGGATCCCAACAGAGCTATAGCTGATGATGTCAAGAGTGTAGCGCCTGCTCCCGCGCAAGGGACAGCGCAGGCTGATTCTCGACTGACTTCGAGTAATCAAGAAAGTGAGACTAAACAAGCCTTCTATCAAATGATGAGTGACTGGTTCACTCAATATATCCAAACTAACCCGACTGTACGACAACCTCCACCCCTGATTAATCCATCTTCCATGCCTACTATACCTCAAGTAAGCGATCCTTTGCGATTGAATAGACCACCTATTGATAAAATCAGAAAACATGAAGCTGAAGAGTTTAAAGCCACTGATGATGATGACGCTGAGCGGGCTGAGTTTTGGCTTGATAACACCATCCGTGTGTTTGATGAGCTGTCCTGTACTCTAGATGAATGTTTGAAATTGCTATATCCTTGCTTGGAGACACAGCATGTCACTGGTGGAATACCCTGGTATCAGTAGTTTCGAGAGAGCAGGTGACCTAGGAATTCTTTCAAACTGAGTTCCGTAAGAAATATAAGTGAGAGATTTATCGATCAGAAGTGTAAAGAGATTTTAGAGCTGAAACAAGGTCGAATGACAGTTGTAGAGTACGAGCGAAAATTTGTGAGACTCAGTCGATATACTTGAGAGTGTGTTTCCACTGAAGCTATAATGTGTAAAAGATTTGAAGATGGGATGAATGAATACATTAAATTGTTAGTTGGCATACTTGAGATAAAAGAGTTTGTGGTACTTATGGAGTGAGCCTGCAAAGCTGAAGAGCTCAGGAAAGAGAAAAAAAGTTAATTTTGAAGCTAGAGACTCGCGTAAGAGATCATTCAGTAAGTCAGTCCAGTCAACATCAAAAAAGTTCCGAGATGATTACAGTCGTTCTAAAGCCACTTTGGGTTACTCCAGACGGGATCAGAATAGACCTCCTGCTAGCTCGAGAGTTACCTCAGTAGCCAGTGTGGGTAATGTTAGATCTAATCAACCTGAGTGTGAGCATTATGGTAAATGTCATCTCGATAGTTGCAGATTGCATGATCGGCCCTATTTTAAATGTGGATCGACAGATCATTTTATTCGAGATTGCATAGGGTTAGCTGAAGAGAATCCAGTGCAAAACACGAGGTCAGGTAATACTGCGGCTCGGGGTAGACCACTGAAAAATACGGGTAATGCGAGTGGCAGTCAGAGAGGAAATAAAAATACAGCAAACAGATCTGAGGCTCATGCACCTGTTAGAGCCTATGCTATACGTGCACGAGAGGAGGCTTCATCCCCAGATGTCATTACTAGTACATTCACTCTTTATGATACTAATATAATTGCATTAATTGATTCTAGCTCTACTCATTCATATGTGTGTGAGACATTAGTACTCAGCAAGACTCTAACTGTTGAGTCTACTGAGTTTGTGATTAGAGTGTCAAACCCTTTGGGTCGGTGTGTTATGGTTGACAAAGTGTGTAAGAATTGTCCCTTGATGGTTCGAGATCTGTGCTTTCCGGCAGATTTGATGTTGCTCCCTTTTGATGAGTTTGACATAATTCTGGGTATGGACTGGCTGACAGCACATGATGCTATTGTGAACAGTAAGAGAAAGACTATTGATTTACGGAGTTAGAATGATGAGGTTATTCGGATTGAATCTAGTGATTTATATGGTTTACCTACAGTAATTTCTTCGATGCTAGCTCATAAATATGTGAGAAAAGGGTGTAAAGCTTATTTTTCCTACGTGCTCAACAATAAAGCGGCTGAAAGAAACATTGAATTAGTACCTGTTGTATGTAAGTATCTAGATGTGTTTCCAGAAGAATTATTGGGTTTGCCACTTATTCGGGAAGTAGAGTTTGGTATTAAATTAATGCCTGGGACGACTCTAATATCTATAGCTCCGTAGAGAATAGCACCTACAGAATTAAAAGAATTGAATGCTCAGTTGCAAGAGTTGACAGACAGAGCTTTCGCGCGATTGAGTTTCTCTCCGTGGGGTGCACCTGTGTTATTTGTGAAAAAGAAAGACAGAACTATGAGAATGTGCATCGATTATAGACACCTTAATAAGGTGACTATAAAGAATAAGTATCCATTGCCACGAATTTATGATCTGTTTGATCAACTGAAAGGGGCTACAGTATTTTCAAATATAGATTTCAGATCAGGCTACTATCAGTTGCGAATTAGAGACTCTGATGTGCCAAAGACTGCTTTCAGAACGAGGTACGGACACTATGAGTTTTGGTTATGCCATTCGGACTCACTAATGCACCTGTTGTTTTCATGGATTTGATGAATCGGATCTTCAGACCGTACCTGGACCGGTTTGTGGTTGTGTTTATAGATGACATTTTGATCTACTCTCGTGATAAAGCTAACGAACATTTGAGATTTGTGTTGCAGACCTTGCGAAATAAGCAGTTGTATGTGAAATTCAGTAAATGTGAGTTCTGGTTAAGTGAAGTCAGTTTTCTGGGACATGTTGTTTCAGCATCAGGTATTCGGGTTGATCCGAGTAAGATTTCAGCAATACTTGATTGGAAACCTCCGAAAAATGTTTCTGAAGTCCGGAGCTTTTTAGGACTTACGGGTTATTATAGATGGTTCGTGAAAGGTTTCTCTATGATTGCAGCTCTGATGACGAAGTTATTGCAGAAAGATGTTAAGTTCGAGTGGTCAAATAAGTGCCAGAAGAGTTTTGATTAGTTGAAAGCCCTTTTAACAGAAGCTCTAGTGCTAATTCAGCCGGAATCGGGTAAAGAATTTATTATTTATAGTGATGCATCTTTAAATGGTTTGGGTTGTGTTCTGATGCAGGGAGGCAAAATTATAGCTTATGCCTCGAGACAGTTGAAGCCACATGAAAAGAATTATCCGACACACGACCTGGAACTGGCAGCCATTGTGTTTGCATTGAAAATTTGGCATCACTATCTGTATGGTGAGAAATGTCATGTTTATTTAGATCATAAAAGCCTGAAATATTTGATGACTCAGAAAGATCTAAACTTGAGACAATGTCAATGGTTGGAATTGCTAAAAGACTACGAGCTTGTGGTTGACTATCACCCAGGAAAGGCTAATGTTGTTACTGTGCTTTAAGCTGGAAGTTACTATTTTCTTTGCGAGCAATGCATACGCATATGGCCATGTCTGATGATGGTTCGATAGTAGCTGAATTGGAAGCTAGACCATTATTTATTCAACAAATTTGATGATCATCATAAAATGAGCTCAGTTTGAGACAGATGCAAAATTAGAATTCAAAGTTGATGCTGATGACTGTTTGAGATTCAAAGACCGAATATGCGTTTCGAGGAATTCAGAGTTGACTCAGATGATATTGAATGAAGCTCATAGTAGTCGATTATTTATTCATCCAGGTAGTACAAAGATGTATAATGATCTAAAATAGCTTTAGTGGTGGCATGGTATGAAATGAGACATTTCTGACTTCGTTGCAAAATGTTTAGTCTGTCAACAAGTAAAAGCTGAACATCAGGTGCCTTCAGGATTGCTGCAGCCTATCATGATACCTAAGTGGAAATGGAATAGAGTCGCGATGGATTTTGTATCTAGTTTACCGTTGACACCGAGCAAGAAAGATGCAATCTGGGTTGTTGTAGATAGATTGACTAAATCGGCTCATTATGTTCCCATACGTACGGACTATTCGCTGGATAAGCTGGCTGAATTGTATGTTTCCCAGATTGTGAGATTACATGGTGTGCCTATATCTATTGTTTCGAATAGATATTCGAGATTTACATCGTGGTTTTGGAAGAAACTGCAAGATGCACTGGGTACAAAATTACATTTTAGTACTGCTTTCCATCCGCAAAAAAATGGTCAGTTTGAGCGAATTATTCAGATACTTGAGGATATGTTGAGATGTTGCATTCTCGAGTTAGAAAGGTACGTGGGAACGGTACCTACCTTTGATTGAATTTGCATATAATAACAGCTACCAATCGAGTATTAAAATGGCACATTATAAGGCTCTGTATAGTCATAAATGTCATACACCATTGTACTGGACTGAGCTCAGTGAAAATAAGATACACGGGGTTGACTTGATCAGAGAAACTAAACAGAAAGTGAAAGTGATCAGTGAAAGTTTGAAAGCAGCGTCAGATTGTCAGAAGGCTTATGTGGACTTGAAACTTAAAGATATAGAGTTTCAGATCGAAGACAAAGTTTTCTTGAAAGTCTCACTATGGAAAAAAATACTCAGATTCGATCGTAAAGGCAAATTGAGTCCGAGGTTCATTGGGCCATATAAGGTAATAGAGCGTATTGGGCCAGTTGCTTACAGATTATCGTTGCCACCTGACTTAGAAAAAATCCACAATGTGTTCAACGTTTCAATGCTTCAGAAGTATCAGTCTGATCCTTCACATGTGATTAATCTGTCTGAGATTGAAATTCAGCCTGATATGACCTATGAAGAAGAACCGATTCGCATTTTGACTCGTAAGGTTAAAGAGTTACGGAATAAGAAGATTCCGTTAGTTCAAATATTGTGGCACAAGCATGGAGTTGAGGAAGCAACATGGGAGCCAGAGGATACAATAAGAGAACGTTATCCGAACTTATTCATTGGTAAGATTTTCGAGGACGAAAATCACTAAAAGGGAGAGTTGTAACAACCCGATTTAGACCCTCGTCGGAACGCTGGTTTGGGGACCATGAATTTGAGTCAGAAAAATATTTTGAAATCATTTTCAGTGTTTATTCTGTGTGAATTTATTTCTGTGAAAATTTCATGATTTAATTTTGTCGTTTAGGTGCCCGATTAAATAAAAGGACATAATCGCGTGAAGTGAAATTAGGTGATTATTTCTAAAAGGAGCTAATTTGCACTTGGCTTTTAAAATAGAAGCCTTTAAGAAGTAAATAGCCCAATATCAAATGAAGTGGACGGTAGTGGGCATGATATATGTGATTTTATAATTTATTTACTAAGGTTAAAAAGGTAAAATAATAATAAGTAATATATATGTTATAATACATGATAATTAAACAAAGTGCTCATATTATTTCCACCATAGCTGAATATAAACAAAAGAAAAGAAATAGGAGAAGCTAGGTTCGGCCATCTTCCAAGCTAAAATCAAGGTTCGTTCTTTGTCGGTTTTTGATAATTTCTACATTTTTGAGATCGCTGCTTCGAGTACTACAAAACCCAAGCTTTAATTTTTTATTTTGATGAATATTTTAAATTGTGCCATTGTTGATAACTTGTGAATTTTTTTTGTTTGATGATGAAAAATGGAATATATGTTTTAGATTAACATATTTTGTACTAGAGTTTTTGATGATTTTGAGTAATTAGGACTTAATTGCAAAAATAATAATTTGAGAGACTAAAATGTGAAATTGATAAAATATATGGACCTTTATAGGCATGGGTACCATTCGGCTTAACATGGGTGTTTTGAAATTTTGTGTATTTTGTGTTTTGTGCAATAGGGATTAAATTGTAAAAATTATAAACGTTAGGGGTAAAATCGTAATTTGCCTATTTATATGCTTTTGGACTAAATTGAATGAAAATATGTTTGAATGAGCTTAATTTGAATATGTTTAGATTAAGACCCAAAGAAACCGAATTTGGATTTGGGAAAAACGAAAGTTGTCGACTAGCAGCCTCGTCCCGTTTCACGACGTCCGAGGTAAGTTTATGAGCAAATAAACGTGTTTATTGGTAATTTAATGTTATATTTACATGTTGTTATGAAATGTTAGAAACTAAATATACTATGGCCAAATATGATTAAATGTGGTACTACACTTTTAAGTTTGATTCGACCGAGTTACAATGTCCGAAAGCCCCGTATGAACCTTAGGAATAGTAAGGATACATATGTCATGACATAGGATTCCTATATATGTGGGCGAGTAAGTCCATGGAATCGATTTGTGATTCTGATGTGTGTTAACGAGTAAGACCCTGTCTAGAACAGTGGATCGAATTGTGGTTACATGTAAGACCACATCTGGGACGTTGGCATTGTATGATTTATGTGATTATCCGAGTGTCCTATCCTATTCCGAATGGTTCATCGGGCAAAGGTAATCGTGTATGGATTGTATAGTACGAGCTAAATGGTCAGGTATGAGTTAACTTGATATTTATTTAAGATAAGGTAAGAAAGTACTATTGTTATGTTCTGTAAATCATGTACCATGCAAACGAAGAATTTATGGGTATTGATATGTGAATTCGACTTGTGAATGAATAATTTGCATAACATTGAAATGTTATTTAAAATGTGTATATAAGATTTGTATATTCGGCTACTTAAGTATTAAGTATACATGAGATGTTATTAGTTGATTCTTAAGTTGCAGAAAAGAATAAATGGATGTGTGGTTATTATGACTATTAAGTTTGGAAGTTGATTTATATTGCATTAAATGATTATATATGTATTTGGCATAGGTGATTAATAATGTTAATGCCATTCGTTCAGTTAATATGAATTAATTATGATAATGAGTTGTTTCTTTGCTTACGACTTACTAAGCTGTGGTAGCTTACTCTATGCATTATGTTACTCTGTTTTATAGATTTTCTTTTGGAAGTCAGCTGCAAGCTTGGGGATTGTCAGCCAAGTTCATCACACTGTCTACTGCTTTGGTACCTTTAAGCTAAATTTAAATTATTGCATGTATAGGCTGGGGTGTGTATTTGAAATGTTAAAATTTGAATATGTAAAATTTAAGCCATGCGAAAATGGCTTACTTCCAAGTGTGTTTTTTAATTGTGCTTGATTGTGGTTTAAAATGTGTTAGTTTTTATGTTATGAAATGGAAATGAATAATATAGGTGATGTATAGTAGATATTTTGGAATGGATGAGTAGTGATATGAGTTTGAATATTAAAAGTGGATTACGAGCTTGAAAGTGGCATAAATGAATTAGCAATAATTAATATTTATTTGGTTTGGATACGTTTTATATTAAAAAAATGTATGCAGGTGAATATGATTATTATGATTAGTTTTGACCTACTATGTTCTTAGATTAATTGGTTGATATGTTAGGTATAATAATTCGCTGACAGAAACTTTGATTGTATATGTGATTTTGAATAATATGTTCGGTCATGGAATAATTATTTGTACTTGTTTAAGGACTATTAATTTTTTCGAACATGGTATTTACATATATAAAATTGAATCAATAATTAGCTAATTTGACTTGGTTGTATGGATGAGAGAATACTTATATTATATTTTAGATAATTAATCAAATAGGTATTATTGATAAATGGTTTAATGTAAAGTTTGGACTATATGTTCGTAAGACAAAAATGTTTGAAGTAAGATGGTTAGTAATTTAGACATGATCTATGTTCTTTGCTAAGTATGAAACCTATGTATTTAGTAATGTATATGTTCGGTTATCATGACAAGGCATATCTTTGAGTCATAATATGCACAAATATACGGCACTATTTAGGATAGTCACTTTGAAAATATATTTTTTAAGACATGTGTTTGAACAATGTCTTGATATGTGACTGTTAGTATAAATTAAATTATTAGTGAACATTTAAATGAAGCTAGAGCTTAGAAATGAGTAATGATTTCTTTAATAAATTTAAGAGTCAGTATATATACACTTGCATTATCGTAATTGGATTATTCATTTAGGTGTACAATTTATCTTTGTTAAGATCGGCATATGCTTTAATGTTATAAATATTATATTTCATATTATTGCTTATAAATGATATGATTGCATATAGGTATGATGTTAAATGTTCAAAATTAAGAATTTTGTTAGTTTGAAAAAATATATATATATATATAGAGAGAGAGAGAGAGATCTTTGAAACTTGTTCATGTGTACATATATGTATGACAGTACAGAATTGTGTTTTATTTTGTAATGCCTTATGACCCTATTCTGGCGACGGATACAGGTTAGGGGTGTTACACGAAAGGCATAACTAAAAGTTCATAATGACCATACCTTATTCTAAATGCGGTTTTTGGCACATCATAGTCATTAACTCGCAGCTGATAATGGCCTGATCTCAAATCTATCTTTGAAAACACTATAGCCCCTTTTAACTGATCAAACAAATCATCAATCTGCGGTAAAGGGTATTTACTCTTGATTGTCACTTTATTCAACTGTCAGTAGTCTATACACATTTTCACCGTGCCATCTTTCTTTTTCACAAACAACATGGGAGCACCCCGAGGCTAGAAACTCGATCTTGTAAAACCTCTATCCGTCAGTTCTTGCTAGTGAGCTTTCAATTCTTTTAACTCTGTCAGAGCCATTCTGTACAGAGCTATCGATATCAGCGTTGTACCCGGCATTAAATCAATGCCAATCTCAACCTCTTGGATTGGTGGTAAACCCGGTAACTTTATAGGAAACTTATTTGGATACTCACATACAACTGGTACTGATCCGATCTTCTTTTCAGTCACTTTCGTATCAAGCACATAAGAAATATAAGCTTCATAACCCTTTCTTACAAATTTCTGAGCTAACATCGATGGAATCACCGCTGGTAAGCCATTTAGGTCATCTGACTCAATCCGAATAATCTCATTATTCTGACATCTCAAATCAATCGTCTTTCGTTTGCAATTTACAGTAGCATCATGCAACATTAGCCAATCCATACCCAAAATTATATCAAATTCATCAAATGGTAACAATATCAGATAAGCCAGAAAACAAAAATCTCGAATCATTAATAGACAGTTCTTGCACACTTCATCAACCAACACACACTTGCCTAAGGGGTTCGGTACTCTAACTACAAATTCAGTAGACTCTACAGGCAAAGTCTTACTGGATACTAAATTCACACATATATACAAATGAGTTGATCTTGGATCTATCAATGCAATAACTTTAGTATCATATAGAGTAAAAGTACCGGTAATAACATTTGAAGATGACGCTTCTTCGCGAGTGCTAATAGCGTAGGCTCGTGCAGGTGCTCTAGCATCAGATCTCACAGTAGTGTCTCTTGTCACACCTCTACCACCACTCACATTTCACGTGTTTCTGGGTGGTCTACCTCTAGCTGCAATGTTACTTGGCCTCGTATTTTGTAATGTATCTTACTCGGCCAACTCTAGACAATCACGGATAAAATGATCCAATGATCCACATTTAAAACAAGCCCTATCATTCAATCTATAATCATCGAGATGCCGTTTACCACAATGTTTACATTCAGGTTGGTTAGGTCTCGCACTCCCAACACTAGCTATCGAAGTAGCTGGAGCTTTGAGGATCGACTGTTGTCTCACTCGATCTCTGTCTGAATGTCCCATTGATGTATTAGAACGATGAAACGAGTCTTGAAATTTCATCGATGTAGACTGATAAGATTTACTAGTTGTTCCCTTTCTTGAATCTCATGCTTCAAAATCAGCTTTTCTCTTTTCCTTACTGAGATCCTCGACTTTACAAGCCCTCTTAACCAGAACAACAAATTCTTTCAATTCAAGTATCCCGACTAACAATTTTATATCTTTGTTCAATCCTTCAACAAACCTTTTACACATGATTTCTTTAGTGGAAACATATTCCCGAGCATACTTGCTTAAATGTACGAACTCTCTTTCATACTCAGTGACAATCATCTGACCTTGTTTCAACTCTAAAAATTCTTTATGTTTTTGATCGAGAAATTGCTGAATTTTGTATTTCTTTCGAAACTCAGATTGAAAGAATTCCCAAGTAACCTGTTCCCTTGGAACTACAAATGTCAACGTTTTCCATCAATGATATGCATTATCTCTCAGCAAAGATACAGCCACTTGATATATTCATCTGGAGTACAGGACAATTCATCAAATACTTTGATTGTATTCTCGAGCCAGAACTCAGCTCTCTCTGTATCATTATCAACTATAGCCCAGAACTCTTCAGCCCCATGTTTTCGAATCTTATCAACAGGTGGCTTACTCAATCGAATCAGATCTATCACTTGTGGTATAACTGATACTTGTTGAGGAACAGATGGGGGTGGAGGTTGTTGAGCAGTAGAATTCATTCGAACGAGCTCCGTGAACCACTTACTCATCATCTAGAAGAAGGCTTACTTAGCCTCTCCCTCGTGCCTACTAGATATGAGTCTAGAATCAGACTATACTACTCCTCGAGCGAGAGTGGGTGCATTACTTTCAACATCATCAGCTACGGCTTGATCAAGATCCATCTGCTATATAAAAACACATTTTAACTATCAAGAATCATCACACTATCGCAATTTATATATATGGCATGTATAGCTAGACTCTTATGCGCTACGTTAGTCCTAGAATTGACTAAACCGTAGCTTTGATACCAATTAAATGTAACACCCCTAACCCATATCCCTCACCGAAATAAAGTTACGATGCATTATCAAATAATTCAACTTAATTACATACATTTAAGCATTCATAATCAAAATCCATTCAAATCATTCACATTGTCCCTTATAAGGCTCTACGAGACCTTAAAACATGTTTAAAAGTGGCTCGGGACTAAACCAATAACATTTGCAAACTTTTGAGAAACATATAAAATTTTTCAACATTTAAGGGAAACACGCTCGTGGGAACAGGCCATGTGCCTCACACGACCACCAGACACGCCCGTGTCACAGGCCGTGTGAAAACAGGGCATACATACTGACTTGTACCACAAAATCAAGGACACGCCTGTGTGCTACGGCCGTGGGAAAACTGGAGGGGTTACTGACTTGGGTCACAAGGCTGACCACAAGCCCGTGTCTCTGCCCGTGTGGACAAAAATAGGCCATTTGCAAAGCCAATTTGCCACCCTTCTCTCATACACATAAAGTAACCAAAATAGTACCAATCCAACACATATATAGGCAGCCAAAAACATGCCAATTCATACACATATCATGCCATCTATCCACAACCATTTCAACTACTCAATTCCATATTCAAAAACATACTAAATCAATATGCCACAATCATCAAGACTTACATAAGTTCTAAATGCATTTCCTCATCAACTTATCATCTATTTCATGTCACCAAAACACACTATATCATCACCTCAAAATCAAACCACAATATACCAATTTCCAAGAAATAATACTCTAACTTACAACTATCCAAAAGAGCAATCATATATCATACCAAACAAGCCAACACATAAGACATTATGTACATCACATATTGTAACATCCCGAAATAGGGTCTAGTCAGAATAGCAATTTTGAAACCACAAATTCGACACTAAAATATTTATTTTATGATTATTATGGGGTCCAGAATATGATAATATGCTTTTGTTAAAGTTTCATAAAGAAATTCTATGAGTAAGGTGTCCAATTGGAAATTAAAGACCAAATTGAATAAATTGTAAAACTTGGATTCTAGAAGCAATTTGTATGAAATTGCTTTAGATTATTAATTAGAAGATCTTAAAGAGAAATTTCCCAATTTCTAAGTTTTCGGACAAAAATGGGCATGTAGGGATGAAATTTGAAAGAAAATGCTTAAGGGCATTTTGGTCATTTGGCATTTTAATGAAATAAAATGGGAAAAATCAAGCCAAAATTAGCTTATTCTATTCTTCATGCTGCCGAAACTCCAAGGGTCTCCACAGCTAGGGTTTTCAACTTTTTCAAGCTCAATAGTAATTACTCCCAAGCCCCGTTTTTAATGTTCTTCATATTTTTAAAATCCCGGGAACTTACTCTCTCTATTTCTACCCATATTTCATGCTATGGTTCATGTTTAGAAATTTACCCATGCATGAGTTACTTGTATTTTGATGGTTTATGGAGGAATATGAAAGTTTAAAATATGGTAAACAACTTTTACTAAGTGATTTTTCATGGAAATGGCTTTAGGGACCATTTTGTAAAAGTTGTAAAAATGGGTAGAAAGATGAGAAATAATGGAAAATTGTGGGCTGCTATAAGAGGGAAGAACATTCAGCTAGGCTTGGGTAAGGTAGAAATTGCATGCATTTCATTATATGAGCCTAGGGACTAAATCGTGAATAATGTGAAAGGTTAGGGGCAAAACGGTCATTTTGTCTGGGGGTGGAATTTAGACTCGAAAAGTATAATGTGAGGTGTTAATGATTTATTTTTATTGTTATAGACCCCGAGGAACAAATTTCGGAGGTCAATCGAGGAAAACGAAAGGTTTCAGAATAACCGAAACACGATATCGAAACGAGTACCAGGTAAGTTCAAATAACTTAAAGTAAACTCAAAATATGTTTATTTGCATGATTTATGAATGTATGATAATCACATTCGATGATGGTATGAAAACCTATAAAATGTATCCTTAATAATAACTTGTTAATAAATGTCCCGGATGAGGTTAAAAAGGAAGTTCAGTGGATAAACCACGATTTACATGTCACTTGAGATCCTGTATGTATTGCAGAAGGATTTAACCCGGAAGGTTAATTCGTTGATCTCAAATATAGAAAGGATCTAGTCCAGACGGGTGTTCCTTGAGTGATCGAGCCTCCCAAAGAACATGTGTACACTGAGGATTTAGCCTGGACGGGTAATCCGATTCAGGTTTGAATTTAGCCTGGATTGGTCATTCTGATCCAAGCTCATTAAGAGTGCTTGTCACTATAAGGGATTTAGCCTGGACTGGTAGTCCTGACAACACCCCATGAGTTTATATTACGGGGGATTTAGCCTAAACAGGTAATCCTACCGTAAGATATGAGGTTCGTGGGAGTGCATGCATGAGATGATCACTCTGATGACTTGACGGATAATGGATAATCCATTGAGATTTCCTAGAAACTCAAAAGAATTAACATGAGACATGTATAAAGGAAAGGATGAATGATGAGCTCATCTACGACTAATTTACATGGTGTATTATTATGTGGCTAACTTGATGATTGAGTGTATGTGATAGGGAAACCATTCCATGCTTATTGATTTTATTGCCTAATATGGTTGTGTGCTAATTACTCAGTAAGTTTGCTTTCCAGTTATTTGGGCTTACTAAGCATGTAAATGCTTACCCCTCTCTTTCCCCTGCTTACAGAGCTCGAGGATTCATACATATTGGAGGACGGTTGCAGAGTCAACACACTATCAGCTAGTCTTGCTTTGGTATAAAGGCGCTTTTAATTTGTTCAATGGCATGTATAGGACTTTGGTTCATTTTGTGATATGTGCCACTTGAATTGCCATATGAAGGCTTGTAAAAGTTTACATATCTTCTTGTATTTGGCCATGGGAATTGGCTTATTTTGAAGTTGGTTATGACCTACAAATCTATGCATGTTTATGTTTACATGGGATGGTTTGGCTATAATTGGCAATGAGTTATAAGAATGAGCCAATCTTAAATGTGTCAAGGAGACATAGAAATCCTTAATACAAAAAGGAAATTAACCTAGCATGTATAAAACCGATGATATGAGGTTAGCATGCAATGAGGTTTATTAAGGTTATATGTAAGCGTAAAATTTGGCCTTATTATGTATTAAGGTAACCTATAAGTGTGATTGGTTGATAGAGGGTGACCAATGGCTTGGAAAATAGCCTTATAAGGTCCGCACGGGTAGACACATGGGCATGTGCCTAGGCCGTGTGTGACACACGGATTGCCCCCATAGGCGTGTGGCATGCCCGTGTGTCCCCTGCACCTAAAATATTAAGTCAGTTTCGAGCACAGGCTAGAGACACGGGCATGTGTCTTGGCCGTTTTCCCCTAAACACATGCTGACGTCATAAACAGAATGCTCAAGTTTTTGGGCATGGGTGACCACACAGGCGTGTCTAGGCTGTGTGAAGGACTAGGGCCAAGGACATGGGCGTGTGCCTCAACCATGTGAAAACCCCTATAGGTTCGAAATGAAAAATAAATTCAATAAATTCCACACGATAAGGGACATGGGCGTACCCCAAAGCACACGGGCGTGTCCCAAAGCACACAAGCGTGTGTATTGCCTCCACATGGGCGTGTGAGGCATTAACCTAAAAAAATTTCTTAGGTCATCGGCTTAGTTCCAGATTATTCTTAATGTTTGTTTAGGGCCTTGTAGGCCTGTAATAAGCTCACTAAGCTGTTGTTTGAATAGTTTTGACTTGAAAAGAAATTTTATAACCCGTATTTCCCGAAAATGGTTGAGTACATGTCTGGTAACACCTCATACCTGGTCTCAATCTCGGGTACAAGTAAGGGGTGTTACATTTAATGATATCAGAGCTACGATTTAGTCGGTTCTAGGACTACCGTAGAGAGTATTGAGTTTCGCTATACATGCCATTATTCGAATATTGATAGTGTGACATCTCCTAACTGTTTAAATTGTTTTTAAACATAGCAATGTCTTCCAATCAAGCACAAGATGAGTCCGAGGGAGCCGAGAGCCATGCTCCATGTAACACCCCCTAACCCGTATTCTGTCGCAGGAATGGGGTTACGAGGCATTGCTAAACAAGTGTACAGTTCTGAATATTTCATCACAATTCAAGTCATAAGCACATATACATTACTGTATAAATCAAACGTTTAAAACCATTCGAGATTTCATATCTAATAATCTCCAAATATCAAATGGATTTATATGACTAAGCACGTGTACATAACATACATAATATAAGCTCATGTATAAGCCCATATATAACATGCAAAAATTTAACTATCATATTAACCAAAGTATATGTACCTTATACGCAAGTAAGCTATAAATAAAATTTAATTAAAACAATGTGGACGAACATCACATGTACACACGTTCTAGCATAAGTTTTAATAGTCATCCATTTACTGCAACATAAGTCATAATTTTTACATGACAAGCTCATGTTAACTCTAGCATGAATAATATCAATTATATACAAACGACCGAGCCACAAATACCTTACAGGCTATATAAATACTTAAATACACTTCCAAAATATTTCAAGGATTTTAAACTACCATATCATAGGGCATATTTATCAAAAGATTCAAGCAATAATTCAACTCACAACCGAATTCAGACCTAAATAATAAAGTCATCTCCATTACACAAATTACTTACCTCCACACAAATCATCATCAAACATAATCACATATATCAAGCTAAGAAATAAAAAAAAAAACATCATAACAAAACACACATAAAATCGAGTCTAAATATATATATATAACAAGCCATTTTCGCATGGCTTTTAATACATAGCCCCAAAATCAACACTTCAAAACATATGTTCCACCCTATACATGCCATAATGTTCCCTTAAGATCAACTAAGAAAAAGGTACCAAAACGTTGCAGGCTGGTCTGATGACTTCGACGATGGTCCCGAACACAAGAAATGGATCAAAGAAATCTAAATAAGAGACAAGTAAACACACCAAATGAGTATTCAACTCAATAAGTAATAAGCAATATAATAGAGACCATTAACATGTGATAATGTGAAAATAATGAAAGAGTAACTATTTCATCCATACCGATCTATGCCACAATTATTTAAATTACCGATTGAATCCCCAAGCCAAATCTAGATATCCAATTAAATACCTAAACCAACCAAACAGTTTAAATCCTTTCCTCGGAGTATAAAACAATGATAAACTAGATGGTTCCATACATATATGTTTCATATCTCAAATTCGATTGTTCTGTTAATAGTCCTTGCACTCTATTCCTTTCTGGCATGCTCTATATCCTCAACCGTTTTAGCACACATAATACTAATCAAATGCGCATACATAGTGCTATAATAAACCGCACACATAGTGCTTTGAAAATTCACTCATGTATAGATAATCTAGCCAGCACACATAGTGCCACTCGACTTTGCACACATAGTGCCATTCAAATCCGCACACTTAGTGCCAATGTCGAATCATATAATAAGGCAATTTACTTAAATGAAATAGCATATACAACCACATCTATTAATACGTGTACCACTCCAAAAGAATACCAACATAGAAATCCTTTCATGATACATTAGTATTATTTAGTTATAAGTTAATCAACCTATAAATTCTTATGAACTTACCTTATGTCGGATGAAATGATTCCCAATCGACTACTCAATATTCTTTGCTTTGCCTTTGCTTGATTCCCCTCCTTTGGATTCTTGAGCTAGAATAAATGAATTTAATAGTTTAATTTACCTTGCAAGATATTCATATATATATAAATTTAATGATTCCACTTCTTTTTACAACCATCCTTGTTCAAAATATCAAAGTCTCAACTAATGTTTATATTATATCTCAAAGCCGAATGTATTATCACTACCAAAATAACATTTGGTCATCATTTTTTCATTTAACACATTGTTTCACTTCATAAACATTTTGACCGTATACTTCTAAACTAGCAAAAGCTCCCCATTTATTCGTACCATCATTTAAATACTATCAAGTTCACATACTTCTAATTTCATAAGTTCATCATCTTAATGCCCATTATAGCCACTTCCATAATCTAAATTTAAATTCGGCAACACACATTCCAACTATTTTAGCCGAATTCTCCTCAACACTTAGACTAAAGTATGCACATTAAACTTAGTACATTTTCATTATACCTTTCATTCGTAAAACATAAATTACAAATTTTACCCTTCCTTCCATGTTTCGGTCAATTACTCAAATTATCTCATAACATGAATTTTTGCATTTCAACTAATCTAGCATGACTCATTCGGCCTTAACAATGAACCACTTCTCATACAAGGACAAAATAAATAAAATGAACCTTCCATTTAAACCCCATATAACCGAATGCACAAGTATCATCCAATTACTAATTTAACAAATTCAACCCCATTCTATCGTCTATTTATTCAATATAACATGAAAACAACTTCTAATTCTAACACTTTGATACACGGCTTAGTGCCCAAACCACCATAAAAGTTTGAATTTTTCTTAACATTGCCAAAATACATTTACAAATTAACTTAAACATATAAGAAGATTTAACTAACACTTCAAAACTTACCTCCTACTAGCAAGAAGAAAGTGCCGAATTGCCTTAGTGAGAATTTTCCTTTTTCTTTTCTTTTGTTTCGGTTTTTTAGAGGATGAAGAAGATTAACACATTGTCTCTCCTTGAATTTCTTCTTTATTCATCTATTTTTCTTATTAAGTTATTTTATTTTGAATATTTTAATCATTTTCTAACCAAATATTATAATTAATTAAACTTAGTGGAGGGGCATCATTACTTGGCTGGCCACTTATTGAATTTTTGGGTATTTTGACATGCAAACCCAAGCTTTCACACTTTGTAGTTATTTGGTCCTTACAATTTACCTATCATGTTTTCTAAGTTTCTCAACTAAGTCCTTTCAAGAAAAATTCACATTCATAAGTCTAAATTAAAACATCAAATTTTCACACATGCACTAATACACATAGAGGATATGCAACTAAATTTTAAATAAATTTTATGACTTGGTTTTGTGGCCCTGAAACCACATTCCGACTAGGGTCGAATTAGAGCTGTCACAACTCTCCCCCACTTAAAAATTTTCGTCCCCAAAAATCTTACCAGCGAATAAATTTGGATAACGTTCTTTCATAGAATCCTCGAGCTCCCAAGTAGCTTCTTCGACCCCATGTTTAAGCCACAGTACTTTCACTAATGAGATTTTCTTATTTCGTAGTTCTTTTATCTCACGGGCCAAAATACGAATTGGTTCTTCTTCGTAACTCAAATCAGAATGAATTTCAACCTCTGATGGATTAATTATATGCGATGGATCGGATCTATAACGTCGGAGCATCGAAACATGAAAAACGTTGTGAATCTTTTCAAGTTCAGGGGGTAAAATCAATCGTTATACAACTGGCCCAATTCGTTCAGATATTTCATACGGCCCGATGAATCTCGGACTCAATTTGCCCTTATGGCCAAATCTAAGCACTTTTTTCCAAGGCGAGACTTTAAGAAACAATCTCTAACCTGGTATTCGATGTCTTTTCTTTTTAAATCTGCATACGACTTTTGACGATCTGAAGCTGCTTTCAAATTTTCACGGATCACCTTTACTTTCTGCTCAGCATCTTTAATCAAATCAACCCCGAATATTTTACTTTCACTAAGTTCGGTCCAAAATAACGGTGTATGACATTTACGACCGTATAAAGCCTCGTAAGGTGCCATCTTAATACTTGATTGAAAACTATTGTTGTAAGCGAATTCAATTAAAGGCAAATACCTTTCCCATGAACCACAAAACTCTAGAATACAACATCTCAACATATCATCGAGTATCTGAATTATCCACTCAGATTGACCATCAGTATGGGGATGAAAAGCGGTGCTAAAATGTAACTTGGTACCCAATGCTTCTTGCAATTTCTTCCAAAATCGCGATGTGAATCTCGGGTCTCTATCCGACACAATAGAAATAGGTACTCCGTGTAACCTTACAATCTAAGAAACATACATTTCAGCTAGCTTGTCAAGCGAATAATCCATACATACAGGAATAAAATGAGCTGACTTTGTCAGTCTATCAATAACAACCCAGATCGCATCTTTCTTGCTTGACAATAATGGCAACCCAGATACAAAATCCATCGTTACTCGATCCCATTTCCATTCGGGTATCATGATCGGCTGAAATAATCCTGAAGGCACTTGATGTTCCGCTTTCACTTGTTGACATATCAAACACTTCGAAACAAAGTCAGATATATATCGTTTCATACCAGGCCACCAAAATTGACGTTTCAGATCATTGTACATTTTTGTACTACCCGGGTGAACTGACATTCGACTACTATGAGCTTCGCTCAAAATCATTGAAATAAGTTCTGAATTTCTTGGAACACATAATCGATTCTTGAACGTCAAGCAATCATTGTCGTCAATTTGAAACTCTGATTCTATATTCGAAACACACTCAGCTCGTTTAGCGACCAATTTATCATCGACTTTCTGGGATTCAAGTATTTGATGAATCAATAATGGTTTGGCGTTTAATTCTGCTACTAACACATTATTGGATAAAACGGACAAGTGAACATTCATCGCTTTCAAAGCAAACAGTGATTTATGACTTAAAGCATCGGCAACTACGTTAGCCTTTCCCGGGTGATGATCAATGACGAGCTCATAATCTTTCAATAACTCAAGCCAACGTCTTTGTCGCAGATTCAATTCTCTTCGAGTCATCAAATATTTGAGGCTTTTATGGTCCGAATAAACATGACACCTCTCTCCAAATAAGTAGTGTCTCCATATTTTCAAAGCAAAAACAATAGCCGCTAATTCAAGATCATGGGTCGGATAGTTTTTCTCATGCGGCTTTAATTGCCTCGACGCATAAGCCACAACTCGACCTTCTTGCATCAACACACAACCCAAATTTCAAGTAAGGATGCATCATCAGAATAACAAATTCTTTACCGATTACGTTTGTACTAGTATTGGAGCTTGATTAAACGAGTTTTCAATCGGTGAAACTTTTCTCGACATCTTTCTGACCATTCAAACTTAACATCTTTTTGAAGTAGTTTTGTCATCGGTGCGGCTATCGTCAAGAAACCCTTTACAAACCGTCTGTAGTAACCGACAAGTCCCAAAAAGCTCCTAACTTCCGTAATATTCCTCGGAGGCTTCCAATCAATTATAGCTGAAATTTTGCTCGGATCAACTCGAATACCCAACGCGGATACCACATGTCCCAAAAACTAACTTCTTTCAACCAGAACTCACATTTACTGAATTTCGCATATAACTGCTTATCTCGTAAAATCTGTAATACCAATTTCAGGTGCTCAACATGTTCAGATTCATCGTGCGAATAAATCAAGATGTCATCTATAAACACCACTACAAACCGATCCAAATACTGTCTAAAGATTCGATTCATCAAGTCCATAAATACCGCAGGGGCATTAGTGAGCCCAAACGGCATCACTAAGAACTCGTAGTGACCATATCTCATTCTGAAGGCAGTTTTAGGTATGTCTGATTCTCGAATACGCAACTGATAGTAACCCGATCTCAAATCTATCTTTGAAAATACTGAGGCTCCCTTTAGCTGATCAAAAAAATCATCAATAAATGGTAATAGATATTTATTCTTTATTGTCACTTTGTTCAATTGACGATAGTCGATACACATTCTCATGGTTCCATCTTTCTTTTTCACAAACAACACTGGTGCACCCCAAGGTGAGAAACTCGGTCGAGCGAAACCTCTATCCGTTAACTCTTGCAACTGAGTTTTCAATTCCTTCAATTCCGTTGGTGCCATACGATATGGAGCTATCGAAATTGGTGTGGTACCAGGTACAAGCTCAATGCCGAATTCTACTTCTCGAACGGGTGGTAATCCCGGTAACTCATCAGGAAAAACATCTGAATACTCACAAACCACTGGTACTGATTCAATTTTTTTTTCTGACTCCTTGCTATCAAGTACGTACACAAGATATGCTTCACACCCCTTTCTCACATATTTCTGAGCGATCATCAAGGATATTATTGCTGTCATTCTGTTCAAGTTAGTAGACTCAACTCGGACTATCTCATTAGTTGCGTACCTCAAATCAATGGTCTTTCTTTTGCAATTCACAACTGCATCATGTACAGTTAACCAATCCATACCGAGGATAATATCAAATTCGTCAAAAGGTAAAAGCATTAAATCGGCCGAAAAATAGGAATCTTGGATTATCAGGGGGCATTTCTTACACACTTTGTCGACAAGTACAAATCGACCTAGGGGATTCGACACTCGAATTACGAACTCAGTAGACTCAACTGGTAGAGTCTTACTAGATGCTAAAGTCTCACATGCATAAGAATGAGTAGAGCCAGGGTCAATCAATGCAATCACATCAGTATTAAAAAGAGTGAAAGTACCAGTGATAGCATCAGGGGAGGATGCCTCCTCTCGCGCGCGGATGGCATAAGCTCTGGCAGGAGCACAATTCTCAGATCGAACAGCCGTATCAGAAGTCCCTCTCTGACTACCACCCCTACCTCTTGTGTTTCTCGGTGGTCTACCTCTAGTCCCTGTACCACTCGATCTCGCACCTTGCATCTTATTTTTCTCGTCAGGTTCCGTGCAATCTCGAATGAAATGATCCCTCGAACCGCATCTATAACAGGCTCTGTTGATAGACTTACCCCAGTATTCACTTACATGTCATCTTCCACATTGTGAACATTCAAGTTTTTCTGGTCGATTGTTACCAACACTAGCAACCGAAGTAGCTCGAGAGCCCGTTGATGGTCGCTCCCTAATAGAAATTCCTGCAGTGGTCTTTAATTTATTAGTATCGTCTCTGAATTTCTTTTCAGCCGAGAAAGAAGTTTTACCCACCGATCTTTTAGGAAAGTCTTTGGCTTCAGATTCAGCTTTCTTTTTCTCCCTTCCAAGATCTTCAGCCTTGCAAGCCTGTTCAACTAGCATTTCAAATTCTTTTATTTCTAGAATACCCACCAGTAGCTTTAAATCTTTATTCAATCCCTCTTCGAATCTTTTACACATAGGGACTTCATCAGCTACACACTCCCGAGCATATCGACTGAGTCTTACAAACTCACGTTCGTATTCAGATACCGTCAAATGACCTTGTTTGAGCTTCAAAAATTCTTTACGCTTTTGATCAATGAATCGTTGACTAATATACTTCTTACGAAACTCTGCCTGAAAGAAATCCCAAGTAACCCATTCCTTCGGAACAATAGAAATCAGAGTTCTCCACCAATAGTAGGCCGAGTCCCGTAATAAGGATATGGCACACTTTAGACACTCATCTGGTGTGCAAGACAGCTCTTTAAAAACACGGATGGTGTTATCAAGCCAAAACTCGGCCTTTCAGCATCATCAGTAGCTGTGGCTCAGAATTCCTCAGCCCCGCGCTTTCTAATCAAATCCACAGGAGGTTTACTCGGCCTCAAAGGATCCATAGTTGCTGGTATTATAGGAACCTGAGGCGGATTATTTAAATTTGGAAATGGTTGGGCAGCCGGGTTAGTTCGGGCATATTGTGTGACCCACTCATTCATCATAGAAAAGAAAGCTTGTTTTGCCCTGTCATCTTGATTATTCGATGACGATTGAGGTTCAATAGGCGGTGTCCCTTGCGCAGGAGCAGCTGTTACACTCTCAACGTCATCTGCTAAGGCTCTCTCTAAATTGGGTTCCATTTACTAATCAAAACAATAATTTCAAACGTCAGAAGTCATCACACTATCATATACTAACATTAAGGCATGTATAGCTAAACTCATACGTTCTACGGTAGTCCTAGAACTGACTAAATCGTAGCTCTGATACCAATAAATGTAACACCCCCTAACCCGTATTCCGCCGCAGGAATGGGGTTACGAGGCCTTGCTTAACAAGTGTACAGTTTTGAATATTTCATCGCAATTCAAGTTATAAGCACATATACATTACTGTATAAATCAAACGTTCAAAACCATTCGAGATTTCATATCTAATAATCTCCAAATATTAAATGGATTTATATGACTAAGCACGTGTACATAACATACATAATATAAGCTCGTGTATAAGCCCATATATAACATGCAAAAATTTAACTATCATATTAACCAAAGTATATGTACCTTATACGCAAGTAAGCTATAAATAAAATTCAATTAAAACAATGTGGACGAGCATCACATGTACACACGTTCCAGCATAAGTTTTAATAGTCATCCATTTACTGCATCATAAGTCATAATTTTTACATGACAAGCTCATGGTAACTCTAGCATGAATAATATTAATTATATACAAACGGCCGAGCCAAAAATACCTTACAGGCTATATAAATATTAAATACACTTCCAAAATATTTCAAGGATTTAAACTACCATATTATAGGGCATATTTATCAAAAGATTCAAGCAATAATTCAACTCACAACCGAATTAAGACCTAAATAATAAAGTCATCTCCATTACACAAATTACTTACCTCCACACAAATTATCATCAAACATAATCACATATATCAAACCAAGAAATAAATAAAAAATCATAACAAAACACACATAAAATCGAATTTAAATATATATATATATAACAAGCCATTTTCGCATGGCTTTTAATACAGAGCCCCAAAATCAACACTTCAAAACATATGTTCCACCCTATACATGCCATAATGTTCCCTTAAGATCAACTAAGAAAAAGGTACCAAAACGTTGTAGGCTGGTGTGATGACTTCGACGATGGTCCCGAACACAAGAAATGGATCAAAGAAATGTAAATAAGAGACAAGTAAACACACCAAATGAGTATTCAACTCAATAAGTAATAAGCAATATAATAGAGACCATTAACACGTGATAATGTGAAAATAATGAAAGAGTAACTATTTCATCCATACCGATCTATGCCACAATTATTTAAATTATCGATTACATCCCCAAGCCAAACCTAGATATCCAATTAAATACCTAAAACGACCAAACAGTTTAAATCCTTTCCTCGGAGTATAAAACAATGATAAACTAGATGGTTCCATACATATATGTTTCATATCTCAAATTCGATTATTCCGTTAAAAGTCCTTGCACTCTATTCCTTTCCGGCATGCTTTATATCCTCAACCGTTTTTGCACACATAATACTAATCAAATGCGCACACATAGTGCTATAATAAACCGCACACATAGTGCTTTGAAAATTCACTCATGTATAGATATTCTAGCCAGCACACATAGTGCCACTCGACTTCGCACACATAGTGCCATTCAAATCTGCACACTTAGTGCCAATGTCGAATCATATAATAAGGCAATTTACTTAAATCAAATAGCATATACAACCACATCTACAAATACGTGTGCCACTCCAAAAGAATACCAACATAGAAATCCTTTCATGATACATTAGTATTATTTAGTTATAAGTTAATCAACCTATAAATGCTTATAAACTTACCTTATGTCGGATGAAATGATTCCCAATCGACTACTCAATATTCTTTGCTTTGCCTTTGCTTGATTCCCCTCCTTTGGATTCTTGAGCTAGAATAAATAAATTTAATAGTTTAGTTTACCTTGCAAGATATTCATATATATATAAATTTAATGATTCCACTTCTTCTTACAACCATCCTTGTTCAAAATATCAAAGTCTCAACTAATGTTTATATTATATCTCAAAGTCGAATGTATTATCACTACCAAAATAACATTTGGTCATCATTTTGTCATTTAACACATAGTTTCACTTCATAAACATTTTGACCGTATACTTCTAAACTAGCAAAAGCTCCCCATTTATTCGTACCATCATTTAAATACTATCAAGTCCACATACTTCTAATTTCATAAGTTCAACATCTTAATGCCCATTATAGCCACTCCCATAATCTAAATTTAAATTCGGCAACACACATTCCAACTATTTTAGCCGAATTCTCCATAACACTTAGACTAAAGTATGCACATTAAACTTAGTACATTTTCATTATACCTTTCATTCCTAAAACATAAATTATAAATTTTACCCTTCCTTCCAGTTTTGGTCAATTACTCAAATTATCTCATAACGTGAATTTTTGCATTTCAACTAATCTAGCATGACTCATTCGGCCTTAACAATGAACCACTTCTCATACAAGGACAAAATAAATAAAATGAACCTTTCATTTAAACCCCATATAACCGAATGCACAAGTGTCATCCAATTACTAATTTAACAAATTCAACCCCATTCTATCGTCTATTTATTCAATATAACATGAAAACAACTTCTAATTCTAACACTTTGATACACGGCTTAGTGCCCAAACCACCATAAAAGTTTGAATTTTTCTTAACATTGCCAAAATACATTTACAAATTAACTTAAACATATAAAAAGATTTAACTAACACTTCAAAATTACCTCCTACTAGCAAGAAGAAAGTGCTGAATTGCCTTAGTGAGAATTTTCCTTTTTCTTTTCTTTTGTTTCGGTTTTTTGGAGGATGAAGAAGATGAACACACTGTCTCTCCTTGAATTTCTTCTTTATTCATCTATTTTTCTTATTAAGTCATTTTATTTTGAATATTTTAATCATTTTCTAACCAAATATTATAATTAATTAAACTTAGTGGAGGGGCATCATTACTTGGCCGGCCACTTATTGAATTTTTGGGTATTTTGACATGCAAACCCAAGCTTTCACACTTTGTAGTTATTTAGTCCTTACAATTTACCTATCATGTTTTCTATGTTTCTCAACTAAGTCCTTTCAAGAAAAATTCACATTCATAAGCCTAAATTAAAACATCAAATTTTCACACATGCACTAATACACATAGAGGATATGCAACTAAATTTTAAATAAATTTTATGACTCGATTTTGTGATCCCGAAACCAGATTTCGACTAGGGTCGAATTAAGGCTGTCACATTCCAACTTCCGTACAACGAGCTGTTTCTAGTAGTAGTAGAAGGCTTATGTCTAAAGGTCGTGAATAGGCCAGAGCCGCCTTCTTTGATATGATGGATGAGTGGTTTGGGGATTATCTGAGGAATCTCCCCAAATACCACGACCTCCCTCGCCCCCTAACCAACCTGATGAAGATTTTCCACGAGGTATGACACCTGTAAGAATTAGTAAAGGCCCTGTAGAGAAACTTAGAAAGTATGGGGCTGTAGAATTCAGAGCTAAGATCGATGATGATGTTGAAAGAGCTGAGTTCTGGCTTGAGAATACTACACGAGTGTTAGATGAATTATCGTGCACACCCGAGGAGTGTCTAAAGTGAGTCGTGTCTCTCCTAAAGGATACTGCATACCACTGGTGATAGCCGGTATCTTCCGTGGTGCCAAAAGAAAACATCACTTGGGAATTTTTCCAAGCAGGGTTTAAAAAGAAATACATCAGTCAAAGATTCTTAGACTCGAAGCGAAAGGAGTTCTTGGAACTCAAACAAGGGAATAAGACTGTAGCTGAAAACAAAAGGGAGTATGTAAGGCCAAGCCAGTATGCGACTGAATGGGTTCAAACCGAGTTAGAAATGTGTAAACACTTCGAGGAAGGTCTGAATAAGGAAATTAAACTGTTGATTGGGATTCTTGAGATACAAGAGTTTGCTGCATTAGCTGATCGGGCCAAGAAGGTCGAAGAGCTTAATAATGAAAGAAAACAAACAATGAGAGAAGCTCGAGTTTCGAGCAAGAGATCCAGCGGTAAGACGCTCTCATTTCCCACAAAGAAATCAAGGAGCCAACATGAACGCTCTACTTCATTGGTAGGGTATTCGGGTAGAGTGAGAGGTTCCAAATGACGTAATCAGAAGTCTTCCTCCCTGATGGTGACTAGTGTGGGGAGAGTAGATGACCAAAAGCTGAAGTGTAAGGGCTACAACAAATTTCACTCTAGAGAGTGCCGAATGAAGAGTGGTGCATGTTTCAGATGTGGTTCTCTTGACCACTTCCTCAGGGACTACCCAGAGTGAACTGATAAAGAAGTGGGAGTAGCCCCAAAGTCGAGTACTCCTACTCCACGAGGTAGACCTCCGAGATATCCTGGGAGTGCTAGTGGCAGTCGAGTTGTGGCCAAGGACATTGTAAAATCAGAAGCTCGAGCCCGGGTAAAAACATATGCAATACTCGCTCGATAAGAAGTCTCTGCTCCTGACGTCATCACGGGTACTTTTTCTCTTTTTAATACATGTATTGTTGCCTTAATTGATTTGAGATCTACGCATTCGTATATTTACATGAGATTGGTGTCTAGTATGAATATATCCATTGAACCTACGGAATTTATTATCAGAGTGTCGAACCCATTAGGCAAATCAGTCCTGGTTGATAAAGTCTGTAAGAATTGTCCTTTGACGATTCATGTTCAATTCTTTCTGGCTAACCTTATGTTGTTACCATTTGATGAGTTTGATGTAATACTTGGTATGGATTGGTTAGCCCTGCCTGATGTAATTGTAAACTGTGGTAGCAAGTATATTGAATTGAAATGCCTAGATGGTGAGATTCTACGGGTTGATTCAAGAGACTTGGGTATGCCGCCGGTTGTAATCACAGCGATAGTTGCTCAGAGATATATGAGAAAAGCATACGAAGCCTACCTTACTTTTGTACTGAACAATAAGGAAATGAAGTTGAAGATTGAGTCTGTGCCAATAGTATATGAATATCCAGACGTGCTCCCGGAAGAGTTACTCAAATTACCTCTTGAAAGAGAGATAGATTTTGGTATTGAATTGGTGCCAGAAACAGCTACCATTTCTATTACTCCGTACGGGATGGAGCCAACCAAGCTAAAAGAGTTAAAAGCACAGTTGCAAGAGCTGATGGATAAAGGTTTTGCAAGGTCGAGTTTTTCACCTTGGGGTGCTTCCGTATTATTTGTAAAGAAAAAAGATGGTTCAATGTGGCTATGTATAGATTATTGACAATTGAACAAGGAAACTATCAAGAATAGGTATCCTTTGCCAAGGATCGACGATTTGTTCGACCAGTTGAGGGGAGCCATTGTATTCTCTAAGATAGACTTAAGGTCTGACTACTACCAGTTGCGAGTTAAGGAATCGAATGTGCCTAAGACAGCTTTCAGAATGAGGTATGGTCACTATGAATTCCTTGTCATGCCATTCGAGTTAACGAATGCACCGATCATAGTCATGGACCTAATGAATAGGATATTTTAGCCATTCTTGGACAAGTTCGTCGTTGTGTTCATTAACGACATTTTAATTTATTCCAAGGATGAGACAGAGCATGCAAAACATCTGAGAACTGTGTTGCAGACCTTACGGGAAAAAAAATTGTACGCTAAGTTTATCAAGAGTGAGTTTTGGCTCCAAGAGGTAGGGTTTTGGGGCCACATTGTTTCGAGTGAACGCATCCGAGTTGATCTAAGCAAGATCTCTACTATTGTTGATTGGTAATCGCCTAAAACTGTAAACGAGGTTAGAAGCTTTTTGGGCTTAGTCGGTTACTATAGAAGATTTGTGAAAGGATTCTCCATGATAGCGACTCCAATGACAAGGTTGTTACAGAAAGATGTTAAGTTTGAATGGACAGAAAAGTGTCAGCAAAGTTTCGAGAAGTTTTGAGAAGTTGAAGACATTACTGACTGAAGCTCCAGTTCTAGTGTTGCCCGAGACGAGAAAAGAGTTTGTGGTTTACAGTGATGCATCCTTAAATGTATTGGGTTGTGTACTTATGCAAGATGGCAAGGTGATAGCCTATGCTTCACGGCAGTTGAAGCCACACGAGAAGAACTATCCAACTCACGACTTAGAGTTTGCCGCCATTGTTTTTGCCTTAAGGATTTTGAGGCATTATCTATATGGTGAGACTTGTCGTATATTCACAGACCACAAGAGTTTGAAGTATTTGATGACTCAAAAAGAATTGAATCTGAGACAGCGAAGATGGTTAAAATTAATTAAAGATTATGAGCTGATCATCGATTACCACCCAGAAAAGGCGAATGTGGTCACTGACGCGTTAAGCAAAAAATTTTTCTTTGTACTGAGGGCCATGGACACTCGATTGGCATTACTGGATGATGGTTCAGTTTTGGCAGAGCTAGAGGCTAGGCCGACATTTTTACAGGAAATTTATGATGCTCAAACTAATGACAGTGACTTGCAAGCTAAAAGAATTCAATGTGAGTCAGTATTAAATCAGATTTTTAGATCAGTCCTGATGGATGTTTAATGTTTAGAGATAGGGTTTGTGTACCCAAAGATGATGAGGTTATTCAGAAGATTTTGCAAGAGGCACATGATAGCTGTTTGATTATTCATCCGGGAAGTACCAAAATGTATAATGATTTGAAGAAAATGTACTAGTGGAATGGCATGAAAAGAGACATCTCTGAATTTGTATCGAAATGCTTAACATGTTAGCAAGTCAAAGCTAAACATCAAGTACCATCAGGTTTGTTACAGCCTGTGATGGTCCCCGAATGGAAGTGGAATAGAATTACTATGGACTTTGTGACGGGATTACCATTGACCCTGAAAAAGAAAGATACTATATGGGTTGTGGTGGATAAGTTGATGAAGTCGGCTCATTTCATTCCAGTAAGAACAAATTACTCTCTTGATAGATTGGCTAACTTGTATATATCTGAGATTGTAAGATTACACGGGGTACCACTGTCGATTATTTCAGACAAAGGCTTGAGGTTCACTTCGAGATTCTGGAAGAAGTTACAAGGAGCCTTGTGTACAAAATTGAGTTTTAGTACATCTTTTCACCCACAGACTGATGGTCAGTCTGAGCGGACGATTTATATCCTTGAGGATATGTTGCGATGTTGCATCCTTGAATTTTAGGGTAGCTGGGAAAAATACTTGCCATTGGTAGAGTTTGCCTACAATAACAATTTTCAGATGAGTTTGAAGATGGTGCCTTATAAGGCCCTGTATGGTAGAAAGTGCCGAACTTCGTTGTATTGGACAGAATTCAAGGAAAGTCAGATCCACGGAGTTGATCTGATCAAGGAAACTGAAGAAAAGGTTAAACTGATACGAGACTATTTAAAGGCGGCATTGGATAGGTAAAAGTCATATGCTGATTTGAAAAGAAAAGAAATTGAGTTCCAAGTTGGAGATAGAGTATTCTTGAAAGTATTTCCATGGAAAAAAGGTGTTGAGATTTCGTTAGGAAGGCAAACTGAGCCCGCGATTTATCAGACCATACAAGATTACAAAAAGAGTTGGACCGTTAGCCTATCGTTTGGCATTCCCACCCAAACTGGAAAAGAATCATGACGTGTTTCACGTATCTTTTTAAGGCGATATCGATCAAACCCCTCTCATGTGATTTCACCAACTGAGATTGAAATTAGACCGGACATGACTTATGGTGAAGAACAGGTCAAGATTTTGGCTCGTGAGATTAAACAATTGAGAAATAAATATGTGGCTTTGGTAAAAGTCTTATGGCGTCGACATGGTGTCGAAGAGGCTACATGAGAGCCTGAAGAAACCATGAGGAGCCAATATCCGAACCTGTTTACTAGTAAGACTTTCGAAGACGAAAGTCCCTAAGAGGGGAAATGTAACATCCTGAAATAGGGCCTAGTTAAAATAGTGGTTTCGAGACCACAAATCTAACATTGAAATATTTATTTCATGATTATAATGGGGTCTAGAATATGATAATATGCTCGTGTTAAATTTTCATGAAGAAATTCTATGAGTAAGGTGTCTAATTGGAAATAAAGGACCAAATTGAATAAATTGCAAAACTTGGATTCTAGAAGCAATTTGTATGAAATTACTTTAGATTATTAATTAGAAGGTCTTAAAGAGCAATTTGCCCAATTTTTAAGTTTTTGGACAAAAATGGGCATGTAGGGATGAAATTTAAAAGAAAAGGCTGAAGGGCATTTTGGTCATTTGGCATTTTAATGAAATAAAATGGGAAAAATCAAGCCAAAATCAGCTTATTTTCTTCTTCATGCTACCGAAACTCCAAGGGTCTCCATAACTAGTGTAACGCCCTGATTTTCGAGACTTTTCGAGATTTCTGTGAGTTTTGGTGAATCTTGATTTTAGTATGATCTGATTGTATAAATCATGCTTAAGTATGTTAGTGGGCCTCTAGAAGGCCCAAGTCTAAGTTAAAACCTGGTAGATTTAACAAATTTTGATTTTAAAAGAGACGGGGTTCTAGTGTTTTGGGCTTTTAAGATTTAATTGGTAGAATGGACCACAAGAGGACCTGTGGTAAAGTGGCAGGGTAATGCCACTAAGGTACTGAGAAGGTGGCATGTGGAAGTCAATGGGAGCTAAGGTTCAAGTCACGAGGTAAGCAAATTAAGGAATTATTTTTGTGAACAGAAAAGGTATGTGATGGAACTCAAGTGAAACTCTGTCAAGAAGAGTTTTAGCTGTTCAGGAGATTGGGTAAGGGAGAGAAAAGGGAGGGAATTTAGGAGCTGATCAAGGAGTGTGGTGTTGGCCGAATGTTGGACTCTTGAGGAGCAAGAGTTGGCCGACCAAGGGTATCTGTAACTGCAAATTCGGCTAGGTCACTTAGTGTTTGAAATTTCGGCATTTGGAGTAGTGGCTGCCGAATTCTTTTTGCATTTTCGGGATTGGGTTGATCATTCTGCTGTTTTGCCGAAATAGGGTGGGGTACCTTCGGTGTTCTCTTTTTCTTTCTTTTGCTAGAAGCCGAAACCTACACCCTATACCTGTGCCGACTTCTCTTCTTCAAACCAAATTCTCTGATCTCCTCCCCTCTTCTTTTCTCTTTCCTTTTCTTGTCGACTCTCATCTTCTTTACCTTTGCTTTCTCTCAAAACCAAGTACCTGCTGCCGATTACCCCTTAGCGGAACCTAAATCCTCCATTGGAACTGGTTAACCGAAACTCCATTGAAGCCGAACCTCTTATTCTTTTTTTCAAAACTGAAACTTTTCTACACCGAGGGACTTCAGAAGTCGAATCCTTGATTATATTTTTCCCTTCTTGTGTGGTGGTTGGATCTATAGTAGATCGGGAGTAGTGTCATAACGATATAGGTAAGTGCTCGAATCTTTCTTTAGTTACTCATGATGTAAGGTAAAAGTCGAAACCCCTTAAGGGTGGCAGCGTTTGGACTAAGGGCATATTTGCCTCTTTCTTTTGGTGTGTGTGTGCTAGTGTGGACAAGGGGGCGTACATCGAAGTGTTTTGGAAGCTAACTCAGTTGGACATCTAGATCTAGTCCATATTTCGGCAGAAAGGTAGGAACTCTTGGGTCTAAGGCAATGTTGGCCGTATATGGTAAGGGGATTAGTACTTAGTTTGTTTTTGATATGTAGACTGACGTTTTAGTAACTCGATTGTAGGCAACTCGTGTGTGGATCTTGTTAACGTAGCATTACAGATCAGGTGTGTAAACGACACCCACTCATAGACTAGGTCGGCAAAAGCCGAAAAGTTGAATTGTTGAAAAGCTGGCATTTTGTGGACTTACGAGCGTGTGAGCGCTCGTGAGATGGTTTGTTTGTTAATCCTGGTAATCTCAAGCGATTGATTGCAGAGTGCACAATTTCGTGCACTTCGGTATATTTGGCTTAATGGGCCAAAATCGGGTTAAAGGGCTAACGGGCCCAATTCGGTAAGAACGCTCAGTAAGTGTTTCTGTTAATAAGTAAATGGCTGTAATATGCATGAAAACCCTAAAATGATAAACTTACTAAAATACCCTTAAGTATGAAAGTTACCATTATACCCCTAGGTGCATAATGACCATTATACCCCTAGGTGCATAATAGGGTTAATCTTGACTGAAATGCATGATATTCTGATTCTGTATGTTGTATGCCATGACATGTATATCTGTTGCATGGGATATGGGTTATATTGATGGAGGAAGCATTCTGGTGGCTCTGCCACAAATATCTGTTTCTGGTGGATATGCCACAAATATCTGTTCTGGTGGCTCTGCCACAATATCTGTATCTGGTGACTCTGTCACATTATCTGTTCTGGCAGCCATGCTACAAATTCTGTGGCGTGTAGCGGATGGGTGGGTCGAGTAGTCTCCCCACATGGTGTAGGGTTGATACGGGGGTGTATACGGATGGATATGGGCTGGGTTCTACATACATGAAATATCTATTCTGTCTCTGTTATGGGCCTATGGGCTTCATTTTGAATTCTGTACAGGGCTAAAACCCAACTTAATCTGTTTCTGTGGTTTGAGCTGATTTGGACTATGGTTGGGTTATTTTACACACTGAGTTTTTCAAACTCACCCCTTGTTTCCATCCATGCAGGTAATCCCCAACCATAGTGGACTTGGAGTTGTGAGGGATTCGGAGTGGCCACATGTTCTACAAATTCGGTTTTTCTTCTTGTGATTTGATCAGCTTTTATTTACTTTAGTAGTTTGGGTTTTAAGTTGTAATAAGGCCACTTTAATTATTTTTAATGGTTTTTAGTATGTTTTGTTAGCTTAGATATGATATTGTTTTAATCGTTTGAAATTGAATAGCTTTAGGGCGCGTTTTAAAAAGGTTACTTGATTTCAAAATATCTCGATAACAAAGCAAAGCATCCACAACGAAAATGTTTTCAAAATTAATAACCTTTTCAAATGGTTTTAAACGAAATAGTTTTGTAACACCCCGTACCCGAGACCGTCGCTGAAGTCGAACACGAGGTGTTAACAAACTTAATTCATTACTTTAAACAGCTCAAACAATTTATTTTTAAAATTTTCAGTCAAGCTAGCAATTTGCGTGATAGTTACTTAAAAATTCATATCTCGAGTTCCGAAACTCAAAATCCAATTCTGTAAATTTTCCCTGAACCTAGACTCATATATCTATTTACTAATTTTTTTATAGAATTTTTAGTCAAGCAAATTAGTACATTTTATTAGTTAAAATCTCCCCTGTTTTAGGGTTCGATTACTCTAACCTCTGTGTATTACGAATCAGATATCTCCCTGTACAGAGTTTCAATGACTATTTCGTTTATTTCTAATAAAAATAGACTCAATAAGGAATCTGTACATATAAATCATGACTTCAAATTATCTTTGAAAAATTTATGGTGAATTTCCAAAATTAGAACAGGGGATCCAGAAATTGCTCTGGCCCTGTTTCACAAAAATTTAAACATCTCATAAAATATAACTCATATACCTGTTTTGTTCCATCCATATGAAAATAGACTCATCAAGCTTCAATTCCATAACTTATTCATTATTTAATTCCATTTCTACTATTTTTAGTGATTTTTCAAATTCACGTCACTACTGCTGTCTGAATCGATTTTATGGTAAATTTTACCCATTTCATAAGGTATTGCATAAAATACATCAATTCTAAAGTAAAAGTAAATATTGTATAATAATAAAACATAAGTTTTTTTTAAAAAAAAATACATGTATAATATAAACAATTGATGAATAGAATGAGCATATAAAAATGTGATATTTAATAATAGATTTAAAAGTATAATATACAGTAAAAATATATTTAAAAGAATAATAATTACAAAAGAAATAAAACATATCGATTAATATATAAAATATCAAATATGTAAAAGAATTTATATTTACAATAAAATAATTATATAATATATAAGTTTAAAATAATATGAAATAAGTAATTAATGATGAAATATACGTATTATACAAATTATAATATTACAATATCTTCAAAATATGTATTAACAGAATATGAGTGAAGTAATTATTAACATATAAATAAAGATACGTATATAATACAAGTTAAAACCTTTAATGATAATAATATATAGATAAAATATACAATGGTATAAAAATGACATAATATAAAATAATTATAATTTATAATATGAAAGAGTATATATGTAAAAATAATATATAATATATAAATAATTAATAAATATATAAGTAAAAATATAATAATAATATAAATAATAATGTAAAATAATAGTAATAATTTGTAAAAATAATATATAATACATAATAATAATATGAAATAATATTGTTAAAATGTAAAATAATATAATTGTATAAAGATATATAAACATTATGTGATAAAAATATACTATAATAAATAATAAGTAATGATATATGTTAATATATATAAATATGATAATATGAAGTAATATACTATTATAAAATATTATAAGATATATAATACGTATATTCATATTAAAATATAACAGTATATGTATAAAGTTTAAAATAAATAAGTTATAAATAGATTAAAAGGGATAAAAGTGACCTAACTGAACATAAATAAAAGTCAATGGCTAATTTAATAATAAAATAACTGAGATCAGACCTAATTGAAATGGCCATTAAAACCCTAGGGACTCATCAGGAAATTTTCCCCTTGTCCCTAAACTGCAACATTTTAATCCAGGACTTAAAACAGTTACTACAATGACTAAATTAAAACTGAAACAAAATATCAAGGCTAAATCATAAATAAAACAAAGCAAAATTGTAAACATAAGAAAGGTGGAGGGACTAATTGGGTAATTAACCCAATCTTCAAAAACACGCGGATCCTCCCCGAGTTATCGGGTCAACACGCGGATCCTCAGGTCTTAAAACGATGTCGTTTTAGGCTTATTGACTTCAGCCAAAATGGCACCGTTTCTTCCGGGCTATATAAGTTAAATTTTAAGCTTTAAAAATCATTTTACACCGTTTCTTAAAAAAAAAAGTTCAAAACTCTCTGTATAGGAGAAGAGAGAGGTCTGGTCTGGGCCTTCGGCCTCCGAGCCATTCAGCCACACGAGCCACACGCGCCGTCGCGAACACCGCCACGCATGGTTGGCAGAGGGTTAAAAACCCTTGTCCTTCCATAGGTAACTCCTTTTCTTTTAAATATTTCTAGTTTAAAAAAAATGATTCGTATATTCGTTTAAGAAAAGAGAAAGGAAAATAAAAAAATCACCTTTTCAAATGAACTCCGTTTCCTGTTTTCTTTTTGAAGTAATATATGTATGTATTTTATTCTGTGAAAGATCCGGTGTATTACATCGTATTTGACTCAGACTTTTATAGCCACTGTTGTCATTACATGTTTTGGGAAGAAATCTTTTTATTTCTTTCCATATTTGTTTTGCTTTTGCTGTGTTTCTTTCCATATTTGTTCCTTGTCTGTCGTGATTTCTTCCCTTGTTTGCAGGTGAGAGCGAGGAATCTGTCGATGACGAAGGCCTAACTATGGTCTAACGGCGGCGTTGATCTCGACGTGACTCGGAGTCTGGAACCATGGCCTTGATGGAGGGTAGCTGGGACGATGGAAACTGAAAGGTCATGAGGCTTGGCTTCCAGAACCTTCTGTTTTGCGGCGCGAGGAGAAAGGGAGATAGGGTTTCTGACCCTATCTGAAAGTCATTTGGGCCCCTTGCTATTTGGGCCTTCAGTTTACTGGTATCCTGTTTGGGTCTGTTTAAGTTGGGCTATGGGTGTATTTGAGTATACGGGTAGTGGGCTAATTAGGTTTTAAGTTGTAACCGGTATGGGCTATCGGGTATAATTGTATTTGGACTGCTGAGTAGGGTCTTCTAATTGGACTTTTTAAATGGACATTTTAAATAAATACTTATTTATTTAATTTTTATATTCTTTTTTCAGCCCGGTCAAATTTGGGCTACTACAGCTGCCCCTCTTTGCTCATTGTTGTGTAACAGGAATCGAGCAAAGACCCATAAAAAGACCAAATTTGTCCGGCCTTTTCAGATCATGGTCCTTAATCTGCTTATTTGTAAACTTAAGACTATCATGTTGAAATCATCAATCTGCTCTCCGTCGAACACAGAGACGCCAAATCTGCTTCTTCGATTTGTTCCCTGACAATACAGAGATGCCAAATCTGCTTAGATTTGCTTCAGTGTAAGCACGCGAAAGCCAAATCAGCTATGTCTTTGATTTTCTCCCTGTAAGCACAAAGATGTCAAATCATCTGCGTTTTATTTGAGAACATCTGAGAGTCAAATCTGCTATGTCCTTGATTTGTTCCTTGTAAACACAAGAATGCCAAATCATCTTGGATCTACTTCAGTATAAACATCTGAAGGTTAGATCTGCTATGTGTCTGCCCTCCGTCGAATATGGAGACGCCAAACTTCGATTTGTTCTCTAACAATACAGAGATGCCAAATCATCTTAGATTTCTTTCAACATAAACACGTAAAAGTCAAATCAGCTATGTCTTCGGTTTATTCCTTGTAAGCACAAGGATGCCAAATCATCTTGGATCTGTTTGAGAACATCTGAGAGTCAAATCTGCTATGTCCTCAATTTGTTCCTTGTAAACACAAGAATGCCAAATCATCTTGGATCTGCTTCAGTATAAACATTTGAAGGTTAGATCTGCTATGTGTCTGCCCTCCGTCGAATAGGGAGATGCCAAACTTCGATTTGTTCTCTGACAATATAGAGATGCCAAATCATCTTAGACTTGCTTCAACGTAAACACGTGAAAGCCAAATCAGCTACGTCTTCGATTTGTTCCTTGTAAGCACAAGGATGCCAAATCATCTTGGATTTATTTGAGAACATCTAAGAGTCAAATCTGCTATGTCCTCGATTTGTTCCTTGTAAACACAAGAATGCCAAATCATCTTGGATCTGTTTCAGTATAAACATTTGAAGGTGAGATCTGCTATGTATCTGCTCCCCGTCGAAATGGAGATGCCAGACTTCGATTTGTTCTCTGACAATACAGAGATGCCAAATCATCTTAGATTTGCTTTAACGTAAACCCGTAAAAGTCAAATCAGCTATGTCTTCTGTTTATTCCTTGTAAGCACAAGGATGCCAAAACATCTTGGATCTTGCTTCAGCCAGATCTGCTATGCTGCGGCCTATTACCCTACTGCTTAGGGGATTAAGGCGCGCCATCTTTGATAACCTGTAGTATGACTATGCCTGATAATTAGGATGCTATGATCGAAGTAAGTCAAATGTTCCTAATTAACCATGCTATGATGCAAAAATGTTATGAATATGACCCCTATCCTAGACGTCATCACTCATTCCTTCATTTGTCTTTTCTTTTCTCAAAGTATTACTCTTGCTCAGCTTGTAGGCCTGTACCCTTCCTCAAATGCTATGATTTACTGAGGACGTCTGCAAGATAATTTTCCCTAAAACTGAATCGTTGGTTTTGTTCATTTTCCTTTTAGACTGGAAGAAAGAAATTTCTCGAGTTCCTTCATCCCTTACTTATGTGAATTTCTTGAATAATTGTCCTGCTTTAGTTTCTTGCATTATCAAGAAATTCCCAAAGTAATGCACAAAACTTCGTTTGTGAAGATATTTTAGTTCATCTATCATTATTTCAATGTAACATACTTAAAGAATGATGGAAAATAAATAAATCTCTAAGAATAATTGGATTTGAATGAATTGTCAAAAATACAAAGGAGATAAATTTGATAGCATATCTTCGAGAAGAAATAGAATCTAAAGATAGCAAACAGGATAAAAGTTAGATGCTCTAAATATCGTCGCTTGAGCGTCTATAAACTAGCTCCATGAAATCTCTCTTGAGTTTGACATGTGTTTAAAGGATCTAAAGTACTTCGTTGATGCCCCAATATGTGACGTGTTTCACTCTTTGATGGAGTCAGATATAGCAAGATTGCTGTATGCCCTTCAAAATTTGAGCTGCCCTTTCGGGTTTTCAACTCAAAACCCCTTTGGTCACAAAGTGCCCTTTGCGGGTTTTCACTTTCGCCTCTCCATTTTTTTTTATTTTTGTTTTTTTTTTCATGAAAATTCAAGGCGCCCTTTTGCGGGTTTTCACCTTGGATTCTCCTCTCCTTTAGAAAAAGTGTTTTTTGACTGAGTCTGGATTTACTAGATTGGGTAGACTCTTCCCATCCATTTCTGTCAAAATCAATACTCCTCCAGAGAAATCCTTCTTCACGACGTATGGCCCCTCCCAATTTGGCATCCATTTTCCTCTAAAGTCCTTCTGAATAGGAAGGATCTTCTTTAGCACCAGGTCACCCTCATGGAATTCCCTTGGACGAACATTTTTATCATAAGCTCACATCATACGCTTCTGATACATCTGACCATGTCGGATGGCTCTCAGCCTCTTTTCTTCAATCAAGTTTAACTGGTCATATCGGGATTGAACCCATTCAGCTTCATCTAACCTTATTTCTATCAAAATTCGGAGAGAAAGTATTTCTACTTCAATAGGTAGCATTGCTTCCATCCCATAAACTAACGAGAATGGGGTTGCCCCGGTAGAGGTTCTGACAGATGTTCAATAGGCCAGGAGTGCAAACGGTAACTTCCCATGCCAATCTCTATAGGTCTCAGTCATCTTTCCCACTATTTTCTTAATGCTCTTGTTGGCGGCCTCCACTGCCCCATTCATTTTTTGACGATAGGGAGAAGAATTGTAATGCTTGATCTTGAACTGGTCACAAACCTCTGCTATTATTTTGTTGTTCTGGTTCAATGCATTGTCGGATATGATCTTTTCAGGCATTCCATACCGACAAATAATCTCCTTCTTCAAAAATCGACTTACAGCTGACTTAGTAACACTCGCATAAGAAGTGACCTCTACCCATTTTGTAAAGTAGTTAATTACCATGAAGATAAACTGATGTCCATTCGAAGCTTTCGACATGGAGAAGGGCCATGGAGAAGTCATAACATGTAAAGGTGAAGGTGGTACATGAATTTTGTCCCCATAAATCTAACACTTATGACATTTCTTGGCATAGTTGATATAGTCTCCTTTCATAGTGGCCCAATAATAGCCAAACCTCATGATTTGCCTTGCCATTGTGAACCCATTTGCATGCGTCCCATATACACCTTCATGAACTTCTTCTAAAATTAGCTTAGCTTCCACAGCATCGACACATCTCAAAAGTACTTGGTCTTTCCTTCTCTTGTACAGGATATCCCCATCCATGACATAGTCACAAACTAACCTTCTCAAAGTTTGTTTGTCATTTTCGGTTGCCTATTCTGGATATTTACGATCTCTTACATATCATAATATATCCTGATACCAAGGGTTATCATCCTTTTCTTCCTCTTCAATGTTACAACAGCTAGCAGGAGCCTCATAGACACTCATTTGAATTGGTATCACCTCTTCCTCTTTATTTGCCTTAATCATTGAGGCCAAGGTTGCTAAAGCATCTGCCATCTGATTTTCGTCTCGTGGGAGATAATTGAAGGTGATGTCATCAAACTCCTCAAGTAACCCTAAAACTACCTTTCGATAATTGATCAATTTAGAGTCCCTTGTCTCCCATTCACCTCTAAGCTGATAAATTACCAACGCAGAATCTCCATATACTTCTAGGGTTTTTATACCTCGCTCTATAGCTGCTTGAAGTCCCATGATACATGCTTCATACTCAGCCATATTATTCGTGCAATCAAAGTCCAACTTGCACATGAATGGGTAATGATCGCCATTGGGGGATACCAAGACTACCCCAATTCTGTTTCCAACTGCATTAGAAGCCCCATCAAAATTGAGCCTCCATGGAGAATCTTCGGTCATCGCTATACACATTAACTCCTCATTTGAAAAATCAAAGTTCAATGGCTCATAATCTTCTAGAGCTCTACTAGCCAAAAAGTTAGCTACCGCACTTCCTTTTATAGCCTTCTGACTTACGTAGACTATATCAAATTCTAAAAGCAAAATTTGCTATCTCGCCATTCTCTCATTTAGAGCCGTTGACTCGATTATGTATTTTAATGGATCCAACTTTGAGATGAGCCAAGAGTATGGTATAGCATGTACTGTCTTAATCTCAGGGTGGTCCAAATCAGCACACAACACAACTTTCCAATTGGTGAATATCTTATTTCACAGTCAGTGAAATTTTTACTGATATAATAAATTGCCTTCTCCTTTTTCCCCGACTCATCATGTTGACCAAGCACACATCCCATAGAATTACTGAATACTGACAAGTACAGTATTAACGGTTTATCTGGGCTAGGTGGAGATAATTCCGGAGCATTCAAAAAATACTGCTTGACCTTTTCAAAAGCATTCTGGCATTCTTCATCCCAAGTACCTTGATTGTGCTTTCTGAGGAGGCGAAAGATAGGATCGCATTTCTCGGTCAGTTGTGAAATGAACTGAGCGATATAATTCAACCTTCCTAGGAATCCTTGAACTTCCTTCTGAGTACGTAGTGGAGGTAACTCTCGTATAGCTCTGACCTTGTCTGAGTCGACTTCAATTCCTTTTTTACTGACTACGAAGCCTAATAATTTTTTTCGATCTGGCTCCAAAGGTACACTTTGCTGGATTGAGCTTCAACCGAAATTTTCTCAACCTCAAGAATAGTCTTCTTAAGACCTCCGTGTGATCTTTTTCTGTACGCGACTTGGCAATCATATCATCAACATACACCTCAATATCCTTATGCATCATGTCGTGAAACAAATTCACCATGGCTCGTTGGTATGTTGCCACTGCGTTTTTTAGTCCAAATGGCATTACTTTGTAACAAAAGGTGCCCCACAAGGTTATGAAGGTAGTTTTATCCATGTCCTCTGGATGCATCTTTATCTGATTGTATCCTGAGAAGCCATCCATGAAGGAGAACAACGAATATCCTGCTGTGTTTTCTACTAAAGTGTCAATGTGTGGCAAAGGAAAATTATCCTTTGGGCTTGCTTTGTTCAGATCTTTGTAATTAACACACATTCGTATCTTCCCATCCTTCTTTGGAACAGGCACAATGTTAGCTACCCATTCGGAGTATTTTACTTCTTGCACGAATCCTGCATCAAACTGCTTCTTGACTTCATCCTTTATTTTCAGAACAATATCTGGCCTCATTCTTCGCAACTTCTGTTGGACTGGCTTACAATCCTGTCTTATCGGAAGACAATGTACTACAATGTCAGTACTCAATCCAGGCATATCCTGGTATGACCAGGCGAAGATATCTTTGAACTCTCGAAGTGACTCAACCAGACCATGCCTTGTGTCCTTGGTAATCAATGTTCCAAATTTCAACTCCTTCCCTTCCTCTAGGACTATATTCTCTATTGCCTCTTTCTCATGTGGCATGATTTGTTTCTCCTCTTGCTTCACCATTCTTAACAGATCGAGAGATACGTCACAATCTCGAACATCTTCAAAATCTTAAGGTTCCTCTAAACACATGTCCTGCTCGCAAGAGAAATCAGGAGCGGCAGTATCAGTGCTCATATCATTGATATCTAGGGACCTGTGGGGGTATGAAAGAATATACAAAGAATGAATGAATCTAAGAATGATTGTTTATGTGCTATGAATAAAAGAATAAGAATTGCCAAAATTTAAAGGAATATTGGTTGATAAAAAGTGAAAAAATACTCGTTTAAGTTGATAAAAGTTATGTTTTATTTAAATAATAATAGATGAACATAAGCCTATTTTCACAAATGTAATCTTACTACTCCTAGGCCCTAGAGTAATAGACATGTTTCGAGAATTACTCTGAAAGATTCCTAAAGACTATAGGAAGATCCTCCGCAGTCCAATTGTTCAGAGAGCTCCTCGGCTCGTAAGGGCGAATGCCCTCAAGGTTTTCTTGCTCCAATCTCTCATTATGTACAATGTTGATCTGATGACTTTCTTCTATCAATAATCCTCCTGACTTAAAAGATTTGGATATCGGTGGGAATATCATCAGTTCCCACTCCACTTCTCCTCCGTTCAAATGCGCCTTCCTTCTTGCTTAGCGCTTCTCAATCTCTTGTCTCTTGTTCTTATGGTCTGGCCCAAACCAAAGCAATCCTTCTTCTCCATCAGTTTTGGGATTTGAATCCCTCCTTGCAACTGTCTCCCTAGTCCTTTTTCTGGCGATGCTCCCCTCCCCATCATCATTTGCAGGGCCATCCTTGTGGCTCTAGACATTTTGGGTACTAGCACCTCACTTCCTTCCAGAATGAAGGTTGCGTTAATAATTTCTAAAGAGCAAAAAGAACACTCAATAGCCTCTTCACTGGTCTCGACATAAGGGGCCTTGCTAGTGACTATTGCTATAATGTTCTCCTCCGCATTGATGGTTATTAACCGTCTATCTGTCACTAATTTCAATTTCTGGTGCAATGAGGAAGGCACTGCTCCTGCCGAGTGTATCCATGGTCTCCCCAATAAGCAATTATAGGAGGGTTTGATATCCATTACCAAGAAATCAACTTCGTACATATTTGGCCCAATTTCTAAAGGGATATCAATTCATCCCATCACTTTCATTTTAGTTCCATCGAAGCCTCTTACCACATTGTGACATGTCTTCATATGCGAACTGTCAATGGGCAACCTGTTTAAAGTGGATAATGGAAGGACATTCAAAGCAGACCCGTTATCAACGAGTACACTTGGAAGCGTGTACCCTTTGCACCGAATAGTGATGTATAAGGCTTTGGTTGACCCTATGCCTCCAGATAGAATTTCATCATCATTGAAGTAGATGAAATTGTCAGCACTAATGTTATTTACCAACCGATCCAACTTGTTAACAGATATGTCATGGGTGACATATGTTTCGTTAAGTACTTTCAACAATGCATCCCGATGCACCTCAGAACTCAGAAGTAGGGCTAATACTGATATAGGCGCCGGCTGCTTACGCAACTGCTCGACCACACTATATTCACTATGCTTAAGGAACTTCAGAAATTCATTAGCCTCCTCCTCTCTTACCGGTTCATTAATGCCTACTTCAGTCTCTTTCTTCTTCTCGACATCAACATCCTTTGTTTTCGTGGGCTCTATTCTAATACCCCCTCATTATAACGCTTCCCACTTCTTGTATAGGAACCTTTATTCTGTACATCCTTAGATGCACTAGCAATACTCTCCCCCTTGGGTACTGTTACACTGCAATCGTAACTCCATGGCACTCTCTTGTCATCTTTGTAAGGGAAAGGAGTGGGTTTATGGATGACAACTTTGGGCCTGTTTTGCGCCCCCACTTCATTATTCCCTAGTAAGGAAATAATAATTCTTGGCCGGTTGGTTCCTTGTTGTTCATCTTCCAATGCACTTATTTCTCTTTTATAAGAGCTACCTTCAAAAACTTGTAGCTCTTTATTATCAATGAAGCCTTGTACCAAGGCTTTGAATTCTTCACAATTTTGGGTCTCATGACCCTCTTTTCCATGAAACTCACAGTAGTTCCCCATTTCTTCTCTTCCTTTCTCAGAGGTTATCATCCCTCTCTTCACCATCTTTTTCCAAACTACCTTCAAAGGCATCCTTACCTCAGCAACATTTTCCTTTATCCTTCTTTCACTAGCTTCGCCAATGGTATTCACTCCTTGATTGTCATGGTTTGGCAAAGGATTCTCAGTATTTGGGGTACTATCAAATTTCACAACCCCGTTTTTGATCAACCTCTCTATGGCTTTCTTGAATCCAGTAAAATTTTCAATTGAATGCCCCGATATTCTGGAATGGTACTCTCATTTGGTATTTGCATCATACCATTTGAGATATGGAGTCTATAATGGTTTCAAGTGGAAAGGGGCTATAGCATGCGCGTCATATAAGCTTTGATAAAGCTCACAATATGTCACAGATATAGGCGTGAATTGCATCTTCTAATGCCTGGTGCCAGATTCCTGCCTTTGAGAGCCCTGTTGCCCAACTGTGGCTACTTTGGGCTGACTAACTGTGACTGCTTTTGAGTTGAAGCTACTTGTATTGTTCACCTCATTGTCGTTTCTCCTTAGGGCCAATCTTTTGGCCGCTTCCCCTTCAATTTTGCCACCCCTTATGGCATTCTCTATCATCTCTCCTGCCATAACTATGTCCGCAAAACTTTTGGTAGTGCTTCCAATCATACGAGTGTTCAATGGAGCCTTCAGAGTGTTGATGAACAACATAGTGGTTTCTTTCTCCAACAGTGGTGGTTGAACCTGCATTGACACCTCCCTCTAATGTTGTGCGTATTGCCTAAAATTCTCACTAGGCTTCTTCTCCATGTTTTGCAGAGTGATCCTATCAGGGGTCATGTCAGTCACATGATTGTACTGCTGCATGAAGGCTTGCGGAAGATCCCTCCATGAATTTATTCTAGTCTGGCTCAACTGATTATACCACCTAGCTGTCGCTCCCACTAAACTGTCTTGAAAATAATGGATCAACAGCTGATCATTGTTTACGTACCCAGTCATCTTTCTATAGAACATTGTGATGTGGGACTCTGGGCAAGTAGTACCATTGTACTTCTCAAACTCTGGCATCTTGAATTTGTGAGGCAACACTAAGTCTGCGACCAAACTTAAGTCTTTGGCATCAATCCCATGATGATTGCCGACACCTTCCAAAGTCTTGGATTTTTCTTCCAGCCATCTGCAGCGTTCATCTAATTGCCTTGCAGCTTCGGCTTTCAAATCTTCCTTTTCCACCATATCTAGGTCAGGGATGAGAAGATTAATAGAGTTATCACCCAAATTGAATCCGGAGCCATTTGGGTAATTTATATGGATTCCAGCATCAATTGGCCCATGTTGAGGCCTCACAGTGACAGATAGTCTTCTAGGAGGTGCTTTAGTTTGCAGTGGCACATGAGGCGAAGTAAAACTCGGAGGACGATCCTCACCCTCCTCATCAATGATAGCCATGGGGGCCTTCCCTTTATCAGTGGCCCTTAGAAGCTGAGCCATTTCAGCCATCATATTCCTTTGAGCCTCTAGCATTTGCTCCCTCATGTCATTCTGCATCTTGACCAACTGCTCTTACAATTGGTCTTGCATATCCTTTTGCAATTGCTCTAACCTTTGATCCATACTCTTAGTTTTAGTGCAGGTACCGTAAGGATGTGTGATTTCCAGATTTTCTTTTCTACCTTTCTGGAAGTAAACTTTAACTAATTAGGGTCTTTCTATAACCTTGAATGCATATGATGTGATGTAATGCAAATGAATGAAAAAAGGCATCGATCTCGGTTCAATCTCATTTAGAAAACTTTATTTAGAAAAAGAATATCTTTACATATAAATGGACTACATATACACCTTTGCCCTAATGCCCAAATTTCTAACTTTATCTAATAAAAAGGCTAGCGTTCGACCTTTATCAGACGCTGACTCATGCATCATACTCAACACATCAGCTCGTATTGCTAAGACTCGAACATATTCAGCAATCTCTCAGATCTGAGCTATACCTTCGACAATAATGTAATCCCTATCCATGACTTGACCTTTAACTTGATGGAGTTGTCCTTTTATACAATCTTTTTGCTCCTTGAGTTGCTCAATTCGAAGTTCACCATCATGCAATGCCACTTCCAAATCTTCAACCTTACTTTTTAGCTCCTCTAACTCGACCGTAGGATCATGGTTTCGGTGCCAACGAAGGGATCTTCCAAGCTCATTTACCTTAGTCTTCAACCCTTTTTTCTCTTTCTCTAATGCCAAATTTTGCAATCGTAACTCTTGGAACTTCCTCTCCCAATACTTGGCTCTAGCTTTTTCCTCTTGAACTTCTTTCTGCCACTGCTCTGAAGACTTTCCTAACCCCACTCACTTTAAAGATACTTGTGCTTTTTTATACTCCTCTTTTAAATCATCTCGGTCTTCCTCCACCTTCCTCTTTTCCTTCCTAACTTTTTCAACATCCTTCTTTTGTAGGTCAGCATCTAGACTCAGGTACATCTTTTCCTCCTCAAGCTTTTCTATCTTCTTTTCGAGTTCTAAATTATTTCTCTTAAATTCTTGCTTTATGATATCAAGCTCTGATGGTATCACTTGCAAGTATTCCTCCATTGGTCGAGCTTCCTCTATTTTTGTCATAGGGACATTATCATTAATCCTTCGTCTCCTCCACTCGACATATTCCGGGGTCATAACAGGACCAATGGCCACTCCCTTCAACCGACGAGTCTTGTTCCAAGCATCAGAAACCTCGCTAACCTTCCTCTTGTAATCGGCTCCTCTGTATACAAACTCGCTTTGAGCCAACCCATGAGTCACTTGTACAAACTGTCTCAATCCATACTGCCTCAATACGAGCAAAGGGGTATAACCAATGGCACCCCAAATTCCCAACAGGGGAACCCAATCAAAGCTACTGCATCGATAAAGTATCTCACCGGTAACCATCTATGGAGCTCTCCACTCAACATCCCCAGACTGAAGATTTCGAAGTAACACTATCCAATTTTATTCTGGCACATCCACTTTCCTAGATGATGCTACTATATCTTTCAACAGGGAGTAGTTCTCGAAGAAAACCTGACAAACAATCCCATCGATCAATCGAAAGTGACTATAGAACCAAGCCATGAGTAACTGAGCACACCCTACAAACCTGCCTGCACCAGTCTTCCTACAAGCACCTAAGGACCTGAATGTCTCTACCAAAATCGTAGGAACGGAAGTGACCCTTTTAGTGAGTCGATGAAAAATATCTGTGGTCGCCCCATCCATATATCCCAAAGCCCTAGGGAAAACCATCAATCCATACAAACTTAAGGCAAAAATGTCTACCTTCTTTGTCTCATCGGGGTGTGTCAAAATCAAATCTTTCAAAACATCCCATGAAATGCACTTGCACTCACCCTTTTCTTTAATTCTGGCTGTGATCCACTGCTCGCCTATCCCCGTAATGGTCATTAATTTCTTCCAAAAGGTAGGGACACAAGCAGCTTGAGAATAAATCCTGTCACTCTGAAACTTGGGACAACGAAGTAAGGCAGTATACTCCTCCACGGTAGGTACCAAGTCTACTTCCCTAAAAGTGAAAAACTGTACGCCGGATTCCAAAACTGGGCAAGGGCTCGGAACAAGTGCTCATTTACCTGAATATCAAGCAAGTAAGGTAAATCTCCATAATTATCGTAGAATAACTGCTCAGTCTCATTGCCCCACTGATCCCAAATTTCCTTAAGCTCTTAGAGATTATTCTGTGTGACACTAATACGAGTATAATCTGACAACTCCGACACGTATCCCATAGTTATGCTGTCTCCCTTTTCTAGATGAGTTTGCTCTGACCATCTATGAACATCAGCGTTTCCCTCCACTCTATCAAGAAGTCCGTTCTCCATAACAAAACTTCCTAACTTAGAGACTGGCCGTGAATCGATGTCTTTGTAAATGCAAAAATGTCATGCAAACAAAAGAAAAGAAATAATCAGTATCACATGATATCAATAAATCTCAATGATAATAAGGGTAATATCTAAGGTTTGGGCTCTTACGATTTTTTCTATATGAGGTTGGTTCTAAAGTTTGAGTTACCTGAACCAGCAGATTCCTCGATCCTCACCCATTATAGGCTAATTTGAATCGAGTTCAGTTCAGGGGGATACATTTCCCTATGGCTGCACGGAGATGAAAATCTCACGAAACCATAGGTACGGATGTATCCCGAAAGTGATCCACAATTCTGCACGGAGGCAAAAACCTCACGAAGCCGTACTTTCTCACTCCCACTTAAGGGTGTGACCACAACGGTCATGCAAATGCAATGTGTATCAAAATACAGTAACACTTGCCATAATACAAACACATGTAATGCAAAGAGGATTAAAATTTAAAAATTTTTAATTTCCGACATTAAGACAAGAAATAATCAATTACACGGCTTGACTCTCTTAAAGGTCCCCAGTGGAGTCGCCAAGCTGTCGAGACCATTTTTAAATCGGGTTTTTGGAAAATGAGAATCGACTTTTAGAAAAACGAAAATGGGAGTCGCCACCAATCTTTTTAGGTGTGATTGGATCACCTTTAAAACATTTTGTTTTAAAATCATTAGTTTTGGTCTACGAAATAAAAAGAATGGGTCCGAGAGTCGGTTACGTACGAGGAAGGATTAGCACCCTCGTAACGCCCAAAAATTGGTACCTAATTAATTATCAAATGTCTTTAAGGTTGAAAATTAAAAAATTTTAAGATGCAATCCTCTTTAAAATATTTTGATTTTTTAAAAAAAAATTAGGGTTCGCTTGTATCAAAATATTGATACTAAGTTAGCCTTTTTGGAAATCCTTATCTCGAAACGACAAAACGCCACATCCAGTAAGTTAGGACACAACGTTTTGAAATTCCAAGACAGTTGCTCGTATTTTGAAAATCTTGAAAACTTAGAAGGGTACTTGACTATTCGAACTCAATGAGGAAAAATTGCAACCCAATAAGTTAGGGCACTACTTTTCTCGAAGCTTCCAAACACTGAGCATTGCCTTTTTATTTTTGAAAACTTTGAGGTCTTGCTTTTAAAATCGATGCATGAAGGAGCATATTAACATAACATACGAGATAAAATATTATAACAATAGCATAACAGCATAAATATTATATATTAATCAATATATATAAGAAATAAAACATGATAAAAAAATAAGAAAGATATACATAAAACGCAATATATATTTAAGAGGAATAGGTAAAAACCCATAAACATGTAATTCAACATATATTTAACATATAAATGCATGATATACAATTTTGACACCTATATAATGAAAATATGCATTTGAAAGTAAATTATAAAAGTCTAAGGTATTGCATAAAATACATTAATTCTAAAGTAAAAGCAAATATTGTATAATAATAAAACATAAGTTTTTTTTTAAAAAAAATACATGTATAATATAAACAATTGATGAATAGAATGAGCATATAAAAATGTGATATTTAATAATAGATTTAAAAGTATAATATATAGTAAAAATATATTTATAAGAATAATAATTACAAAAGCAATAAAACATATCGATTAATATATAAAATATCAAATATGTAAAAGAATTTATATTTACAATAAAATAATTATATAATATATAAGTTTTAAATAATATGAAATAAGTAATTAATGATGAAATATACGTATTATACAAATTATAATATTACAATATCTTCAAAATATGTATTAACAGAATATGAGTGAAGTAATTATTAACATATAAATAAAGATACGTATATAATACAAGTTAAAACCTTTAATGATAATAATATATAGATAAAATATATAATGGTATAAAAATGACATAAAATAAAATAACTATAATTTATAATATGAAAGAGTATATATGTAAAAATAATATATAATATATAAATAATTAATAAATATATAAGTAAAAATATAATAATAATATAAATAATAATGTAAAATAATAGTAATAATTTGTAAAAAATAATATATAATACATAATAATAATAATATGAAATAATATTGGTAAAATGTAAAATAATATAATTGTATAAAGATATATAAACATTATGTGATAAAAATATACTATAATAAATAATAAGTAATGATATATGTTAATATATATAAATATGATAATAGAAATATATGAAGTAATATAATATTATAAAATATTATAAGATATATAATACGTATATTCATATTAAAATATAACAGTATATGTATAAAGTTTAAAATAAATAAGTTATAAATAGATTAAAAGGGATAAAAGTGACCAAATTGAACATAAATAAAAGTCAATGGCTAATTTAATAATAAAATAACTGAGATCAGACCTAATTGAAATGGCCATTAAAACCCTAGGGACTCATCGGGAAATTTTCCCCTTGTCCCTAAACGGCAACGTTTTAATTCAGGACTTAAAACAGTTACTACAAGGACTAAATTAAAACTGAAACAAAATATCAAGGCTAAATCATAAATAAAACAAAGCAAAATTGTAAACATAAGAAAGGTGGAGGGAATAATTGGGTAATTAACCCAATCTTCAAAAACACGCGAATCCTTCCCGAGTTATCGGGTCAACACGCGGATCCTCAGGTCTCAAAACGATGTCGTTTTAGGCTTATTGACTTAAGCCAAAACTGCACCGTTTCTTTCGGGCTATATAAGTTAAATTTTAAGTTTTAAAAATCATTTTACACCGTTTCTTAAAAAAAAAAGTTTGAAACTCTCTGTATAGGAGAAGAGAGAGGTCTGGTCTCGACCTTCGACCTCCGAGCCATTCAGCCACACGCGCCGTCGCGAACACCGCCACGCATGGTGGTCGGAGGGTTAAAAACCCTCATCCTTCCACAGGTAACTCCTTTTCTTTTAAATATTTATAGTTTAAAAAAAAAACTATTCGTATATTCGTTTAAGAAAAGAGAAAGGAAAATAAAAAAATCACATTTTCAAATGAACTCCGTTTCCTGTTTTCTTTTTGAAGTAATATATGTATGTATTTTATTCTGTGAAAGATCTGGTGTATTACATCGTATTTGACTCAGGCTTTTATAGCCACTGTTGTCATTACATGTTTTGGGAAGAAATCCTTTTATTTCTTTCCATATTTGTTTTGCTTTTGCTGCGTTTCTTTCCATATTTGTTCCTTGTCTGTCGCGATTTCTTCCCTTGTTTGCAGGTGAGCGCGAGCAATCCGTCGATGACGAAGGCCTAACTATGGTCTAACGGCGGCGTTGATCTCGGCGTGACTCGGAGTCTGTAATCGTGACCTTGATGGAGGGTAGCTGGGACGACGGAAACCGAAGGGTCATGAGGCTTGGCTTCTGGAACCTTCTGTTTTGCGGCGCGAGGAGAAAGGGAGCTAGGGTTTCTGACCCTATCTGAAAGTCATTTGGGCCCCCTGCTATTTGGGCCTTCAGTTTACTGGTATCCTGTTTGGGTCTGTTTAAGTTGGGCTATTGGTGTATTTGGGTATATGGGTAGTGGGCTAATTGGGTTTTAAGTTGTAACCGGTATGGGCTATCGGGTATAATTGTATTTGGGCTGCTGAGTAGGGTCTTGTAATTGGACTTTTTAAATGGACATTTTAAATAAATACTTATTTATTTAATTTTTATATTCTGTTTTCAGCCCGGTCAAATTTGGTCTACTACAGCATTTAAATAAAAGACAAAAAAAAAAAAAAAAGAAGACATGTGTTACATGTTGAGCCAAACATTTCATACCTAAATTGATTTCATTGAGATTTGAGAGATGTTATTATAGAGAACTAATTTAGTAAAGAATTTACCTTAAGTCTGTTGTTGTTATAAGTGGAAAGTAGTTATAGATGATCAAAATGAAACATAAAAAAAATAATTCTAATACAAACTTGATTGTTATATTTGTTATAAGGATAGTTGATTGACTATATATAACTTTGATATTTTTGAAATCCTTTAGAGATAATTTTGGATAACCGTGATTAGAGATGTTTACGAGTCGTGTTAGGTTCATAAATGATAATTACTTTATTCATAATTGCTCAACTTGATTATGTCTGTAATATGGGTTTCAAATTTTGTCCAAACCGATTGACTAATCTAAACCATTTAAATATGCACATTTTTTTGAGAAAAGCACATGATTTTTTTTAAAATTTTTAATACATTAGTGATTTTATTTTATTTATTAATTTTTTAAACATAAACAACATATTTTTTAATATTTAAAATAAAGTGTTACATATTTAATTTTAATATGATATAAATTACATAATATATAAAAATAAAATAAAATAAACATATAATAAAATCGAAAAACATGTCGAATCAGGCTCACACTTGAATCCAAGCTCGGCCAATTTTTTTTAAGCAAGTCAAAACCTATTTTTAAGTCTAATTAATTTTCAATAACTCCAAATATGACTTAAGTGACTAACTTAAACTTTAAACCATAAACATTTCTATGTAATTTTATAATATTTATACTATTTTTGCAAAATATATAACTTTCTAGGTAAAAAACTAAGAAGAAGATAGATTGAACCAAAAAAACATTAAAACAATTAACAAGAAATTCAGGCGTGTAGATATAATTCACATGTGTAATTGTAGGTCCAATAATTTTCTCCGTGATAAATGGGCTACGGGATATTTTAATATTTTTAATAGCTGCTACGGAACCAATAAAATATTTCATCAAAATTGATTTAAATAAGATAAAAGAAATTTCGCTTTCTTGAAATATTTTTAATTGTCGGACAGTCGATATTATTTTTTTAGTTAGATTGGTTATATTAAGTAACTAAATAATTTTCTATTTTATTAAAAGCAAGATTTGTCCAGCAGTAAGTGGAGGGATTATGAGGCTTCAACTAATATACAAAATTAACTATTATATGTTTTTGTCATCCATATTATTAAAAAAAAAAAAAAACATTTGGGTTATTTTCTGACAACTTAAATTTATAGTTACCTTATTAGGATGGATTCCATTTGGCGGCTTTAGGAAAAGTTGAGCAAAACTTTAAACATCATGATAAATGTTGAAAATAGATGAATAATTTAATCAATGTAATATGATTAGCTTTACACAATAAACAATGGTGCATGAAAAGAAAAATAAACCTTATTTAATGTTGAAAGGGAGAGAACATATGTTCCTAATTTACCTAAATGAGACATTTAAAAGATTTCGTTGCATGTTATCTAGAATTTCTCCTTCAAAATTAAAAACATTCCAAATGTATTATAAGAGTCATACTATTAATCTGTCGCAATTCAATGTAGCAGACTAAACTAATTTTTGCACTTTAAGATCTTGAAAATAAACAATATCATTAAGCTTTAATTTTGTTTTAGTAAGTTTAATTAAATTCAATAAAGAGTGCAAATTGAGTTTGTTATTGACCTTTGGGGTCGAATGAGGCCTAAAGGTGAGCTAATGGACTTTGCGAGTGTACAAGAGACCATTAGAAGGTGTGCTAAACTGATATTGGTCTCTATGTCGCAACATGGAGGATTCGATGTCGCAACATAGGGAGCAGAATAGAGGAATTCCGAGACTGCCTTTGATGTCACGACACAGCCGAAGGGTGTCGTGACATACCTTTGAAGACATTCTAAAGAAGAGTAGCTTGACTTCTATGTCAAGACACATGTCCTAATATGTCGCGACATTGACCCTGGACGGCAATTAATACAAGTCAAGGGGCATTTTGGTCCGCACAATCTAATTTAAAGCTCGAGAATGTCAACTAACCTAGGGTTAAGAACAACAACTACCTCAAGTCTACAAATAGGCTCATTTGGCACATGTTATGGACACCAATTATTTAGGTTAGAATCTCTCTTTTTAATTTTAGTTTAGTTTTCTCTTTTCTTAGGTTTTAGATTTATTTCAATTTGCTCTATTGTTATCTCAGGAAATCTGGTTTGTTGATACGATTAGGCTTTGTGGATTCATTCTTGTTCTTAATACAAATTAGGATTTTTCATAAACTTTATATTTCAAATTCGTTGATTATGTTTACATTCTATGTTGACTTTAGATTGTTTACAAAAACCATGAGGAACTAATCTCTCTATAAGGGATTAGCGAGTGGAGGTATAATGGATTGACTGTTTAGGATCAGTTGTTTGGGAAAGGGAGAACCTAAACCCTATGCTTGACGACCCTAGGAAGTTATCGAGGTAGGAATTAAACCAAAATTGGTATGGTCTATTCATGAACACCTTAACCTTCAGTCAATTTGGACTCTGAGGTCAGAAGATAAGTAGTCTTTGCTGACTTGCAATTCTAATGGACGTATCGAAAGATCCTACTAGGATATCGACTAGTTGATTGACGAGTAGCCCAAAGTGATAGTTGATCAAGATTACCTGATCAAGATTACTGAAGCAAGTTAATCACCCATGATTAGATTTGATCAATTTTACTTTTCAACTTCCCAACATTTTTTACTATTCTTATTATTACTACTATTATTATAAAAACCCAAAAAAAATCCCTATTATTTATATTTTTGTAATATAACTTATTTTAAGTATTAGTTAGATCTTTTGGTGTTTAGGTTGAAATTGATCTAGTACTAGCCTGCTTTGGGTACGATCCTCGAAGTACTCACCTACCCCGTTATAACTATATTACAACCTAGCGTATATACTTATGGATACCGCCTCATTTATATATATCTTTTACCGCAGTATTCACATTATGGACGTTAATACATCTAGAAGCGATCAAGTTGTTGGCACCATTTTCTGGAGGCAACGTTTCTAGTTTGATTTCAATTTTTGTACTTTAGTTAGAATAATTAGAAAATTCTTATGTTATAGACACGATTCGTTTAGCAATAAATAGCTACCAACAAAAATCATGCAGGTCTTAGGGACATTATTTGATGTGGACTGGCCATGGTCTAGCATTACTCGTCTCGTCATTCATAGTTTACAATTTGAACTGAACCCTTTTTTACTAACATGGGTTTCTAATAATGTCAGATTCACTGATCATAAAACTGTGGATCCTATAGCATTCTTGCGGAGATTTAATCATATATGCAGTACTATCAGTTTCACGGATATTCCACCAAATACTATCAAGTTATTATTAATTCCATTTGAATTGGATTGGAAGGAAAAAATTTGTTTAGATACACTTTCCCCAGACACCATTAATACTTGGACTGAGTTTGTGTAGTTATTTCTTCGCCGAGTATTACCTATGACCAAGGTACTGAGTATTTACACACAATTATTTTATTTTAGGCAAAGTACCATAAAACATTAGAGCAGGCATGATAGAGGTTTAAGACAATCCTCAAATCCATATTCGGCGAGGGTATACACTTCACAATTCAGATTTAGCATTTGTTCTATGGGTTAGACAGTCAAAATAGACAAAAAATTTGATATTGTAACTAGGTGAAGCATTTGGACAAAAACATGAGAGGAAGTAATGGAAACATTGCAGAAATTCAGTGCTAATGAATCTACCTGTGAGGAATGTCATGAAGTGGAAACTAGACAATTGGAACAAGTTGAAAACAAAGAACAAGAATGCAACCAGTTGGAAATAATCACAGATGAATTAAACAATTACAAAGTAGAAGAAGAGTGAGATGGTGCTGAATAAGAGAATGATCACATGGTGTCCCAACCTGATTGGTAGAGGCAGAGTAAGGGGTAGTCAGAACAACTTGTCCCGAACTTAAAAAAATGGTGCCATATGTTATCAAACCTCTTGAGTTAAAATTAAAACCGCTACTCGAGCATTCAAAATATGGATATCTCGAGGAAAAAATACTCTAACGGTGATTATTGTTGCGGATTTAGATGCAAACCAAGAGGAGGCTCTATTGAGTGTCTTGAAAATGCATAAAAAAGCTATAGGATAGAAAATTGCTAACCTCAAAAGAATTAATCCTGCATTCTGTCAGCATAAGATCAAATTAGAAGAAGGAAGAAAATTTGTCGTTGATGTTCAATGTATACTTAATCCAGCTATGAAGGAGGTGGTAAAGAAGGAATTACTTAAATGGCTAGACCCAAGTATTGTTTATGTCATTTCTAATAGTGAGTGAGTTAGCCCTACATAGTGTGTTCCAAAGAAGGAGGGTCTAACAATAGTTGAGAATGATAAAAATGAGTTAATTCCAACAAGAATAGTTACTGATTGGAGAGTATGTATTGATTATCGAAAATTGAATGATGCAACAAAAAAAGAGACCACTTCCCACTACCCTTTATTGACCAAATGCTTGATTGATTAGCAGTAAAAGATTACTATTGTTTTATTGATGGGTACTCAGAGTACCATCAAATTCCAATACATACGAGAGAGCACGAGAAAACTACTTTCACGTGTCCTTTTGGCACTTATGCTTTTAAAAGAATGACATTTGGCTTATGCAACACTCCAACAACTTTTATGAGGTGCCTGATAGCTATCTTCGCTGATATGTTAGATGAGGGGTTGGACGTGTTCATGGATGACTTCTTAGTTTACAAGGAATCTTTTCAAGAATACTTAGGTAAACTTGAAAAATTCTTAAAAAGGTGCAAAGAGACTAATCTAGTACTTAACTGGAAAAAATGTAACTTCATGGTGAAGGAAGGATTGGTATTGGGACATCAAATCTTAAAGAAAGTTAAAGAAGTCAACAAAGCTAAAATTAAGATTATAAAAAGCCTCCCTAATCCAATGAATGTTCGGGGTGTTCGAAAATTTTTGGGTTATGCTGGATTCCACAAAAGATTACTAAAATATTTTGCTCACATCTCTAAACTATTTAATCAACTTCTTCAAAAGGAGACACCTTTCATATTTGACTGAAACTACATCAAAGCCTTCGAGGTAATAAAAGAGAAACTCATATCTGCACTGATCATTATTACCCCAAATTGGTTAGAACCTTTTATTGTTATCTGTGATGCTAGTGATAATGCAGTAGGCGTAATTTTGGGACAAAAGAGGAATAACATATTCAGGCCTATTCATTATGTAAGCAAAACACTTAATCCAGCACAATGCAATTACACTACGACCGAAAAAGAAATGTTGGTAGTGGTATTGCTTGCGAAAAGAGTTGACCTTATTTAATGGCAAATAGAGTATATGTTTATATTGATCACTCTGCATCAAAATACATCATGAAGAAGAAAGAGAAAAAAACCAGGCTGATGAGATGGGTGCTACTGTTTTAAGAATTAGATCTATGGATAATGGATAGAAAAAGAATGGATAATCAAATTCAGATCATTTATCTAGAACTGAGAATAACTTAAAAGAAAAAATGTATTGAAGAAATTGAAGAGACTTTCACAGATGAGCAATTATTTAAGGTACACATTCATCAGACAAGGCCTAGGAAACATATAACACCTTGGTATGCAGATTATGTCAACTACATTTTTAGAGGTTTTTTTCCACTGCAGGTATCTTGGCAATAAAAGAAGATGATAGCTCACAAATAAAAAAATACATTTGGGAGGATTCGTATGTGTTTTGAAAATGCACAGATCAATTGATTCGAAGGTGTGTAGCGGAGGAAGGGATACACAACATTTTAGAAGGATGCCATACATCTCTATGTAGAGAGCATTTTGGTGGAAAAAGGACAGAGTAAAAGGTGCTACGATTAGGATTTTATTGGCCAACTGTGAATAGAGATGCCTACGGATTCATACAAAGATGTGATAGATGCTAACGATCTGAGAGTATATTGAAAAGGGACGAAATATCACAAACAGGGATAATCGAGGTAGAAGTATTTGACGTCTAGGGCATTGATTTCATGGGACCATTTCCAAGTTCTTTCTGAAATCAATACATTCTTCTAGTTGTTGATTTTGTTTCAAAACAGATCGAGGCTGTTTCTTTGCCTGCTAATGATACAAAATCGATAGTGAGATTTCTGAGAAAAAAACATATTTGCTAGGTTTGGTACATCACGTGCATTGGTTAGGGATAAAGGATCTCATTTTTGTAGCAATCAATTCGAAGCTTCTCTGGCAGAATGTAGCATAAGACACCGAATGACAATGGCTTATCACCCATAAGCTAATAGGCAAACAGAAATGTCTAATAATGAAATTAAACAGATCTTAGAGAAAACAGTGAACCCAAGTCAGAAGTATTGGGCAGCAAGGTTAGACAATACATTATGGGCTTACAAAATAGCATATAATACTCCTCTAGGTATGTCCCCGCACAAGCTAGCTTACGGGAAGAATTGTCACTTACCAATTCAATTGGAAAAAAATGGCATATTGGGCAATCAAAGAATTAAATTTGGATCCAGAATTAGAAAGGAAAGAAAGATTATTCCAACTACAAGAATTGGAAGAATTTAATTTTGTGGCTTATGAAAAAACTAAAATGTGTAAGGAAATGAGTAGACTTGGACATGACACAAAGATCCAAAAACGTGAATTTCTCCCTGGACAGAAAGTTTTTCTATTCAACTCGAGATTAAAATTATTTCCTGGTAAGCTAAAATCGAGATGGGTAGGCCAGTACATTATACATAAGATGATACCTCATGGGGTAATAGAGCTAAACAAAAAATGAAGACAACTTTTTCTAATAAATGGAAAACAATAAAAAATTATTTTTGGGGAACGACAAACATAGTAGTCAATAAACAATTTTTGCAATGTAACATACTATGGGATTCAGGAGGACACAAGGGTATATTGACAAATAAAACGGGCGATAATGAAGAAAGTGACTAAACTGTTACTTTTACAACACAACCAAAACATAATGGAATCTGGCCTACAGATTGCGACACCCATACTAAATGTCGCGAAAACATACAACATTCAGAACATGGAAACTACTCTCGATGTCTCAACACCAATAAGGGATGTCACGACACTCTTGCATAACTCTACTTTCCAAACTAACTGCTGAAGTTTTTGAAGTCTAATTATATTATGTTTCTAGTTCTTTCTCTTCTTACTAAGTAGCAATAAACTATAACTCTTGAATATATTATTCTTTTCTTCTAAAAGCATAAATAGGTCACATCCATCCTCTTATTTTTACAACTACTGGAAAGAAATATCAATTTGCAAACGAAGAAGATTGTACAAGGGATTCCAGCAAAATTAGATTATCGAATGTCCAGTTTCAGTATAAGTGCTTGAAGTCTATATATTGAATTCTGAGAAAGTGACATGGACAAATACTTACAACAACTACAATCGTACACCTTCATCTAAGAGCAAGGATTTGATCCTTTAATGCAAAATTGTAAAGACGTATGGGAGAATGCAATAGAAAGAGAATGGACCAATTTTTGCTTGTCGTCTGAACAACCTACAATAATTCCTATAGTGCAGGAATTTTATCTATCATTAAAAAAAAGGGAAGCAACTATACAATTCTATGGGATTCAGTCTTTTGTGAAGGTTAGAGGGATCAATGTTCTGGTAACTAAGATAAGTATTTGTCAATTTTATGATGCACCATATTATTATAGCGACTATCTATACAAAACAAATCTAAAGGAATTCAAAAATGTAGACATGGAAGAAATACTGAAATTCTTGATAGAAGGGAATGAGGTGTGGACATATTCAACAATAACAGCAATACCTGAAACATTCAATCAAGATTTAATGACACCAAAAGCCAAGATTGGATGAAATTTGTCTATTTAAGAATTTTACCTACAGTAGATATACCCAAGATCAATCCAATCCATGCTATCATAACATACGAGATACTCCAAAATAAGCAAATATGTATTAGTACATGGATATACAAGAATATGGTTGAATGCGCGAGAAATCTAGGAAAGGGAATATTTTTCCTCTATTTAATAACAGAATTGTGTAAAAGAGCAAGAGTACTTATAGAGCAATTAGATCGGACCATGAATCCTCCAAGGAAACTGCTAGGAGCTGACGTATTTAAGCAGTTTATTCTTCTACAAAAAAGACAAATGGAAAAAATGACGAAAAGAGGATTCCAGGAAGATGATGAATAAAATTTTGAGTTAATTTAGTAGTATTTTTTAGGAATAAATAGAATTAGGAAAATTAAATTAGTTTATATTATCAGGGTATTATACTTTCTTAAATTATTGAATTAAAATTCTATGTTTATTTTTATATACAACCTTACATATCAAAAACATCCCAAGAATAAACAAGGATGAAGCACTCACCAATAACCTATGGAATGATCATGATTAATCGGGTAACTGTCTTCCTTATTTTGTTATTAGGGGTACACATTGAGGACAATGTGTTTTCTAATAAGTAGGGGTAATATAGGAAAATTTTTTTATTTATAATTTGTTTCAATTTTTATGCTTTTCTTTTGAATTTTCTTGTTAATTGGGTGCTTGAGCTTGTAGAAATACAAGTGATTGGTTAGGAGCATGTACATAGGTTGCTTGTGTTTACAAATAAATTTGACATGACGATAAGTTATTTTAATTTTTTTTATTATTAGACTACTAAGTTCAATACATTACACTGTAAATAGCCATTAAACAATCAACTTACCAAATGATATAGAAAATATAATGAAACGAGCAAGCTATTATGCATGATAAATGGTTGAATTTGAATTTGTTTGGATGATTAAATTTGTGCATATTGAGATATTTATGTATGACCTAAGGTATTGTTTGGAACATATCCAAAGCCAAAAAAAGCTTACTTGTACTTATCCACCTTTAGTCCCTATTTTGAGCTTGTAAACACTTCTTGATGAACCTTATTTCAAAACTCGAGCCAGAAATATTAATTTGTATTTGTCCTCTTTCTTTTGTCCTAAATAAAACAACTATTGACGTTTGGCCATACGTATTGAGGATTAAGCAGATCCATCATAATGGAATTTGTAAATACGGAGTGAAATAGGAAAGATCAGTGTGATATGGGAACTATAGGTTAGCCTAAAGTGTAGAAAAAAAGAGAAAATCAAAGCAAGTAGAAAAAGTACTTGAAAAGAAAAAGCATTTGTGAGCAAGTTATATTGAGAAAAAAAAGAAGAAAAAGAAAAGGTGATGAATTCACAAAAATTAGAAAAACTCATTTTTACTACACAAAAACTCGTAAGCTAGCCGTAGTTACTATATTATGTTGTGATTTCCAATGTGGAGAAATAAGGAAGGTGAGAGAATGAGAAATAAGGCGGTAAATGGGTAAAGGTTGCTAAGAGGGAAGAATAGGGATTGATACAATGTGCCAAACTATTTTCGTGTTTGCAACCATTTTGATGCTTACTGTTTTTGAATTCTATATTTGTCTTAAGCCTCAATAAGTTACAAGCCAAAAAGTCCTATGTGACCTAGGTTTCCTTATGCATAAATGGACATTATACTAACCAATCGCATAAGCAACTATTTGTGCTCTGCTATGGTAATCAAACTACTTGTATGATTTGTTGATGGATTCCTACATGTGAGACCCTCAACATTTGTATACTTTGTAATGTACTGAACCTAGATGGTTAAGATTAAAACTGGTAAATCAATTATGCATCATGTCAAGATTATTCGTAAAGATGAAATGCCTAGTCATGTGCTCCAAAGTTCATGCTTGTATCATATGTGCTCAAGGGTTTTCTTTTCCATTTATTGTTTTTATCTGAGTTGCTTGAGGCCAAGCAATGACTTACATGTGGGGGAGTTTCATATGTCATAAATTGGTGTAGTATGTTAAAGTAATTTTCACATTTTAAGAGCTTGAAAATAAGCATTATCATTAGGTTTTAATTATGTTTTAGTTAGTTTAATTAAATTCAATAAAATGTGCAAATTGAGTCTGTTATTGACCATAGAGGCAGAATAAGACCTAAGGGTGAGCTAATGGACTTTGTGAGTGTACAGGAGACCATTAAAAGGTGTGCTAAACTAATACAAGTCGCTATGTTGCAACACGGAGGATTCAGCATCGCAACATAGAGAGCAGAATAGAGGAATTCTGATACTGCCTTCAATGTCGCGACACAGCCTATGGGTGTCACGACATACCTTAAAGACATTCTAAAGAAGAGTATACTGACTTCTATGTCACAAAACAGGTCCTAATGTGTTACGACATCGACTCTAGATGGGAATTAATACGAGCTAGATTAAAGCTCAAGAATTTCAGCTAACCTAGGGTTAATAACAATGGCTACCTCAAGTCTATAAACATGCTCATTTGGTACATGTTATGGACACCAATTACTTAGCTTAGAATCTTTCATTTTAATTTTAGTTTAGTTTTCTCTTTTATTAGGTTTTAGATTTATTTCATTTTGTTCTTTGTTATCTTGGGAAATCTAATTTGCAGATACGATCAGACTTTATGGATTCACTCTTGTTCTTAATACAAATCGGCTTTATATTGTTTACGGAAACCATGAAGAACTAATTTCTCTATTTGGGATTAGTGAGTAGAGGTATAATGGATTGACTGTTTTGCAGGTTCACTCAAAGGATCGGCTGTTTAGGAAAGGGAGAACCTAAACCCTATGCTTGACGACATTAGGAAGTTATCAAGGTGGGAATTGACCAAAAATTGATATGGCCTATCCATGAACACTTTAACCCTGAGCCGGTTTGGACTGTGAGGTCGAAAGATAAGTAGCCTTTGCTGACTCACTATTCTAGTGGACGTATCGGAAGATCTTGCTAGGATAAAGACTAGTTGATTGACAAAGAGCCTAAAGTGATAGTTGACCAAGATTACCGAAGCGAGCTAATCGCCCATAATCAGATTTGATCAATTTTACTTTTCAAATTCCCAATATTATTTACTTTTCTTATTATTATTACTATTATTATGAAAACCCCAAAAATCATTATTATTTATATTTTTGTAATATAAATTATTTTAAGTACTAGTTAAATCTTTTGGTGTTTAGGTTGAAATTAATCTAGTACTAGTCTCTTTTGGATATGATCCTCAAAGTACTCACCTATTTCGTTGTAACTATATTACAACTTGACCCGTTTACTTGTGGATACAACCTCATTTATGTATAGATCTTTTACCGCTGTATTCACACTTTAAACATTAATACATCCGGAGGCAGTCACCTACTAATAACGTTATAGTAATATTATTATTTTTAAGATCCTTGAAAACACTAGTGTACTCAAAATTTTGGAAAGCTGGTGTGGGGTTGGATTTGATTAAATTTCAAAGAGCCTAGAACTTAAAAAACAAATAGGCTAGCTTTTAGGTGTGGCACCACAAACATAAATAATTGGACGACATAAAATATAGTTTTGATCAACTTTTTAATCCACTTTTTTTTTTATTACCAAATAAAAAGAAAAACCCTTTTTCCTCCACTTGCGAAATAGAAAATACCAATTTGAAATATACTTCGCAAAAATGAAAGGAATATATATAGTTTATGTTCCTTTAACACTTAAAATACGCATGTTTTTATAATTAATTCATTGTCTAATTATTTCATAGTTAAAACTTGGTTAAAATTTTTCATAAATCTATCTATTTTTTAAATGTATTTTTATTTCTAAAAATTTAATCTGTATTCTTTTAGATTTTAAATTTTAGGGTCAACTATTAACAATATTAAAAGTATTTTGTTCTATTTAAGTTTATTACATTTTTTTTATTTCAAAATATCACACTAACAAATTTAATAAAATATTTTTAACACTATTAACAATTGAACTTAAAATTTATATTCTGAAAATGTAAAAAAATAAATATAAAAATATAAAAATTAAATTTTAAATTTATAAAAAGTAGGATATATTTTAACCTTAAAACTTCAACTAACTGTTCTTTTGTCAACTTTACTGATCCCTAATTGCTTTCGTAATTTTGATGGACTAATTAATTTACATTCCTCCACGGTTTACGCATTAAAAATGTGGTCTCATACAAATATTGGAAAGGGATAAACTTTTGATCTCCTCCATTTACCGTAAAATTAAATAATTATAATTGCATCGCTTCCTCTTACAAACTCTTTTGGCTTTTAATTTGAAACCCCAAAAAAATAAAAATAAAAATAGCAAATCGAACTTTTTTTTTTTAAAAAAGACAAAATTTGAAGTTGTCGCTTTAGAAACCTACTTTAACGTTTTGATTTTAAAATTATTATAATAGCTTAAACATTATTGTACGGAAATAATAAAGCAAACGTTATAATATGGGTGAGAAAAATATGCAAGTGATCATTCAATAAATATAGTATTACGGCCTAATAAGAGTATGATTTAGGGCAACCCCAATTCTTCACCGGCCGTGGTATATATTCTAAGTTCAGAGCATGAACTTTATCCAAATTTATATTAATATGAGAAACAATGACTACATAATGAAACCAAGAGAGGGAGGACAGAATGGGGACGACGTCCCAATAGTAATATAATAATATTAATAATTATGTTTTTTTTTTTTTTTGAAATTTATACATAATCAAAAGATTCATTGAAACTCGAAACAGTAACCATCCTTGCAACAGTCTACTTATTACAAGAATACAAAGCATTATCAAGAAAATGGCATTAAGCTGATAAATTTGCAATTAAAGTGGAGTATAACAATTTTAACACCATGAGGAAGAGATTGAAACACTACTACATTATCAAAAGTAGCCTTTCTGATTTAGTATTGGTATATACTGAAATTGTTTAAAATATAAAAATACGATATATATTGATACAAGTCAAATACTATTAAAAAATGGTTGAAACAATTAAAATGTATTAAAATTTTAATTAAATAAAAAACTTAATATTGAAATAGTATGGACTGATTGATAGGGTAGATATCTTTGTGAGTGAGGAACATTGTGGTTTGTTTATTCGTGGATAATCGAGGCAAAATACCGTATAATAGAAGACAGTATAGAGTAAATACAAATTCTAGCCATCATATTCATCATGCGTAATTGCATACTTAACTCCATTGTATTGTAGCTTTTTCGATAATGATAATAACTCCATTGTATTTTAGCCCTTCGTAATAAAAAAAATGAATTAATATTTAGTTTTGTTGGTCACATGGGCTGTATAAGATTTTTAAAACCTTATTATTATCACTATTATTATTATTTGTTATTTCTTCTTATTAATATTAAAAAATAAAATTATTTTAATTATATCTAATATTTTTTTATGTTTAGATTGAAATAAATTAATATATTTTTATTATTAGATAATAAGTCAAGTTCTCACGTTGGCCAATAGGTAAAATAAGTAGCAAGCTCTAGTGGGTCTAAAGTTCAACTCTTTGGCGTAGAGCGCAAACTGATTTGTCACAATTTGTTGTGGTAAATTAAGGTCATCCCAACACTTAACGAGTTCCTTTTATAGCATTTTATATGTTTTTTATTTCCAATTTTTGTTGCTTTATGTTTAATTTATACAAAATAAACGTTTTTATGCACTTTTAAATTATGTAATGACTTAATGGGCCCCCATGGGCCTAAGGATGATCTAACAACTCTATCTAGTGTGTAGGATACTGTTTTCAGGCTTAGGAGGCGAAGGACAACTATAGTGTCACAACACCGGGGAGTGGTGTCGCAACATCAAACTTCGAAGCCAAAATACTCATAAAATGAGGACTGGTGTCTCGACACTGAGTGACAAACATGAATTTTAATTAAGTGTATTTTAGTCCATACAATGTACCTTAATCAGATTTTTTTTACTATTTAGCAACCCTAATTAGGTTTGAGTATAAACTTTATAAATAGGCATGTTAAGTCTCATTTCAAGAGGCTCGCCCAATTGAGTCGTTTTAGGGTTTTAGGGTTTTTAGTTTAGTCCTTTTTTATACTTTGGTTACTGTTCTAACTTGGATTCAATTTTGATTCAAGGCTTTAATATATTAGTTTTTTTATTATTTCGGTGTTGATTCCAATTGCAATCGAGGTGATCTTCGCAACTGTTAAAGGGATTTCGCTTCCAAACTCAAATCGATATAAAAAATGGACTTATTTCTCTACTCCTTACTTTTATTTAATTTATTGTTTTGCAAGTTAAATAAGAGTTTAGGAATTATTGTATCTAGGTCTATGAAAAGCTAATTTTCTTAGGGAGATTAACGAACGGATGAGTGAATAATTAACGAAAGAACAAGGGTTGAAATCCGAGTTAGATGGTTTAAATTATATGTGATTAAGCCTTAGGAAGTAACGTCCCTAGGAAACAATTTAGGATAAAAAAAGATCGAGAGATAAGTTTACTGAGTAAATCATAATTTATCTCGGTCAAGAAATTGAGGCTGAGAGGTAAGCGTGTATTGGTCGATAAGTTAATTAGTTAGAGAAAAAATGGTAATAACTAGTTAATTAATAGATAACTCAATGAAACTTGAGTTTTGAAGTTAATTAGGACCACTAAAGTGAGTTGATCACCTACCTATTTTATTGGATTTATTTTCAATTGTTAAATTGGTTGAGTTTTAGTTTTATTAATTTTTAGGTTAATTTGATTAATTGATGTTAATTTGATTTTTCATAACATATTTTAAATCAATATTATTTAGACTTACTAGTGTAGAAAATTAATTTAATTTAACTCAACCTCCCTTGGGTACAATCCTCGGAATGCTTCTTGGAGTGTTTCGTTGTAACACTTTACTATATTACAACTTGACCCATATGCTTGCGGGTAGCTCTGCTGAATTTTATGTCTTTTTGTTGTAGTATTTCCAATCTGGACATTCACACGTCTAGTGGCACTGAAGTTGTTAGCGTCGTTGTCAGGGAGGTTTTGACATTAGACTTGAATTTAATTTTCTGCATAAATAGGAAAATTTGGGATTATAGATACAAAATTTTTATTTTTATTTGATTTTTAGTTTATTTGATTTTTACTTAATTCTCTTTGATTCAGTGTATGACTTGGAGTGGAACCTTCCTAATCAAGCCAAATCCTAAACAGGAGAGAATCTTAATACAAAAAAAACTTGCAATTTCGGGGTAATATGATGGAAGATCAGAACCATCACTTAAAGAGATTCCTACAATTGTGTGACACATGTAAATACAAAAGAGTGACCGGCGACGTGATCTATCTTTGGTTGTTTCTGTTTTCACTTTGCGACAATGCCTGCGAATGGCTTCACTCCTAAGAGCCAGGTTCCATCACGACATGAGATGACTTAGTGGGGAAATTTTTACACAAAAATTTCCCCATTAGTCGAACCATCCAATTGAGGCGTGATATTTCTAATTTTAAGCAATTCGAAGGTGAAAATTTATGCAAAGCTTGGGAACGCTTCAAGTCACTACTTAGGAAATGCCACACCACAGTATGCAAGACTAGTTACAATTGCAAATATTTTATAATTGATTGGATAGGAGCTTAAAAGTCGGCTTTGATGGCATATCAGTTAGGGACTTCATGAATAACACTTAGGAGTGAGCTTGTCAATTTATCGAAGACATGGTGACAAACTCATATATGTGGCTGAATGAGCGCTTTTTACATAACTAGAGGTTGTTGACAACTAAGACGGTCAAAGAAAAATGATAAATATCAACAAATTCTAGAAAAATTACATCATCTATAGACTACTGTCAAACCATCGACGAATGATGTCGCACGAAGCTACACGTCATACCCGGAAACCCAATCGAAGGAGGCAAATTACTTGGGTAATAAGGGTGGAAATCCTTCTTCAAACACATACAACACCATTCAAATCTAAAAGGGGGAGGCAATCAAAGTAGCGGGAACTTAGCTCCGATTGTTGTGTATTGGCATAAAAAGATCAAAGGAGCACGACAAGTACAAAGACCCCAGACAGAAATTTGATTGTTGGATGGATCAAGATGGTAGCCAATAGAGAAAAATGGCGATCCATGGAACACTAGGGCTACCGGTAGCCACATTTAATTTTGACTTAAAACTTTGAAAAATGTTGTAAATTTTTATACGTTCGAATTTTGGATTTTAATTAGGTTCGAAAGTTTTAATTAGGATAGAATCTTGGCCTTTGACAACAAAAGGGAGCCTATTAGGGACATAATTGAATTTAGGGGTAAAATGTAGGGACTACCATGCCCACATTCAAAAATGGAAAAATTTAGGGTGGTGTCACAACACCGAACCTTGGTGTTGCAACACTGAAGTTCAAAGACCCTATGATTTTAAAATTTAGGGTGGTGTCGTGACAACACATCTCAGTGTCGGGACACCACACTTCAAACCTAAAACCCTTTCAAATTCTACCTTGGTTTGTGACACGACATTTCGAACCTAAAATAATGTTAAAATTTGGGTGCGTGTCAGGAGGTCATGCCTCAATGTCGTGACATGGAATTAAATCTGACCTAGACATTATAGCCAAATTTCGAAGATCACATTGGCCCACACTTACTCTTGACTTAAAAGTTTGAAAAATGTTGTAAATTTTTAAACATTTGAATTTTGGATTTTAATTAGGTTAGAAATTTTTAATTAGGATAGAATTTTGGCCTTAGGTAACTGAAGGGAGCCTTTTAAGGATTTAATTAAAATTAGGGGTAAAATGTAGGGACCACCACACCCACTATTCAACAATGGAGAAATTTAGGGTGGTTTCGCGACACCGAACCTCGATGTTATGACACTAAACATTAAAGCTCTTAGGATTTTAAAAGTTAGGGCGGTGTCATGACATCACACTTCGAACCTAAAACCTTTTCAAATTCTACCTCAGGTCGCAACACGACATTTCCAACCTAAATTAATTTTTAAATTTAGGTACGTGTCGTGAGACCATGCCTCAGTGTCACAACATGGAACTTCAAACCTGTAACCCCCTAAACTAGGTCTAGACGTTATAGCCGAACCTCAAAGGTCACATTGGCCAAGTTGATGGTGCAGAAAAACATAAAACTATTTTTCTTCTGGAAATCGTCATTTAATAAAAATCAGTGTTTTTGACTTACTTGAGAAAAGTTAAGTAATGTCTATAAATTTTATTTTAAAAAGTAATTATCATAAACTAATTAACTTAGATAAAAACTCAAGTTTTGAATATATACACAAAACATCATATTTCAAAGAAAGTGTCGCAACAAAAAATAATTAAATCTCATTAATTGATTTTGAAATTGTAGTTTGACGTGTCTTGTAAAACATTGATAAAGGGGGCAAATAGATTTCAAATTTCTAAAATTAAATTCTTAAGTTTGAAATAACAACATCAAGTTGGGTTTTTCATTGAGTTTGAAGTTTTTCTTACCAAATTTATAAACCATATTAAAATGTAGTTTTAAAAGCTCAATCATTCAATCTCATTCAAAAACCCCCAAAATCCAAATAAAAAGTCTCATGCCACAGTCCACAATAAAAAAATAATAGTTCCAAAATATCAAGTAATAAAGTATGAAAGTTTACTCGAAAATATCCAAATGCACCTCCGTAAATCGAGCCCATGCCTAACCTCAATTATTATTTGAAAAGTCAGAAATTTAAAGGGGGTGAGCTTTTAAAGCCTAGTGTGGGTCAATTTGCATAATAACAGAAATTAAGATAGAATCTCAACAGTATAACAGATTACATATACAAATATATATAATCACAGAGTCACATTTATTAGTATGCATATCAATGATGTCGATGCAATGCTTGTTCAAAAATAATATAGATTTTCATAAAACATTTCCTACCCATCTTCGCTACACACCATAATGAGTTCCCTAGAACTTGTCCATAGAATATCACACCAATAATGTGGTCAAGCCACCAGACTGTGTAGACAAGCTGCCATATGGTCAAGCCACCAAATAATGTAGACAAGCTACTAGATACAGAATATTGTGGTCACGCCACCAGATTTTCAAATATACTGCTAGATAATGTGGTTAAACTAGCAAATTGTGCAGATTATTAAACAGCTAGAATCTTTTTCATTTCACATAATCCCAACCCCACACATGGGATATGGAATACAGAACAAATTTTTTGGTTGACATTATTTACATGTGAATCAGATCTCATTACAATTAACACAGTTGCATGTTTAACATGTGAATCAAATCTCATTACAGATTAAGACGGTGACATGCTAAACATGCGAATTAGATTAATAACAGAAACAATGGCATGTTTATTTTCATGCTTATTAAATAATGTCATATGTCACAATACATAAGTGTATGAATAACATGGTATCTCATTTAACAGAAAACATACAACACGTTCACAACATCACAGATCTTTAAGTTTAGATTTACTTACATGGAAACTGTCCTTTTAGACGAATTTATCAATCCATTTGAATACGCAGCATATTCGCACATTGTCGCGTTTTAGAATTTATTAAACAAATATTTAATTTTATCACATTTATTTCATTAATAACAATTTAAAACATTTTAAGTAGATTAATCCCCACACCTGAGTTATGTAGTTTCGATGCAATACTAGCCTCTTTAGTTGACCACGCTCATATTTAACTAGACTACAGTAGATCTAATTATAAAACGATGTTTTATTAATTAAATGATGTTTTATTAGTTCTTAGACTAAAATGATATCTGTGACTTGTCTTTTTCATGAATCATTACTTACGCTTTAATGGATACGATTTGGATCCGTGACTCACTTCCAATGCTAAGAGCGTTCCGTGTTGATGATAGTCGACCCTTCAACAAACAAATATTCTATGAAAGAGTATATCTAAAACAAAAAAATAAATCCAAAACCCCTCTTTCATAATCAGCATAAGAGAGATGAAAAGAGAATATTAGTATGGTAGGATGTACCAATACTTACATAAAATCGCGAGAAAAAGCGTTCAACAATTCCCACGATGACCCGATTAGAGAGGAGGATTGGCAACTAACCATAATACTACAAAATAAAAAGGATAGATTAAAAAAGGATGTAAATTAATCCTTTTTAAAATTGAAATATAATAGTTGGACGAGTAGAAAATCAATTACAAGGAAGAGGATAAGAAAAGAAATAAAAACAAAAATGAATGGTGGATGACGATGACAGTAGCACGACGGTGGTGGCGGCGTTAGAGGCACGATGGTGATGTTGTGGTGGTGATATAGTGGTTTGGTTGGCTAAAAGTGGTGGAGCATTAGAAGAAATATGAAGAAAATGGGTGATTTAGGTGGTGAAATGGAAAAAAAATTAGAGAAATGGGAGGACCAAAGAAGAGGGGTAGCAAAAAGATAAGAGAGTAAAATGAACAAAAAATAAGTGTTCCATGTGTCTAGGTGCATTAGACAATTAATATATGGTAAGGAAGGTAAAAAGGCAATATGAGGTGTCAATGGCATGGAAAGGGGATCAAAGGAGTGAAAAGAGGGTTATTAAAGGAAAGTTGACCATGTAAACAAGGGAAGAATCTTCCCAAGCATGGAAACTATGGGTTGGACGGTAGGGGGTCGATCAACCCCTTTTTAAATGACAAAAATTCTATAAAAAATGCGAGTAAAGGGAATTAAACCTAGGATATCAAGGAATTTAATTAAGCACTTAACGACTTGACTACTCTCTAGCTTATTTATGAATTGAAAAATTAATTAATAAAAATAAGGGGTGAGACAACTCTACCCCCTTAAAAAAAATTTGTCCTCGAAATTGACCTAGTATGAAAGGTAGGGATATTGACGATGCATCAAATCTTAGAGTTCCCAAGTGGCTTCCTTAGTTCCATGATTTTGCCATAAAAATTTTACAAGAGGAATTTGCTTTTTCCTTAACACTTTGACCTCACGGTCCAAAATCTAAATCAACTCCTCATTGGATTAATCGAGTCTTACATTGGCCTCATCGATCGGAATCACGTGAGATGGATCAAAAAGATATCTCCTCAGCATAGAAAACTGGAACACATCATGAATGCAGTCCAATTTTGGAGGTAACTCTAACTTATAAGCCACTGGTCCAACCCTCTTAAGTATTCTATAAGGTCCAATAAACCTCAGGCTCAGCTTTCCCTTGCGACCAAATCTCAGTAACTTTTTCCACTGTGATACCTTAAGGAAAATCTAATCCCCTCCACCTCAAGTTGGCATAAGATTTTTGTCGATCAGACACTACTCTTAATCGATCTTGAATTAGTTTTACCATATTCTCAGTCTCTTGTACCAAATCCAAACCCAGTACTTTATTTTTCCCCAACTCAGTTCAACACAGAGGTGTACGACATTTGTGACCATATAGTGCTTCGTAAGGAGCTATTCATTGCTCGATTGAAAATTATTTTTATATGCAAACTCAGCTAGCGGTGAATATTCCTTCCAACTCCCACTGAAATCAGTCACACAACCCCTCAACATTTCCTCTAGAATCTGAATGACTCATTTTGATTACCCATGAGGCTATGGGTGAAAAGTTGTGCTAAAGTTCAATCGAGTACCTAAAGCCTCGTGCAACTTCCTCCAAAACTGATATGTAAACTAAGGATCCCAATCAAAAATGATGGGCACCAGTACACCATAAAGTTTCACAATCTCTGAAATATAAAACCTTGCCAATTTATGGAGTGAATAGTCATTACGAACAGGTAGAAAATGTGTTGACTTAGTCAGTCTATCCACTATTACCCAGACTAAATCCTTCTTAATAGGTGCCAAAGGCAATCCACTTATGAAGTCCATAGTCAAACGTTCCCACTTCCACTAATGAATCTAAATAGGCTGTAATAAACCAGAGGGGAACTGATGCTCAGGTTTGACCTACTAGCACGTCAAACACTTACATACTCTATCACATCACGCTTAAGCCCGGGCCACCAATACAATTCGCTCAAATCTTGGTAAATCTTATTCTCTCCAAGATGCATAACGTATGGGCTACTACGTGCTTCTTGATGTATAAGCTATCTCAAATCTGGATCATCGGGCACACAGTATCTCCCATAAAAGCACAAAACTCCTTTAAAGTTAAGCATAAAATTAGTAATCTTGCTCTCATCAATCTGTCTGTATTAAGGTGTAAGAGATGCATTAGGAGACTGCTTCGATCAAATCTCATTCATTAAGGTAGGTCTCACCCACAACCTCCATTATCAGTCAAACTCAACTTAGCAAACATAGCTCTTAAATCAATCATCGACTTCCTTCTCAATGCATCAGCCACAACATTCACCTTAGTAGGATAGAACTTAATGGTATGATCAAAATCTTTGAGAAACTCTATCCATCTTCTCTGCCTCAAGTTTAACTCCTTTTGAGTGATGAGACGCTGTAACAGCTCGATTTAGACCCTAGTCAAAATAGTGGCTTTGGGACTACAAATCCGAGTAAAAAAATATTTTAATATTATTTTTCATGCTTATAATATGTGAATTTATATCTATGAAAATTTCGTGATTTAACTTTATTGTTTGAGTGCTCGATTTGATAAAAGGACTTCATCGCGTAAAATGCAAAAGTGGCTTTCTAATTGATAAAGTATTTAATTACTATGTTTTATTAAAGTGGAAGTCCTTATAAAGATATTAGACCATTTTTGTGATAATGGATGATAGTGGAGGGGTAGTTGGAGTAGTTTTAAAAATTTTGTTAGGTTAATATAGTAAAATAGCTAATAAGTGTTTTAACAGATAAAACAAAATAAAACAATTTGGCTTCACTATCATCCATTGCTGCAAGTTAAAATAAAAAGAAGCCATTGAAGCTTGAAAGTATTCGGCCATTGCATGAGTGAATAGGTAAGTCTATTTTGCTCGGTTTTTGATAACTTCTATATTTTTGAGATCGTTGCTTCGTAAATTAGCTAGCCCATGCTTTAATTTTTGAAATTGATGATGAATTTGAGATTTTACATTGTTGATAATGTGATGAATTTTTTTTTTTTGATGATGGAAAATAAATCTTTGTTGATAGATTATAATGTTTAATTAAATGATTTTTTGATAAAAATGTGTATTAAGGACTAAATTGAGAAATTTGTAAATTGAGGGATCAAAATATGAAATAAATGAAATATGTGGGCTTGTATGAGCTATAAGAATATTCAGCCAAACATATGTCTAAAGAAATTTTGAATATTTTGTGTTTTGTGAAATAGGGACTAAATTGCGAAAATGTGAAATGTTAGGGAAAAAGTGTAATTAGCCCATTTATGTATTTTTGGATGAATTTGATTGAATATATGATTAAATAAGCCAAATTTGTATTGAATTAGATCAAGAAATGAGGAAATTGGATTTGGATCGGGGAAAGTAAAAAATTATCGAATAGTCGTTTCGGTCTGTTCGTGTTAAAACGAGATAAGTTCATAAGTAAATAAATGTTATTAAATTGAAATGTATGTGCATTATATGTGCTGAATTAAGTTGTAAAGGAATATGATCGTGAAGTTAAAGTATGTAAAATGTGAATTGAATTTGAGGCACTAAGTGTATGATAAATGAAAAAGCTACGTCTATTAAAATGGCACTGAGTGCGTGAGATTAAAAAAGCATTGGCTGAGTAAATGGCACTATGTGTGCAATACCGATATAATTTTGGTCTAATGTAATGCAACTAAGTGTGTGATACAATTATAGCTTCAGCTAATTAATTGGCACTAAGTGTGCGAGTTCGTTGAATGTTCAAGGATGATCGAATGAATTAGTGCCTCGAGCATGGAACTGATAAATGTGATAGATAAGAACGTAATGGTACAAGTATGTATGGAACCTATGTGATTGATGATGTTAGGTATGAAGTAGATGAAAAATTATGTAAATAAGTGATGAAATGAGTTGGATTGAATAGTATTATTAATGCTATTTATAAGATTAAATATGTGAAATGAAAGTAAGATATGACTTTTAATAAGGATAAGCAATATAATACGTTATATATACTCGTTATATGAAATTGTGGTGTATTGTTTCAGATATGAGATTTACGGAACATGGAACATGGCTTTGATCTATGATTACTTGGTTTGAAAACTTGAACAGATAATGAAATTAAAATGGTTAAGTTGGTTATATGATTTATGTAGGCGAATTTGGTTTATGTGAATAAGAAAATTATAGTTGTTTGAGTTTGGAAGTGTTTATAAAGAAGTTGATATAACTTTATGTATGATTTGTAACAAATGATAGTGGTTTGGTTGGCGATGAAATGAATTTGTGAGGGCTTGACTTATATGATTAAGTTAACGGTTGTTAATCAAATTTGAAAGCATGATTATAAATTCATTGATAAATAATTTAAGTGAATTATTTAATGTGGTTACATGAATTTACGAGTATAATGAAGGTATATGTGATTGAGATTTGTTAATTTTGGTTTAGTGATATTGTTTTAAAAATATCATTGAAATGATTTATTTGCTTACGGCTTACTAAGCTTTCAAAGCTTACTCTGTGTGTTTTTCATATGTTTATATAGTTTCAGAGACTTGCTTAGGTTGGAAGTCGTTGGAGATCTCATCACACTATACAGTTATTGCTTCGGTAAATAAAAGCTTTGAGTTTTCGGTTACGTGGCATGTATAGGCTAGTTTTGATATGATTCATTATGATTTGCATATGTGTAGCCATGCAAAAAATGGCTTGTTAATGATGTTAACGTTTGTGTATATTTATGGCCTAGTGATATGGTCTATTTGGTAAAGTTGTTATGATCTTGAAATGGTTATTATTATGATATGAATCAAGTGTTCCTGATATGAGTTGGTACATGGAAATAGCATGTTGAGTTGCAATTATGAATAGAAATGATAAGTGATATTAAAGTATAAGAAAAGGAAATTGCCATGTGATTTGGATGATGAGTTGAGAATGCAAATTGTTGATAATGTAATGGCATGAATAATGTATGTTTTGGATATTGAAATTGGGTTGGAATTATGCTTGGTTTAATGCTTGTAAGGTTGACCCAATTGGGGTGGAAAATTGGCTATTCAAATAGCCTATTTTTGTCCACATGGATAGAGACATGGGTGTGTGTCTCAACCGTATGTGACACACGGTCATGTTACACGACCGTGTGTCCCCTGGGGTACCCTACGAATTAAAGTCAGTATACCCTCCAGTTTTAACACGGCCTAGACACACGGGCGTGTCTATTGGTCGTGTGTGGCACACAGGCTGGCACACGGGCGTGTGGTCGACTGTATGGCCAAGTCAGTAGCCTCCTTAATTTTAACACGGCCTAGCACATGTGCGTGTCTTGTGGCCGTGTGGACAAGTCAGTACATATGCCCTGTTTTGCCATGGCTTAGACACACAGGTGTGTCTAATACCGTGTGAGGCACACGGCCTGTCCACACAGCGTGTGACCTTTTAAAAGTTGAAAATTTTTCAAAGTTCTGAAACTTTCATATGTTATCGATTTGGTCCCAAATGCATGATTTAGACTTTGTATGCTCGATTTAAGTTTATATTGATTATGAATGACTTATATTGATTGAAATGAGATGATATTTGATATAAGATTGTTCTGAACTAGTTACAAGTCTGGTAATGCCTCTTAACCTATTCCGACGACGGTTACTGGTTAGGGGTGTTACATTTTATTGGTATCAGAGCTATGGTTTAATCGGTTCTAGGACTACCATAGCGTATGTGAGTCTAGTTATGCATGCCACGTTTAACTTGTGATAGTGTGATATCTCCCGACTCTGACGAAAATTATCTTAATGAGACAGATAAGTTTTCAAACAGAGCTAATTTTGATAGTACGAAATATATACTCAAATGTTTGAATGGAAAATTTGTTGATTATGAGTTGAAACTCATAAAGGTATGGATCAAAAAGTGAGACATTGTTGTTATTGATAAATATTATAATTATATGAGCATATAATTTATGATATTTTGATTATGATTACTATATGAAATGTTTTGATTGTGAATTACTGATTTGAGTTGGCATACGAACTATGTGTTAAGAACAAAAGTTATTATAAGAAAATGTTTATTAAATGATTTGAGAATGTGAAATTAGAAATGAATTGACTATTGTGATAGTATATGTTAAGTGCATGTATGAAAGAGTTAAATTTGAGGCTTTACTAACCTCACCCTTCTTATCCGTAAAATGTTAGAATGAAATCTATAAGATTTAGGTTGAATAAGCTCACGAGTGTGAAGTTGCAGAGGTCCGTGTTTGAAAGATTAATAATGTGGTCAGAAAAGCTAATGAATCAGCAAATGAAGACAGTATTAAAAGAGATATTGGATTCTTCAGACTATATGACGTCACTGTTACAGAAGAAGTTAACTCCGATCAATTGACCTATTCAGGTATGTTATCTAAAGAAAATATTAGCTAGAAGCTTTTCTAAATTGGCTTTTGCTAGTGAAGGGATAATGTGAAAATTTCTGATGACAGAATCAGGCAGTTGAAATAATGATTGAATTGTACTAATGGCTGAGTGCAAAGGTTATAGTCGGGTAGTTACTATGATTCCTTCTAGGCATACTATGTGTACATTTATCCTCAGAAGAATATGAGACTGTTAGTTTTAGAAAGAATTCTAATCGCATGAGAACATTAGCTAAACATACTAAAAGATGAAATTATGGTTGGTCTGTTTGGGTTATATTCGACATTACTATGTCTTTCTCTGGTATTTATTCCCTTGTGTGAATATGAAAATCGACGGTAAAATTTTTATGATGCTAATACTCTATTTCTACTGGCTTTTGTTCTATTGAAAATATGTGAAAATTATATTGCTCCTGTTACTGTGAATTCTGGTATTTATAAGTGATATTGTTCTTTTTGGACATATCTCGGATATCATCGGAGTTGATATCATTCTATGTGGGTTGTAATTTTCTGATATTCTGCATAGCTTCAAACCTTGAAAATTTCACTATTCTGGTTTTCTCATGATTCTATGTGATTATCTGTAAGAGATCTCTATTTAACGGAAATAGTTATATCTATTATAATCATAAATTCTGTTCTGAAATTTGGGAGTATTGCATGTACTATTATCAAAGTTATAAAAGTTATGCTTTTGCATTGGTTGCTATCCAAATCATATTTGATTTTCTTCTAGGTCTAAATGCTTTATTAACAATTGGGATATTACCTGTTGTTATGGGTAAGAGATCGGTCTTATTATGACATTATGATTTCTGTGTGATGATTGTGGCATCTGTATGATGATATATCTGGGGTTATTCTTCTAATGAGAGTAAAAGATTTATTCGAAAAGACTGATTCAGTGATTTAGTCTGACTGGAATTATTTGATTGAAAAGATGATCGAGTTATATGTGTTTGAATCTATCCACTGGATTAGAAATAAACTTTGAACGTACATGTGTGAATTCGGGGATAATTTAGAAGAAGAATTTGTATTCTTAAAAATTTGATACAGATTTATTTCTATTGGAACAATTCTATCAGAGAAATGATGGTATATTAATGCTAGTTTGAATGTTGAACCTTTCTTTTGTACGAAGACATTATCAACCGAAATGTCAGTTCTGGTTCTGCCTAAGTTGAATAAAGAGTTATGTGATATATATATATGATGACTATAAGAGTTTAAAAATTTTAATGTCAGAGAAAGATCCAAACTTGGCACAGCAAAGTTAGCTTGAATTGTCGAAAAACTTTTGAATCTGTAAGTGATTCTTATCCAAAGAAAATGATTATAGTTTCAAATGTTTTGAATTTTTTAGCGATGAATACGCGTTTGATCTTATCACAGTTTTTAGCTGAATTAGAGGTTAAATAAATGTTTATTCAGTGAAGTTTTGAAACTTAGAAAAGTATCAGTGAATTATAAGTAAAAAGGGATTCAACATAAATTAATTTCTTATTCAGAACCCAAATGTGGTATCGGTGATTATTTGATATTCTGAGATAAAGTGTGTTTACTTAAAAGCTCTATGAATATACAACAACTATTACAAGAAACTCTCAGTGGTAGTTTATCTATTCATATGGGATTTAGCAAGATGCACAACAGCCCGAGATATGATATTAATGATTGAGTGTGAAATATGATATTTTTGACCTTGTTGATTATAAAAATAGAGTGTGGATGCATTCTGTATCAGAACTATCTTCATTATTGAAAAAGATAAAGTTATTTGAAACATTGTTAATTGTCTGAAGAAACCTCTCGGTACGTATAGATTTTCTCTTTTGATTAAACAGTTGAGTTATCCATTTCTGTGATGGCAAGTCTGCTTATGGTGCTAGTCATTGTTGTTTCAGATTAAGATCTGAGACTCATATGATATTTCTGAGGGAAATTATAATAATCTATGAGTATGAGATTGTAGTGAAATCGAGGAATGCAAATCAAATTCTTGAAATATTTATGTATGTGACATTGATGCTGTTTGATAAATTATCAGGTGAGTATAAAAATGACATTGTATGAGATATCGTATGTGGCAATTTCCTAACTCTGTTGTTCAGGATCGAGCTTTTCGAATAAATGATTCATGAGATTAATATCATCAATGTAATAAAGCAGAAAATGAAGGTAACTCAATACAGTTAGAAGCAGATTTAGTTTGATATGACGTTTAGTGGGAAGCAGATCGAAATCTTAATAGTGAGAGTAAAGAGTTATGAAATCCGAAGTTATATGTGAATTTGAAATATACTATGTGAAAGCAAATCCTTAATATACCTTCTGATAAGATTTTCGAGGACGAAAATCCCTCAAGGGGGGAAAGTTGAAACAGCTCGATTTAGACCCTAGTCGAAATAGTGGTTTCAGGACCACAAATCTGAGTCAAAAAAATATTTTAATATTATTTTTCATGCTTATAATATGTGAATTGATATCTATGAAAATTTAGTGATTTAACTTTATTGTTTGAGTGCCCGATTTCATAGGACTTAATCGTGTAAAATACAAAAGTGGCTTTCTAATTGTTAAAGTATTTAATTGCTATGGTTTATTAAAGTAAAAGTCCTTATAAAGATATTAGGCCATTTTTGTGATAATGGATGATAGTGGAGGGGTAGTTGGAGTAGTTTTAAAAATTTTGTAAGGTTAATATAGTAAAATAGCTAATAAGTGTTTTAATAGATAAAACAAAATAAAACAATTTGGCTTCATTATCATCTATTGCCGCAAGTTAAAAGAAAAAGAATCCATTGAAGCTTGAAAGTATTCAGCCATTGCATTTGTGAATAGGTAAGTCTATTTTGCTCGATTTTTGATAATTTCTATATTTTTGAGATCGTTGCTTCATAAATTAGCTAGCCCATGCTTTAATTTTTGAAATTGATGATGAATTTGAGATTTTCCATTGTTGATAATGTGATGAATTTGTTGTTTGATGATGGAAAATAAATCTTTATTGATAGATTATAATGTTTAATTAAATGATTTTTTGATAAAAATGTCTATTAAGGACTAAATTGAGAAATTTGTAAATTGAGGGATCAAAATGTGAAATAAATGAAATATGTGGGCTTGTATGAGCTATAAGAATATTCGGCCAAACATATGTCTAAATAAATTTTGAATATTTTGTGTTTTGTGAAATAGGGACTAAATTACGAAAATGTAAAATGTTAGGGGCAAAAGTGTAATTAGCCTATTTATGTATTTTTGGATGAATTTGATTGAATTAGATCAAGAAATGAGGAAATCGGATTTGGATCGGGGAAAGTCAAAAAGTATCGAATAGTCATTTCGGCCCGTTCGTGTTAGTACGAGGTAAGTTCATAAGTAAATAAATGTTAGTAAATTGAAATGTATGTGCATTATATGTGTTGAATTAAGTTGTAAAGGAATATGATCGTGAAGTTTAAGTATGTAAAATGTGAATTGAATTTGAGGCACTAAGTGTGCGGTAAATGAAATAGCTACAGCTATTAAAATGGCATTGAGTGTGCGAGATTATAACAGCATTGGCTGAGTAAATAGCACTATGTGTACGATACCGATATAAATTTAGTCTAATGTAATGGCACTAAGTGTGGGATACAATTATAGCTTCGGCTAATTAATTGGCACTAAGTGTGCGAGTTCGTTGAATGTTCAAGGATGATCGAATGAATTAGTGCTTCGAGCATGGAAGTGATAAATGTGATAGATAAGAACATAGTGGTACAGGTATGTACGGAACCTATGTGAGTAATGATGTTAAGTATGAAGCAGATGAAAAATTATGTAAATGAGTGATGAAAGGAGTTGGATTGAATAACATTATTAATGCTATTTATAAGATTAAAGATATGAAATGAAAGTAAGATATGGCTTTGAATAAAGATGAGTAATATGATGCGTTATATATACTCATTATATGAAATTGTGGTGTATTGTTTCGGATATGAGATTTACGAATCATGAAACATGGCTTTGATATATGTTTACTTGGTTTGAAAACTTGAACAGATAATGAAATTAAAATGGTTAAGTTGGTTGTATGATTTATGTATGCGAATTTGGTTTATGTGAATAAGGAAATTATAGATGTTCACGTTTGGAAATGTTTATAAAGAAGTTGATATAACTTTATGTATGATTTGTAATAAATGACAATGGTTTGGTTGGCAATGAAATGAATTTGCGTGAGATTGACTTATATGATTAAGTTAACGGTTGTTAATCGAATTTGAATGCATGATTATACGTTCATTGGTAAATAAGTTAAAGTGAATTATTTAATGTGGTTACATGAATTACGAGTATAATGAAGGTATATTGATTGAGATTTGTTAATTTTGGTTTAGTGAGATTGTTTTAAAAATATCATTGAAATGATTTATTTGCTTATGGCTTACTAAGCTTTCAAAGCTTACTCTTTGTGTTTTTCCTATGTTTATAGAGTTTTGGAGAAATGCTTGGGTTGGAAGTCATTGGAGATCTCATCACACTATCCGATTATCGCTTCGGTAAATAAAATTTTTGAGTTTTCGGTTATGTGGCTTGTATAGGCTAGTTTTGATATGATTCATTGTGATTTGTATATGTGTAGGCATGCGAAAAATGGCTTGTTAATGATGTTAATGTTTGTGTATAATTATGGCCTAGTGATATGGTCTATTTGGTAAAGTTGTTATGATCTTGAAATGGTAATTATTATGATATGAATCAAGTGTTCATGATATGAGTTGGTATATCGAATTAGTATGTTGAGTTGCAATTATGAATAGAAATGATAAGTGATATTGAAGTATAAGAGAAGGAAATTGGCATGTGATTTGGATGATGAGTTGAGGATGGAAATTGTTGATAATGCAATGGCATGAATAATGTATGTTTTAGGTATTGAAATTGGGTTGGAATTATGCTTGGTTTAATGCTTGTAGGTTTGACCCAATTGGCGTGGAAAATTGGCTATTCAAATGGCCTATTTTTGTCTACACGGGCAGAGACACGGCCATGTGTCTCAGCCGTGTGAGACACATGGTCATGTTACACGGTCGTGTGTCCCCTGGGGTACCCTACGAATTAAAGTCAGTATACCCTCCAGTTTTGACACGGCCTAGACACATGAGCATGTCTATTGGTCGTGTGTGTCGTGTGTCGCACATGGGCGTGTGGTAGGCCTTGTGGCCAAGTCAGTAGCCTCCTTAATTTTCACACAGCCTGGTACACGGGTGTGTCTTGTGGCCATGTGCACAAGTCAGTATGTATATCCTGTTTCACCACGACTGAGACACACAGGCGTGTCTAATGCCGTGTAAGGCAGACGGCCTGTTCATACGGGCGTGTGACCTTTTAAAAGTTGAAAATTTTTCTAAGTTCTAAAACTTTCATATGTTACCGATTTGGTCCCGAATGCATGATTTAGACTTTGTATGCTCGATTTAAGTTTATATTGATTATGAATGACTTACATTTATTGAAATGAGATCATATCTGATATAAGATTGCTCTGAGCTAAGTTAAAAGTCCGGTAATGCCTCTTAACCTATTTCAGGGACGATTATGGGTTAGGGGTGTTACAGACGCATCACTGTATACCATATAATTTTTCCCAAACTCAGGTTAAATCAAACCAAGTGGTTGAGTCAACACGGGCTTAAGCATTCCAAAACTTTCCTGCTACTCCTCAATCCATTTGAACGGTGTACTCTTTCTCAACAACTTAGTCATAAGAGTTACAATCAAGGAAAATCCTTCCACAAACCTCTTATAATAACCGGTTAAATTAAGGAAAATCTAAATTTTACTGACCTTCTTAGGTTGTTTCCAATCCAAAATAGCCTTAATTTTCTTTGGGTCAACATAGATACTCTCAGTTGATACCACATGTCCCAAGAATATCACTTCATGGAGTTAGAACTCACACTTACTCAATTTAACATAAAGTTGTTTCTCACGGAAAACTTGTAAGACAATTTTCAATTGCTCATCATTTTCTGTTTCAAACTTGGAGTAGATCAAGATGTCGTTAATGAAGACTACAACAAATTGATGAAATTAGAGATAAATACTCTAATGTATAAAGGAAAAACTTTCTCAAAAGTATGTATTTCATAGAAATATGTACAACTATATATACATGAAGCATTGAATCAATTAAGGAAAAAATATCTATAATTAGTATCTTTAAAAATCAACTGTAATATCTAAACATATGTTATTCAATGCTATCAAATAATAAAAGATTCTCAACACAAACCGATCAAGATAGGGCTGAAAAACAAGATTCATTAGATCCATAAAAGTTGTCGGAGCATTCGTGAGACCAAAAGGCATACTAGGAACTCGTACTGACCATTCCAAGTCCTAAATGTGGCCTTAAGAACGTCTGTCTCCTTCACTTTCAATTGGTAGTATCTGAACCTTAGGTTGATCATAGTGAACACTTTCACACCCCTAAACTAATCAAATAAAACATCAATCCTAAGTAAAAGGTATCAGTTCTTTACAGTCAACTTGTTCAGTTGTCAATAATGAATGCAAAGTCTCATGGACACATCTGATCTAATGAATCCACAATCCAAAAGTTCCTGTAACTGTGCCTTGAGTTTCATAAGCTCTTTAAGTCTCATGCAATAGGGAGAAATGGACACAGGAGTTGTTTCGGGCAATAAATCGATGCCAAATTCAACCTCGCGCTTTGAAGGTAATCTAGGTAACTCCTCAAGAAAGACGTCAGGAAAATCTCTCACTGTACGAATGTTTTCCACAGCTAACTCACTAAAATTTGTGTACAGAAATTAAACCAAATACACTTCGCATCCTTTGTTTACCAACTTTTTAGCGATTAGAGTGGAGATCACATTAGATAAGTAATATCTACGCTCTCCAACCATCACTATCTCTTTATTGGTGGAATTTTCCAAGGTAACCCTCTTTCAAGCACAACCTAAACTGACTTGGTATTCCTCCAACCAGTCCATCGCCAAAATGAGGTCAAATTCACCAAAGGGTAATTCCATTAAGTCTGCCGGAAATACCTCTCCTTGAATTTCTAACAAACACCTCTTACAAATTTTTTTTAGAGAAACAAATTGTCTTAGAAGACTGAGTATAGTTATTTAACTAATAGTTTCATTATTCTGTTAAGGTCTCTCATCTCTAACTCGCTTATTGGGTCACGGAGCTTGAGTAGGACCAACATCTCACTTAACAGAGATTTTTATTTTTATCACTTCTCTCACGTTCCATACGTTTTACTTCCTCAACAATTTTGGTCTTCTCCACTAAAGTTTCAAAAAACTTTTCCTGATAAGGGACTACTAGCACCATCAATTCCTACCTCAGCCCATTCTCAAACCTGACACACTTATTCTGTTCAGTTGCGATCATTCCCTGAACATAGCAACTGAAACTTAAGAATTCGGCCTCATACTCACCCACTGACCTATCCCCCTATTTGAGCTCAATGAACTCCGACCTCTGAGCCTCGACATATCGGGGATGAAATTACATGGTTAAGGGATTTAAAAGCTAATTAGACTATAGTTAAATTGAGTGGACAAATATAAACATTAATTAAGTGGGTTTAAAGTTTATAATAAAAAGTTAATTAAGTAAATTAATAAATAAGGTTAGCAAAATAATCAAAACAAAGGCTATCATCTTTGTTTCTCCATTTTTGACCGAAAATAAGAGTGGAAAGAAGCCATAGCCAAGCTTGAGTATTCGGTCATCTCTTCCTTATGCATGTAAGTGATTTTAAATTTCGTTTTTAATGATTTTTATGTTTTTGAAGTCTTTGTAGCTTAATTTAGCTAGCCCACGGGCTAATTTGCAAAACTTTTAAAAGGTTAGGGTTTTTCCATGAATGTGTTCATTTGGCTTTTTATGACTGATGGAAGAAATGAATCCTTGTTGATTTATAAACAACTTTTGGAAGTGATTTTTGTTGAAAATGTCAATCAGGGATTTATTTGTAAATTTTGTAAAATACAAGGAGAAATTGTAAAAATAATGAAATGTATGAGTCATTATGGATTTATATTGAATTCAATTAGCTTGGGTAGGGATGAAATTGCATGAATGTTAATTTACGAGCTTAAAGACTAAATTATAAAGAAATCAAAACAATAGGGGCAAAAGCGTATTTTGTAAAAATATGATTTTTGGATTTATTTGAATAGAATGATTCTTGAATGGATTGAATTTGATTATTTAGAACAAGTTAAGCCTCATACGAATTTAGATTGAGGGAAAGACAAAGTGTCAGACTAGTCGATCCTACTTCATCATTTTGCGATTGAGGTAGGTATGTAAGTTTAAATAACGTTTTAATGTATTTGATTTAAATGCTATTATATTATTCGTCATATCATGTCACAATGAAAAATCCAATGATAATACGACGACTATTGAGCCCCGTTTGAACCTTAGGAATATATAGGATACAAATGACATGTCATTAAGGTTACCATGTTTCGAGTGTTGGTCCTGAACATCCTATCGATGGCTGAGTTTCGGCATTTGTTACGGATACTCGTTAGCTTGTGAGCATCATCGGGTAGCTATATTTTGATCGTCAGCTTGTGTGAGTAGGCCCATTTATGGCTTGTATGAGCATCTATGAAACGGAAAAGAAAAAGGAATGGTTTCAACCATTGTTTAGCACACTTCGTGTGAGCTTTCCCACATATCCGATATTATTCTAAGTGGTTTAATGGGCATGGAAAGGGATGAACCAATAAGGGTTCCGATTGATTTCACTATGAAATTATGGAAAGGTATGAAGTTTTGATGATCAATTTTGTATAGCCATGATATGAAAATATGAGTTCATATGTATTAAGTTCATGAGAATTTCCTTACCAAGTGATAAATTTCTTAAGTTATGTGATTAAGCACTAACTTGTATTGTTTGTGATGCTTAGGCTTGTGCCAAGCTTGTGATGGATTGATTCATATTTATTTTAAGCTTATGCCTTGAAAGGTAAGCATTGTTCCTGACTTACAAATGTATTAAGCATTATATGCTTATGTTGTGTTTATTTTCTATGCTTTATAGATTATCGGAAGCTCTCTTGGGTTGAAAGCTCGTCAGAGAACTATCACACTATCCATCAGCTATATCAATAGATTTTGATGTTTTGAGTCATGGTTATAATGGCATGTATAGGTGAATTATGTTTGATGAAATGGTCATTATGTTTGGCTTCTAAATGTGGTGTTTTATGTAACAGCCTAATTTTGGGCCTAGTCGGAACAGTGGTTTCAGGACCACAAATCTGACATAGTAAAATTCATTTTTATTATATTTTTATGGTCTATAATTTTATGGAATTGTTTTGTGAAAATTTCGTTCAAAAATTTTCGCGTTTGGGCACTCAAATTAGTCAAAAAGACTAAACTGTAAAAAGTGAAAAACTTGAGTTCTAGGAGCTAGAGGTGTCCAATTGTTATGAAATTTTATATTGGAGGTCCTTAAATGGTAATTAGACCATTGGATAATTTTTTGGACAAAAATGGACATGAAATAGGTGAAATAAAATACTTTTAAGTTAGGGGCATTTTGGTCATTAAGTAATTAAATGACTTAATAAACAAAATAAAAGCCAAAATTTCTTGTCCATCTTCTTCCTTGGCTGAATTTTACATGAATAAACCATGGCTAGGGTTTTTCGAGCTTCCAAGCTCGATTGTAAGACCGTTCTAGCCCCGTTTTTATTGATTTTTACGTTTTTAAAATCCTCATAACAAGATCTACCTATTTCTACCATTTATTTGAGTTATGATGAAGGTCTAGGATTTGAACCATCTTATAAATTTGTGTATTTTGATGTTTGATGGTAGATTATTCATGTTTATGGTTAGAGAAACAACATTTGCTAAGTGATTTTCAGTGAAAATGCCTAAAAGGACTAAATTGTAAAAGTTATAAAATATGTAGTAAAAGTGTGTTTTAATGGAAGTTGTGGGCTGTTATAGTTATGAAAATGATTCGTTTAGGCTTGTAGGTTAAATAAATTTAATAAATTACATTTTACGAGCCTAGGGGCAAAAGTGTAAATATGTGAAACTTTATAGGCAAAAATGTAATTTTGGCATAATGTGATTTTTGGTTCACATTGAATAATTTGACTAATAAGTGAGCTAAATTTGATATTATAGATCAAGAAAAATGAAGTTCGAGTCTAGATCGGGGGAAAAATAAAAGTAAGACAAATAGGTCTTTTTCACCGTTGTCACATCTGAGGTAAGTTCGTGTGTAAATAATTCAATATTATGTTATTATGTATCTATTTCTTTGATATTGCATGAAATGTATATTGTCTCTATGAATTTAGTTATTTATGACTCGATGACGATCCGGCAAAGGTTTGGTGCTTCGAAATCTCAGTTGAACCTTAAGAATAGTTAGGATACAAATGTCATGACATAGGGTTATGTGTGATCCCATGTAAGGCCATGTCTGGGACATGGCATTAGCATCTATATGTGATCCCATGTAAGACCATGTCTAGGACATGGCATTAGCATCGATATGTAATCCCATGTAAGACTATATCTGGGATATGGCATTGGATCGATATGTGATCTCATGTAAGGCCATGTCTGGGACATGGCATTAGCATCGATATGTGATCCCATGTAAGACCATATCTCGGATATGGCATTAGCATCGATATATGATTTCGTGAAAGAACATGTTTGGAACATGGCATCGATATGAGACATCATGTAAGACCATAGCTGGGCTATCGGCTTCGATCTGTGATCCCATGTAAGACCATATCTCAAATATGGCATTGGCATCTTACTATGTGTATGAGATTTCCTAGGCATCCTTTAGTATTCCAGCTGGTTCAACGGGAAAGTAAATAGGTATGTCAAAGAAGAGAAAGAGCATGTAAGTATTATGATTTCTATACAGGTATGTACATGTGTTATACGCATTGATTTTAAAATATGGTGAGTTCATGATTTCCATGAGAATATTTTTGTGAAAGTTTTGAGATTATTGGTCTATATTTGTGATGGACGAAATACATGGTAAATTTGGTTGGCAATTGAGTGATTGGCTTTTGGGCCAAAATTGAGTTATGGTATAACATGTTTTGTTCACATGAATTGTGATTCATCGGATACGTGAAAGAGGAAAGATTGGCATAATTGCCTTTTAGAATGATTATGGGATGTTATGAGCTTTGAAAAATTGAAAGATGTTAAAGTATATGCTCGAAATGTAAATACTCATATTTAATATGCATGTTTATTATGTGGTTTGAAATGATTTGTTAATTGTTATAGTATGTTACAACGAAAAGGTTTCAGTTGTTGGGCTAATGCTCGAATATGTTAAATTATGATTATAAGTTGATAAAGCAAACATTGTGACTGAATAAGAATTATAACCATGAGATTTTAGTGAATTATAATACTTTGTGTTTGTATTTTTGAGTTATGATAAACACTTGGTAAGTTGTGAATTAGTAAGTTATACTGTGACACTTAAATGACATTTGTATGAATTTACATTATGTAAATTGTATGGTTGAGTTTGTTTATTATTTACATGCTAACTTACTAAGCTATATTATATAGCTTACACCCTTTCCCTTCCCGTGTCTTATAGGGTTAATAAGCTAGCTCGGGTTGGAGATCGCCGGAGATCCTATCACACTATCAAGCTATCACTACGAGTATTGATGAATTCAAGTACCGGAGATCCTATCACACTATCAAGCTATCACTACGAGTATTGATGAATTCAAGTAGTTTGAGTCTATGGCATGTATAGGGAATTGGTTTTTCGGTTATATGTATTATTATTGATATGGCCAAATGTGTTAGCCTATAATGGATTATAGTTCTAATTGTATATAGCCATGAATGATGGCTTATGTTGATTACAAGTTTATTCATGTGTTAATGCCCTCTTATGAATGTGATGTCAATATGTTTTAATGGGCTAAGTATGATTTTTTAAGCATGATAAATGACGGCATGAGAATGACATATTATTATCTCAATTGTGAGTGTTTGGTTGCCTAAGTATGATATGTTTTGTGCGTTTGAATTGATATGAGTGCATGTGTGAATAAGGGTGGCAAATGGCTTGATAAATAGCCTTGTTTTTGTCCACACGGGTAGACACACGAGCGTGTGTCTAGGCCGTGTGTGACACATGGTCCGCCTCATGGGTGTGTGATCCGATCGTGTGTCCCCTGCATCTTAATTGTTGTAAAACAAAATGCCTAGTAGTAAACATACAGGCAGAGACACAGCCGTGTGTCTCAGCCATGTGAAGGACACGGACTAAGCACAAGGGCGTGTGATTTGGCCGTGTGACTTCAATTTATTAATGACATCATAAACAGTAGGTTACATGGGCTAGAGACACGGGCGTGTATGACCACACGGCCTGCCCACACGGGTGTGTCCCGAGCCACAGGGGTTTGTGACCTCTGTTTTTATGAAAAAAATAACTAAGTGTTGGGAAAGTTTCCAAAGTTCTCGGTTTAGTCTCGAACCACCCCCAATGTATGTTTTGAGCTTCGTAGGCTCATTTAAGGGACGATATGAATTTTTATGAAAATTTTTAAATTTAAGTGGAAATTCATGTCCCAGTTTTGAATGTTTGCTTGTGTTTAACTACGGTAATGCATTGTACCCTCTTCCGGCATTGGATACGGGTAAAGGGTGTTACATTTTGGTTGATGAACTTTTGGTATTTTAATGCTTGGATGGTTGGTGTTGAAATGGTCAAGTGAAGTTATGTTTGGAATGGCTTTTTCGACATGTTTGAATGTGATTTTGGTATGTGGTCATTGTGGTAAGATTTGTTATGAAATTAAGTTACAAATGTTTGATTGATGAATGGTTAAATTATGTTTATGTTTATGTTTATGTAGATTTGATGCTAGGTGATTGAGGTGCCTTTTGGAATATTGGTTGTATGAATGGATACCATATTGAACTAGCATTATTATGCATGATTTAGGTACATTTTGTAGCTTGAAATTATGTGCAAATGGCCTGTTGGTGTAAGCATGGTTTGGGTGAAAAAAATGGCTTGAAAATGGCCTATTTCTTGTCCATATGGGTGTGTGTTTGAGTGATATGTGACACACGGCCATGTGTCCCCTGTAGGTTTCAAGGGGTTGCGAGTCAGGCTATTACACGGCTTAGCACATGGCCAGGCACACGGGCACGGATATAGGCTAGGACACAGCCACATGTCCCTACTTCGAATGTCCACATGACCTGTCTACACAGCCTGGCCACACAGCCATATGACCTTTACAGTGTGAAAAATTAAATCTTTTTCCATGAAGTTCTAAATGTTTTCGATTTAGTCTCGAATCGTTTCTAAAGTGTTTCTAAGGCCATGAGGGCTCGAATAAGGGACGTTATGCATGAGTTTGATTGAATTATGCCATGATTTATAAAATGGTTGAAATTAAATGTTTTAAATTAAAATGTATCGATAATGCTCTGTAACCCTATTCCAGTGGTGGATACGGGTTAGGGGTGTTACAGTTCAACCTATCATTCTACAAAATATTAGGACTAATTGAGTTCCACTCTATTACATTTTGTTTGAGAACCAATGTCAAAAGGTAAATTTGATGCCAATTTCTTGAAGGTTATACTTGTCCTCATTCCAAAAACTATTGTTCACATGTTTTGCAACTGATCATTCAATGGCTCCCTTTCAAAATAGCTTCTTAGCTGAACACAATACGATGAATAATATTTTTATTACTCAGAAGATGGTTCATTCAATGATGAAAATGCAAGGTCAACAATGAGCTATGGTTCTTAAATTTGATTTAAATGAAGCTTATGACAGTGTTGATTGGGACTTTCTCCAAGATATGTTGATTGAATTTGGGGTACCCATTCATATTGTTGAGTTGATCATGTTTTGTATACACTCTTTCATAATAGAGACAATATAGAATGGTCAAGTTTTGAATGCTTTTGAATCACAGTAAGGACTAAAGTAGGGTGATCCTCTATCACCTTATATTTTTATTTTGGTCATATAAAAACTCTCTTCTATGATTCTTGAACGTAAACCTAGGTAGACTATTTAACCTTTTAAAGTGTCTTTCCAAGGCATATCATTCTCTCATTTATTATTTGTTGATAATCTTCTATTTGTGAAAGAAAATGTTGATCAAATGGGGATGATCTGAGATTTGTTTACAAAAGTCTAAGCTCTTTGTATCACCTAACATGCATGGGGATGTCGCAAGTTATCTTAGTTTAATTGGTATCATTTCACTGACCGATGGTTAAGGCATTTATTTAGGACTTCCTATTATTCATAATAAAGTGTCACATGGAACTTATGCTCCATTTCTTGATAAGGCAATGAGGCATCTTAATGATTAGAAAGGAAAAAATTTACAACCAACATGTAGGACAGTTCTTATTCAATCGACAACCTCCTCTATTCCTAAGGTAATAGGAAATTAACAAAGTCTTCAAAGCGTGTATATATGCCTAAGGTTCTATTCGACTCCACCTATATTATGGTATGCAAAAGAGTTGCTGGCAAACAAACTTCAAAGGTACAATGAAGCCCAATGATTGTCTATGTTTTGCATTTATGAAAATAGCCCGCTAAGCACGAAGTGGAGGAGCATAGCTAGAATATAAATTTCTATAAAAAGAAAAAGAAAAAAAATAATCTAGGAATATAAAAGATTATGGGAGAAATAAAAAGAAACCTTGTTCTATGTTTTTGGATGTTTCATACAAATGAAATTCCTCTCCTATTTATAAGAGGTCTCATGTCTTTTCATAGGGACATAACTACCCAAATGGATAGTTATATCTTTAGCAATAAAAGTAATTATTCAATAGATATCTACTTTGATAATTATGACTATTTGTTATTAATCAAGTGACATAAGTTTTTGTTACTTATAACTTTTCATTTACAACTATTGGAACACTATATATATCTTGCAAATGTTCAAACAATCCCCCCCATTTTCAAAATATTTTAGATTTTGGTAATTTTAGAAATCAATTACATAAATGAAGGTGTCTTACGATTGAAACTTCACTTAGTGAAAACATGTTAAGGTTAATTGAAATTACATGGTAGACTATGCTTTGAACTAGGTAATCCATTAGATTAATCAAACACATCTCACACAATGATTTCAACACCAGTCAATACACAATATCTAGGGACACTTTTATGGCCATGTGTCTATAACCTTTTTTTTATGAGTATTGTTAGAGTCAAGCCCTTGAGCTCCTAAAAGCGGCCACACTTCCACTCACATAGGTAAATCCCATCAAGAGTGTTCTCATAAATATAATACTCTGACATATTTATGTTATGCTTCTATTAAGAGTATAATACTCATCCTTCCCCTTATCATTATAGGTTCCTAACACAGGTACCTAACACTTTTTACATTGGGATGATATATTATATATTATTTTATAGTGTTAACAATCACATACTGATAATGTACTTTGTCTCAATAAACTCAAAACTTGTAACAATTTGGTTTAGACCCTAGTCAGAATAGTGGTTTCAGGACCACAAATCTGAGTCAAAAAAAATTTAAGTATTATTTTCTGTGTTTATAATATGTGAATTAGCATGTGGGAAAGCTTCGTATGAAAATTCGATCATTTGTGTGCTTAATTTGTGAAAAGGACCTAATCGCGTAAAATGTAAAAATGGCTTTCTATATTGTAATGGTGTCTATTTGTCATGGCTTTCTAAAACAAGGGTCCTCATGTTGTTATTTACCCATTGACTAAGTGATTTTCTAAAACAAGTGTTAATGGACATAAATAACCATCCACTAAGTGATTTTGTAATGGATTAATAAGGATAAATTTGTAATTATATAAATATACTTAATATAACTAAACAAAACATGAAAATGGCCATTATTTCTTTGTTCATCAATCGAAAATACAAGAAAAGAAAGGAGAAAAGCTTGCTTAGGGTTTGGCCTTGGTCCTCTTTGATTTAGGTATGTGTTTTGCTCAGTTTTTGATAATTTCTACGTTTTTGTAATTGTTGCTTTGTATACTATCTAGCCCATGTCTCAATTTTTTATTTTGATGATGATTTTGAAATGTGTCATTGATAAAATTTTGATCTTTGTGAAGTTTAATGATAGTAAATTAAAGATATGTTTTTGGTTAACATATTTTGTATTTGAATTTTTTATGAATTTGAGTAAAATGGACTAAATTGTGAAATTTGTAAATTGAAGGACTAAAATGTGAAATAAATGAAATGTGTGGACTTGTATGAGTACTAGGAGAATTCGGCTAAGCTTGTGTAAAAGCAAATTATGTTTATTTTGTGATTTTGTGAATTAGGGACTAAAGTGTCAAAATGTGAAAATATGAGGGCTAATTTGTAAAATGCCCTAAATATTGTTTGTGGATTGATTTGAATGATTTGGAAAATAAAAGAGTTAAATTTGAATTTATATAGATCAAGAATTAAAGAAAACGGAATTAGATCAGGAAAAGTCGAAAGTCGTCGAGTAGCCAAATCCATCTATCCGAATCCATACGAGGTAAGTCGATATACAAATAAATGTGTTTGAATTGAATTCTTATTATTCATATGATATTTAATTGTGATGAATGAATATTCGAGCTAAATATGCGCTATTCGAGAAAGTATCGACAAAGTTCCGACATCCGAAAAGCCCCGTATAAGAATTAGGAATAGTTAGGATACATATGTCATGATATAGGATTCTGATATGTGCTATCGTGTAAGACCACGTCTAGGACGTTGGCATCAACTTATGATTTAAGTGTAAGACCATGTCTGGGACATCGGTATCATATTTGATTTTGTGTAAGACCCTGTCTGGGACAGTGGCATCGATGTTTGATTACATGTAAGACCACGTCTGGGATGTTGGCATTGTATGTGCTTTCCGAGCTATCCGCATATCCTTATGATTCCAAACAGTTCAACGGGCATTCAGAGATTCGAATGATTATATCAAATGCATACTCGATTCAGGTATGTTTGAATTGTACACTATGTTGAGAATGAAAGGTAAGTACATGTACCTTTGTAAACATATGATATAATTATGAGAAAATATGTTGTATGAGCAAAGGGATAGGAAATATGTGAATTATATGTGAACTATGTGGTATATGTTAGTATCTTGGCCATGAAGTATATGTATTTTATGATGTTTATATGCTTAAGTTGATAAGTTTATTTGTAAATGGCTTACTAAGCTTATGGAAGCTTAATCTGTGTGTGTTTGCATTGTTTTATAGATACTGTAGCTATCGGGAGCTCGGGGATCATCGAAGATCATCACCACACTATCGAACTATATTTTGGTACCTTTTGAAAATGTATATTTTAAAGTATGGCATGTATATTCTAGAAGTGTTTTGATTATGTTTTGTGATGTATATATTTAGCCAATGATATGGCTTGGTATGGTTGTGATTATGATTTGATTTTGGTATATGAAATGTGAGGCAATATGATCTATTTGATGTGTTCATGAATAGTTAGGAGAAATGGTAAGTTTGGTAAGTTCTGGTATGTGTTTACTTATGGAAATTGGTAAGATTTTGGCATGAGATTTGGTCATGTGTTTGAGATTATGAAACTATAAGTTTTGGTATGTTTTTATTTATGGAATGACATGAATTGGTATCTGAAATGAACATGTAAATGGTTGATAATGTTATGGCATGGTTGTTTATGTTTTGGTGTCGAAATTGGCTAAAATTGTTATGAAAAACTGCTTGGTATGTTGCTTATAGGTTGACCCAAATTTGGGTGGCAAATTGGCTTTTCAAATGGCCTATTTTTGTCCACACGGGCAAAGACACGGGCGTGTGTCTCAGCCATGTGCGACACACGGTCATGTTGCAGGGTCGTGTGTCCCCTGGGGTACCCTACAATTATAAGTCAGTCTTGGGCGCGGCCAAGGCACACGGGCATGTGGTTAGCCGTGTGACCCAAGTCAGTCTCGACCACGGCCAAAGCACACGGGTGTGTCTTGTGGCCATGTGTGCATGTCAGTATGTATGCCCTGTTTTGACATGGCCTAGACACAAATGTCGTCTGAGGCACACGGCCTGTTCACACGGGCGTGTGACCTTTACAACCTTGAATAATGTTTAAGTTTTAAAAAAATTTGTATGTGTTCGGTTTAGTCCCAGCCCCTTTCTAATGTATGTTTAAGGTCTCGATGACCTATGTAAGGGACTTAATATTGATGTTTGAATTGTGATGCTATGATGTTTGTGAAATGAATGTTAAATGTTCTGATTTGTCCGGTAACGCCTTTAACCCTAGTTCGGCGATGGATATGGGTTAGGTGTGTTACAAAACTTCATGTTATACCAAGCATTGAGTTGAGTTTTCATCATCGGAGAGTCAAATATTATAGGCTTGTACCTCATCCCGAAATTTTCAAATTTTCAACATAGCTGTACTAATCATCTATACCACATGGTGAAATATTATATTTATTTGTGTCTAGAAAATTCACAAGACCAACACCCCCACAATGTTCAATTACCCATTTTTCATAAAAGAATGATATCAAGAATACCTTTCTACTATTGTCAAATTACAATGATCACTTTATCTTTTCTTATCATGATAATTTCATGTTGGGTTACTTTATTTATTTCTTGATATTTAAGAAATTAATTTCACAATCACCAAATATATGAAACCATACATCATGTCTTTTTCACCAAGTCAATACACGACTTTAAACTAGACAACATATTTGTTTTTGGTCATAGCTTCTTTTCAAAGCCCATGACTTTTTTTATTTCTATTTTTTTTACATTCATAGTCAAATAATATTATTTTTCTTAACACGCCATATATATACAACGGTGTAATATATATAGTAATATTAGAGGACCATCAATTTTCAAATCAAGTGACTATATAATGACATATTTATTCACCTTTCACAATAGACATTATCAATTATTTTCTGAGTATGACCAAAAATCATGTCCATCGCCTAAATAGGTCAAATAAAATTCATATTGCTATTTTCATACTCACGAGATCTTTAATTCATGGCTTTCAAAGTAATTTTCAAATTTTACTACATCTCAAAATTTTATAGAACCATGAAATTATAGATCATATTGCCATATATAAGAAAACCATATGCATCATAATAAATATGCACAATATGATCTCTATTTTAAATATATGATTATTGCATTATATATTCTCATTAGAAAACTTCTTACCAACAAAGTGATATTATTATATTAGTCAATACTTTCCACTATTCTACATTCACTGGAAAAATTAACCACGCATATGTATGTCTTATTTCATTTCTAGTCAAAACCACCTTCTAATCCAAACTTTATAACATAGAATAACAAATATGCAATCGTACATAAAAAATCATTTAGCTTATGATTATTCAACAAAAACAATAACCAAAATTATTTTTAGCAATGAAAATAATGTTTCATCAATATCATTCAAATTCTAGTTATTGATATCATGATTTAAATAAATAAATAAATTCATATCTCAAATTAAATATATGTATCATAAAAAAATACTTTTGTACTAAAAATTTCAATTACAAATTAGATGGAATGAATTAAATTTCAATTCTTAAAACCTATTGTTTATTTATAATGAACTAATAGGTGCATAAGTGACTCTTTAAAATGACATCACCTTTCAAGTTGCAGTTTTTTGTTTTAAGATATAATTCAACCCAAACTTTTGAAAGTACCATGCTTGTAGTGTCAATTGAATTTGTCGTAAAAAAACACACCTTCATAATTTCTCAAAATTTTCAAAAAAAAAAACTTAAAATTGTTAATGCGTAGGGATAAAAATAAACTTATGATAAATTAAAAAAGCTTCAAGATGTGTATGAATGTCACTTTCATTAAAGTTATATTTGCCCCCACCTATAATATGGTGTGCAAAATAGTTATTGGAAAATAAACCTTAATGATACAATGAAGCCAATAACTGTCTATGTTTTGCATTGGCGAAAGCAGTCCCCTGAGCACTAAACAAAGCAAAGTAAGGATACCAATTTTTATAAAGAATTTCTATAGTAATTCTTTTTAGAACAATATAGGAATACAAAAGGTGGTAGGAGAAATAGAATTCTATGTTTTTAGGTAAGTCATACAAATAAAAATCATCTCCTATTTATAGGAGGTCTCATGTCTCTTCATAGGGACATAACTACCCAAATGGATAGTCATACTTTTAGCAATAAGCATAACTATTCAATAGATATCTACTTGAATCATTATGACTATTTGATAATAATCAAGTGACATAACTTTGGTTACTTCTAACTTTTCATTTGCAACTATTGGAACACTATATATCTTTTTTTTTAAATGTTCCAACCATATGTGGTGCAATTAACTCTTTTACCATTGTTGGTGTGTGATGAACTAGACCATTTAAATAGAAATTCGGGGAGGCTCTACTGATTATACTTATAACCACTTGGTAAATTGGAACCAAGTGTGTAGCCCCAAGAGCAATCACAGACTGGGTTTGAGAAAAGTTAGACTAAAAAAATTGGCTATGCTTACTAAATCTAGTTGAGGCTTGTAAATGAAGTAAGAGTCACTTTTGTAACACCCTTAACCCGTATCCATCGCCGGACTAGGGTTAAAAGCGTTACCAGACAAAACGGAATATTTAACATTCATTTTATTAACATCATTGCATCATTTTTCAAACATAAATATGAAGTCCCTTACATAGGTCATCGAGACCTTAACATCCATTAGAAAGGGGTCGGGACTAAACCGAGCTCATACAAAATTTTTCGAAGCTTAAACATTTTTCAAAGATGCACAAGTCACATGCCCGTGTGAACAGGCCGTGTGCCTTACACGGCATTAGACACGCCCGTGTGTTTAGGCCGTGTCAAAACAAGGCATACATACTCACTTGCACACACGGCCACAAGACACGCCCGTGTGCATTGGCCGTGGTCGAGACTAACTTACAATTGTATAGTACCCTAGGGGACAAATGGCTGTGCAACATGACCGTATGTCACACACGGCTGAGACACACGCCGGTGTCTATGCCCATGTGGACAAAAATAAGCCATTTGAAAAGCCAATTTGCCACCGAATTTGGGTCAAACCTAAAGCACCAAAACAAGCACATTTGCATAACAATTTAAGCAAATTTCAATACCAAAATGTACATCATTCATGCCATAACATTAACAACCAATTTCATGCTCATATCACATACCAATTCGTATCATTCCATAAGCCAAAACATTACCAAAACCTTACCATTTCTCATTGCCGAATCATTTAACTAAATATCACAAACATATAGATCAAGGAATATACTTACCAAAATATACTTATCCCATGTCAAATTACTAAATCATCAATTAGCCTAATAATCAAGCTGAACCATATAACCTAATACCATATATATATACACCATGAAATACACTTCCATATTGAATTTAAGTTATAACCACAACACACAAACTTTAACATTATAATCAAGCCATTTTCGCATGGCTCTTAATATATACATACTTCAAAATTATCATAATAACTAAACTAGCCTATACATGCCATAATTTCGAGTTCAAACTTATAATGTACCAAAATAGTTGATAGTGTGATAGACTTTGCTGACGATCCCTGAGCTCGCAACTTGATTCCAAAACCTATAAAACAAAGACAAACATACACACATAATAAGCAAATCATAGCTTAGTAAGTCATAAACAAAGAACAACTCAAAGACATTGTCAACTCATTTTAACCAAACCAAATTATACTATCATAATCACATATAGTCTCAAGCTTAACATTTCATGTACAACATATGTTTTCATAAATAAACCTTATCTTAACCAAATGTACATTTATATATATATATTCAAAGTATCATTGAATTTCAAAGACATAATATCATTATATAACCGAATATATATAGACTCATATACATATACTCATAAATCAAACTTTAACATCACATACTTATACATAGCATATGGCCGAATATACTACACAAATGCACATATATTTACATTATTATCATATATAGAATTTGCATTACATATCGAATAACAAACTTACCTTATTTTCAAATAGGTGATCAAATAAATCATACCTGATCGTTTTAGCTCATTTTACACATTTGGTCACAACTTATCATTTCTCGTTGACCATTCAGAATTGAATAGGACACTCGGATAATCACATATATAGTACAATGCCAACGTCCTAGATGTGGTCTTACATGCTATCACATATCGGTGCCACTGTCCCAGACAGGGTCTTACTCGCACACATATATCGAAGCCACATATCGATGCCAACGTATTAAACATGGTCTTACTCGCACATCACATATTGGAATCCTATGTCATGACATATGTATCCTAGCTATTCCCAAGGTTTATACAGGGCTTTCGGATATCATAAATCGGTCGAAACGAACTTGTAAATATAGGTCCCTAGCATATACACATTCGACTAACAACATATATACTTCACATAATTCATTTCATCATAATAAGCTCATATTTCTTTAAAATAAACAACAACTATTTGCTTATAAACTTACCTCAAACGATGAAAATCGAAATGGGACGGCTAATCGACAATTTTGGTTTTCCCCCAATCCAAATCCGATTTCTTTGGTTCTTGGTCTAAACATATTCAAATTAAACTCATTAAAACATATTTCCACTCAATTTAGTCCAAAAACACATAAATGGGCAAATTACCATTTTACCCCTGACATTTTACACTTTTTACAATTTAGTCCATATTACACAAAACACAAAATATGCAAAATTTCAATATACCAAGCTTAGGCCGAATATTCATCTTCCTTATACAAGTCCACACATTTCATTTATTTTACATTTTAGTCCCTCAATTTATCATTTTTACAAATTAGCCCTAATTACTCAAAATTATTAAAAATTCAAATACAAAACATGTTAATCTATCACATATCTTTTATTTTCCATCATCAAACAACACAAATCACAAGCTTTCAAAAATGGTAAAATACAAAATCATCATCAAATTCAAAAATTGAAACATGAGCTTGATAGATAACATAACAACGATATAAAAAACGTAAAAATTATCAAAAACCGAGCAAAAACTAACCTTGAATCAAGCTTGGACAAGGCCGAATACCCTAAGCTTTTGTTCTTTTCTTTCTTTTTGTTATTTCGGTCATAAGAGAAAATATGAACAATGGCTTTTAATTTTAATGTTTTATTATAAACATATTATTACACATTTTACATATTTACCCTATAATATTTAATAACTAAACCATATTCATTAAGGCCACAACTGTCCATAGCATATAATATGGTCTAATTGCAACATAAATACATCATGAAATGAAGACATCATCAATTTGGCCCTTTTAAAATTAACCATCAAATTTTCATTTTACGCGATTAAGCCCTTTTTATTAAATCAGACACTCAAACAAAAAAAATTAAACACAAAATTTCACAGATATAAATTCACACATAATAAACATAGAAATAATTTTAAAATATTTTTTTGACTCGGATTCGTGGTCCCAAAATCACCGTTCCAAATAGGGTCAAAATCGGGCTGTTATAGCTCTCCCCCCTTAGGGATTTTTGTCCCCGAAAATCTTACCAGTGAATAGGTTCAGATGACGTTCTTTCATAGCGTCCTTTGGCTCCCACATTTCCGCTTCAACTCCGTGTTTATGCCACAGTACTTTCACTAACGAAATTTTCTTATTTCGCAATTCTTTAACTTCGCGAGCCAGAATACAAATCGGTTCTTCCTCATATGTCATATCAGACTTAATCTCAATCTCTGATAGATTAATCACATGTGAGGGATCAGATCGACATCTACGAAGCATCAAAACCTGGAAAACATTATGGATCTTTTCTAACTCAGGTGGCAACAACAGTCCATAAGCAACCGGCCCAATACGCTCAATAATCTGATACGGCCCAATAAATCTCAAACATAATTTGTCTTTACGACGGAATCTAAGTATTTTCTTCCACGGTGAGACTTTCAAAAAGACTTTGTCCCCTATCTGAAACTCTATATCTTTTCATTTCAAGTTCACATACGATTTCTGATGATCTGACGCTGTTTTCAGACTTTCACGAATCACTTTTACTTTCTGTTCAGTCTCTCTAATCAAATCGACCCCGTGTATCTTGTTTTCATTGAGTTCAGTCCAATATAATTGTGTACAACATTTACGACCGTAAAAAGCCTCGTAAGGTGCCACTTTGATACTTGATTGAAAGCTATTATTATACGCAAATTCAATCAGAGGTAAGTATCGTTCCCACATACCGTCAAACTCGAGAATGCAACACCTCAACATATCCTCAAGTATCTGAATGATTCGTTCAGACTGACCATCTATTTGTGGATGGAAAGTAGTGCTAAAATGTAATTTCGTACCTAGTGCATCTTGTAGTTTCTTCCAAAATCGTGATGTAAATCTCGGATCTCTATCCGAAACAATAGAAACAGGTACTTCGTGTAATCTCACAATCTGAGAAACATACAATTCAGCTAGCTTATCAAGTGAGTAATCTATGCGAACCAGAACAAAATGAGCTGATTTAGTCAATCTATCTACGATAACCTAGATTGCATCTTTCTTGCTCGTTGTCAACTGTAAACCGGATACAAAATCTATCGTGACTCTGTCTCATTTCCACTCAGGTATCATGATCGGCTGAAGTAATCCAGAAGGTACCTGATGCTTGGCTTTTACTTACTGGCAGACTAAGCATTTCCAAACAAACTCAGAAATGTCACGTTTCATACCATGCCACAAGTAAAATTGTTTCAGATCATTATACATTTTCGAACTACCTGGGGGAATAGATAACCGACTACTGTAAGCTTCATTCAAAATCATCTGAATCAACTTTGAATTTCTCAAAACACATATTCAGTTTCTAAACCTCAGACAACCTTCAGCATCAACTCGAAACTCTGAATCAACATTCGAATCACATTGGACTCGTTTTGCTAACAAATCATTATCAACTTTCTGAGCATCACAAATTTGCTGAATAAATAATGGTCTTGCTTTTAACTCCGCCATAATCGAACCATCATCAGACATAACCATATGTGTATTCATTGCACGTAAAGCAAATAGTGGTTTTTGGCTTAGAACATCAGCAACGACATTAGCCTTTCCTGGATGGTAGTCAATCACAAGCTCGTAGTCTTTTAACAGCTCTAACCATCTACGTTGTCTCAAATTTAGATCTTTCTAAGTCATCAAATATTTCAAGCTCTTGTTATCAGAATAAACATGACATTTCTTACCAAACAGATAGTGATGCCATATCTTCAAGGCAAACACAATAGCTGCCAATTCTAGATCGTGTGTCGGATAGTTTATTCATGTGGCTTTAACTATTTCGAAGCATAAGCTATGACTTTGCCTTCCTCCATTAACACACAGCCCAAACCATTTAAAGATGCATCACTATAGATAACAAATTCTTTACCCGATTCTGGCTGAACTAGTACTGGAGCTTCGGTCAAAAGGGCTTTCAACTGATCAAAACTTTTCTGGCACTTTTTTGACCATTCAAAATTAACATCTTTCTGTAATAGCTTCATCATTGGGGTTACAATCATAGAGAAACCTTTCATGAACCGTCTATAGTAACCACCAAGTCCCGAAAAACTTCGGAGTTTAGAAACATTTTTTGAAGGCTTCCAATCAAGTATAACTAAAATTTTACTCGGATCAACCCGAATACCCGATGTTGATACAACATGTCCCAGAAAACTGACAACATGTCCCAGAAAACTGACTTCACGTAACCAGAACTTGCATTTACTAAACTTCGCATACAACTATTTATCTCGCAAAGTTTGTAACAGAAGTCTCAAATGTTCGGCATGCTCGGTTTCATCAGGGAAATATATCAAAATGTCATCTATGAACACAACAACAAATCGATCTAAATACTATCTGAATATACGGTTCACCAAATCCACGAAAATAGCAGGTGCATTAGTAAGTCCGAAAGGCATAACTAGAAACTCATAGTGTCTGTACATCGTTTGGAAAGTAGTCTTTGGCACATCAGAGTCTTTAACTCGTAACTGATAGTAGCTTGATCTCAAATCTATCTTTGAAAACATTGTAGCCCCTTTCAGCTAATCAAACAGGTCATCAATCTGTGGCAATGGATATTTATTCTTTATAGTCACTTTCTTGAGCTGTCTATAGTCGATACACATTCTCATAGTTCCGTATTTCTTTTTCACAAATAAAACTGGTGCACCCCAGGGAGAGAAACTCAGTCACGCAAAACCTCTATCTATCAACTCTTGCAACTGAGCTTTCAATTCTTTTAATTCAGTGGGTGTCATTCTGTACGGAGCTATCAATATCAAAATCGTCCCTGGCACTAACTCAATACCAAATTTTACTTCTCGGATAGGTGGCAAACTCGGTAATTCCATAGGAAACACATCCGGACACTCGCACACAACTGGTACTGATTCAATCTTTCTTTCGGTCATTTTACTATCAAGCACATATGCAAAGTAAGCTTAATAACCCTTTCTCACACACTTTTGAGCTAATATTGAAGATATCACTGTCAGTAAACCATTCAGATCATTAGATTCAATCCGAATAATCGCATTATTCTGGCACCGTAAATCAATAGTCTTTCTTTTGCAATTTACGACAGCGTCGTGCAAAGTCAACCAGTCCATACCCAGAGTTATATCAAACTCATTAAATGGCAACAACATCAAATCAGCTGGAAAAAACGAATCTCGAATCATCAAAGGACAATTTTTGCACACTTTATCAACCATAACACACCAGCCCAAGGGGTTTGACACTCTAATCACAAACTCAGTAGACTCAACAGGCAAAGTCTTACTGAATACCAAAGTCTCACACACATAAGAATGAGTCAAACCAGGATCAATTAATGCAATTAAACTAGTACCATAGAGAGTGAATGTACCATTAATAACATCTAGGGATGAAGACTCCTCACGAGCGCGTATGGCATAAGCTTTGGCAAGTGCTCGAGCCTCAGATCAAACTGTTGTGTCTTTAGTTCCTCTCTGACTGCTACTTGCATTACCCATATTTCTGGGTGGTCTACCTCGAGCAACAGTATTACCCAATTTCAAATTTTTCACTGTATCTTGCTCAATCAACTCAGGACATTCACGGATGAAGTGATCCATTGATCTACATTTAAAACAGGCCCGATCATGCAATCTACAATTGCTGGGATGTCGTTTACCACAATGTTTGCACTTTTGTTGATTTGATTTAACATTGCCAACACTAGCTGCTGAGGTAGCTTTCGAATTCGTAGGTGGTCTATCTCGGTCACGTCTAGTATAACCCGCAGTAGCCTTTGAATGGCCAGAATCATCTCAGAATCTCCATGATGCCAACTGAAATGACTTATTCAATGATCTCTAACGTGAATCTGTATCTTCAAAGTCAGCTTTTCTTTTATCTTTCCCGAGCTCTTCGACTTTGCATGCTCGCTCAACAAGTACTACGAACTCTTTTATTTCAAGAATGCCAACTAGCAATTTAATGTCTTCGTTCAACCCATCTTTGAATCTTTTACACATTATAGCTTCGGTCAAAACACACTCTCAGGCATATAGACTGAGTCTCATGAATTTCCATTCATATTCTGTCACAGTCATGCGACCCTGTTTCAATTCTAGAAATTCTTTGCACTTTTGATCGATAAATCTCTGGCTGATGTATTTCTTATAGAACTCAGTCTGAAAGAACTCTAAGGTCACCCGTTCTTTCAGAAGCACCGACACCAGTGTATTCCACCAGTGATATGCGATGTCTCGTAGCAAAGATACGGCACATTTCAAACATTCATCCAGGGTAAAAGATAGCCCATCAAACACGTGGATAGTATTATCAAGCCAGAATTCAGCTCGCTCAGCATCATCATCATCAGTAGCTCTGAATTCTTCAGCCCCGTTTTTTTTTTTATCAACAGAAGGCTTATGTAATCTCAACGGATCATCAGTTGAGGTATAGCAGGTATCAGAGATGGATTAGTTCGGGGAGGAGGTTGTTGTGCAGCCGGATTCGTTCGGATATACTGAGTAAACCAATCATTCATCATTTAGTAAAAGGCTTGCTTAGCTTCTCCCTCATGGTTACTCGAAGTCGATCAAGAATCAACTAGCGTTGTCTCTTGTGCATGAGCAGGCGACTCTCGACATCATCCACTACGGCTCTATCGGGATCCATTTACTATACGAAAACACATTTTCAATTGGCAGAAGTCATCACACTATCACAGTATAAAATATGGCATGTATAACTAGACTCACACGTGCTACGTTAGTCCGAGAAAATACTAAACCGTAGCTCTGATACCAATAAAATGTAACACCCCTAACCCGTATCTGTCGCTAGACTAAGATTAAAGGCATTACCGGACAAAATGAAATATTTAACATTCATTTCATTAACATCATTGCATCATTTTTCAAACATAAATATGAAGTCCCTTACATAAGTCATTGAGACCTTAAGCATTCATTAGAAAGGGTCGAGACTAAACTGAGCTCATACAAAATTTTTCAAAGCTTAAACATTTTTCAAAGATGCATAAGTCACACACTCGTGTGAGCAGGCCGTCGGCCTCACACGGCATTAGACACGCCCATGTGTCTAGGCCGTGTCAAAACAGGGCATACATACTCACTTGCACACATGGCCACAGGACACAGGACATGCCCGTGTGCCTTGGCCATGGTCAAGACTGACATACAATTGTAGGGTACCCCAGAGGACACACGGCCATACAACATGACCGTGTGTCACACACGGCTGAGACACACACCCGTGTCTCTGCCCTTGTGGACAAAAATAGGTCATTTGAAATGCCAATTTGCCACCAAATTTGGGTCAAATCTAAAGCACCAAAACAAGCACATTTGCATAACAACTTAAGCAAATTTCAATACCAAAATGTACATCATTCATGCCATAATATTAACAACCAATTTCATGCTTATATCACATACCAATTCATATCATTCAATAAGCCAAAAACATTACCAAAACCTTGCCATTTCTCATTGCCGAATCATTTAACTAAATATCACAAACATATAGATCAAGGAATATACTTACTAAAATATACATATCCCATGTCAAGTTACTAAATCATCAATTAGCCTAATAATCAAGCTAAACCATATAACCTAATACCATATATATATACACCATGAAATACACTTCCATATTGAATTTAAGTTATAACCACAACACACGAACTTTAACATTATAATCAAGCCATTTTCCCATGGCTCTCAATATATACATACTTCAAAATTATCATAATAACTAAACTAGCCTATACATGCCATAATTTCGAGTTCAAACTTATAATGTACCAGAATAGTTGATAGTGTGATGGACTTTGCAGACAATCCCCGAGCTCATAACTTGATTCCAAAATCTATAAAACAAAGAAAAACATACACACATAATAAACTATCATAGGTTAGTAAGTCATAAGCAAATAACAACTCAAACACATTATCAACTCATTTTAACCAAACCAAATTATACTATCATAATCACATATAATCTCAAGCTTAACATTTCATACATAACATATGTTTTCTTAAATAAACCTTATCTTAATTGAATGTATATAGACTCATATACATATACTCATAAATCAAACTTTAACATCGCATACTTATACATAGCATATGGTCGAATATACCACACAAATGCACATATATTTACATTATTATCATATATAGAATTTGCATTACATATCAAATAACAAACTTACCTTATTTTCAAATAGGTAATTGATCGTGATTTTTCGTGATAAGTTTTTATAAATTTATAATTAATCGTTCTTGAAACTAACTATTATCACGATGTAGGCAAGTGTATCTATCGAACAATAGTATAGCTTTAGCAAGACCGGATTGTCGAACCCAAAGGACTAAAAGTACTTGTAATGACTATCTTTTTATTATCTAGCCTAAGAAATAAGGTGTTTGTTTTAACTAACTAATTAATTAAACTAAGAAGTTGCAGAAAATAGAATTGGGAAATTACTTTTGGGAAAAATGATTGATTTAGGACAATACCTAAGGAAAATCCACATGGACTTTTACATGTTATTCTGGCTCTGAACCAGACTATTTATTCATTTAACTTGTTCCGTAGAAATCCCTAAGTTATGTTATTATCCCTATTCAAGACTAATAATGTCTAATCTCTAGGTTGAATAACCGAGACTTTTCTCTAATTAACACCCTAGGGTTGCATTAACTCGATCTATAGATTCCCTTATTAGGTTTCACCCTAATCTGGCAAAATCTTGTCACCCTATCTCTAGGCGCGTAATCAACTTCGCTTAATTATGACAAAGTCACTCTTAGCCAGGGACTATTCATCATCCAACTAAGAACATTAACTTGAAGTGATATCCTGAAATGCCAAAACAAGAATTAAGGACACATAATTAAGAACAAGTCAAATATTTATCATACGATTCAGAAATTAATAACAAGATTCGTCTTAGGTTTCATCCCCCTTAGGTATTTAGGGGTTTTAGTTCATAACTAAATAAGAAAATATCTCAGAGTAATAAAGAATACAAAACATAAAGAAAAGCCAAAACTCCTGAAGGGAAATTGAGGAGAAATCTTCAGTCTTTATGATGAATCTGGCTTCTAAGATGGATCAATTGGCTTCCTTGGAGTAATTCCTTACTCCCTATTCTCCCCCTTTTTTAGTCTTCCTCTAGGGTGTTTAAATAGGCTTTTAGAATGCCTAAAAGCCCTAAAACTTCCCCTTTTCCAAATGGAACTAAGCTAGGGTTCGGCAGGGACACGCCCATGTGACACGGCCATGTGCGAGTGCTTCAGGCCGTGGTCGAGGCTGAGATATCAACACGCCCGTGCTGAGGTTGGTTGGGCTGTGGTCGAGCCTGTTAGATTGGCACGGGCGTGTGTGATGTCCGTGTGAGGAAGTCCAGGGCGTGTTGTTTTCCCTTGTCGGCCCATTTTCTTTATTTTTGGCCCGTTTCTCGTTCTTTTCGTCCTCCTATGCTCACCTAAGTATAAAACATGAAATTAAAGGATTAAGAGCATCAAATTTAGCAAATCTAAGGAGAAATCATTCATAAACGTGTTAAGCGAGGGAGAAAAATATGTATAAATTACAGTTTATCAAATACCCCCACACTTAAGCGTTTGCTTGTCCTCAAGCAAAATCTTCTCTTCATAATTAAGAATTCCTTTTTCTCAACTTATAATTTCTATCAATAATATCTCAAACTAAATCAATAAGTAACCATATATTGAGAATTCAACTAAAAGAACATTAAAGTTTTAAACATTCCAAGTTGAGTATTTTAATCATGAAAAACTTAGGCATCTCCCTTCATCTAAGTAGTTACCATCGATTCGAAATCTCGCAGAGTTTAACATCCTCACTAAATATTCACTCAAATCACTCAAAGCGTTTAAGGATAATGAAATTAGCACTCATCAGTCAATATGAAAAGTTATTACCATAGGCTTGCTTGGAAATCAAATCTCCACCACTATAAATCGAAATGATACATTAATCAAAATGTCTTTAGAGGGTTGTAATGAGGCTTGGTTAGGGCGTGTGGTCACAAGCTGAAATAAAAGGTTAGAATTGAGATTTATTTGAAAATTTACTTAACTACAAAAATAATTAATCATCATTTGTGTACAACAAAGCTTCTTCTCTGACTATGAAATTTGAATACTAAAGCTCAAAAAGATCACTACTAGTATGTATTCTTTTTTTTTTTTTTGTTTAAGAATAAGTCAAATAATATAAACTAACTATTAAGAACAAGACATGGCTAAGCAATTTATTCAAATCAAATCTCGACAAAAGTTGGGATCAAATTAATTGAGGGGATTTGAATAATAATGGTTAAGGGTTAATATTAAGGGTAATACAAGGAATGGTTTGTTAGTCTCAAAGGGTTTTACTAAGGGTTAATTGTGGAGGTAGGCTTTTCATGGCATGAGTGGGTTAGTCCTAAGTGTCTCTATCATCTTGACATATCAAATCAAATGGTGTGGTCTTAACATGCATAATCAGGCAAGTTCTAGAATAATAATTCGATATTGACACTCTGAAAGCAATAATAAAAGTGAGCATGAAAAAATTAATAGATGCTCTTGAAAGCTCAAATTCTCACAAAAATTATGGCTTTTTGATGTTTAAACCTGTGGAATTCAATTCAAGATAATACCTAAAACTGGGGAAACAACTAAAATTTTAAATTCTTAAAAATCAACTTATCATGCTTAATTTTCTAATGTCTTAAAGTTTAAATAATCAATGCATGAATGCCTATGTTTTAATTCAAGATATATCAATAAAAATCATAAGTCAATCAAAATCCATCCTAAACATGATATGAGAAATTTACAAGAGAACAAGACAACATTCAGGGATTTTTCAGATAATGAAATGATTACCCCCCACACTTAAGATGTACATTGCCCTCAATGTACAAAGATAGATATATAGAAAAATATAAAATCATAGGATAAGGAGAGAAGTGAAACTTTCTGAGTGTTGAATGAATGAACTCCCTAGTTTGGCGAAAGCGAAGATTGACAATAGAGCTGGAAGTAAGGCATGATTCTAAGGATGAAATAATCTGATAGTAATTATAAGGATAAGCCGCATAAAAAAATAAAACAGGACTCATTTAAAAATAACTAAGAATAAAAGTAAAAATAAGAGAAATAATCTAATTTTGTAAGTAGCACGACCATCTCACACGCCCGTGTGGTTCGTGTCCAGCCCGTGTTTGTTGTGAATTGGCAGTTCGTTATACAGCCTTAAGACATGCCCGTGTGTCGTGGCCGTGTGGCTACATGATCGTGACGCACGTCCGTGTGTGATATGGTTCGCTTCTCTCACGTACGTGTTTGTAGGCCCACACCCATGGTAATTTAACAGGTTCGACCACGGGTACTAGACACGGGCGTGTCACTCACCCGTGTCAATTTGGCAGGTTTGCCCACGGCCATGTTGCACGACCGTGGCGATTTATCACAGCCCATGTTTTGGGGAAATCTTCTACTCTATTTTCACACGATCGTGTCACATGACCTTGTCTATTCTCGTGTTACAGACACGGCCTACGACACGCTCGTGTGGATAGCCATGTGGATTTTGTGGACCTGTGTTCAAAGATTCGATTAGTGGTCTAAATATTAAAAATTTTTGAAATTTTAATGAAATTTAAATAAATGTAAACTGTTAGTACTCAGGTTGCCTCCCGAGAAGTACTTGTTTATAGTCTTAGCTCGACTTTCCCTTGTTGGTGTATTTAGGGGGTTCGTGGAGTTATAGCTCCTCTCTGTCGTCCATAAAATTCTCGCCATTATAAAGTTTGAGACGATGACCGTTTACCTTAAAAGTTCCTTGTGATGGGTGACTTACCTCTACTGTGCCATATGGAAAAACAGATTGAACTACGAAAGGTCCTGACCACCGTGATTTAAGTTTCCCAGGAAACAATTTGAGTCTCGAATTATAGAGCAAGACAAAATCTCTGACTTTGAATTGGTTTCACTGCTTCAAACAAGTGTCATGGCACCGTTTTGTTGCTTCCTTGTATAATCGTGAATTTTCGTATGCATTGGCTCACCACTCATCTAACTTGTTCAACTGCATCAACCTGTTTTGACCTGCAAGTTTAGGATCAAGGTTTAGAAATTTAATAGCCCAAAAAGCTTTGTGCTCTACTTCGAATGATAGATAACAACTTTTTCCATAAACGAGTCTATAAGGTGATGTTCCTATGGGAGTCTTAAAAGCATTTCTATAGGCCCATAAAGCATCATCTACTTTCATCGCCCAATCTTTCCTGTTTGATTCTACTATCTTTTCAAGAATTCATTTGATTTCTCGGTTTGCCACTTCGACTTGTCCACTAGTTTGAGAATGGTATGGGGTCACTGTTCTATGATGAACTCCATATTTCTTAAGGGTTTTCTCAAATTGGGTGTTACAGAAACGAGTGCCCCTGTCACTGATAATTGCTCTAGGTGTTTTGAATCTCGAGAAGAGTTTCTTAAGGAAACGTACTACTACTCTAGCATCATTAGGAGGTAGAGCTTGGGCTTCTACCCATTTGGACATATAATCAACTGCTACTAAGATGTACTTATTCCCAAACAAACTAGGGAATGGACCCATGAAGTCGATACCCCAAACATCAAATATATCACATGAAAGTATATAGTTTTGAGGCATTTCATCACGTTTGGAGAGGTTACCAGTCCGTTGACATTTGTCACAAGAAGTCACATACCTGTTAGTGTCTTTGAATAATGCAAGCCAGTAAAAATCAGATTCAAGTATTTTATGCGCGGTCTTAGTTCCACTATAGTGTTCTCCAGTCGGTCCTGAGTGGCAATGTTCCAGCATCTTTAATGTTTCTGACCTTGTAACGCATCTTCGAATGACTTGATCTGCACATATGTGAAAAAGAAAAGGGTCAACCCAAAAGTAGTTTTTCACATCACTAAAGAATCGCTTCTTTTGCTGGTGTGTTAACCCTTTTGGGATAATGTTAGTAGATAGAGAATTCGCGATGTCTGTAAACCAGGGTACCTCAAAATCAGATATAGCAAAAAATTGTTCTTCAGGAAACAAATCATTTATTTAAACTTCATCCAGTTCTTTGGTATTTGAGTTTTCAAGCTTGGAAAGATGATCAGCCGTGAGATTTTCAGCTCCTTTCTTATCCTGGATTTCTAAGTCAAATTCCTACAACAACAAAATCCAGCGAATCAAGCAAGGTTTTGCATCAATTTTAGTTAGAAGGTATCGAAGGGCAGAATGGTCAGTGTAAACAACAACTTTAGACAATATGAGATATGATCGGAATTTATCAAATGCAAAAACCACAGCTAGCAATTCTTTTTCCGTGGTGGTGTAGTTTTCTTGTGCGGCTTTCAACGTCTTGCTAGTATAATAGATAGGTTGGATGTGCTTGTCTCTTCACTGTCCCAAAACTATACCTACTGTAAAGTCACTCGTATCACACATTAATTCAAAAGGTAAATTCCAGTCAGGTGCAATTATAATTGGAGCTTTAATTAATTTATCTTTTAAGGTGTTAAATTCTTCTAAGCATTCCTGATCGAAATTAAAAGGTACATCTTTTTCTAGTAGTTTAGTCAAAGGTTTAGCTATTTTAGAGAAATCCTTAATAAATCTTCTATAAAAACTAGCATGTCCTAAAAAACTTCTAATAGGCTTGACCGAACTAGGAGGGGTAATTTTTTGATTGTTTCAATTTTAGATTTATCCACTTTAATCCCTTTACTAGAAATTTTATGCCCTAATACGATACCTTCTTGAACCATGAAGTGACATTTCTCCCAGTTAAGCACAAGGTTCATTTCCTCACATCTTATTAAAACTCATTCTAATTTTTAAGGCAAAGATGGAAAGATTTACCGAATACCGAGAAATCATCTATAAATACCTCTATGATGTCTTCTACGAGTTCATCAAAGATGGCCATGATACAGCGCTGAAAAGTGGCAGGAGCATTACATAATCCAAAAGGCATTCTACGATAAGTGAATGTACCATATGGGCATGTGAATATCATCTTTTCTTGATCTTCAGGAGCTATTGGGATTTGGAAGTAGCCAGAGAGTCCATCTAAAAAATAGTAATACATGTGCCCGGATAATCTTTCCAACATTTGGTCAATGAATGGTTAGGGAAAGTGATCTTTTCTTGTGGCATCATTCAGCTTCCTATAATCAATACAAACTCTCTAACCTGTGAATGTTCTTATCAGGATTAATTCATTCTTCTCGTTGGTCACAACCGTCATGCCTCATTTCTTAGGAACAACCTGCACAGGACTTACCCAAAAACTATCAGAAATAGGATAAATAATTCCTGCATCTAGAAGTTTAATTACCTCAACTTTAACAACTTCTTTCATATTGGGGTTCAGTCATCTTTGAGCCTGCACACAGAGCTTATATTCATCTTCCATTAAAATTTTATGGGTGCAAAAAGAGGGGCGGATTCCTTTAATGTTAAAAATTTTCCAAGCTATAGCCTTTTTACGTTCTTTTAATACTTGGATTAATTCCTCTTTTTCCTTGGGTTGCAAGTTAGAAGCAATAATCACTGGTAATGTATAATTATTTCCAAGATATGCATATTCTAAGTGATTTGGCAATTGTTTAAGTTCCAGTTTGGGAGGTTCTTCAATAGAGGGTTTTTGCTTAAGTTCTTCGTTTATCTTGATACCCTCATATTCTGCTTGTCTTGAGGGATTTTCGTTGGATTCATCATTTGCCTCCTCTCCTTGAGCTAGATACAGTTCCGTCATGTTTTGCAGTATAATTTCTTGAAATGAATCTTGAGTAGCATGATCAATAGAATCAATAAAATAGCATGAATCATAGAGAATCTCATAGTATCATAAATTTTAAAGATAATTTCTTCATCACCTACTCTAAGTACCAATTTGCCGGAACCCACATCAATTACAGCCCTAGCAGTGGCTAAAGATGGACACCCTAAGATTACAGGCACTTTCACATCTTCATCCATGTCAAGCACAATGAAGTCTACAGGGAATATGAATTTATCTACTTTCACAAATATGTCTTCTATAATACCCCTAGGATATTTAACAGATCTATCGACTAGTTGAATACTCATCCTAGTGGGTTTAGGTTCCCCAAGACCGAGTTGTTTGAACATTTTATATGGCATTAAATTAATGCTAGTGCCTAAATCAGCTAGTGCTTTCTCAACATTCAAACTACCAATTAAGCAAGGAATAGTAAAACTTCCTGAATCTTTCAATTTGGTTGGAAGTTTATTTTGGAGTATGGCTGAGCACTCCTCGTTGAGTTCCACTGTAAATAAATCCTCAAATTTCCTTTTATTTGTTAGACGCTCTTTCAAAAATTTTGCGTATGTCAGCATCTGTGAGATAACTTCAACAAAAGGTAAGTTGATATGTAATTGCTTAAAAAGTTCAAGAAACTTACCAAATTGCGCATCCATGCAGTCCTTTTTCAACTTAGCTGGGTATGGAACTGGTGGTGTATATTATTTTGGCACTGGTTTGTCAATATTTTCGGGTCTTTCCTCCACCTTTTCACTTATCACGGCTTCCTGTGTTAGCTTCTTTTCAGATTCAGCTAACACTTTCCCACTCCTTAGTGTAACTGCTTTCACATGCTCTTTTGGATTTGGTTTGGTGTTACTAGGTAACCTTTCTAATGATCTTTCAAAAATTAGTTTGGACAGCTGGCCTATCTGAGTTTCGAGCCCTTGGATTGATGCTTGTTGATTTTTAAGTGCTGTCTCGGTATTCTGGAAACGAGTTTTTGACACCACGAAAAATTGGGACAGCATCTCCTCAAGGTTTAGTTTCTTTTCCTGTTGATAAGATGGCTGTTGAAAACCCTGAGGATTTTGTGGCCTTGATTCCCTTGACCACCCCAAGAGAAATTTGGGTGGTTCTTCCAACCTACATTATAAGTGTTACTGTATGGGTTATTTTGAGATCTAAAGTTATTGTTACCCATATAGTTGACTTGTTCCTCTTCGGTTGTAGGATTGAATGGTTGATATTCTGTATGCACACCTCCTCCACTTGAATCACACCTCATCACTTGATGTACCTACGTAGAACCAAGTAAACCATCAATTTTTTATTCAGAATTTCTACCTGATTTGACAACATAGTAACCGAATCGACGTTATAAAAGCCTATTGTTTTAGTCGGCTTAGTCCTCATAACTTACCACTGATAGTTGTTCAGTGACATCTCCTTAATAAATTAGTAGGCCTCTTCAGGTGTTTTGTTTTTATGGTTCCACCAACGGCTGCGTCAATCATCTGTCTTGTCGAGGGATTCACACCATTGTAGAACATTTGAACTTGCAGCCATAGAGGTAACCCATGGTGAGGGCACCTTCGCAGTAGGTCCTTGTATCTCTCCCATGCATCGTAAAGAGTTTCTAAGTCAATCTACATAAAAGAAGAGATATCATTACGTAACTTAGCCGTTTTAGCCGGTGAAAAATACTTTAATAAAAAATTTTCGGCCATTTCTTCCCAAGTAGTGATGGACCCTCGTGGTAACGAGCTCAGCCACTATTTAGCCTTGTTCCTCAGTGAAAAAGGGAATAACCGAATACGAATGGCTTCATCAGAGACGCCATTAATTTTAAAAGTGTCACAGATTTCTAGAAAATTTGCCAAGTGAGTGTTGGGATTCTCATCCTGCAAACCATCAAACTGAACAAACTGCTGTATCATTTGAATCGTGTTTGGTTTCAGTTCAAAATTATTTGCGACAATAGCGAACTCGACTATACTTGACTCAGTTCCTGTTAAATTAGGTTTAGCATAATCATACATAGTATGAGGAGCAGGATTCTGATTTGCTAATTCAGCGGGTATTGCTGGAGGTAGCCAATTGTCTTGATTTTTAGCCATCTCCTCGGCTGTAGTTGAGATATCGTCCTCCTGTTCTTCTTCTGTGTATCTTAGAATTCGCCTAATTTCTCGTCGGTCTCTATGAGTTATGTGATCAATTTCTTCGTCAAAAAGCAGAGGTCTTGACGGGTTTCTTCTAGTCATAAACTATAAGAACCTGCCAGAAGAAAGGAAAAGAAAATTAGTAAATTAAAATAAAAATAAAAATTAAATTAAATTCCAAGAAAAATAAATGGCTAAAGTAATAAAAATTGAGTGTTCCTAATATTTTAGTCCCCGGCAAAGGCGCCAAAAACTTGATCGTGATTTTCCGTGATAAGTTTTTATAAATTTATAATTAATCGTTCTTGAAACTAACTACTATCACGACGTAGGCAAGTGTACCTATCGAACAGTAGTATAGCTTTAGCAAGACCGGATTGTCGAACCCAAAGGACTAAAAGTACTAGTAATGACTGTCTTTTTATTATCTAGCCTAAGAAATAAGGGGTTTGTTTTAACTAACTAATTAATTAAACTAAGAAGTTGCAGAAAATAGAATTGGGAAATTACTTTTGGGAAAAACGATTGATTTAGGACAATACCTAAGGAAAAATCCACCTAGACTTTTACTTGTTATTCTGGCTCCGAACCGGACGATTTATTCATTTAACTTGTTTCGAAGAAATCCCTAAGTGATGTTATTATCCCTATTCAAGACTAATAACGTCTAATCCCTAGGTTGAATAACCGAGACTTTTCTCTAATTAACACCCTAGGGTTGCATTAACTCAATCTATGGATTCCCTTATTAGGTTTCACCCTAATCCGGAAAAATCTTGTCACCTTATCTCTAGGCGCGCAATCAACTCCGCTTAATTATGACAAAGTCACTCTTAGCCAGGGACTATTCATCCTTTAACTAAGAGCATTAACTTGAAGTGATATCCTGAAATGCCAAAATAAGAATTAAGGACACATAATTAAGAACAAGTCAAATATTTATCATACGTTCAGAAATTAATAACAAGATTCATCTTAGGTTTCATCCCCCTTAGGTATTTAGGGGTTTTAGTTCATAACTAAATAAGAAAACATCTCAGAATAATAAAGAATACAAAACATAAAGAAAACCCAAAACTCCTGAAGGGAAATTAAGAAGAAATCTTCAGTCTTGATGATGAATCCGGCTTCTAAGATGGATCAATCGGCTTTCTTGGAGTAATTTCTTACTCCCTATTCTCCCCCCTCTTTAGTCTTCCTCTAGGGTGTTTAAATAGGCTTTTAGAATGCCTAAAAGCCCTAAAACTTGCCCTTTTCCGAATGGAACTTAGCTAGGGTTCAATAGGGGCACGCTCGTGTGACACGGCCGTGTGCGAGTACTTCAGGCCGTGGTTGAGGCTGAGATATCAACACTCCCGTGCTGAGGTTGGTTTGGGCCGTGGTCGAGACTGTTATATTGGCATGGGCGTGTGTGATGCCCATGTGAGGAAGTCCAGGCCGTGTTGTTTTCCCTTGTCGGCCCATTTTCTCCTTTTTTGGCTCGTTTCTTATTCTTTTCATCCTCCTATGCTCACCTAAGTATAAAACATGAAATTAAAGGATTAGGAGCATCAAATTCATGAAATATAAGGAGAAATCATTCATAAACTTGTTAAGCGAAGGATAAAAATATGTATAAATTACGGTTTATCAGTAATCAAATAACTCATACCTGATCGTTTTAGCTCGTTTTACACATTTGGTCACAACTTATCATTACCCATTGAACCATTCGGAATTGAATAGGACTCTCAGATAATCACATATATAGTACAATGCCAACGTCCCAGACGTGGTCTTACATGTTATCACATATCGATGCCACTGTCCCAGACAAGGTCTTACTCGCACACATATATCGGAGTCATATATCAATGCCAACATATTAAACGTGGTCTTACTCGCACACATATATCGAAGCCATGGTCTTACTCGCACATCACATATCAGAATCCTATGTCATGACATATGTATCCTAGCTATTCCTAAGGTTCATGCGGGGCTTTCAGATATCATAACTCGATCGAAACGAACTTCTAAATATAGCTCCCTAGCATATACACATTCGACTAACAACATATATACTTCACATAATTCATTTCAGCATAATAAGCTCGTATTTATCTAAAATAAACAACGTCTATTTGCTTATAAACTTACCTCGGATAATGAAAATCAGAACGGGACGGCTAATCGATAATTTTACTTTTTCCCCCAATCCAAATCTGATTTCTTTGGTTCTTGGTCTAAACATATTCAAATTAAACTCATTAAAACATATTTCCACTCAATTTAGTCCAAAAACACATAAATGGGCAAATTACCATTTTACCCCTGACATTTTACACTTTTTACAATTTAGTCCATATTACACAAAACACAAAATATGCAAAATTTCAATATACCAAGCTTAGGCCGAATATTCATCTTCCTTATACAAGTCCACACATTTCATTTATTTCACATTTTAGTCCCTCAATTTATCATTTTTACAAATTAGCCCTAATTACTCAAAATTATTAAAAATTCAAATACAAAACATGTTAATCTATCACATATCTTTTATTTTCCATCATCAAACAACACAAATCACAAGCTTTCAAAAATGTTAAAATACAAAATCATCATCAAATTCAAAAATTGAAACATGGACTTGATAGATAACATAACAACGATCTCAAAAACGTAAAAATAATCAAAAACCGAGCAAAAACTAACCTTGAATCAAGCTTGGACAAGGCTAAACACCCTAAGCTTTTGTTCTTTTCTTTGTTTTTGTTAGTTCGATCATAACAAAAAAATATGAACAATGGCTTTTAATTTTAATTTTTTATTATAAACACTTTATTACACATTTTACATATTTACCCTTTAATATTTAATAACTAAACCATATTCATTAAGGCCAAAACCGTCCATAGCATATAAATATGGTCTAATTTCAACATAAATACATCATGAAATGAAGACATCATCAATTCGACCCTTTTAAAACTAACCATCAAATTTTCATTTTACGCGATTAAGCCTTTTTTATTAAATCGGACACTCAAACGGTAAAATTAAAACACGAAAATTTCACTGATATAAATTCACACATAATAAACACAGAAAATAATTTTAAAATATTTGTCTAACTCGGATTCGTGGTCCTGAAACCACCGTTCTGAATAGGGTCTAAATCGGGCTATTACAACTTTGGTGTTAAGTTTTTTAGCAAAAATACTTATAAGCCACCCTATTTTTGAACGTAAAAGCAAAAGCAAACATCTCATCTACTCGGCGAGATTTGTTAAAGAGTAAAAAATTCATTTGTAAGGGTGGTAAGTGGAAAATGGGCAATGTTTCTTCTATCCACTTTTGGTATGATTAGTAGGTTGGCAAAGCTCTTTTATCACGTCAACTTTTGCCATCAGGACAACTTTTCAACACCACTAGAATTTCAACATTCTTGTAGTCGATGGGTCAATGGTGGATGAAGTCAATTTCTACTATTTTGCTAGATGAAGTTAAATAGGCAATCAAGGATATCCTTCTACCTTATTTGGGACATTTGAATATCCAAGATTCTTGTCAGGGTTTCGAAAGTACAGAGAAATATTTCATGGGCTTGACTTATGTGATGCTTGTTCATTAGGAATTTCATTCTCCACTAATCCAGACAATTGATTAGATATAGAAACTACAATGCCCTGAAAGGTTCAATTTCTATATTTCACCAATGATTTTGAATTTCTTGAATACAAATAAGATGGGCAAGAGAAAAATATAATGAATGAAAAATCTTATGTTGGTTTTGGTTTTTCTTTATTGTCAATAGATCATATTCTACGAGGTTGCCTTATTGCCAAATATGTGTGGTCAAAATTAAAGATTTAATGCTTGCAACAAAATTTTTTTCTCTATGTCATTCTTTCAATGGATGGATATCAATTGCACAATGAATTTCTCTTCAACTTATTTGGTCTCGTGGGTTGTTCTCTTCACTATGATTTTATAAGGGCCTATAAAAGTGTCATAACAATCGAATGTCCAATAGGAGGATTCTTTATCGGCATAAGTTCTTGCCCATGTAAGGAATTTTTCACAAGATATTTGTAAAGAAAAACATGTGTTGGTGGCTCAGATCCATTGTGTTCCAAAGTCGATTCATTGGTAGTAGCCTCAAATTGGTAGTTGTATCCTGAACATTGATAGAGCTATTAAAACTATCACCAAGCTAATGGCTTGTTAAGCGATAAAAACGAAAAGTGGGTACAAGTTTTTGTGTTGAAATTTGGCTTCACGGAAGGTCTTCAAGCCAAGCGTGTCATGCCCAAAATCTAGATAACTCGAATTCAAGTTGCATAAACGAGAAGCTATCTATTTTGGCGTATTATGGAAGTTAGTCCGCCAGATTGTAGTTTTTGGTGAACTATTTTTTGGGTGAATTGAGTATCCACCTATGGAAGTATATTAGGATTTAGTCTTTGATGTGTCCTTCAGTAAAAGAAAGAATTTGATAAAAATGAGGAAGAGTAAGTTTTGTTTAAGTCATCGCCAATGGTATATTACGCCTAGTTTGTTCAAGTACTATGAAGGGCAAGTCTCAGTAACTAAATCTATTTATAAACCAACAAGAGTGATTGGACAAATGACATATGGAAAATACTTTCATTTATGCTTTCTTCGAATTTTGTAAGCCTTTATGAAAGGCATATTCTGGAATTTCAAGACACTTGTCAAGTTCCACGAAATAGAAGTAGATTATATATATGTGAGAGAAAGGTTCATGAGAAGGTTTTCCTCTTCCTTCAAAGGAATTCTTCAATTCTTTCTTCCTTAAGTATTAAATGTTATTGTTGGTTGCTCTTCTTATTTAATCTAGAAGCTAAGGATTCTTGGATAAAATAGGGGTGTTCTATCTTCTGGTAAGTCTGATAATTTTTCATGTTGAGAATAAAGATGTTATGAAGTATGTGGGTAGTAATTTACAAATGAGAATACATGCATGGGGATTTTCTGTAATTGAAAAGTTAGCAATCTGTCTGTAATGGTTTAATGGTGAACTGATGTTGTTTAAACAGTGTTGTTGCTGGTTTGAATTGGCTGTCTAAAGTCTAAAGCTGGTACCTGCAGTAGGTGAGTCTCAAGTGAGTCCTTAATATAGACTCTTATAAGTTCTTCTAAAATAATCTCTGGTTAATGATGTTCCAGAAACAATGAATGAGTGCATGAATAATTGTTGAAAATATGTATGCTTGAAATAGGTCTTTGTGAGTCTAAAGTATAATGAATTATGTGTATAGGTGTACGTGATTCTACTGAGCAACTAAGTGTATGTGCTTGGACTATTTACTATGGGATACAATTGAGTTGATGTGTGTAAAGCATGTGATGAAGAATGCTTTGGTTAAGAAGAAGAGTTAGTCTACCTGAATATGTATGTATATTGAATGTGTATTATAAGATTCAAAATAGGGGTGAATTTGAGTGTGGTGAGGTTGAGTTATGAGTTGGTCATCGCAGTGGTATATGATGAAGTCCGTTGGGACAGTAAATATAAATTCTATTATGCAAGTTGTAACATCCCTAACCAGTATCCGTCAACGAAATAGGGTTACAAGAAATTACCGAATAAAACACACTAATCACATACATTAATACATTCATAATCAAAATACATTCAACTCAATAACATTGTCCCTTATAAGGTCCTACGAGACCTTAAAACATGCTTAAAAAAGGTTCGGGACTAAAATGATAACATTTGCAAACTTTGGGAAACTTAAAAAAATTTTGAATATATAAGGGTCACATGCCCGTATCACAGGCTATGTGAAAACAGGGCATACATACTGACTTACATCACACGGCCGAAGACACGCCCGTATGCCACAGCCATGCAAAAACTTGGGAGGTTACTGACTTGGGTCACACGACCGGCCACACGCCGATGTGTCAGCCCGTATGCCATACACGGCCAACAGACATGCCCATGTATCTAGGCCATGTCAAAACTGTAGGGTATATTGAATTTAATTCAAAGGGTACCCCAGGGGACACACGGCCGTGTAACATGACTGTGTGTCACACACGACTAAGACACACTCCCGTGTCTCTGCCCGTGTTGACAAAAAAATAGGCCAATTGAAAAGCCAATTTGCCACCCTTCTTTCATGCACACAAAGCAACCCATATGGTACCATTTCAATACATATTTTAGCAACTAAAACATGCTATTCCATTCACATATCATGCTATCTATCCACAACCATTTAAAACACTCAATTCCATATTCAAAACATATCAAATCATTATGCCAAAACTATCACAATTTATCTAATTCCAAATGCATTAATTCGTCAACTTAAACTCTATTTCAAGTCACTTAATATACTATATCATCATCTCAAAACAAACCAAAATATACCAACTTCCCAGCATTAGCACATCAATTAGCAACTAACTAAAATAACCAACACATAACCACACCAAATAATCCAACATATAAGACATTATATACATCGCATATATAACACTCACCAAATACAATTCAAGAAAACTTTAATGGTAATACATACCAACATTTACAAGCCAAATCTCATGGCTAATGTCATAGCTCAAAACATATCGAAATGACACTAGCCTATATATGCCATATACCATAATTACAAGCATCCAAAAATACCAACAAGTAGTTGATAGTGTGATGATGGTTCCTGATGATCCCCGATGTCCGAGCTAGCTTCGATGATCTACAAAACATGGAAAGAATGCATAAAGTAAGCTTGAAAAGCTAAGTAAGCCATATACAAATAAAGTCATCATAAGAACATTTGCATATCAATTCAAATATGTTAAGCATAAAAAATCATATACAAGTTCACAAACCTTTCACCTTGAACACATATTCGACATCTTTATCAAATTTATCATTTAATTCACCTTTCAATACTCATACGAACTTGAGTCATTTAACTCATACACACATTCTTTCTCGACTTGACTTTGCCTGTTGAACAACTCAAAATCATTAAGGATACTCGAAAATCACATAAGCTCGTTCAATGCCATATCTCAGATATGGTTTTACATGTTAACACATATCGATGCCACTGTCCCAGACAGGGTCTTACACGAAATCGATTAATGATGCCAATGTTCCAAACATGGCTTTCCACGTAATCTCAATACAATTCCAATGTCCCAGACATGGTCTTACATGTAATCACATCTCGGTAACATAATGTCATGACATTCGTATCCTATACTATTCCTAAGGTTCGTACAGGACTTTCGGATGTCGTAACTTCATCGATTCATGCTTATATTTTCTTGTTCGACATTCATAGTAATTCAATGATAATAAAACATATATAATTCAATTCAAAGACATTTATTTGCATATGAACTTACCTCGTAGTCGAATAGAGGGACCGGATCAACTTTTCAATAATTTTTTACTTCCCCAATCTAAATCTGATTTCTTTCGTTCTTGATCTATATACATTCAAAATTAACTCTTTTATTCCTCAATTCATTCAATTTCATCCAAAACACACAATTTGAGACATTTTACACATTAACCCCTATAATTTCACATTTTCTCAATTTAGTCCCTATTTCATAAAAACACAATTTACAACAATTTATACTAAACTCAAGTTAGCCAAGTATCTATAGGCTCTATAATAGCCCATATTTATTAATATTTCACACATTTAAACACATATTTTACACTTTTCACAAATTAGTCCCTTTTATGCTATTTCATTAAAAATCACTTTACAAAACTTCAATATCTATCATCAAGCTTCCAAAATTCATCAAAAATCATTCAAAAGCTCAAGAATTCATCAATGGAAACTCACAAATTCATCAAAAAAATTTAGAAATTAGGGTATGGGCTAGCTAGATTACTAATCAACGCTCACAAAAACATAGAAATCATCAAAAACTGATCAAAAACCATACCTTAATCAAGGTTTAAAGTGACTGGCAGAAAACCAAATCCCTAGCTTTCTTCTCCTTCAATATTCGGCCAACAAAAATTATAAATGGCCACCCATTTGATTTGTTTTAATTAATAATTACTTAATAATCAAATACCAATTTTACCCTTAATAAAAACATTATAAAATCACCTAATATATGCACATTTATGTCAAAATCCACTATCAATGGTCTAATTACAACATAAGGACCTTTCATTTAATAAGCCATGGCAATTAGACACATTTATCAAATAGAATGCAACTTTTGCATTTTATGCGATTAAGTCATTTTTCTCAAATTTAACACTTAAACAATAAAATTAACTCATGAAATTTTCACACATATATAATCACATATTGTAAACACAAAAAATAATATTAAAATTATTTTACGACGTCAAATTTGTGGTTCCAAAATTACTATTTCGATTTAGCTAATATCGGGCTGTTACAACTCTTCCCCCTTAGGGAGTTTCGTCCCCGAAAATCTTACCAGTGAATAGGTTTAGAGATTGCTTTCTCATAGCATCCTCAAGTTCCCATGTAGCTTCTTCTACCCCGTGTCAATGCCATAATCCTTTCACTAACACTATTCTTTTATTTTTCAGTTCTTTCATCTCACGAGCTAGAATTCGAATAGGTTCTTCTTCGTATGTCATATCGGATTGAATCTCAATCTCAGAGGGGAAAATCACATGCAAGGGATCTGATCTGTATCATCAAAGCATCGATATGTGAAATACATTATGAATCTTTTCTAACTCAGGTGGCAACGATAATTTATAGTCAACAGACCCGATACGCTCGATCATCTTATACGGCCCGATAAATCTCGAACTCAATTCGCCTTTACGACCTAATCGAAGTAATTTCTTCCATAGAGACACTTTCAAAAACACCCGATCCTCGATCTGAAACTTAATATCTTTTCATTTCATATCTGCGTACGATTTCTGACGATCTGACGCTGGTTTCAAATTTTCACGAATCATTTTCACTTTCTGTTTAGTCTCTTTAATCAAATCAACCCCGTGAATCTTATTCTCGCTGAGCTCAATCCAATACAAAGGTGTTTGGCATTTGCAACCGTACAATGCTTCGTAAGGTGCCATTTTTACACTCGATTGAAAACTATTATTGTACGCAAATTCAATCAACAGCAAATACTTTTCCCACATACCTTGTAACTCAAGAATGCAACATCTTAACATATCCTCGAGTATCTGAATAATCTGCTCAGATTACCCATCTGTTTGCGGATGAAAAGCAGTACTAAAATGTAACTTTGTACCTAGTGCATCTTGCAATTTCTTCCAAAAACGTGATGTAAATCTCAAATCTATATCTAAAACAATAGAAATAGGTACTCCGTGTAATCTCGCAATCTTAGAGATATACAACTCAGCAAGTTTATCAAGCGAATAATCCATTAGTACCGGAATAAAATGAGTCGATTTGGTCAGTCTATCAACAACCACGCATACCGCATCTTTCTTATTTGATGACAGGGCAAACCTGATACAAAATCCATCGTGATTCTATCCCATTTCCACTCAAAAATCATAATCGGCTGTAGTAACCCAGACGGTACCTGATGTTCAGCTTTGACTTGTTGACAGATTAAACATTTCGAAACAAATTCAGAGATATCACGCTTCATACCAAACCACTAGTAAAGCTGTTTTAGATCGTTATACATTTTCGTACTTCCCAGATGAATAGACAAACGACTACTATATGCTTCACTCAAAATCATCCGAATCAACTCTGAGTTTCTCAGAACACATATTTGGCCTTTGAATCTTAAACAGTGATCGGAATCAACTTGAAACTCTAAATCAGGGTTCGGTTCACATTGAGCTCTTTTAGTTAACATTTCATTATCAGTCTTCTAAGCTTCATAAATTTGCTGTATAAACAATGGTCTCACTTTCAACTCAACTACTATCGAGCAGTCATCAGAAAGAGCCAACTGAGTATTCATTGTATGTAGAGTAAATAAAGATTTCTGACTTAATGCATCAGCAACAACATTTGCTTTTCCCAGATGGCAGTCAATCACTAGCTCGTAATCTTTTTGCAATTCTAGCCATCTTTGATGTCGCAAATTTAAATCTTTCTGAGTCATCAAATATGTTAAACACTTGTGATTTAAATAAACATGACATTTCTCACCGAACAGAATAGTGGCGCCAAATCTTCAACGCAAACACGATAGCTGCTAATTCTGAATGGTGCGTCGGATAATTCTTTTCATATAACTTTAATTGTCTCGAGGCATAAGCTATAACTTTTCCTTCCTGCATCAAAACACAGCCTAGACCATTCAACGATCCATCACTATAAATTACGAACTCTTTACCCATTTTTAGCTGAACTAACAGTGGAGCTTCAATCAATAAAGCTTTCAATTAATCAAAACTTTTCTGGCATTTGTCCGACCACTCAAATTAACATCTTTCTGAAGTAGTCTTGTCAACGGATTACAATCAATGAGAAACCTTTTACGAACTGTCTGTAATAACATGTGAGTCCCAGAAAACTTTAGACTTCGGATACATTTCATGAAGGCTTCCAATCTAATATTGTCCAAATATTACTCAGATCCACTTGAATACCCGATGCTAACACAATATGCCCCAGAAAACTGACTTCGCGCAACCAAAATTAATATTTACTGAACTATGCAAATAGTTGCTTATCTCGCAAAGTCTGTAATACTACTCTCAGATGTTCGGCATACTCAGATTCATCACAAGAATATATCAAGATATCATCAATAAAAACAACAACAAATTGATACAAATATGGTCTGAAGATCCGGTTCATTAGGTCCATAAAAATAGCAGGTGCATTTGTTAATCCGAAAGGCATAACTAAAAACTGATAATGTCCGTACCTCGTTCGAAAAGTAGTTTTTGGCACATCTGAGTCTTTAACTCGCAACTGATAATAACCCCATCTCAAATCTATCTTTAAAAACACTGTAGCCCCTTTCAACTGATCAAACAAATCATCTATTCATGGCAGAAGGTATTTATTCTTGATAGTCGCTTTATTGAGCTACCGATAGTCGATGCACATTCTCATAGTTCCATCTTTCTTCTTTACAAACAAAATCGGTGCACCCTAGGGAGAATAACTCGGTCATGCGAAACCTCAATCTGTCAACTCTTGCAACTGAGCTTTCAACACTTTTAATTCAGTCAGTGCCATTTTATACGGAGCTATCGATATTGGAGTTGTTCCCGGCACTAAATCAATACCAAATTCAACTTCTCTGATTGGTGGCAAGCCCGGTAATTCTTCAGGAAACACTTTTGGATATTCACACACAACTGGTACTGATTCAATCTTCTTTTTGGTCACTTTAGTGTCAAACACATAAGCAAAGTAAGCTTCACAGCCCTTTCTCACATATTTCTGAGCTAACATCGAAGAAATCACTACCGGTAAACCATTCAAATCATCAGACTCAATACGAATTATCTCATCATTCTGACATCTCAGATCAATCGTCTTTAGTTTACAGTTCACAGTCACATCATGCAATGCTAACCAATCCATACCCAGAATTATATCAAATTCGTCGAATGGTAACAACATCAGATTGGCTGAAAGATAGGAATCTCGAATCATCAATGGACGGTTCTTGCATATTTTATCAACTAGAACACACTTGCCTAAGGGATTCGATACTCTAATCACAAATTCAATAGACTTTACAGGCAAAGTCTTACTGGATACTAAGTTCATACATATATATGAATGAGTAGATCCAGGATCAATTAATGCAACAACACTAGTATCACAGAGAGTGAAAGTACCGGTAATAATATCTAGAGACGAATCTTCTTGGCGAGCACGAATAGCATAAGCTCTGGCAGGTGTTCGGGCTTATAACATCCCAAATTAGGGTCTAGTTTGATTATTAGTTTTAAGACCACAAATCTAAAATAGAAATAATTATTTTATGATTATTTGATGGTCTAAGACATGATTGCATGATTGTGTGAAATTTTCATGAAGAAATTCTATGCCTAAAATGTCCAATTTGAAGTTAGAGACTAAATTGAATAAATTGCAAAATATGTGTTCTAGAAGCTTCAAGCATGAAATTGCATTGGATTAGAAATTAGAAGGCCTTAAATGGAAATTTGACCAATATCTATAATTTTGGACAAAAATGGGCATGAATAGTAAAAATTTGAAAGAAAAGCCTTAAGGGCATTTTTGTCTTTTGGTTAATAAAAGAATAAAAAGGGGAAAATAAGTCAAAATTAGTTCATCTTCTCTATGTACCAGCTAAATTTTGCAAAGACTCCATAGCTAGGGTTTTCAACTTTTCAAGCTTAATAGTAACTGCATCATAGCCCTATTTTTAATGCTCTTTACATTTTTGAAAGCTTTGTAACCCGATTTACCTATTTCTAGCCATATTTTGAAGTAGGGCTCATGTTTGAAATTTGATCCATGTGTAACATGCATGTGTTTTGATGTTTGATGGAAGAATATGAAAGTTTGATATGTGTTTAACATCTTTTACTAAGTGATTTTTAGTGAAAATTTTTAGTGAAAACACCTAAAAAGGACTTGTTTGTAAAAGGAGTAAAAATGAGTAGCAAAAATGTGAAATAAAGGAAAATATGGGCTGATAGGAGCATGGTATAGGTTCAGCTAGGCTTGGGTAAAATGTATGCATTTCATTTTACAAGCCTAGGGACTAAAGTGTAAATAAGTAAAAAGTTAAGGGTAAATATATAATTTTACCAAAGTATGTGTTATAGGTCGATTTGACCAATGTATGTATTGAACAAGTTAAATTTGGCATTATAGATCAAGAAAAACGTGATTCGGGTCTTGATCGGGGGAAAAACAAAGTTTACGATGATTAGGCTCGTTTCTATCATTTTGTACCCAGGTAAGTTCATGTGTAAATAATGCAATATTGTATCATGATTTAATACTTTATTTGTGAATGAATTTATATGTTTAATTATTATGATGAATGTATGAATGACCTAATGGTCGATGAGAATAACTTTGTGAACGAGTTCTACAAGGATATAACATCGAGAAAATTCCGTTTGAACCTTAGGAATAGTTAAGATACAATGTGACATGTCTCTAAGAATTATATGACTTGAGCTCATGAGATATGTGATGAATGTATTTATGTGAATCCAGGTTCTGGTCTTGTATGTCTCTGGGTGGTTTGGGTAGCCCTATATGTGTTGCGGTACTGCTCGACTTGTGTAAGCAAAATTTCATGTAGTTACGTCCTGACTGCTAGCTTGTGTGAGCAAGCCTGTGATTAGCTAGAGAGCGAGCAATATGTGATATGTGATATGAGTTAGCATGTGGCAACATATGAAGCACTATGTGCAAGCTTTCCGTGTATCCGATAGTATTCCAAGTGTTCAACGGGTAAGTCAATGGCTTATTCGATGAATGAGTCAATGATGAGGAAATATGAGAATGTGCTACGAGTTGGTACAGGTATGTACATAAAATTCATGAGTAAAGAACTCAATAGGCTATGAACATGTAGTAAAAGTGTATGTAAGGAAGTTAAGCTTATGAGACTTGATAACATATATGAAACTTTACCTTATGTTAATTGTATGAGTTATGTTGCTTGTTATTTGCATGCGAACTTACTAAGCTTTATGCTTACTCCCCTTTCCTTTCCATTTCTTATAGTGTTGCCAAGCTAGCTCAGGAATCGAAGGAAGTCGGAGCTCGATTCACACTATCAACTTAATCTTTGGTATAGTGAATCTAAGCATTTTGAGTACAGCAAGTATAGGAACTTGGTCTTTTTTTTATAAGTCATATTGATTTAGCCAAATGTGTTGGCTTTATAATGATATTTGATTCATTTTGTGTAAAGCCATGAGATATGGCTTATAATGTTTATTGGGTTGTAAACTTATTTATTCAAGCATGCATGTGCCTATGTAATTGTGATGTGGTCGTGTGCATGTGATGGGATGTACTGTGGTTATGTATGTGTGATGATAACTATGTTTTAAAAGAGAATTGGCAAGTTGGCCTTAACAAAGTATAACATCTTATGTATTAAATGAGCTAACATGATAATGACATAATCATGATTTGTTTGAAGAGTTTTAAGTGTTTAACTATGTTATGTTAATTGTCTTTGAGGTCATGTATGTGCTTGTGCAATTAAGGGTGACAATTGGCTTGGAAAATAGCCTCAAGGTTGTCAACACGGGTAGACACACGGGCATGTGTCTAGGCCGTATGTAACACACGGTTTGCCCTATGGGCGTGTGATCTGGCTGTGTGTCCCCTGCACCCTAATTAATGCAAAACAGAATGCCCAGCAGTAAACACATGGATAGAGACATGGTTGTGTGTCTCAACCGTGTAGAGGACACGGCCATAAGACATGGGCGTGTGCCCAGGCCGTATGAAGTCTGCACTTAAATTTCAGAATTTAATTCACCACACAGCCTAAGGACACGGGCGTGTGCCTTGGCCGTGTGCCCCTAATTTGGTGATGACATCATAAACAGAGAGCTCCACGGGCTAGGGACACGGGTGTGTCCCAAGCCACACGCCCAAATCATGAAAAAAATTTTAAGTGTCGTAAGAGTTCCAGAATTTCTCGGTTTAGTCTCAAACCACCCTCAATGTATGTTTTGGGCCTCGTAGACCCATAAAAGGGACAATATGAATGTGAAAGAAAAGTTTTAAGTTTGAGTGGAAATTCATGACTAGGTTTTGAATGAATGACTGTGTTTATGTCCGGTAACGCCTAGTACCCTATGTCGGCATCGAATATGGGTAATGGGTGTTACAGGGCTTCAAATCTCATAGCAGTGTCTTTAATCATTCTCTGGTTACCACTCACATTACTCGTGTTTCTAGGTGGTCTACCTCTAGCTGCAGTGTTACTCAGCCTCGTATTTTGTACTGTATCTTGCTCGGCCAACTCAGGGCATTCATAGATAAAATGATCTAATGATCCACATTTGAAACAAGCCCAATCATTCAATCTACAATTGTCGAGATGTCATTTACCACAATGTTTGCACTCAGGTTGATTTGGTTTGACATTTCCAACGCTAGCTATTGAAGTAGCTTTTGAACTCACAGGTGGCCTCTCTCGGTCTCGTCTAGAATAACCCACAGTAGCCTTTGAACGGCTAAAATCATCTCTAAACCTCTTTGATGCCGACTGATATGACTTACTTAATAGTCTTTTTCATAAATCTCTAGCTTCAAAGTCAGCTTTTCTTTTCTCTTTCCCAAGCTCTTTAGCTTTACATGCTCGCTCTACGAGTACCACAAACTCTTTGATTTCCAGAATCCTAACTAACAAGCAGATATCTTCATTCAAGCCATCTTCAAATCTCTTGCACATAATTGCTTCAGTCGAAACACATTCTCGTGCATATTGAATTAATCTCACAAATTCTCATTCGTATTCCGTAACAGACATACGGCCCTGTTTCAGCTCAAGAAACTCTTTACGTTTCTGATCTATGAATCTCTAACTGATGTACTTCTTTCTAAACTCAGTCTGAAAGAACTCCCAAGTGACTCATTCTTTCAGAACCACAGATATTAACATTTTCCACCAATGATACTCCATATCTCTCAGAAGTGAAACAGCACATTTAAGACATTCATCAGGAGTACATGACATTTCATCAAACACTCGTATCGTATTCTCGAGCCAAAAACTCATCCCTCTCAACATCATCATCAGTAGTAGCACGAAACTCTTCAGCCCTATATTTTCTAATTTTATAAACTAGGGGCTTACTCGATTGAATCGGATTCACAGCTTGTGGCATGACAGGGACTTATGGAGGATTAGGCGCGGGTGAAGGTTGTGGAGCAGCCGGATTAGTTCTAATATACTGAGTGAACCACTCATTCATCATTTGGAAGAAGGTTTGCTTAGCTCTCCCTCATGCCTACTCGTAATCGGCCAAGAATCAGTCGGTGCTACCCCCTGAATGGGAATGGGCGCATTACTTTCCACATTATCAGCTACGGCTCGATTAGGATCCATTTACTAAATAAAAACACATTTTAACAGTCAGACCTCATCACACTATCACAGTTTATATATATGCAATGTATAGCTAGACTCTCAATTGCTACGTTAGTCCTAGATTAACTAAACCGTAGCTCTGATACCAATTAAATGTAACATCCCTAACCCGTATTCGTTACTAAAATAGGGTTATGAGAGATTACCGGATAAAACACACTAATCACATACATTTATACATTTCTACTCAAAATACATTCAACTCAATAACATTGTCCTTTATAAGGTCTTACGAGACTTAAAACATACTTAAAAGAGGTTCGGGACTAAACTGATAATATTAGAAAACTTTGGGAAACTTAGAAAATTTTCAAATATATAAGGATCACACGCCCTTGTGAACAGGCCGTGTACCCCACACGGTCACCAGACACGCCCGTGTCACAGGCCGTGTGAAAACAGGGCATACATACTGACTTGCATCACACGGCCAAAGACACGCCTGTATGCCACAGCCATGGAAAAACTTGGGAGGTTACTGACTTGGGTCACACGACCGGCCACACGACGATATGCCAGCCCGTATGCCATACACGGCCAACAAACATACCCGTGTGTCTAGGCCGTGTCAAAACTGTAGGGTATACTGACATTAATTCAAAGGGTACCCCAGGGAACACACGGCCATGTAACATGACCATGTGTCACACACGACTAAGACACGCACCCGTGTCTCTGCCCGTGTTGACAAAAAAATAGGCCAATTAAAAAGCCAATTTGCCACCCTTCTTTTATGCACACAAAGCGACCCATATGGTACCATTTCAATACATATTTTAGCAACCAAAACATGTTATTCCATTCACATATCATGCCATCTATCCACAACCATTTAAAACACTCAATTCCATATTCAAAACATATCAAATCATTATGCCAAAACTATCACAATTTATCTAATTCCAAATGCATTAATTCGTCAACTTAAACTCTATTTCAAGTCACTTAATATACTATATCATCATCTCAAAACAAACCAAAATATACCAACTTCCAAGCATTAGCATATCAATTAACAACTAACTAAAATAACCAATGCATAACCACACCAAATAATCCAACATATAAGACATTATATACATCGCATATATAACACTTACAAAATACAATTCAAGCAAACTTTAATGGTAATACATACCAACATTTACAAGCCAAATCTCATGGCTAATGTCATAGCTCAAAACATACCAAAATGACACTAGCCTATATATGCCATATACCATAATTACAAGCATCCAAAAATACCGACAAGTAGTTGATAGTGTGATGATGGTTCCTGATGATCCCCGATGTCCAAGCTAGCTTAGATGATCTATAAAACTTGGAAAGAACGCATAAAGTAAGCTTAAAAAGCTTAGTAAGCCATATACAAATAAAGTCATCATAAGAACATTTGCATATCAATTCAAATATGTTGAGCATAAAAAATCATATACAAGTTCACAAACCTTTCACCTTGAACACATATTTGACATCTTGATCAAATTCATCATTTAATTCACCTTTCAATACTCATACGTACCTGAGTCATTTAACTCATACACACATTCTTTCTTGAATTGACTTTGCTCATTGAACCATTCAAAATTGTTAAGGATACTCGAAAATCACATAAGCTCATATAATGTCATATCTCAGATATGGTCTTACATGTTAACACATATCGATGCCACTGTCCTAGACAGGGTCTTACACGAAATCGATTAATGATGCCAATGTCTCAAACACGGTCTTACACGTAATCTCAATACAATTCCAATGTCCTAGATGTGGTCTTACATGTAATCACATCTTGGTAACATAATGTCATGACATTCATATCCTATACTATTCCTAAGATTCATACGGGACTTTCGGATGTCGTAACTTCGTCAATTCATGCTCGTATTTGCTCGTTCGACATTCATAGAAATTCAATGATAATAAAACATATATAATTCAATTCAAAGACATTTATTTTCATATGAACTTACCTCGTAGTCAGAATAGAGGGGCCGGATCGACTATTCAATAATTTTTGACTTCCCCGATCTAAATCTGATTTCTTTCGTTCTTGATCTATATACATTCAAAATTAACTCTTTTATTCCTAAATTCATTCAATTTCATCCAAAACACACAATTTGAGACATTTTACACATTAACCCCTATAATTTCATATTTTTTTAATTTAGTCCTTATTTCATAAAAACACAATTTACAATAATTTCAACTAAACTCAAGTTAGCCAAATATCTATAGGCTCCATAACAGCCCATAGTTATCAATATTTCATACATTTAAACACACATTTTACAGTTTCCACAAATTAGTCCATTTTATGCTATTTCATTAAAAATCACTTTACAAAACTTCAATATCTATCATCAAGCTTCCAAAATTCATCAACAATCATTCAAAAGCTCAAGCATTCATCAATGGAAACTCACAAATTCATCAATAAATTTTAGAAATTAGGGTACGGGTTAGCTAGATTACTAATCAACGATCACAAAAACATAGAAATCATCAAAAACTGATCAAAAACCATACATTAATCAAGGTTTAAAGTAACCGAATGAAAACCAAATCCCTAGCTTTCTTCTCCTTCAATATTCGGCCAACAAAGATGATAAATGGCCACCAATTTGATTTATTTTAATTAATAATTACTTAATAATCAAATACCAATTTTACCTTTAATAAAAACATTATAAAATCACCTAATATATGCCCATTTATGTAAAATTTCACTATCAATGGTCTAATTACAATATAAGGACCTTTCATTTAAAAAGTCATGGCAATTAGACACCTTTATCAAATAGAATGCAACTTTTGCATTTTACACGATTAAGTCCTTTTTTTCTCAAATTAACCACTTAAACAATAAAATTAACTCACGAAATTTTCACACATATATAATCACAGACTGTAAACACCAAAAATAATATTAAAATTATTTTGCGACCTCAGATTTGTGGTTCCGAATCTACTATTCTAATTTAGCTAAAACTGGGTTGTTACATAAGTTCTGAAGAGAGTCCATGGCCATGGCATATTCTGGAAAGGGTGGATGAGCCGCAATTATCAACTAGGGTTCTTTGCCTGTCTCGAGACAATAATGGGCAAACCTCACATGATATGAGTTTAGGCAAATCCATATCATAAACATGATAGTTATAGGGTGCTTGGGTGGCATTCTGCTAACCTTTATAGGCATACTCTGATCAGACCTTTATGGTGTAATCTATATGGCTTTTGTGGCATTTTATTAGCCTTTATGGCGTAATCTGTAAAATGCATTTGTGGCATACTTTGTCTGCCCTTAATGGTGTATTTTGGTAAGTCCATGATAAGGATATAATCTGAGAGAAGCTTTAATGTGAAAGATCTTGTGATAAAATTGATTAAGTCTTAAGGAAAGTTCTTGAAAAGAAGTATGATTCAACGTGTTAGAAGAGGGTATCAATCATGGTTGTCTATTACGTAGTATATGGGCGTATCCGATGAAAAAGTCTGCCAATTTGAGTAACTGTGCTAATAAAGTGGAATTCTAAATTTTTTAATATTCATTGTATTATTATAGTATTAAACCTTTTTTTAAGCTCTGATGGAATCTGATCTGTTCACTATATGAAAATGCCTTAAGTTGAATTAAGGTATGGTCTAAATTATAATTTAATTTAGTAAGATTAGTATAGGTATCTGCCAAAAGTATGAGTAGTAAGTGGTATCCATCAAGGATAGTGTATATGATTATCTGTTCGAGATTCATGGTTGAAAGTTATTTAAGAAGAAAAAGAAGGTAGTTTCAACTGTCAAGACCTGCAGTCAGCCAAGTAGTAGAATAAAAGAAAATATGGTACGAATGGTAAGTGGTGTATTAGTCTGATAGTATACAACTGACACTGTGAAGGTATTCGCCAAACACAGAGGTGGAAAGTCCAAATAATCAAAATAAAGAACTTATAAAGAAAAGTTAAAAAGGTAAATTATGTTCATAACTCTCTAAGTTCTTTTAAACTTACTGGTGTTATATTTATGTTTCAGGTATTGTTGCATCAGTGTAAATGCTTGAGGAGACGATGCCAGAAATATACTAAAGTAGCAACAAGTGGGAATAATATGCATACAGTGGATGTATAAGAAAGGTTGATGTTTAGAAAGACTATACCCTTAGAGTTTACCTTTTTGTCATTTATAAGTTGTAATAAATTTTAGCAAGACTATTACCATACGTTATTTGCAAAAGAAATTTCTTTGTTCTTTAAATACAGAGTTTTTAATCAAAATAATAGGAAATGTTTTTAGAAATAAGTTTTGTAAAATAATTTGAAATTTTTGTTAAGCTTTCGGTGAAGTAATACACGAAACCCGGACTCACTGAATTGGGTCGAGTGGAGGGCATTACAAAGTGTTGGGGTGTGTTGGAAGGGTCGTGGTTGGTAAAAAGGTTGGAGTATTCCTAGGCTAATTCTCAATCTAGACGCAATGTTGGTTGTTCATTTTCTAAATCAACCATATAATATAGTCATCCCTTCAATACACTTGTTCATGATTGTTTGGCCTTTATAAATGAGGGTTAGGTGTAAGAAATGCATCACATTTTAAAAGAGGTTAATAAATGTATCGAACATCTAGCAAACTTGGCGCAGGGATTTGAAAATAGCTTCACTTAACTTGATTTTCCCTAATAGAGTATTATTCCCTTACTATAGGAAAATTTAGTCTCAAATTAATAGATATAAATGAATTGACGTGATCAGGCCACATCTTTTTCTTTTTTTTTGGAACCAAGGTATTTTTCATGTTCATAGATATCAATCATTTTAGGGTTTATGGTTGCCCTTCCCAATAATGTCTCTTTCAATGTTTGGACCTAAGTCCTCCCCTTAAGAGTATAGTGTATCTTATTATTACATCTAATTCTTTCATTATTACCTATTCAATCCCTAATCTAAAATGTCAAAATCAAATTATAAAATCTTAATTTACGAATCTCCAAAGATTTCTTTCTTTACTTACACTTCAACAGTAATTTTATCATTTAAGGATAATTAACACATTAGTACACAAATTTAAATATTCCAAATCCTATGGTTCTTAGTGAATAAAGAAAAGAACCTTCTACTTGTACTATTCTACTTATTATTTACAAAAAAATAAACTATTCTAGCTAACAAAATTTGGGTAAATTAAATAAAAAGGCCAATTTTAAAAACTATTTACATAAATAAGTCATTTTTTTTCCATTTTAGAGAAATAAGTCGATTTTGGAGAGAGAAATAGAAAACACGTCCTACAGGAAGCATTTTCAGCTAAAAGCGCTCCCCGTAAGACTCATTTTTTGAAAACACTTTCCACAAAATGCATTTCTTTTAATATATTATCTCTTTCGGTCAGATGGATAAATGTTATTGGTTTTTTCCTTGAGTCTCGGGTTTGATTCCTTTCCTACTCACGTTTGTATTTTTTATTTCATGTTGTAACGACTCGAAAGTCACTGGTGTCATAAATCTGATTTCAAGATCATATTTTTGTAAATCGAGATCGTAAATATTTTTATTAAATAATTATAGAGTTATACTATATGAGAATTGAATTTTGGGTAAACAATTTCATTAAATTTGTGATTTATTAAGGTACAAGGACTCAATTGTAAAAGTAGTAAAAGTTCAACTATTATAATTTTTTATTAATTGGAAATAGAATAAGGGCTAAAGGGGTAATAATACCACCAAGGTAATGTGAGTGGAAGGTGGTGGCATGTTTTTTATAATTTAAGGGTGAATTTTTTTATTAAAATTAAAACCTATTCATAATATACTAAGTTATCAAAGTGGAAAGAAAGAGAAGAGATTCTCATCTTCTCCACAAAACTAAAAATACCATAGAAAGGGGTTGGGAGAATTCGACCAAGGGGTTTCAAGGTTTAGGCCTTCAATTGGTTAATGCAATTTAGTTATTTCCTTGTAATTTTTATGTTTTTGAAATCTCGGGATCTTAAACTAACTGACCCGTGTGTTTTTCTTTAAACTATTAAATTTTGAGAAAGATTCCATTGTTGACTTCTTGAAGTTTTACGTATTAAATTAATATATTTTAAGCTTAAAGGTGAAAATTTACTAAATTGTGAGGTTAATTGATAATTTTGTTCGATAGGGACTAAAATGCATAAATTGTGAACTTTGTTGTAGAAATGAAAAATAGGAGGTTTTAAATGGACTATAGTGTTGAAATTTGGAGTTCTAAATTGAAAGTTCTTATTTTTGATTTTAAGGACTAAATTGAATGAAATAAAAAACTCGTATAAAATATCAATTGATTTAGAAATTGGTTGATTATTAATGAAATTATATGTTATGTTAATTTGTAGCTATCGTCGATTCGAAATAAGCGAAAAGGAAAGGAAACACTAAAACCGTCAATGAATAACTCAGAGTTTTCGGTAAGTATTTCTATGGTCAAATTCTTATTTAAACATCATGTTCTTGTGTTACTTTACATTGTAAATTGTTATAGTGAACTATTGAGGATGGATTGAATTGAATTGCGTATATTGAAGTTGTATATTGAGATAAGGACTAAATTGAATAAAGTAGAATTCATAGATTTAGTTTGCATCTAAGAAGCGGTATGAGAAACTAGTCGAAGTATATTGAAACTAATGATAGCTAATGAATTTTGAATTGTAAACATTAAATGGTTCGTATGAAATGAAGGGAGGAATGGATGACTTGTAGCCATACAACATATGATAGAGTAACTGTGGTAGGTCATCTTTGTTGGGCAATTCGGGGTAGTTGGTCATCATTGCTAGGAAATCCCAGGTGGCAGGTCATTATGGGGCAATCCAGGGTGGTAGGCCTTCATCACCGGGCAACCCGAGGTGACAAGTCATCTTTGTCAGACAATCTAGATGACAAACTGAAATTAATTGAACATGAGCATGTGAACTCGAATTATCGACTGAGGGGTAACACGGTTTGAGATTTTATGAATTAGAAATGTATAACGAATAATGTTTCATGTTTGAGTTACAAGGAACCAAATGTTTAGATGTTGAATCTATGAATTGCAAGTTCTACCATCTCCATATATTGTATTGGACTTATAGGAATACTACTGAGTGACATACTCATCATACGGTTTATTTTCCATGTGTAGGCTAGGTTCAAATCCACATGTCCAGTGTCCACTTTAGAATCACGTCAAGTTTTCCTGACTCCATAAAGTTTGTACCTCTTGTTCTAGTTAGTCTTAGCATGTACTTAATGAGCTCTATAGATGTTTTGCATTGCAAATGTTGTTAGCTAATAATGTAGGTATGTAAAGTCATTTTGGATATAATATGAATATGTTGTGATATGCATGGGTACAATATGCATTTTCAAGTTTTATTGTCTATAGTTTATTTATATGTAATATATGATGTTATGTATTTTAGTCAAATTTATGAAATAGATGTTTAGAGGGTGTTTTAGGTATGTTTAGACATTTTACAGTTGCCTAAAAAAACTTTTCATTTAGTAATTTTTTTACATGGTTTTGTTGTTGTCCTTGGTTGGCATGAGATAGTAGGTTTTGAACTTAAATGCTTTATAGAAACAGTGAGTGATGTCGAGGCGTCGTTTGAGAGACGTCACGATGAGATTTTCACATCGCAATGTCATAAAGTTGTCGTCGAGATGAGGCTGGACAGTTTGTCACATTGCAACAAGAAGGAGCCCCTCGTTACAACGTTAGTCCTGTAAGTTGAATTCTTTATGTTTGATCCCCATTCGTTTTTTAGTTTGGTTTTTGAGCTTTCGTAAGCTCGTATAAGGCTCGATAACTATTAAATTCCATATTAAATGTGTGTTATGCTTGAATTTAACTGCTTATTGCATTATATTGACAGTTTGTGAACGTAGTTGCTTGGGCAACGAATGTGGCACTTCATAGCTCAGACTAGACGTTCAAGTCGGGATTCAAGTGTTACACATGGTGTTTTAAACTTATTTTTTATTTTTAATTAATGGTTTTAATACATTTACCTCTACTTAGATGGTTAAATAACTATGATTTCAACCTTGAGTCACAAATTTGATTCCTCTTCTAGGCACATTTGTATTGTTTATTTCATGTTGTTTCAAGCTCTCTTTTTTTTAATTCATCTTTTTAATTAATAACTCTTTTATTCATAAAATCAAATAATAAATATGTAATTATATAATAAAATTATATTTTTTTGTATTTATCATTATGTTAAATATATTTTATTTTTTTAAAAAAAACATCAACTAATTTTTTTTATATATATTTTTCTTTATATATAATATTTATATGTCAAATATTTATTTTCTCCATCTATATTGTGGGTATGGTGGTTTTTAAGATTATAAAATCAAATGATTATTTCAAATATCATTATCTTTCATCTACATTGTGGGTATGATATTTCAAATTTTTTTATATGTGAAATATTTTCAAATAATTATTTCAAATACACATACAAAAATATATAATACTAAAATTTACTACATTAATGACATGGATTGAAAAATAAATATTACACATATAAAAATTTATTCACTAAAAATAATGATATTTGAAATAATTATTTCATTTTATAAATAAAATATTTATTAATTAAAAAGATGAATTAAAAATAAAAAAACTTTAAAAAATATTTATTAATTAAAAATAAGGCTTGAAACAACATGAAATAAAAAAAAATTCAAATATGTTTAGAAGAAAAGAAATCAAATTTGGGAATCAAAAATAAAATCACTATTATTTAACCATCTAACCAAAGGAGCTAATGTGTTAAAAGCATTAATTAAAGATAAAAAAAAGTTTAAAATAACATGAAATAAAAAATAAAAATATGAGTAGAAAAGAAATCAAAGTCGGGATTTAAAAATAAAATCACTAGTAATTAATCATCTAACTAAATGAGCTGTTGGGTTAAAAGAAAACATGTTTTTGTAGAAAGCATTTTCAAAAAGCATGTCTTCCTCAATTAAAATCGCATTCTACTAGACGGATATTTTATTTCTCTCCAAAATCAACATATTTCGATAAATATTAAAAAAATCGACCTGAAACTCTAAATAGTTTTTAAAATTAATATATACAGCTAATTTAGCCCCCACAAAATTCAGTACCATACCATGATAAAAACAACGATAGGTTTAATGATGGTACCTACCTAATTAATGCATTTTAATTCGTGACAAAGCATTGTTACATGAGCTTTTACATTAATAATTTTGTTTGTCAGGTGTATAACCAATGATATTATATATTATATTTTGCTAAGTCACGGTTTTCATATGACCTATTATATATGATATTGGAAGTTTGCTGAACACATATGTTGCTTTTTTTTTATTTCTTTTGAATTTCTATCGTGGTTCATATTTTTCACTTTAGATGCTTATTAGTTTATTATATTATATATAAATAGTTATGGGTCAATAAATTCAATTAAAATCAATTATTACTAAACTCAATTCTTAATTTCCACATGAATGTAGCTTAATATGATTTTTTCCCCTGTCATGGAGGAGGTTGATTTTTCATATTAATTTGATGAAAATAATAAAGGAAATGAAATAATCCAAAGGAAAAAGGAAAGATAACGAAGGTGTGTCCCATCTAATACATGCAAACAAACGTTCAAATCCAAAGTGGTCATCGAAAGGATCACATGAAAATAGTGATTATGAAGAAACGTCAACTTAATGTACTTAATAAAAAATTTCAATCCAAACCACCTCTTCTTACAAAAACAATAAAAGAAAACACAGGAAAACAATAATTTCTTTTGTTTTTTTGCTATTCAAAATCTTATTTATTATAAATTTTAGTGGGTTAATAAGTCATCTTATATAAAAATTGATACAATCTAATATTCTTCTGTCACAATCGTAAATTAGCATCCTATGTGAAGTTAGGCCTTTTGCATGGGGAGCTGAGAAAGAATAAAAAAATATATTTTTAGGTTCAATCGGACTGTAGTTCAACTTTTTAAGGTTAAATTATGAACATATTCAGTCTAACTATTTTAGTTACTCAAATATTATCTTTCTCAATTTAATTTTTCGAAATTAAATATTTTAATCATTTTTCCTTAATTCTTAATATGAGTTTTGTTTTATTGGTCTAATAATAAATTTAGACTTCCAATGTTTTACACAAATATAGAAAATATATAACAAATTAGCCTTCAATATTTACAAAATTTTTCATTTTAGTTCTAATTTTAAAAATATGTTTAAAAATCTTTAAAATATTCTTATATTTACTTTTTTTATAAGCTATATTTACTTTTTCTCATAAACCAAACATGTGAAAAAACCCAAAAATTAAAGCTATTTTTTATTCAATCTCTTTTGATTTAGTCCCCCTTTTTTTCTTTTTCTATATTGTTCATCTCAAATGCCTAATTAAAACCCATAAAGAAGCTCTAAATTAACTAATTTATAAACCCAGAAAAATGGTTGGGTTAATGATGCCAACTCTAATGGCCTTACTCTTTACTACTCAGATAGAACCTATTTTAAGTTCTGGTATTCTCATATATTTATCATTTCTAGCTCAAGTATTAGAGATAAATTGCAAGTCAAGGCCATGGCATTTGATATTTCCAACTTTATCAATTGAATAAAAGAAAGAACAAAGTGGAAGATAATGTGGAAAGTCATTGGGTCCAAAAACCTTTAAAATATTTTTATATTTACTTTTTAAAATTTTTAAAACTTATATTTGCCTGTTTTATATTTTTTAATATTTTGTTATAATTAGGACTAAAATGATAAATCTTATAAACGTTGAGGGTTAAATTTGTTAATTTTTTTAGATTTATGATCAATTTTATAAAATTTATAAACATTAGAGGGGCTAAATTTATTATTACACCAATAAAACAGAGCCTATGTTAGATTTTTGTTAGGAAACTAATAAAAGAGTAAGTAAAAGATTTAATTTCTAAAAGTTAAATAACAAATTAATAATTAAATGACTAAAACAAAATAAATTGAATAATTGAGTACTTTACTTGTTTAAAATATATTTTAATTTGAGTTAGACTAAACTTAAACTTATTTGAAATTTTTAATTAAATTATTTTATATAATTTTATTAGCAATTTGTGTCCAGCCTATTCAAGTTCAATAACATTATGTCCAAAGTCTATTTTAAGCCGCTTATCCTTGAAAAGAAGGATTTGCTGATAAATAATTAGTTTATAATGAGTTTCACACTCCAACTTTATAAAAAAAAAAAAGTTATTTTAGATTTTTATTTAATTTTTCTTGTTTTTAACTTTTATATTTGCGTAATTTGTCAAATCACTCAAAATTTTAACTTTGTAGACGTGGCAAACATGTGAATGCTGCATCTTCAATTAATTATTTTCTTTTAAATTTTAAAAATTCAAGAAAAATATAAAAATTATTTTTTAAAAATTTTAAAAAATATTAAATTTAGTAAAAAAGTATAAAATTTTAAAAAGATATATTTTAAATTTTTAAAAATTAATTAATTGCTAACGTAATATACACGTGGCAATCTACATGTATGCCACAGTAACAAAGTTAACAAAAGCCGAAAAATTAAATATAGGGCATAAATAACTATTTTATAAAATTAAAGGACCAAATAAGTTATTATGCCTTAATTTTATGCATTATTTTCATACAATTTTTGAGGATGATTAAAAAGGAAAGTTTTGTTATTAACATATTTTATTTATTTTATTCAAATTTAGTAAAAAAAACAATACATTAAATATTAAAAATATTTTTGTCTTAATTAGGGTATTTATCCCCCGTAGCAGTTATTAATCTTTTCGTTGCAAATGCTCTCTAAAGAGGTAAGCGGTTGGCCATTAAATATGCTTCATTCCTATGAGCGAGGATTGAACCCCGACCACATGGTTAAGGGATGACGTGAGCAACCGTCACACTACTATGGTAACTAATTTCACTGTCACCGTTGTTTTTAATCTCACCGGAGCCAATCTCACCGCCCATCCAAATGGATCCTAACACTATTAAAATACGTTGATGTAGCGCTAGTGTAGCACTTACAACCAATAGCATGGCAACACATGGCAACCTAACATTTTGACACGTGGGAAAAATACTTTTATTTATAAATTTTAATTTTTTATTTTTTGCAACATTTCAAAATGTGAAGTTGTCACGTGTCACCATGCTATTAGTCAACAGTGCCACGTCAATGTATCTTAATTGTGCTTGTCAAGTATCTAAAAAAAGTACTGAGTTGACTTATGATTTCGATGTTTAGATACCAATTAGGTCAAAAAAAAGTTTAGATACTAAGTACGTACAAGTTATTAAATTCAAGTACCTCTCTATATATTAACCCTAAAATCAATAAAATCTTACACATAAGAATTAAAACTAAGACACTATAATTAAAAGGTGTTAAACTTTCTCATTTGGATCAAAATTTTAATATTTTTAAGCACAAAATATTAATAAATACATTTTAACAAAAAAATCACCAATCATAGTATGCCCTAATATAAAGATAATTAATTTTAATTCTAATAATAATTTTTCAGATTTATATTATTTAGATTTATAATTTTTAATAAATTTTAGGGTAGACTACCTATTTAGTCACCCTAATTTACCTGTGTTCCTATTTTGGTCAACTATTTTAAAAATTTGTTATTTTAGTCACTCACGTTAGATAAGTTGCCAATTCTAGTCACTCTACCATTAAATACCTTTGATCACCAAAAAGAATGCTGATGTGGCAATCTTTTGATTGATATAATAACAAATTTAGCCCTTAACACTTTACACATTTTCCAATTCGATCCTAATTCTAAAAATTCAACAAATTTAACCCTCAATGTTTGTACATTTTGCCAATTTAGTCTAAATTCTAAAAATTCAGAAAAATTATAATTTTAAAAACTTTAAAATATATATTATTTATTATAAAAAAATGTAAAATATAAAAATTAAAAATATATATAATTACATGAAGGCTTAATTGACATTTGGTCCTAGTTCAAAAAATTCAACAAATTTAACCCTTAATGTTTGTACATTTGTCAGTTTAGTCCAAATTCTAAAAATTCATAAAACAAATTAATTAAAATATTAAGAAATATAAAATATTCAAAAAATAATCAATCAAAATCCAAAATCAAAGTAAGTAAATTAAAGTTTTTTTACTTATAATTCAAATGAAAAACCCATAAAAAGCTCCTACATTTGATATATGCAATCACACAACAATGCAATTAAAAAATACAAGAAAAAAGTTCAAAATTTTCTTTCTTGTTACCAGATTTTTTGGTCAACTTAACAAAACAAATAACCTTTATAAAAACAACATTCATCACTCCATCTCCTTCCATGTTCATTTTCAAGCTTCCCATTGTTCTCATACTATCACCTAAACCTCACAATCTCAGATACCATACCGAAACACCATAATCACTTCGCCATCAAGCACTTAGTATTAAACCCACACCAAAACTAGATTTCTCTCTCTCTCTCTCTCTCTTTCTCTCTCTCTCTCGCTCTCTCTCTCTCTCCTTTTTACAAACTCACACAAACTCAATTTTGCATTTTCTATTAACGAGAAAAAATTGACCATTGAAGCACTGCTTAGCCTTAAGCATTTGAGTCCTTCAAAGTCCTACACTTTGCTACTGAAATAGAGTCAGAGATGTCAGAATTGATATCGATGATTTGACAACAATGATGACAGGAGGTTTGAATTTTGGTTTCTTACCTCTTCATGCTCATCGTATGAGATAATGGAAGAATGACTTGACTCCTAAAACTTCCACAGCGAGACATCGGTAAGCTACATGGACTGACTTTGATAACAACAATAGAGTAAGCATCAATGCCACTATTGCATTTTCTATTAACGAGGAAAAATCGTCCATTGAAACACTGCTTAGCCTTAAGCATTTGAGTCATTCAAAGTCCTATACTTTGCTACTGAAAGGGAGTCAGAGATGTCAGATTTGATATCGATGATTTGACAACACTTATGACAGGAGATTCGAATTTTGGTTTTTTACCTCTTCATGCTCATCGTATGAGGTAAGGGAAGAATGACTTGACTCCTAAAACTTCCATCGCAAGACATCAGTAAGCTACATGGACCGGCTTTGATAACAATAATAGAGTAAGCATTAATGCCACTATTATGTTTTCTATTAACGAGAAAAAATCAACCATTGAAGCACTGTTTAGCCTTAAACATTTGAGTCCTTCGAAGTCCTACACTTTGCTATTGAAAGGGAGTCAGAGATGTTAGATTTAATATCGATGATTTGACAACACTGATGACAGGAGGTTTGGATTTTGGTTTCTTACCTCTTTATGCTCATCGTATGAAGTAAGGGAAGAATGACTTGACTCCCAAAACTTCCATCGCGAGACATTGGTAAGCTACATGGACTGACTTTGATAACAACAATAGAGTAAGCATCAATGCCACTATTGTGTTTTCTATTAACAACAAAAAATCAACCATTTAAGCACTGCTTAGCCTTAAGCATTTTAGTCTTTTAAAGTCTGGTACTAAAACGGAGTCAAAAATGCCAGATTTGATATCGATGATTTGACAACATTGATGACAGGTGGTTAGAATTTTGGTTTCTTACCTCTTCATGCTCATCGTATGAGGTACGCGAAGAATGACCTAACTCCTAAAACTTCTATCGCAAGACATCGTCTAACACCCTAAACCCGGCCTAGACGTTATGGTCGAATTCAGATATGTCACAAGATAGAGTTTTGAAAACAAAGTCATCTCCTCCAATTTATTCACGATTCAAAAATTCGTACTCATTTATACCAATTTCTGAAAGTGGTACTTAAACTTAATTATTTGCTGAAAATGTAATCTATAGCAGAGGTTAAATAAAACTGTTATATTTTAAAAATGTGATTCATATTTTTAGAAATCCTTTGCAGTTGGAAACCATGTTTTTAGCTTGTTGTCCAGATAAAATATTAAACATAATCTAAAACCCAAAAATTGAGAAAACAGTCCGAAAAGTCCAATCAACACAAAACTCCCAAAAACAACATGTAAAATAAATAAATAAACAAAACCCTTAATTAACTCAGTTTGTGGACTAGTGGTCACCGCAAGACTCCGCCGCATCGATCCGCCTAGGTCTGTGGATTTCCTAAACAGAACAGACAACAGATGTGAACTCAGTGTGCAACCCATAGAAATAAGCATACAGATTTAGATACACAATCAAAAGTAGATAACTTAGATTACAGATATAGATATGTAAAAGCCCTACCCCCATCCTCTACACACCATCTCCGACCATCCCATCACACCATGTGAGGTTTAAAACACCCACCCATCCCTACACACCTCATTGTACCTTTAAGGCACATATCAGAATATATAAGCAGTCAAATTGCCAGAGTATAGGTGATTAACGCCTATCAGATACTTCCTACATACATATAAATCCCCACCCCAATAACAGATACAGAAATTAGATGCAGATATAACATGCTCAACATGCTTTGTAAAGATAACAGATACACATACATCAATATATTCAGGCATATATCAATCTAAGGTTTAGTTAGCCCTTACTGACCCTACTATACGCCCACAGTCGATCGGAGCGACCTGTACGACCCTAAGAAAAATTTCAGAATTATGGGCCCACACGCCTAACTTGGCCATGCCTATACGGCCCACATGGCCACATTCGAGCCACCACGTGGCTATGTTCTGCGCACGGCTATGCCTTCATCGACCACACAGTCGTGTCTCGCGCACGGCCATCCACACGGGCGACCACACACCCATGTGGCATCGACAGGATCATTTTTTACTTTTTTTCAAAACCTCGTTTTTTGTATTTTGGGAACACACTTGGTATTGATTTAATGCGTAACCACTCTCGGGCCTTCAAGAACCTACAAACAGCGCATCCCACACCTTTTAGCAACACGTTTGATTACTTATTCAAAAATCGACTTACCACCTACCAGAAACGACCTCAACCTCAATCAAGTCGTCAAAGTGAAAATCGATGCCTCACCGCCTTCACCTAATAAACAAAACTCATCGATTACTCACCAAGATCAGTTATCATAACAATGCCCAAACTCAAAATCTAATGTTAACAAAAGCTAAGACTTTACTTACCAACCGATTGTAAAAACCCAAATCGTAATAGTAATCAATGGAACAGGAAAAACGCTAGCAACTAGAAGAAGAAAACAAAAATTAAGGTGGAACAAAGGAAGAGGGAAGAAAGGAAAAAACGTCCGAGAAACCGAAAAAAATTAATGTCAAAATATTAGGGAATTTTCGGGAAGAGAAAAATTTTGAAAAAGAAATAAATATGAGATGATACTAAATCCCTTAATTTCCTCCCACTTACCCACTATCTCAACCTTCTCAGACTTTCAACTCAACCGGGACTCTACAAGCCAACCGAGCAAGAATTAACTCCTACGCTCGCGTAGGGATTTGAACACAGAACATCCAACACACTAACTCCTTTACTACTCAAACCAGCATGCTCATTTTAATGTGAACTAACAAAAAATTAATATAAGCCCACCGTTCAATGATAAGGCTTGGATCCAAAAATAACAAAATTTGCCAAAGATGAGGCTTGAACCCAAAACCTCTCAAACACTCCCAAAATAGTTAACCACTGAAGTAAATACACATTTGTGTCAGATTTCACAAAAGCAAAAATAAATTATTTGAAACGTTACAACTCTACCCCATAAAAGAAATTTCGACCTTAGAATTTACCTGATCAGAACAGATGAGGATACTGCTAATGCATCGAGTCCTCAGGTTCCCACGTGGCCTCCTCAGTACCATGATTCTGCCATAGAACCTTCACTAAAGGAATGGACTTCCTTCTCAGAACCTTAACATCTCGATATAGAATCTCAACCGGTTTCTCCTCAAAAGTCATTCGACCTAACCTCGATCTCCTCAACTGAGACAATGTGAGATGGGTTAAGCCGATACCGCCTCAGTATCGAGATATGAAAGACATCATGAATATGGTCTAACTCCGGAGGTAACTCTAATTGATAAGCGACCGGTCCCACACGACTCAGAATCCGATATGGCCCAATGAACCTAGGGCTGAACTTGCCTCTACAACCGAATCTCAGAACTTTCTTTCATGGGAAAACCTTAAGAAACACAAAGTCCCCCACAGAGTACTCAATATCACGCCTTTTCAGATCTGCATAAGACTTCTACCTATCAGTAGCTGCTTTCAGACTATCCCGAATCAATCTAACCTTATCTTCAGTCTCAGAAACCAACTTTAGACCCAAAACCTGACATTTACCTAACTCAATCCAACACAACAGAGTACGAAACTTATGACCATTTAACGCCTTGTAAGGTGCCATCTGAATGCCAGACTGAAAGCTGTTCTTGTAGGCGAACTCAGCTAACAGCAGATAATCCTCCCAACCACCTCAGAAATTAATCACGCAACTCTGAAGCACGTCATCTAATATATGAATCACCCTTTCAGATTGACCATCGGTCTGAGGATGGAACGCAGTACTGAAGTCCAACCTCGAATCTAGAGCCTCATGTAACTTCTTTCAGAACTGAGATGTGAAGCGAAGATCTTTATCAGAAATGATCAAAATAGGAACTCCATGCAGTCTCACAATCTCAGAAATGTAGAGCTTCGCTATATTCTGCATAAAGTAGCCTGTCTGAACCAGAATGAAGTGAGTAAACTTGGTTAATCGATCCACGATGACCCAAATAGAATCCTTCTTAGTGGGTGTTAAGGGCAACCTATGAATGAAGTCCATTGTCATACTTTCCCATTTCCATAAGGGAATCTTAACTGGCTGGAACAAACCTGAAGGCGTTAAATGGCACCTTACGCTTTAAACCTAGCCACCAGTACAATTCACAGAGATCGCGGTACATTTTATTACCACCGGGATGCATCGCATAAGGGCTACTATGCGTCTCCCTCAAAATTGACTGTCTCAAATTTGAATCATCCGGCATACAATTCCATCCTCAAAAACACAAAACACCATCAACATTCAACCCAAAATCTGAAGTGTTGCCACTCTCAACTTGACAAAACTGTAAACCTAGAAACTCATCCCTATCTGCTTATCTCAAATCTGATCAATCCAAGTCGGTTTAACTTGTAACTCGGCTAACAGACTCCCATCGTCAAATAAACTAAGGTGAGTGAACATCGCCTTCAGATCGATCATTACTCTACGACTTAGAGCATTGGCCGCCACATTGGCCTTACTAGGATGATACTCTATCGTACAGTCATAATCCTCGAGCAATTCAATCCATCGGCTTGCCTAAGATTCAGCTTTTTCTGAGTAAGGAGGTACATGAGACTCTTGTGATCAATGTAAATGATACACTTCTCACCATATAGATAGTGCCTCTAGATTTTCAACGCAAAGACCACAGTAGCCAACTCGAAATCATGTGTCGGATAATTCCCTTCGTGTGTCTTAAGCTGACGGGACGTATAAGCCACAACCTTCCCTCTTGTATCAATACACATCCCAAACCAACGTATGATGCATCACTGTAGACGACAAACTCCTTATTAGATTCATGTTGTATCAGAACAAGAACCTGAGTCAAAACAGACTTGAGCTTCTCAAAACTCGATTGTTGCGCATCAGTACAGACAAAGGGAACACCCTTACGCAGAAGCTTATTCAAATGAGCTGTAATCTGAGAAAACCCTTCAACAAACCACCAATAATATCCCGCTAAACCCAAAAAGCTACGGATCTCAGATACGTCCTTAGGTTGTTTTCAATCCAGTACAACCTCTATCTTCCTTGGATCCATTCAAATCCCCTCAGCAGACACATGTTGTAGAAAAGTTACCTCTCATAACCAGAACTCACACTTGCTCAACTTAGCGTAGAGCTGTTTCTCACGAAGAATCTGAAACACTATCCTAAGATGCTCATCATGCTCATTCTCGGTCTTAGAGTACACCAAAATATCGTCGATAAATACTACGACGAACTGATCCAAATACGGCTGAAAGACTTGACTCATCAGATCCATGAATACAATTGGAGCATTCGTTAGACCAAAAGGCATAACTAGGAACTCGTAATGTCCATAACGAGTCCTAAATGCAGTCTTATGAACATCCGCTTCCTTAACCCTCAACTAATGATACCCGGAATGAAGATCTATCTAAGAGAACACCGAAGCTCCCTGGAATTGATCAAATAAGTCATCGATCCTCGGAAGTGGATACTTATTCTTCACAGTCAACTTATTCAACTGCCGGTAATCGATGCATATCCTCATGGTCTCATCCTTCTTTTTAACAAACAGAACAAGTGCCTCCTATAGAGACACAATAAGACGGATGAAACCACGATCCAAAAACTCTTGCAGTTGAGCCTTAAGCTCAGTATGCTCCTTCGATGCCATACGATATGGGGCAATAGACACCAGAGTTGTACCCAGTAGAAGTTCAATTTCGAACTTGACTTCCTAGTTCGGAAGTAAACCCAGTAACTCCTTAGGAAAGACATCTAGAATGTCCCTCACTATTCTAATACTCTCAACATAAGAGTCCCTAAAATCAGAAACACTGACATAAGCTAAGTACGTCTCACACCCTTTTCGAACCAGTTTTTTAGCAACAAGAGTAGAGATCACATTGGATAAATAATCTTAACGCTCACCAATCACAACCACCTCCATATCATCTTTGGTCCTTAAGACAACCCTTTTAGACGCGCAATCCAAACTGAATCGATGCTCAACTAACCAGTCCATACCCAAAATTAGATCAAACTCCCCAAACAGAAGCTCTATCAGATTTGTCAGAAAAACAGCCCCTTGCACCATTAATGGAACATCCCTATAAAGTTTACTAACTCGAGTAAACTGTTTAAACGGACTCAGTACAGTAACCTCACTAGAAGTGCTCTCAACAGAAATCCCCAGAGTTTCAGATACAGTACTAGCTACGTAGGAGTGTGTAGAACCTATGTCTATCAGAATAGTATAAGGTGCATCAAATATAATAAACGTACGAGTGATGACATCAAGAGCATCTCTATCCTCTCGACGTCGTGCAACATAAACTAGCACAGGCTGCTTCGCCTTAGTTTAACCAGCACCTCTGCCCGGTGCTCTTTGCCCACGACCCATACCATTACCACCTCTAGCCTGTCCATGGCCCCTAGATGGCTGCTGCACTACCCTCTGAGGCTGCACAGAACCCGGTGCCGAAGCTTGCATCTGATCAGCCCTTTGTAGACACTCCCTAATATGGTGCTCCGGATACCCACACCTTAGACAAGCCCCTATCCTCCTCCAACACTCGCCCGGATGACGCCTAACACAATCAATGCATGGCTGTAACCCAGTAGGAATAACAGGAACCCCCACTCTAATAGGCTTATCAGGTCTGGCCTTTTTCTTAGGCCTCTGAATAAAACTAGAAGGCTCTGAATCCCTCATGTTCTTACCCCTCTCACGATCTCTATTCTGGCAGTCCACACGCTTAACATCCTCGACGATCTTCACCTTCTCCACCAAAACCACAAACTCTCACTCCCTCTGTGGAGCTATCAACACCCTCAAATTATCCCTTAAACCATCCTCAAATCAGACGCACCTCTCACATTCAGTCGCCACCATGCCTCGAGCGTAGCGGCTCAGCCTTAGAAACTCGACCATAGATCTATCGCCTTGCATGAGATTCATGAACTCACTCCTACGAGCATTTACATGACTAGCTCCCACATACTGGCTCTAGAAGGTAGTCTTAAATAAATCCCAACTCAAACGATCAGACTGGGTACTGTCATCAACTGTCAACCACCGCTGATAAGCCTCATTGTGAAGCAAGGAGACTGCACCCTTCAGTTTCTGCTCAAAAGTGTAGTCTAGATCATTCATGATCCTCTCGATGGCCTCTAACCAATATTCAGCCACATTTGAGGCGACTCTAGTGACGCCTCTAAACAACTCAGCACCATTAGACCAGAGTCGTTCAGTTATCGACCCTCGGCCCCCAGCTCCAGAATATGGTCCAGCGACCCTCTTCAAGATCCTCAACATTGCTTGGGATAGTGCGTCAACCCCTACCGAGTGACTCTGAGACCCAGTCTGAGTAACAGGTGATACGGGTGTCTCACTTGTATCCAAGTTTGGCATACTACCTAGAGAGGAAGACTCAGCTCGAACCCTCCTACGGTCTTTACCACGACCTCTAATATCACGCCCGCAAGTTCCATGAGCGATTATCATAAATTTGGGTTTAATCTACATTAAAAGTTTTACGCATCAGTTTCAATATTTATTAACAGATGTTTTAGGCATAATTTATCAGAGGTTCAGTTTTGTTTCCAAAAGTTTCAATCTCTAACTATTTAATTTAGTTTCAGAGAGTACTAACTACAATATTTTCAAAGTTTTCTATCAAAATTTTAAAAATACATATAGGATCAGTGCCGGAGGCTCGGTGTACCACATACTTTCCCATTATATCAAAAAATATTTGAAAACCAATTCTTTTCGAAACATAATTTTAAAACCCAAAATTTACAGCTCGAGTTTTACAACCTACTCTAATACCACTAAATGTAACACCCCAAACTCGGCCTTGACGTTGTGGCAAAATTTAAATGTGTCACAAGATAGAGTTTTGAAAACAAAGTGGCCTCCTCTAATTTATTCACGATTCAAAAATTCATACTCATTTATGCCAATTTCTGAAAGTGGTATTTAATCTCAATTATTTGCTAAAAAATATAATATACAGTAGAGGCTAAACCATTATATTTTAAAAATGCGGTTCATATTTTTAGAAAACATTTGCAGTTGGAAACCATGTTTTTAGCATGTTATCCAGATAAAATACTAAACAAAATCTAAAACCCAAAAATTGAGAAAACAGTCCGAAGAGTCCAATCAACATAAAACTCCCAAAAATAACCTTTACTATAAATAAACAAAACCTTTAATTAACTCAGTTCGTGGACTAGTGGTCACCGCAAGACTCCACCACACCGATCCACCTAGGCCTGTGGATTACCTGAATAGAACAGACAACAGATATGTGTTTACGTAAATTCAGTGTGTAACCCATAGAAATAAGCATACAGATTTAGATACACAATCAGAAGTAGATAACTTAGGTTATAGATACAGATATGCATAAGCCCTACCCCCATCCTCTATACACCATCTCTGACCATCCCATCACACCATGTGGGGTTTAAAACACCCACCCATCCCTACCCACCTCATTGTGCCTTTAAGACACATATCAGAATTATATGCAGTCAAGCTGCCAGAATATAGGCTATTAATGCCTATCAGATACTTCTTCCATACATATAAATCCCCACCCCAATAATAGATATAGAAATCAGATGCAGATATAACATGCTCAACATGCTTTGTACAGATAATGGATACACATACATGAATATATTTAGGCATACATTTAGTATCCTACACAATCCAGTCTATCAGAATGTTCTAGCATACAATCTAGGGTTTAGTTAGCCCTTACTGACCCTACCGTAGGCCCACAGTTGACCGAAGCAACCTGTACGACCGTAGGAAAAATTTTAAAATTATGGGCCCAGATGCTCGTATGGGCCCACACGCCCAAATTGGCCTTTACCTGTGTAGCCTACACGGCTGCACTCGAGCCACCACACAGCCGTGTGCTGTGCACGGCTATGCCTTCGTCGACCACACGGTCGTGTCTCGCACACGGCCATCCACACGGGTGACCGCATGCCCGTGTGGCGTCTATAAAATCATTTTTGGCTTTTGCCGAAACCTCATTTTTCATGTTTTAGAAACACACTTGGTATTGATTTGATACGTAACCACTCTTGAGCCTTCATGAATCTACAAACAGCGCATCCCAAACCTTTTAGCAACCAATTTACAAGTCTAACAAGTTTGACCACTTATGCAAAAATCAACTTACCGCCTACAAGAAACAACCCCAACTTCAATCAAGTCATCAAAGTGAAAACCAATGTCTCACTGCCTTCACCTAAGAAGCAAAACTCATCGATTACTCACCAAGATCGGTTATGGTAACAATTGCCAAAACTCAAAATCTAATGTTAACAAAAGCCAAGACTTTACTTACCAATCGATTGTAAAAACCAAAATCGTAATAACAATCAATGGAACAAGAAAAATGCCAGCAACCAGAAGAAGAAAATGAAAATTGAGAGTGGAACAAGGGAAGAACGAAGAAAGGAAAAAATTCAGAGAAACCAAAAAAGAAATTAACGTCAAAATTTTTGGGAATTTTCGAGAAGAAAAAAATTTTGAAAAAAAAATATGAGATATGATACTAAATCCCTTAATTTCCTCCCACTTACCCACTATCTCAACCTTCTCAAACTTTCAACTCAACCGGGACTCTACAAGCCAACCGAACAAAAATTAATTCCCAAGCTCGCGCAAGAATTTGAACATAGAACCTCCAACACACTAACTCCTTTACCACTCGAACCAGCAGACTCATTCTGATGTGAACTAATAGAAAATTAATATAAGCCCACAGTTCAATGATAAAGCTTCCAAAAATAACAAAATTTGCCAAAGATGAGGCTTGAACCCAAGACCTCTCAGAAACTCCCAAAACACTTAACCACTAAAGCAGATACACATTTGTGTCAGATTTCAAAGAAGCAAAAATAAATTATTTGGGGTGTTACACATCGGTAAGCCATATGGACCAGCTTTGATAACAACAATAGAGTAAGCATCAATGCCACTATTGCGTTTTCTATTAACGAGAAAAAATTGACCATTGAAGCACTGCTTAGCCTTAAGCACTTGAGTTCTTTAAAGTCCTACACTTTGCTAGTGAAATGGAGTCAGAGATGTAAGATTTGATATCAATGATTTGACAACACTGATGACAAGACGTTCAAATTTTGGTTTTTTACCTCTTCATGCTCATCGTATGAGGTAAGGGAAGAATGACCTGACTTTCAAAACTTCCACTGTGAGACATCGGTAAGCTACATGGACCTTCTTTGATAACAACAATAGAGTAAGCATCAAGGCCATTATCGGCCCACTTCTATCAATGTTCTCATAAATATTGTTGGAGGCACATTCCAACAAATAAAAAGAAAGCAAATGTTTAATGGTGAAAGATGATTTAAAAGTTATAATGTAATTATATATACTTTTATATTTTATGTTTTTATGTTTTCTTAAAATAAATAATATATATTTTCAAGTTTTTAAAATTTTGTTTATTTTTGAATTTTTAGAATTTAGACTAAATTGATAAAATATTCAAATATTCAAGGTTAAATTTATTGAATGTTTTAGAATTATGACCAAATTAACAGAATGTGCAAAGTGTTAAAGGTTAAATTTGTTTATACCAATAAAAAGATTACCATGTTAGTATTTCATCTGTTGACCAAAAGTATTTAATTGTACGATTATTAAAATTGACAATTTATCTAACGAAAATAATTAAAATAATAAACTTTAAAAATGAGGGACTAAAATAAAAATATGAATAAACTCAGATGACTAGATAGAAAGTTTAGCCTAAATTTAAAAAAAAAAAAAGTAATTGGAGAGTGTAGGTTAATTGAAATAGATAAAAAGTTACACTAATTTTTCAAAACCGTAACTTTTCTGCCTTTTTCTGAACAAGCACGTTTTCAAATGTCTCGGCACAGTACTATAACGACCGTAACTATCTTTCTGTTCTGACAAAGCGGAAAAATTATAATTGTATGCACAATGTCATCGTCATTTAATACATTTTGGCTTAAGTATTGTATAACACCTTCTATATGTTCTTAAAAAATCAATTAAGTTTCTTGAATTTAACTAAATTTTTAATCAATTAAATTTATTGATCAAGCATTGTCATTATTAATCATTAAATTTAAGAGTTGGATTGTTAAATTTTAATAACGTAATCATTAACAATTATTGAATCAACTATCATAACATAATAGTTACTTACATAATATTATTATGTAATAAAAAATAAAAAAATATTAAAAATTAAGTTTAGAATAAATTTAGATAAAATAAAATTTCAATTGGTTTGAATCTAAATAATTATTTATTTATTTTGAATGTAATTTTTTAAATTATAAAAAAATAGTTTTAAAAATAGTTTTAAAAATTTAAAACATTGTAAAAAAAAATGGTGGGGTTTTTTTTGTTTGATATGTATTCGTAAAAAAAAAAGAAGAAACAAATTGTATGATTGTAAACTAGAATGGCTGGATTTGATAAACTAGTAAAATCTAAAACTTCGATTATGAGATTCAAACCTACGGCGAGACATGACTTAAAATTTTATTTTTTACCATATTTTATTATAACCATAACAAGTATGTTTTTTTGACATTGCATCTTTACATTTTGGGTAGAAATAGTCCAAAACATATATCAAACACAGTTAGTAAATTAGATTGAAAAAGAACCAACAACAATAAATTCAAAAGCTTATAAAAACTGGGATTTACCTGCTCTGAGATAGCAACTAAAGCAAGGAGCACCATTTCTTTCTTTTAGTAACTTATATATTATTTTACAATTTATAAAATAATTTTTTTAATTTTTAAAAAATTTGTCCGGAATAAACTTAGTAAAAAAAATTTGGATTCAAACCAATTGTCCGAATTCATCTTGGACTTGAATTTTAATTTTTGTTGATGTGTAAGTGCCACAATAGCGATCGAAGTTGACTTAGCGGTCTTTAACGACCATGTCTACAAGATTGATAGAATTTAATGGTCAACTATTAAATTTAATGGCCAAATGGCTTAATTGATGAATTCTATCAATTAAAGGGTTCAATTGAATGTAAAAAGGTTCAAAGGAGTTTAATTGATTTTTGAGGAGTACTTCGACGACTTATTATACCATTATGCCTTTTATTTTTATATTCATTTTTTTTCTAAAAAATAATATTAAACTTTATATTAAAATACATATTGATGCAAGTATTATAGGTGAAAGTATCTATCAGTACTATATCAAATTAGTCCATTTACTACTAAATGCTTCAATTTAACCATTTTATTATTAGAAAGATCAAATAAGGGTAAATTGTAATAAAGTAAATATTTACATTTAAAAAATGACATGAAAATTATTATTTTTATTTACAAAACCATAAAAAATTTTGAAAATATTAACTACGTTAACATGAAATGACATTTTTTAAATTGATGTTAACTCTATTAAAATTTGGATTTGATTTTTTGATAATACTATAACTAAATTGATTCATTTAATAATGGAAGGTCCAATTTGATCTAGTTCATGTAATGTAGCAATCTATCAAGTACATTCACCAAGTATTATATATGAATAGTTTACTTCAATGAAATAAATTATATCAATAGTCACCTAAATATTAGTAAATTGTCATTTTACAAATTTGCTATTGATTCTAAAGTTATGGAAAGTGAGATTTTTTTCCATTTCGCCATTAAATCTTAACGAAATGTTGACATAGATAATTTGTTTAAGGTCAAAGTGTATTAAAGGCCTCTGTACAAGGTATTTTTAGCGAATTTTTTCCTATTATAAGTTTTAACATTTTTAGTCGCATTTTCTTACGAGGCTTGGATATTTTTCTTTCCACATAGGCATTCCAAGTGGCTTTCAAATTTCTACCAATTTCCTTAATACCTAACAAAATACAAAGCATTTCTAGTAATAGAACACTTTAACCAACAATTATGGTTCAAATTCTGTTAAACTTCAAAATTTTATAAGTTAACATATCTAGAAAAAAAAAAGGTTTCTTTTTTAAAACAAAACAACAAAGTTGGCACCCAATTTATACCTTTTTTTTTTATCAATTTAGTATTTGAGTTTAGTTTTAGTGTTCAATTTAGAACTCAAATCAAATGATATAATGTTTGTGTAGAAAGAGTTATAGACTATTGAAGTAGTTAGAATAGTTAGTTTTTCTGTTATGAATTAGTTGAGTCTGAGTTGTATAAATATTTAATAGTTGTAACCTTATGATTTATGAGTACACAGATACATTCTTTACACTTTCTGACATGGTATCATATGAGCCATTTTTTTAGCTCTGGGCTGTTTGGGCTAGTTTCTTTTCTCTCTTATTGGGCTGGTAACCGTTTTCTTTGTTTGTGCTTCATCTAGGGCGCAAATCCTTATATTCATGGAAAATATTGATTTTCACCATCTTTTGTTCCTTCATCCATCAGATACACCGGGAACGATCCTTGTTTCTCATCATTTGACCAGTGTTGAGAACTATACCGTTTGGAGTCATTCGTTTTGAATTGCTTTGCTCGCGAAGAACAAGCTAGGGTTCGTCGACGGTGCTTGCCTCCATTCGGTTTATCCTGAATTTCTTCGTGCTCAATGGGATCGGTGTAATTGTAACACCCCTATCCCGTAACCGTTTCCGGAATAGGTAACGGGCATCACCGGACAGACAGAGTATACCAGAACAAATCCAAATCACCTATATCATACAACCAGAATACATTTACATTCATCCACAATTCATCCATTAAAATGGTCTACGAGACCCAAAACATACATTTAGGGAAGGTCGGGACTAAACCAAACCCATTCAAAATTTTTAGAACTTAAACAAACTTTTCAAAACTGACAAAGTCACACGCTCGTGTGACTAGGCCGTGTGACACACACGGACATAAGGCACGCCCATGTGGTCCAACCGTGCCAAACATAGGTCTTATACTGACTTATTAACACGGCTAACAGACACGGCCGCGTGCCATGGCCGTGTAAAAACTTAGCTAGCTACTGACTTCTTCACACGGCCACAAGGCACGCCCGTTTTCCCTGGCCGTGTGGCACAATGCAGGCTTGGTTTAAGCCAATTTGCCACCCTTTAAGGGTCTGACCCTACAAGCATTATTAAACAACAATTACACCAATATTTCCAGCCAATTTCATACTCAAAACATGCTTCACTACAACTATATCATCATCATTCAATAATTTATTCAAAGCCATACCAAATCTTAACACAAAACACACCATTTACTAGCCAACTCTTATGGCATAACATATATTTACATCAAGCTTACAAACTTAGACATTCTAGCCTATACATGCCATACTTCAAATATGTACATTTGCCAAAAGTACCAAAAAGAGTTTGATGGTGTGATGACAATCCTCGACTATCCCGAGCCTTCGGTGGCTACGATAATTGTAAAACAGACAGAAATCACACAGAGTAAGCTATAAATAGCTTAGTAAGCTCGTACTCACATCATCATCAACACATGAAACATATAAGTACTTGCACAAAATAAATCCTCAAGAGTATGTCAACCCAATAAAATTCACATACATTCTGTCCTCTACCACTTAGGTCTCGTACATACCTGGATCTTTCTGTACTTATTCACTTTCATACTTACCTCTTATTGATCGTTATCAAACTTTCCAAAATTCGTCAGTACTTTGAACATCCGCACACTTAGTGCTATAAAGTTAGCCGAAGCTAGAATATTTCAGCACACTTAGTGCCATCTCAAATAACCGAGACTAAGTTGGTATCGAACACTTAGTGCCTCAAGTAGCCGAAGCTAGTTTAAATCGCACACTTAGTGCCAAAGTTTTCGATTCATCAATATATCATCCAATTCAATTATATACAACACATATATAATGTAATGCATCAAAGCTTACTTAACATCACATTTTTAAGTACGAACTTACCTCGTACTCGAAATTTTGTCGACTTAGACTATCTACTCGATAACTTTCGTTTTTCCTCGATCTAAGTCCGAATTCCTCCTTTCTTGATTATATGATTTCAAAATTAACCCTCTTATTCACCAATTAAATCAATTTAATCCCTAAACACATATTTATGGCAATTTGTGAACTAGCCCCCATATTTTCACATTTCGACACTTTAGTCCCTATTTCACAAAATCACAAAATATACATAATTTGTATATACTCAAGCTTAGCTGAATTCTCCTAGTACTCATACTAGTCCACACATTTCATTCATTTTACATTTTAGTCCCTCAAAATAACATTTTTACAATTTAGCCCAAATTGCTCAAATTCATCAAAAATCCAAAGACAAAACATTTAAACCCAACATCAAGCTCTCATATTTCACCATTTAACAACACAAAACTCATGATTTCATATATGACATATTTCAAAATCATCACTAAAATAAAAAATTGAGACATGGGCTTTGTAGTGCACTAAGCAACGATCACAGAAACGTAAAAATTATCAAAAACTGAAGTAAAAACATACCCGAATTAAGCTTCCAACTAGCCGAACCCTAGCTTGATCTTTTCTATTCTTTTTCTTTCAGACAATCGGGCCAACAAAGATGAAATGCATGGCCATTTCATGTTTTCTTTATTATTAAACATATTATTATACAATTGACTATTTTAACCTTCATTTATAAACCATTATAATTCCATTAACTTAGGCATTTTTGTCCACCATTAAAACAATTGGTATATTAGAAATGCAAGGACTTTTATTTTAAAAGCCAAGCCTAATAGGTGTTTTATCATCTAGCATTCAACTTTTACTCATTACACGATTTAATCCTTTTTCATAATTTAGCACAGAAACAGACAAATTTAATCACAGAAATTTCACAGATGCAAATTCAAATATCACAGACACAGAAAATAATATCAAAATATTATTTAGACTCGGATTTATGGTCCTGAAACCACTATTCCGACTAGGGTCAAAACCAGACTGTTACAATTCTCCCCTCTTAGGGATTTTCGTCCCCGAAAATCTTACCGTTAAACAGATTCGGATATTGCTGTTTCATTGCATCCTCAAGCTCCCACGTAGCCTCTTCTACTCCGTGTCTAGGCCACAGGACTTTGACCAATGGAATTTTCTTATTACGCAATTGTTTAATCTCACGAGACAGAATACGAATTGGTCGAAGCATTGATACGTGAAATACATTATGAATCTTTTCTAGCTCAGACGATAACCTCAATCTATAAGCAACGGACCCAACTCGCTCAATGATTTCATAAGGTCCGATGAACCTCGGGCTCAACTTGCCCTTTCTACCAAATCAAAACAGTTTCTTCCACGGAGATACTTTTAGAAACACTTTATCACCAATCTCATATTCAATTTCCTTTCGTTTTAAATCTGCATAAGACTTCTGACGATCAGAGGCAGCTTTCAGACTATTTCAGATTATTCTCACTTTTTGTTCTGTTTCTTTAATCAAATCAACACCATAAATCTTATTCTCACTGAGCTCAGACCAATATAACGGAGTTCTACACTTTCTACAGTATAATGCTTCATATGATGCCATTTTAATACTTGACTGAAAACTATTATTATAAGCAAATTCAATCAAAGGTAGATATTGTTCTCACGTACCTTCGAACTCAAGAATGCAACATCTCAACATATCCTCGAGTATCTGAATAATCCGCTCAGATTGACCATCTGTTTGTAGATGAAAAGCAGTACTAAAATGTAATTTAGTACCCAAAGCATCTTGCAAACTTTTCTAGAATCGCGATGTGAATCTCGGATCTCTATCAGACACAATTGACAATGGTACACCGTGCAGTCTCACAATATCAGAAATATAAAGTTCAGCTAACTTGTCAAGTGAGAAGTCAGATCGTACCGGAATAAAGTGAGCTGACTTCGTTAATCTATCGACTACAACCCAGATCGAATCTTTCTTTCTCAGAGATAGGGGCAAACCTGAAACAAAATCCATGGTCACACGATCCCATTTCCATTCCGGAATCATAATCGGTTGCAATAGACCTGGTGGCACCTGATGTTCAGCTTTAACTTGCTGACAAATCAAACATTTAGAAACAAAATCAGAAATATCTCTTTTCATTCCCGACTACCAGTATAGTTGCTTCAAGTAGTTATACATTTTAGTACTCCCCGGATGTATAGAGAATCTACTACTGTGAGCCTCACTCAAAATCAACTGAATTAACTCTGGATTCCTCGGAACACAAAGTCTATTTCTGAATCTTAAACAATCGTTAACATCAACCCGGAATTCAGAATCGCACAGAGCTCGTTTTGCTATCAATTCATTGTTAGACTTTTGAGCATCGCAGATCTGTTGCATAAACAAAAGTTCTTCTTTCAGTTTGGCCCAAAACAGAGTGTTATCAAACAATGCTAAATGAGCATTCATTGCATGCAATGCAGACAAAGATTTCTGACTCAAAGCATCTGCTACTACATTTGCTTTGCCCGGATGATAGTCAATAACTAGCTCGTAGTCATTTAACAGTTCTAATCATCATCTCTGTTGCAGATTCAAGTCTTTTTGCGTCATTAAATACTTCAGACTTTTATGATCAGAAAATACGTGACATTTCTCACCAAACAGGTAGTGACGCCAGATTTTCAAAGCAAACACAATAGCAGCCAATTCAAGATCGTGTGTCAGATAGTTCTTTTCATGTGGCTTCAACTATCTCGAAGCATAAGCAATGACTTTACTTTCTTGCATCAGAACACATCCCAGACCAATCAAGGAAGCATCGCTATAAATTACAAATTCTTTACCCGATTCAGGTTGTACTAATACTGGAGCTTCGGTCAACAAAGCTTTCAACTGATCAAAATTGTTCTGACACTTTTCAGACCATTCAAACTTCACATCTTTCTGAAGTAATTTTGTCAACGGAGTCGCTATCATCGAGAAACCTTTTACAAATCTTCTATAGTAACCAGCAAGTCCTAGAAAACTATGAACTTCAGATACATTTCTCGGAGGCTTCCAATCCATAATAGCTGAAATTTTGCTCGGATCAACACTGATACCAGAGGCTGATACAATATGACCTAGAAAACCAACTTCTCGCAACCAGAATTCACATTTACTGAACTTCACATACAACTGCTTATCTCGCAGTGTCTGTAGCACTATTCTCATTCGCTCGACATGCTCAGATTCATTACGTGAATAAATCAATATGTCATTAATGAATACAACAACAAATTGATCTAAATACGGTCTGAAAATCCTATTCATCAAATCCATGAAGATAGCAGGTGTATTCGTTAGTCCAAAAGGCATAACTAAAAATTCATAATGTCCGTATCTCGTTCTAAAAGCAGTTTTTGGTATGTCAGAGTCCTTTACTTGCAACTGATAGTAACCCGATCTCAAATCTATCTTTGAAAACACAGTAGCACCTTTCAACTGATCGAATAAGTCATCGATCCTGGGCAGAGGGTATTTGTTCTTTAAGGTTACTTTGTTAAGCTGACGGTAATCAATACACATTCTCATTGTGCCATCTTTCTTTTTCACAAACAGGACAGGAACACCCCATGGTGAAAAACTCGGTCTAGCAAATCTTCTATCGGTCAATTCTTGCAACTGAGACTTCAATTCTTTTAGTTCATTCGGAGCCATCCTATATAGAGCTATCGATATCGGAGTAGTATCAGGCACCAATTCAATACCAAACTCAACTTCCCAAATCAGAGGCAAACCAGGTAATTATTCAGGAAACACATCAGAAAATTCACAGACAACAGGCACTGATTCAATTTTATTATCATCCACTTTCGAGTCTAACATATAAGCTAAATAAGCTTCACAACCTTTCTTTACATAATTTCATGCTTTCATTGCAGATATCATAGCTGGCAACCTATTCAAATCACTAGACTCAATTCGAATTATCTCATTATTCTTACATCTCAAGTCAATGACTTTTCGTTTGCAATTCACAATAGCGTCATGCAAAGTTAACCAATCCATTCCCAGAATTATATCAAATTCGTCGAAAGGCAGTAGCATCAAATTAGCAGGAAAACAGATATCTCGAATCATTAACAGACAATTCTTGCAGACTTTATCAACTAGATCACATCTGCCTAAGGGATTCGAAACTTTAACCATAAATTCAATAGACTCTACAGGTAAAGTCTTATTGTTCATTAAGTTTATACAAATATAAGAATGTGTTGATCCAGGGTCTATCAATGCAATCACAGAAGTATCATAAAGAGTGAAAGTACCAATAATCATGTCTGGCGATGAAGCTTCCTCACGAGCTCGGATAGCATACGCTCTAGCAGGTGTACGAGCCTCAGATCTAACAGTTGTGTCTTTCGTTCCTCTTTGACTACCACTTACATTTCCCGAATTCCTGAGCGGCCTACCACGAGAAACATTACCACTCTGTCTTGGATTCTGAACATTATATTTTAAGATAAATCTGGCAATCTTTAATAAAATGGTTTCTCGAACCACAACTATAGCAAGCTCGATTATTACTTTTTCCCCAGTATTCACCAAAGTGTCGTCTTCCACATTGTTCACATTCAGGCTTTTCAAATCGAACATTTCCAACACTTGCAACATAAGTAACAAGAGCTCTGGTGTTCGAATAGGATTTAGCTCGATCTTGGTTCGAATGTCCCACATTAGTATTTGAACGGTTTTGTTCATCTTGAAATTTCTTTGACCCAGACTGAAATGATTTACTCACAGATCTCTTTCTAGCATTCTAGCCTCAGAACCAGCTTTTCTTTTCTCTTTACTCAATTCTTCAGCCTTAAAAGCTCGCTCAACGAGCACCACCGTTTCTTTAATCTCTAAAATCTCGACCAACAGACGTATATCTTCATTTAGTCCATCCTCAAACCTTTTACACATTATTGCTTCCGAAGATACACATTAACAGGCATACTGACTCAACCTTACAAATTCTCACTCGTATTCTGTAACAGACATATGACCTTGTTTAAGCTTGAGAAACTCTTTTCGTTTCTGATCGATGAATCTCTAACTAACGTATTTCTTCCGAAACTCAACTTGGAAGAAATCCCATGTAACCCGTTCGCTCGGAACCACAGATATTAAAGTTTTCCACCAATGATACGCTATATCTCTCAAAAGTGAAACAGCGCATTTTACACACTCCTCAAGACTCAGAGACATTTCATCAAACACTCATATCGTATTCTCTGACTAGAATTCGGCTCTTTTCGTATTATCATTCGTTGTAGCTCGAACCTCTTCAGCCCCATACTTTTTAATCTTATCAACAGGTGGTCTACTTAACTGAACTGAACTCACCGCGGGCATAACAGAAATTTGAGAAGGATTAACCGAGGGTGGAGTTTGTTGTACAGCCGGGTTGGTTCTAATGTACTAAGTGAACCAATCATTCATTATTTGATAGAAGGCTTGCTTAGCCTCTCTATCACGGCTACTCGTAGTTGGTCGAGAATCATCTTGCACCGTCCCTTGAGCGTGAGCAGGTGCATTACTCTCAACGTTGTCAGCTACGGCTCTATCAGGATTCATTGCTATATAAAAGCACATTTCAAAGTCAAGATTCGTCACACTATCACAGTTCAAACATATGACATGTATAGCTAGACTCACACACGCTATGGTAGTCCTAGAACTGACTAAACCATAGCTCTGATACTAATAAAATGTAACACTCCTATCCCGTAACTCTTGCCGGAATAGGTAAGGGGCATCACCGGATAGACAGAGTATACCAGAACAAATCCAAATCACCTATATCATACAACCAGAATACATTTACATTCATCCATAATTTATCCATTAAAATAGTCTACAAGACCCAAAACATACATTTAGGGAAAGTCGGGACTAAACCGAACCCATTCAAAATTTTTAGAACTTAAACAAACTTTTCAAAACTGAAAAAGTCACATGCCCGTAAGACTAGGCCGTGTGACACAAACGGGCACAAGGCATGCCCATGTGGTACAACCGTGCCAAACATAGGTCCTATACTGACTTATTAACACTGCCAACAGACACTGCCGCGTGCCATGGCTGTGTAAAAACTTAGCTAGCTACTGACTTCTTCACACGGCCACAAGGCACGCCCATGTTCCCTGGCCGTGTGGCACAATGCAGGCTTGGTTTAAGCCAATTTGCCACCCTTTAAGGGTCTAACCCTACAAGCATTATTAAACAACAATTATACCAACATTTCCAGCCAATTTCATACTCAAAACATGCTTCACTACAACTATATCATCATCATTCAATAATTTATTCAAAGCTATACCAAATCTTAACACAAAACACACCATTTACTAGCCAACTCTTGTGGCATAACATATATTTACATCAAGCTTACAAACTTAGACATTCTAGCCTATACATGCCATACTTCAAATATGTACATTTGCTAAAAGTACTAAAAAGAGTTTGATGGTGTGATGACAATCCTCGACTATCCCGAGCCTTCGGTAGCTACGATAACTGTAAAACAGACAAAAATCACACAGAGTAAGTTATAAATAGCTTAGTAAGCTCGTACTCACATAATCATCAACACATAAAACATATAAGTACTTGCACAAAATAAATCCTCAAGAGTATGTCAACCCAATGAAATTCACATACATTCTGTCCTCTACCACTTAGGTCTCGTACATACCTGGATCTTCCCATACTTATTCACTTTCATACTCACCTCTTATTGATCGTTATCAAACTTTCCAAAATTCGTCAGTACTTTGAACATCCGCACACTTAGAGATATAAAGTTAGCCGAAACTAGAATATTTCCGCACACTTAGTGCCATCTCAAATAACCGAGACTAAGTCAGTATCGCACACTTAGTGCCTCAAGTAGCCGAAGCTAGTTTAAATCGCACACTTAGTGCCAAAGTTTTCGATTCATCAATATATCATCCAATTCAATTATATACAACACATATATAATGTAATGCATCAAAGCTTACTTAACATCACATTTTTAAGTACGAACTTACCTCGTACTCGAAATTTTGTCGACTCAGACTATCTACTCGATAACCTTCGTTTTTCCTCGATCTAAGTCCGAATTCCTTCTTTCTTGATCTATATGATTTCAAAATTAACCCTCTTATTCACCAATTAATTCAATTTAATCCCTAAATACATATTTAAGGCAATTTGCAAACTAGCCCCCACATTTTCATATTTTGACACTTTAGTCCCTATTTCACAAAATCACAAAATATACATAATTTGTATATACTCAAGCTTAGCCGAATTCTCCTAGTACTCATACTAGTCCACACATTTCATTCATTTCACATTTTAGTCCCTCAAAATAACATTTTTACAATTTAGCCCAAATTGCTCAAATTCATCAAAAATCCAAAGACAAAACATGTAAACCCAACATTAAGCTCTCATATTTCACCATTTAACAACACAAAACTCATGATTTCATCTATGGCATATTTCAAAATCATCACTAAAAATAAAAAATTGAGACATGGGCTTTGTAGTGCACTAAGCAACGATCATAGAAACGTAGAAATTATCAAAAACTGAAGTAAAAACATACCCGAATTGAGCTTCCAACTAGCCGAACCCTAGCTTGATCTTTTCTATTCTTTTTCTTTCAAACAATCGGCCAACAAAGATGAAATGCATGGCCATTTCATGTTTTCTTTATTATTAAACATATTATTATACAATTGACTATTTTAACCTTCATTTATAAACCATTATAATTCCATTAACTTAGGCATTTTTGTCCACCATTAAAACAATTGGTATATTAGACATGCAAGGACTTTTATTTTAAAAGCCAAGCCTAATAGGTGTTTTATCATCTAGCACTTAACTTTTACTCATTACACGATTTAATCTTTTTTCATAATTTAGCACAGAAATAGACGAATTTAATCACAGAAATTTCACAGATGCAAATTCAAATATCACAGACACAGAAATAATATCAAAATATTATTCAGACTCGGATTTGTGGTCCTAAAACCACTATTTCGACTAGGGTCAAAACCAAACTGTTACAGTAATGCTTTCGTACTTTCCTGGATTCTCAACACAGTAAGTCCGAATTGGTCTACGGGGCTTGTATTTGCTTTTAATTCTGCTACGATTTAGAAGGATCTTAAAGATCGATTTAACAAGATGGACGGTTCCCGTATTTTCTTTCTCCATCGATCCATTGTACATCTTAATCAAGGTGATGCTACTATTTCTTTTTATTTTATGCAATTAAAGTTACTTTGGGATGAATACACTACTTTCGTCTTTTTTTCCGCTTGTGAATGCGAGGTCCCCTAACTAAATTTGAGTCATATTCATCAGCACTGGTTATTCCAGTTCTTGATGGGTCTCAATGAAACCTATGCTGTAGTTCGAAGCTAGATCCTCTTGATGCAGCCTTTACCTTCAGTGAATCAGGCATATTCCATGATTGTCCAAGAAGAAGCTCAAAGGAGTTTTTCCACTGTTCTATCTCATGCTCCAAATCTTGTGGCTTTGTCTTCTACAGCATCTAGAAACCATAAGAAGTTCATTGGTACATGTAATTTTTGTAAGTTGAAGGGGCATAAGAAGGAATCTTGTTACCGATTGATTGGATTCCTACTTGACTTTAAGTTCAACCGTAAAAAGGCTCATCAAGCTACTCTTGCCATTTCCTCTGATAAGTTTCCACTTAGTCCTTAAGTTGTATTTAGTCCTTTAAGTGCCCCTGTCTTCACTTCTCAGCAATATTCCCAGATCCTGGAGTTGCTGAATAAGAATTAAGCTGCTGTTGCACCTGCTGTAAACTGTGCAGGTATGCCTTCTATTCTTTTTTTCAGTTCATAGTATTTTTTCCTAGATTTTGGACACTGGTGCAACTAATCATATATGTTTTGATTCTAAGAGTCTGAATTTGCCTATTGCTTACCCTCCTAATTCCCGTTTTGTTTAGCTTCCCAATGGTAAACACTCTTCTATCCCTCGTTCTGGCTCTTTTCCTTTATCTCCTAATATTACCCTCACCAATGTTCTTTGTGTACCCACCTTTAGCCATAATCTTGTTTTTATTTCCAAATTGGCTCAAGATTTGAATTGTGCAGTAATTTTTTACCTGATTTCTGCCTCCTACAGGATCTCTCCAATGGCAAGATGAAGAGGATTGGTAGACACTTGAATGGACTCTACTTGTTTGAGCCTTCTTATGCTCTGGTTAAGTCACCTGGTTCTCTTCCATCATTGTCCAACTCAGTTTCTTTACCTCAATTCCCTATCACAAAGTGGTTGTTTTTTTACTTGATTCTGTTTCTTGTATGGGGCATGTGCCTATGAACAAGTTACATCATTTGTCTTTCTTTGATAATTTGACAATTAATAAAGATTTCACTTGTTCTATATGTCCCATGGCTAGACAATCTAAATTCTCTTTTCCAACAAGTACTTCTAGGGTAGAGACTCCATTTAGTTTAATACATCTTGATGTTTGAGGGCTTTATAGGGTGTCCACCCATAGTGGATATCGTTTTTTCTTAACAATTGTAGATGATCACACTAGAATGACTTGGGTGTACTTATTGAAGCTTAAATCTGATGTTGTTTTAGCTCTTAACTAATTCTTTATGATGCTCAAAACTCAATTTTCTGTTGTAATTCAAACTGTCAAAAGTGATAATGGTTCTGAGTTTTTTAACTCCTCCTGTTCTTCTTTCTTTGAGTCCTTAAGGATTCTCCATCAAAGTTCATGTGTTGATACACCTAAGCAAAATGGCATTGCTGAGCGTAAGCATAAACATCTATTAGAAATTGCTCGTGCTTTACATTTTCAATCTAATGTTTCAATTAAATTCTAGGGTGACTGCATTTTAACTGTCTGTTACATCATAAATAGGCTCTCTTCTTCTATTTTATCTTGGCAAACACTATTTGAACTGCTCTATAAAAAACCTCTAGATTTTTCCCACTTTCGTGTTTTTGGGTGCCTATGTTTTGCGGTAAAACCCTGTTATCCTGATAAGGTTTCTTCCAAATCACTTCCTTCAGTTTTTCTAAGATATTCTTCTTCCCAAAAAGGTTATGTATTATTTTGTCTGGAATCTAAAAAAAATTTTGTCAGTAGAAATGTCAAGTTTGTTGAAGATGTGTTTCTTTTTCAGTTTAATTCTACTAAGTTTCCTGTTTTGTTTCCCCTACCCTTGTAATACCAGATTCAGAATTCTTGCTCATTCCTACTTCCATCCCTTCCACCCCTGTTCATTCTTCTCCAATAAATCCTCTACCAAGTACCCCCTCTACTTCTTCTTCCACTACACCACAATCTATCCCAGCTTCAGTAAGTAAATCTCATCCTCCAGTCTCTTCTAATCTGCCTATTGTTGGACCTAGGGGATCTAGCAGAACCATTAAGCCCCATTCTTGTTTACAAGGTTTTGTTCATCCATACCAATCTTCTTCATCCACAGGTGCTTCCTCTTCACATTCTACTTCTTTTTCTAGTTCTATTTTTTTGTCCCACTTACCTATAAATACTCATGCCTTTGTTTCTTCCCTTGTACATATTACTGAGCCTCTTTCCTATTCTGAGGCTCGAAAATCTCCCCACTGGATTCAAGCCATGCAAGAAGAAATTCATACCTTAGAATCTAATCATACATGGACTGTTGTACCTTTGCCTCCAAGAAGGGTTCCTATAGGCTGTAAATGGGTGTACAAGGTTAAACTTCGAGCCTATGGTAAAATAGAGAGATATAAGGCTCGATTGGTTGCCAAATGGTACAATCAGAAAGAAGGGATTGATTACTTGGACACTTTTTCTCCTGTTGCTAAAATGGTCACTGTTCGAACCATTTTAGCTCTTACTACTTCTCTCAGCTAGCCCCTTTGTCAAATGGATGTGTCCAATGCCTTTCTTCAAGGTGACCTTCATGAAAAAGTCTTTATGACCTTGCCTGAGGGTTTCAGCATTGTATGGTATGCCGGTTGCAGAAATCTTTGTATGGATTGAAGCAGACATCCAGGCAGTGGAATGGTAAGCTTACTAAAGCTCTTATGATGGCTGGTTTTGAGCAAAGTAATCATGACTATTCTCTTTTCACTAAGAAGAAATAAGGCAAGATGGTTATTATACTAGTATATGTTGATGATCTTCTTATCACTGGAAATAACATGGATATGATTAATAACTTGAAAGGGATTCTGAACCAAAATTTTAAGATGAAGGATTTAGGAGAATTAAAATATTTTCTTGGGATTGAGATTTTAAGGTCTCAAGAAGGAATTTTGCTAAATCAACTGAAGTATGCACAAGAGCTCATCAAAGATACTGGTTTAAGTTAAGAAAATGTTGCTCTTACACCACTTGAGCAGAATTAGAAACTAGCAACAGCAGAATTTGATGAAGTAACTCAGCAGCATCAAGAAGATAAGTTGTTAGAAGATAAAACAGTTTATTAGAAACTCATTGGAAGGTTAATCTACTTAACCTATACAAGGCCAGACATCACCTTTGTTGTTACTCATCTTAGTCAGTTCATAAAAATCCAAAACAGCTACATATGGAAGCAGCATTGAGAATAGTGAGATATATAAAGAGGGAACCAGGGCTAGGAATTTTTTTGAAAGCCTTCAATAAACACCAGCTGGTAGCATATTGTGATTCAGATTGGGCCTCTTGTCCAATTTCAAGAAGATCAGTTTGAAGTTTTTGTGTGCAACTAGGAGACTCACTCATCTCCTAAAAGTCGAAGAAACAATGTACAGTGTCCAAATCTTCTGCAGAAGCAGAGTACCGAAGTATGGCAGCTATAACATCAGAACTAGTTTGGATTTTAAGCTTATTTAAAGAACTAGAGATAAGTGTAACTGAACCAGTGAGACTATTTTGTAAGAACAAAGCAGCCCTTCAAATAGCAGCAAACCTTGTGTATCATGAGAGGACTAAGCACATAGAAATTGACTGTCATTTTATAAGAGAAAAGATACAAAAAGGGCTTATAGCTACTGAACATGTGTTAACAGTAGATAAACTAGTAGATATTATGGCGAAAGCTTTGAGGTCACAACAGCATAGTCATCTGACTTCCAAGTTGGGGTTAAAAAATATTTTTACACCTCCAACTTGAGGGGGAGTGTAGAAAGAGTTATAGGCTGTTGAAGCAGTTAAAATAGTTAGTTTTTCTATTATGAATTAGTTGAGCTTGAGTTGTATAAATATTTAATAGCTGTAACCTTATGATTTATGAGAATACAGATACATTTTACACTTTTTGACAGTTTGACACATTTACTCCTGTAAATAAAACATACATACTTAATTGGGATAGAAAAACCAAAGTGAATATTAAAGCCATACTTAAGTTCTTAATTAGGACAAAACAAAACTCAAGTATTAAATTAAAAATTTTTGAGTATCAAAGTGAACATTGAATCCAAACTTAGATATTTAATTGAGACAAAAAAAATAAAGTACTAAATTAAATATTAGAATTAAAATTAAATACCAAATAGTAAATTTATTTTTCATGTAAAATAAGAGAAAGAGGGGCAGGACCCCTCTTCCACAAGCATCAGTAGTCACTGGGCCTCTCACTGTCGAACCACGTGGTAGTGGGGCCCAATAGTGACTCGTCTACCCCTAGTCACTCATAAGATAATTTGGATACTTCCGCCAGCTACCTCCAAACTTAATGGTCTGTTTGGATATCCATATCAACCACATTGTACATTAACTGTATTTTAACCTTGATTCCTATGCACCATATTTTATTTATTTAACTCATAAGTTTTTTAATTACACATTAATTTTAATTTCATATAATTTTAATTTTAATTTAACGTATACTAACATTATCATTGAGTTTATTCTACATTTCTTTATTATTTAATTTATTTCAAATCTTAATTGAGCTGACATAGCATGTTAACTATGCATCAATTCTATTAAAAATTTATTAAAATATTATTTTATTTACAAAATAAAAAATATTTTTATATAAATATTATTACGATAATATTTTTATTTTTCATATTTTTAATAAAATAATACTATTATAGAATTTTAACTTAGTTATGTCAACAGAAGCCTCATTTGGTTTACATGCATTTTTGTTCACCCTGGTGTACATTAAGCTAGTAAAATTTTAAGTATAATTTGTATTAAAATCAAAGATTTAGGATTATAATTAAATAAAAAAATTAAAGATATCATTTACAATAGTACAAAATCAAATTTGACACAGTATTACACAGTTTATCAAATCATATATACAATTTGAAAATCTATTCTTTCATTTAGTAATAAAATAATTTCATTTTTTTTTTGAATTCTTTGTTTATTTAAATGATGTTGTTAACCTTGACCACGGTTCATGGTTGCCCTATATATACACAATAACAAAAGGCGATTACACTGCAAAGAACCCATAAGTTCCTCCAAGCTCACAGGACAAGGTAAAAAGCTAGTAGTGAAAATCAAGCAAAAAAACTGTTGCAGCCTCAGAGCTATCCCAGTTCACACGCCTCTTTTGTTTTTGTCTGTCAGTCATGGAAGAACTAATAATCTCTCCATCTTCATCTTCTTCATTAGTCTCTTTTTCACACGAAACTCCACCTTCAACTCTGCAGCAGAGGCTCCAACATGTGCTGGAAAGCCAGAAAGATTGGTGGGCGTACGCTATTTTCTGGCAGACATCAAACGACGACCTGGGACGGCTGCTCTTGGCTTGGGGTGACGGTCACTTTCAAGGCACTAATAAGTCTCCAAAACCGGGTGCCAGTCACTTCCAGGGTGAACGAAGGAAGGTGATGAAAGGGATCCAAGCCCTCATCGGGGACAACCACGACATCGATATGGGTGAGGCTGAATGGTTCTACATGATCTCATTGACACGGTGTTTCTCGGCGGGTGATGGGATCCTGGGCAAGTGTCTTACTACTGGGTCTTTGGTGTGGTTAACTGGTGCCCATGAGTTGCAGTTCTACAATTGTGAAAGGGCTAAAGAAGCACAATTGCACGGCATTGAAACCCTGGTTTGCATACCCACTTCTTGCGGGGTTCTTGAGCTTGGCTCCTCCGAAATTATCAGGGAAAACTGGGGATTGGTCCAACAAGTTAAGTACCTATTCGGGTCGGATCTCATTCGCCTTTTACCAAAACATTCCTCTCCAAACCAGTTCCTTGATAGAAACATCTCATTTTCAGACATGGGGGTAATCGCCGGCGTTCAAGAGCAAGAACATGCATCCCTTGGTTTTAAAACCAAGAAAGATTGTCCAAAACATGGGGAACTGTCTTTCGTGAATTCAGACCATTCGGATTCCGAGTGTCGATTCCGTGCCGCCACGGAGAGTAACAGTAATAGTAATACAGAGAAGAGGATCCCGAAGAAACGAGGGAGGAAACCGGGTTCAGGACGAGAGACATTGTTGAACCACGTGGAAGCAGAAAGGCAACGCCGTGAGAAGCTGAACCACAGGTTCTACGCTCTAAGAGCAGTAGTCCCCAACGTGTCGCGCATGGACAAAGCATCCCTCTTATCCGACGCCGTTGCATATATCAACGAGCTAAAGTCGAAAATCGAAGACCTCCAATCGGAGCTTGGGAGGGACCGTAAGAAAGTGAAAATAGAAACAGTGGATGGCATGGATAACCAAAGCACCACCACGTCGGTAGAACAAGCTGCCAAGCCTAGCAGCAATTCATCGTCCGGAAATGCTGGGTCTAATGGGTTTGAGCTAGATATCAAGATCATAGGAAATGATGCAATGATTAGGGTCCAATCAGAGAACGTGAACCATCCAGCTGCTAGGTTAATGGATGCTCTTCGTAATTTGGGGTTTCGAGTTCATCATGCAAGCATGTCGTGCGTTAATGACCTCATGATCCAGGATGTTGTCGTAAGTTTCACTGAGAACGGGTTCGGACTGCATGAACAAGGCCTTAAATCTGCTATTCTCACCAGGCTAGACCAGTAAACTTCTACTGCTGCTTCTTCTTCTTTTACTTGTTCGGATTTAGCTTTTACCTTTTTTTGGTTTTACCTTTAATTCTACTTGTCATGTAATTAATAAATAAGATAAAGTATTTAAATTTCAGTTTTTGTATACCTTCTTGGATCTAAATTTCTTCTACAGGTTCTTTTTTTCCTATCTTCTTTCCCCAGGTCTATATCAAGTTTGAGCTTGGAAAGAAACCAAACTTTCGTAATGGTCGGACCCTACAAAAAAAATTTATGATAAAATTAAATATAAAAAAAGATAAGGTAAATATTAGCTATACCTGCACGTTTATATGAACTATACTAATATAATATTATTTATTTTGGAATTTGTAAAAGGGCAATCCACTACTTTAAAAGCAAATTTTGTTGGTTACTTTTTCCATGGTAATGTCCCACAACTTTTACGCATAATAGAAAAGGAAAAACAGATAAGGAGGGCAGTCCACTGTTCCTTCGCGGAGATAAAATTCTATACCAAGTTTTTGTGTTGGCAAAATTTTTATTTTTTCTATTATAAATATTAATTTTAATTTTTTATATATTTTCAGTTATTATGTTATTTTTTATTAATTTTTGTAAAATAATTTAGTTTGATTTATTAATTTTAAAAATATAATGACATTAGTTGTAAAGAGTTTTTTTTCAAAGAGCAACAATGTTTAAAATTTTAATCAGTGATTGTTTACCTCATATTTCACTTATGAGAAAGAAACACGTTTCATGATTAATTGTTTACTTCTTTGGAAAGTACTTATGACGGGAGGATTAGTTATTGTTGTTGGCAATAGATACCCTAATTAAAAAAAATAAAATTATTATTATTGTTTAAATCAAGTTTATTTATTTTGTTTTTTTTTTTTGCTTTTAAGGATATACTTGAAGCAATGTCACAGTCTATTTGACTATACTTACGACTATACTTATCCACGTTTGCATATAAAAATTTCCCCAAATTTCCCCAAATTTCCTCTTTGAACAATACCCATGTATCTCTAAACCTTGGATGTTTTTCAATGTTTTTACCATATATAATCAACTTTCTCAAGGATACTACATTGCTATACACTACCAGTGTTTTGGAATTTGGATTATCCAAGTTTTATCTCTTTTTTTGGTAAAATAATAATCAAAGTTTTATTAAAATGAAAAAGGAAAGGAATTGTTGAGTAAAAAAGTAGGTTCCAAAATATTTCTCTTTGTATGATATTTAATTGATTTCAAGAGTTCCCCTAAGCCTTGCAATGTATGGAGTAGGCATAGAAAATTTTATTTGGTGTAAATGAATTTATTAAGATGTAAACAAAAGGAAAAAAAAATCCTATTGCTTCATAGATATTTATTGGGAGGTAGTATGATTGCCATCATCATCAAATCACCTTTGGTCGGATCATGTTTTGGCAGAAAAAGAATAGCATAAAAAAATTTCGGATAACTTGCTATCTCTAAGACATCACTTTCTTCACAAAGAATGGTAAATCAAACTAAAACTTTGACAAATGAGAAACAACGTTAGGTCTTCAAGATTTACAATGAAATTCTTGCGGCTGATGGGGTTCACTGAGAAATTTATTTTACGAAGATGACAATAATCGTCTAGGATTTATAGAGATTTAGTTGTTAAATAAAAGCAAAACGAAAGGGTCAAATTAGCATTTTTTTTACTATCAAAGTAATCAAATTAATTATTAAAAAACATGTAGAGGTGATACGGTTTGAAGGGTCTTTATAAAAGAAAAGAAAAACTAAAATGACCCCATTTAAGTAATAAAGATTTCAAACAACCTTATTCTAGTAAAAATCTTCACTTGTAAATATTGACATTTTATTGGTAAAAACATTTTTCTAGTCTTTCTCAATTTCAGTTTTGAATAAATTAGTCTATCCAACAAATTAGAGTAATTTAATCCATCTCAATTTTGAAAATGAGCAATTAAGACTATTAATTATAATGTTAATGTTTTTCGTCAACTGCATATTTTTATTTATATAATAATAAATTTAGCCCTCAAAGTGTACACGTTTTGTCAATTTGGTCTTGAATTAAAAAAATTAACCTACAACATTTTCACATTTATCAAATTTAGCCCATAACATTTACACATTCTATCAACATTTACGCAAAGTATATAAATATTGAGGGCTAACTTTGTTATTATACCAAACAAAATTACATGCAATCAATGAAAAATATTAACATCGTAATTAATTGTATTGAGTTACTCACTTTTGAAATTAAAATGAATTAAATTGCTCTAACTATTGATTTGCTAATATCATATAATTGAGAGAGACTAGAAAAGTGCTTTTTATTTTTATTTTATTTTATTGCAATCAGATATTCTTTTTTACACTTTTAAAAACAAAAGGAAAAATATTCGTTCAATTGTATAAAAAACTCCAATGTATATATGACACATCAATATCATCACATTAAAATATAGGGCATGTAAATTTATTTGATAAAATTAACGTAAAAGAGTTTATGCAAAAATAAAAATTAACGGTGCTTAGCAGATGCTAAGGCCCTAGGACATTGAGTGTCTAAGTTTAAGTTTTGTTAGGCACGAATACCATATTTTTTGGATTTAAGTTTTATTATATGTGTGTCTTGTTTAATTTTTTTTAGTTTAAGTTCATATATATTTTGTCTTTTGATGTGTTATGTTTTGTATTTAGTATATTCAAATTTTAATTTATTAGCCATGTATTGTTTGAAATTTATATTATACTTGTACTTGTGATTATAGGCTTTTTAAAAAATACAAATTTCAAAAATAAAAATAAACTAAAATTTATCAAATTATAATATAATAACTTATTCAATAAAAAATTATAATACCAACACCTCAAATTAAAGATAACCCTTCACTTTGGTGCTATAAAAGATAATTTCCTTGCTCTTTTTTAAACGTTTAATTTAAAATAGTTGAATTTTTTTATTCATATAAGTTGAAACAGATTGTTGACAATTTCTTAGAAAAACAGAGTGCTTAAATGGAAGTGATTGTTGTTGATGGGTGTCGAAACTATTAAATAAAAACAATTCCTAAAATAAAATAACTCTAAATAGTAGTAAAGAGTAGTATGGTCGATTCTAAAAGGATTAAATATTATGATGAACTTTCGTGTTTTTATCATGAACAGAATTTTTTTGAGCCAATAATTGTGGTAATAGTTGTGCCCAGGACTCCAAACGACCTGCTGAAAAATAAATTAGAGAAGTTTTGAAATGACTAAAAATTAAATAAATGAAATAGAAGAAATAAACAATTAAATAAATCGAAAATAAAATTAAATTGGGAAATAAATTCTGATTTTGTAGACAGAGTTATAAAGCCTTAGCCTTAGATTTGGTGGATTCCGATTTTTGAATCGATCCTCAAAAATTAGTTTTCTCTCCCAAACAATAAGCTAGTTATAGCGGCTATGAACGTCCTAGTCGTCAATTCTTTCTCTTGTAGTTGATCCCAGTACGGCCTGCAAACCAACCCTTATCGATTGTCTAACCACGATGCACATGTTCATAATTCAAGACCCCGATAGCCTTGCATTCTGAAGAACTCAACTCGGATTAACGGCCTCAACCGTGTGGGATGTTTATATCTGTTCACAATCTCCCTTAACTTGTTCGTGGAAATTCGAATACAAATGGCTGACTCGTCTTCCCAACTGTAAGCCAAAACAACTCCAACCCAACACGCTTTTTGAATTGAAATCGAGTTAACTTTATTGATGAATTTGTCAATCCCGATATTCCGAAGAGATAGTGAATACTGATTTGAGAGATTTTTAGTGCAGATACAATTTCTCAAGATTCTTGACCGGGAAGAATACCAGCCTAAATCTAATTTGAATTTAGTGAAGCATGAATTTAATCATGCTTTGGCTGGTCATGGAGTGGATTTGAATGAAAATGGTAGAAGTTGGAAAATGAAGGAACTTAGAAAGCAATTAAAGAAACAATGAAATGGAAATGGAATAACAGTATGCTACTGACGCATGAAATTGGATGGGAAAAAATAATTCTATTAAATTCCAAGTGAATTCAAGTGTCAAGTGTGTTTTTTCAAGTGTACCATACCGCTTATTTATAAATAAACCATATAATAAAATTATGCTAGTTCCACCTACCCACTAATTACATGAAATAATATCAGATTTTATTTTCTAAATTTGGCTTTTACAAGGTCAAAAATTTAGTCAGTCCCTCAAATGTCCCAAATTCACGATTCGGCCCTTCTTTTATTTCTCATGTTTCAATTTAATCCCTTCTTTGCTTGTCTTTTGATTTAAAGCACCCGAATTTCGTACCTGTCAATATTTAAACACAAAATTCACCAATTAGCAAGAACTAATTCAAGAACAAGTCGAGTTAAGCACGAAAAATATGCAAAATAAACAAGCTATCAAATCTCCCCTACTTAGCTCATGCTTGTCCTCAAGCATACTGTCCTGGAAATTATTTAGTAACTTATCAAAAATCAAGTCTCTTTTCCGCAACCATGATCAACGCAAACAATTTAGGCGAAAAATGAATAAGTGCTGAAAATATCTAGTTTGATCAACAAGTGTCCATAAAATTTAAACATGTAAATCAAATCATTTCACTAAATTGAAACAAAATTTGTAAGGCATTATTTTCAATTAATCATGTAGTAAATTTAGGACATAGTCAAACCTTTTTACTTGAACTAGGATGACAACACAAGCACCTACCCCGATTACTCAATTCGACATGTCTCCAAACGGGCTATTCTTTTTTTTCTTTTTTCTTTTTTCATGACAACTTGGTTAGCGGAATGTTTGCAAGTTTTCGGTTCATCACTCGAACCTTTTTACGCAAGATGAGATGACAACCTAAGCACATCATCTCGATTACTAAATTTGGTCACTTTTTTGAAATTTTCACTCATAACTCGAGCCCCCTTTTTATTATTTATTTATTTATTTATTTACAAGAAAAGACAATATTTTTACCAAGCAATTATAAATAGTCAATTTTTATGAAAATAAATCTAATTACATATATCAACTTTAAAACACATGTTGATTAAACTAGATATTTGAACACTTTAATTTAAAAGTCACCCAATTGTCCAAATTGATTAGCAATGAAATTAGAGGCTTAATGTCAAACAAATTAGCGAATAAACCAGTATAAGAATGAACATATACGAAAGAAAAAACATGTGACAAAAGAAAATCAACCATACATACTGACAAATTATCAAAATCTCCCCCCCCCCACTTAACCAATTATTGTCCTCAAGCATGTTTAATATGAATTTAAAGTTTAGTAACTCTAACAACATGCAAAGAGAAAGGTTAAGAATACTCCCCATGTGTTTCTAACGTTATTGTCGGCGTTGAGAGTAACAAATTTGCAAGATGTCAAGAATTGTAAAGACTTGGGTTTCCATTGTTTCAAGTCGAGCTTTGATCCAAATTACACGTGTCTCTATAGATGAAAGAGGATGCTCCTCTTGTTCCCTGGTAGTGAAATTGGGGCGTTGGTGAAAGGCCCTATTATTCCGAGCAATTTGTGTACCTGAAGGAACAGAATAAAACGCAGTAGGGGTGTCGACAAGCAAACCCATAGAATCCAAACAATACTCAACTAGATTATCCATAGTATATGCACATGTTAAGGACGATAAATCGACTTCAGAGGGAAAAAGTTGAGAGGTTAAATTTGTAATATACGGGCCAAGTATTAGTGGTCGATTAGAGCGTAAAACAATATGAAAATTTTGTGCAAACCAATATCCTAAATTAACTTTAAATCCAGAATGCATACATCACAAAAAAAAAAAAATTATGTTTTAGCTAAAACAGATAACGAATCATTTCGGCCTGAAAACCTAAAAGCTAAAAACTGATGAATATATCTCAAAGTGGGCTTATACACCAACAAGTCCTTAGAGGTTTTGGGATTATAAAGTTGATTTCCAGAATGAGTTAAAGCACAATAAACATCGTTAGCATTGAAATTACTTGGAATGTCTAATAAAGCAGTATGGTAGGAATCGGTTTGTATGTCGTCATGGTTAACAAAACCCATGGCGATGTTAAAATCAGAAATCGACATCCTAAAGCCTTTTCCAAGTAATCAAAAACAGACAATGTCTTTAGTTTCAAAAGTTTGTAAAATATTAATATTGGAGCTAAATATTGTGTAGAACTCATAAACTAATTCATAATATGCAGTACCTGAAATGTTTGCAAATGAACTCCAACCAATAGTAACACCGCATCACATAAATTTAACATATCAAGAGTGTAAAGATCAATTTTCTTACAAGCCAGGAGTGGACGTTGTCAAATGTTGTTGTATCTTGTGCGATGCTCTGAGGTCAAAAAGTTTAGAGGCCCTCGTAATCATCTTTAGATGGGAAAAGTGTAGGTACAACCTCGCCTATTACATTGACCGTCTCGTGAAGGCAAACATTTTCGTCAGACGAGCCGAATGGTGGACTCAAATTTTTAACAGCATCAGTACTGCTGTGTGGAGGTGTCACTGGCTCATGTATAAGTGGTTGACGGGCTCGAGTGGTGGACGACCGTGTTCGACGCTGAGAAACATTCTCCTTTCTAGTCAAAGGACCTTCTCCATGATCGTTAGAAGTCCCACCTCATCTGAGTAACTTGCATAATATGTTAGTAAAGGTAAAACAAGTTGAAGGTTAGGAATTGACCTTTCAGAAGTAGCGAGGCTGTTGTGCAAACGTTCTGTCTCGATCAGAGTTGGGCTTTGTTAGCAACGATTCCTAGTAGACGCGATTGTTCGTCTTGTTGGGGGTGGAGATGGTTCTAAGTCATCATTGCCTAAATTGACAATTGGAGGCATTGAAAATAAGTTTCATCTGCGATTGAGCGAAGTCAAAAAATTATTAGTCGTTTGGTTTCTAGTTCGAACCATGGTCTACAAATGAGCTTGAAGAACAAATGACATTTTTGTCACCGTTGATCAAGGTGGTGGAGGATGGCGGTGGCGTGCAGTGGCGGCACTAGACAATCTTCGAGCAGTGGTGTGGAGAGGTGTGACAATTTTAAAGAGGAGATTTTGTGGGTGTAAAAGAGGCGGCATTAATGGAGGGAAGGTGGAGGTTTTGGTGGTTATGAAAAGTTGGTAGTGAGAAAGGGAGAAAGGAGCGACAATACATGGGTGAGGGGATAGATTGGTGAGATCGTGGTGATATGGTGGGGTCCAAGTTCGATGACGGTGAAGGAGGAAGGGAACGAGCGACGGTGCTCATGAACTGGCATTCAACGATGGTGGCGATGAGAAAGATGAATCGACGACGGCGAAGGAGGAAGGGAACGAGCGACGGTGTTCATGAAGCAGCGGTCAATGATGGTGGCGATGAGAAAGATGAAATTAGCGATAATGCTCACAAATCGACACCATTTCAAGTTGGTTGGGTGCAGGGTTTTTCGAGTGTGAGGGAGAGAAGGAAGGGTAGAACGACAGTGGTGGCTGGCGGGGTAGGTAGTTAGGACGGCGACGCTATAGTGTTAAAACGGTTAGGTTTTTTTTTTTTTGAGAAGAAAAGAAGAAAGGTAAGGAAGAAGAAGGGTGGGGGTTTTGTGATTTTGATTTTTTTTCTTATTTTTCTCTTCTTTTGGCCTTTTTTATTTTTTCTTTTTTTTTTCTCTTTCGGCCCTATTTGGCTATTTGGCCCAATCCTTCTCTCTTTCTCTTTTTTCTTTTCTTTTGGGTTTCATTGGGCTTGTTTGGGTTATGGGTATTTAGGTTTTTTTTAGGTTTTGGGTAATTGGTGTTTATTTGGGTGTTGGATTGGTATTTGGTATGGGGTAGGTATATTAAGTGGATTTAGGTTTTTGGGTTTTTATTTGGGTTAGATGTGTTGAGTTTTGTTTTTAGGAAAAGTGTATTTGGGTTAGGTGTGTGTTTGTTGTAGTTTTTTTTTTTAAAATTTGGGTTTGGGTTTTGGGTGTTGGTTTGTGAAAAAAATAAATGGTAGCACTTAGCTTGGTGTGCCCACGCCATCATCAATATCCGATTTTCGAAAAATTGATAACCTCTATTATGTCCTTGGAAAATAACACATTATCTGGATTAAATAATAATTTGGTTATTATTCATTTTATTTTCAACCTAAATTAAATTAAAATAAAAAAACTGGGTTGCCTTCCAAAAAGCACTTCTTTTTTTTAACGTCATTAGCTAGATGACCTAAAAATTTATTCAATCGGTGCTTCAAGGATTAATTCTTCAACCATGTGGACTAGAAAATTTTCGTAGAAAGGCTTTAATTGCTTTCCATTGACCTTGAAGTTTTTTCAAATTCTTTAATTTTGACTTCAATTTCACCATGTGAAAATGTGTGAGTAATAACAAAAGGCCCTAACCACTTAGTTCGAAGCTTATCTGCAAAGATCCTTAGTGTAAGGTCATAAAGTAATACTTTCTGCCCTACCACAAATTGTTTACGAGTTATTTTTTTAATCATGGTATGCCTTGATTTATCCTTATAAATTTGGGCACTTTTATACGCTTCTCGTCGAATTTCCTTAAGTTCCTGAATATGAAATTTATGATACTTACCTGCAGCTGCCAACTCCATGTTACATTGCTTAACCGCCAAAATGCCTTGTGTTCTAATTCTACAGGAAGATGACATGGTTTACCAAAAATAAGTCAATAAGGAGACATACCTATAGGTCCGTTATAAGTTGTGTGGTACACTCACAGTGCATCATTTAGTCGCAAACTCCAATCTTTCCTATCTGACTTAAGGGTCTTCTCCAAAATCAACTTGATTTCTCGACTTGACGCTTCTACTTGATCGTTTGATTGAGGGTGATAAGATGTAGCAACTCGTTGTACTACCCCATATTTTTTCAAAAGTGTGTCGATTACCTTATTATAGAAATGCGTTCCCCAATTGTTTATCAAAGCTCGTGGTGTGCCAAACCTGGAAAAAAATATAACTCTTTAGAAAATCTACTATAGTTTTGGCATCAGCATGTTGGGTGGCTTTAGTTTCCACCCATTTTGACACAGCCAACTGTAAGTAAAATATAAATTTTACCGAATGATGAGACAAAAGGCCTAACAAAGTCAATGCCCCATACATAAATAATTTCACATACATGTATAGGTGTTAGAGGTATTTCATTTTTTCGGCTCAAATTTCCTACCTTTTGACATTTTTCACAAGTCTTACAAAATAAATATGCATCACGAAAGATATGTGGACAATATAGTCCACATTCAAGTACTTTATGCGCAGTTCATTTAGGGCCAAAATGTCCCCCACATGCTTAAGATTGACAAAAAAAGTTAGAATTAATTTTACCTCAGTTTCTGTAACACATCATTGAATTACCTTATCAGAATAGTATTTCCAAAGGTAGGGGTAGTCCAAAATGTAATATCGTAACTTGTTGAATCTTATCCTTTTCAGATTGTGATAAATTAGAATACATTATACCTATAATAAGGTAATTCACCATGTCTGCGTACCAATTAAAAATCGTCTGAGTAGAAAGCAGACTTTCATATGGGAAATCATCTTTAAGTAGTGCAACATCTTTTAACAGAGGTATCTGGCTCAAATAGTCAGCTACCACATTCTCGCGTCCTTTCTTATCCTTAATCTTGAGATCAAACTCTTGCAAAAGTAATATCCATCTAATAAGCATTGGCTTTGCTTCCTTTTTCCTAATTAGATATTTAAAATTTGCTTGGTTAGAGAAAATAATAAATTTAGTTCCTAATAAATACGATAGAAACTTTTTCAAAGTAAAGACTATAGCTAGAAATTCTTTTTCAGTAGTTGAGTAATTACTTTTGGTGGCGTCCAAGGTCTTAGATGCATAAGAGATAACCTATTGTTCTTTCTCGATTCTCTGCCCAAGGATTGCTCCTACATTGTGGTCACTTGTGTCGTACATGATTTCGAAATGATAGTTCCAATTTGGTGGCTAAACTATGGGTGCTGAGATAAGTTTATGTTTGAGCGTTTCAAATACATCCCTGCATGATTAGTCAAACTCAAACTCTTTGTCCTTCTATAAGATATTACAAAACGGTTGTGCAATTTTTGAAAAGCCTTTAATGAACCCCTTGTAGAAACCTACATGACCAAGAAAAGAACAGACTTCCCTCACAATTGTGGGGTATGGAAGTGAGTTAATAATATCTATTTTTTTTATCAACAGAAATTTCTTCAGCAGAAATGATATGACCTAAAACTAATCATTTATAAACAAGGTTAAATTTTAGGCACCTTTCTAAAATTTTTGCAAGATTTGACAAATACATATCAAAAGATTCACGATACATAGTAAATTTATCCATAAATACCTCAATTATTTTCTCGACGTAGTTGGAAAATATACTTACCATATACCTTTGAAATGTGGCTGGTTCGTTAGAAAGTCTAAACAACATCTGCCTATAGGCGAACGTTCCAAATGGACACATAAATGTCGTCTTCTCTTGATCCTCCGGTGCCACTAGAATCTAGAAAAAACCTGAGTAACCATCAAGACAATAATAATAAGATTTTCTAGCTAAATGTTCTAACATCTGGTCAATAAAAAGAAGTGGAAAGCGATCTTTCCGAGTTAAAAAATTTAGCTTCCTATAATCTATGCAGACTCTCCACCCATTTTAGACTTGAGTGGGAATCATCTCACCTGACAAATTTTCAATTATGGTCACGTCAGTTTTTGTCAGCACTACATGGACTGGGTTGACCCAATTGCTGTCAGAAATAGGATAGATCATCCCAACATCAAGTAACTTTTGAACTTCTTTCCTTACCACTTCCATCATGTGTGGATTAAGACGCATTCGCGTCTCTCTTTTGGGAACTGCATTCTCTACAAATAGAATTTTGTGTACACAAGTTGAGGGGCTCAAACTCTTAATGTTGGTTATCGTCCATCCAATCACCTCTTTATAATCTCTAAGTACTTGTACCAAATTTTTTTATTCTATCTTCGAGATTTTATTTGAGATTATTATCTGTAAGGTATTTCTATCGCTGAGAAAAGCGTACTTCAAATGGTCTGGAAGTGGTTTGAGTTCCAGTTTTGAGGCTTGCAAAACAAATGGTAAAAACTTAGTTTGTGAAGGAGACAATTCAAAAGATTTACTTGAATTTTTCTGTAATTGCAATGCCTTTATATGAGCCACTATTCCGCGAATAGACTCTTCGATAGTTATCCACTACTCTAGTTCTTCTATGGCATCAAAGTCTAGACTTTTGCAAAGAACAGTTCGTAATTCATATTCGTCATGATATTCCAAATGCAATTCAATTAAAGGCTCAATTATATCAACATTAGAAACATTAGTAATTATGCTAGGACGGTTCATGGCCTCATAAACATTAAATTTCACCACTTCTCCATAAAACTCCATAGTAAGTATCCTACTTCGTACGTCACTTCTTGTTTGTGCTATACTCAAAAATGGTCTCTCGAGTAGTATATTGGAAGAATTGGCTGAGTTATCATCCTCCATGTCGATGATGTAGAAGTCTGTAGGAAAAATTAGTTTGTTTACCTTAACAAGAACATCCTCCAACACTTCCTCCAGATGCACTACAGATCTATCTGCAAGCTGAATGATTACATCTATTTCTTTTAAAAGACCTGCGTTAAGTAGTTTATAAATGGACATAAGCATAACGTTAATCAATGCACCTAGGTCACACATGGCTTTTTTAATACTGACACTACCTATTTTGAAAGATATGGAAAACATACATTGGTTGTTATATTTGGGCAGTATTTTCTTTTGTAGAACAATAGAGACATTTTCTCCGACACTTACCTTTTCATTTCCCAGGAGCTTCCTCTTAGTCGTGCATAATTCTTTTAAGAATTTTGTATATCGTGCAATCTACTTAATCGCATCAAGAAGAGGAATGTTGATTTCTACCTTTCGAAAGGTGTCGAGGATCTCCTTCTTTTCTCGCTCCTTCTTGCATTGGACAAGTCTTCTAGGAAATGGAGGTGGTATTGCAAATGGTTTTTTTGGTACTGACTCAATTGGAGCCTCTTATTAAGTTCCTTCTTGTCTCGACCAAAGTCGTGGGCACGACTCATGCCAGGTATGGGTTCCAAAACCTTTCCACTCCTCAACATCATAACACTTGCATTGTGTCGAGGATTAGGTTTAGTTTGGGATGGTAGCTTACCCTGCGACTCCAAACGGCTAATCTTGAGCACAAGCTTGCTCAGTTACTTTCTAACTTCTACAAATGCATGTCAATTTTTTATTGATACTTACTATTTGCTAGCCTTTCTACTATGGCTTCTAAAGACGACTTTGAGGGTGGTAATTGTTGATTTGGAGAAAGCCTTTGTTGGTAATGTTGATTGAATCGAGGATTCGGCCCATAACTTAGATTTGGGTGATCTTTTCACCCCATATTATATGTGTTCGAGTAGGGATCATATTGTCTTTGGGGTGGCCCTAGAAAGTTTCCGACAACATTTACTTGTTTTGTCGAGTCTTCACGTAAAATCTGACATGAGTGCATCGAGTGGTCTAGCATAGCGTAAATTTCGCACAACCGTGTTGGGCCTGTTTTATCCGTAAGCAAATTTTGAACAACATTATCAGCTTATCAATTTTATCTTCTAGAGACAGAGAACTTAACCCATAAACCTGTCTCGTGTGTTCTGTAGTTGGTCGGAATTGTTGAGAGTTCGTAGCCATTGTCGAAATCAACTTTCGTGCTCTCTGAGGAGTCATATTAACAAGTACCCCCTCCACTTACAACATCTATCATTTTCATTTCCATCGAGAGCAACCCCTCATAGAAATACTACAAGAGTGACTGTTCAGTCAGTCCATGTTATGGGCAACTTGCATAGAACTTTTTGTACCGCTCCTAGTAATCGTAGAGCGATTCAGTCTCCTTTTGATGGATTCCTACAATGTCCCTTCTTAGTTCAGCTGCTTGAGCTACTGGAAAGAATTTTTCAAGAAATAAACGAGACTTGTCAGATCATGTATTGATAGATCCTAGAGGTAAATAAAATAAACATTCTCTAGTAGAGTCAGCTAATGAGAAAGGAAAAGCACGAAGTTTAATTTGATCCTCGATTACTCCCGAGGCTTCATGCTTGTGTAGACCATATGGAATTCTTTGAGATGAGTGTGTGAATTTTCATTTTGCAATCCGTGGAAGGTGGGCAATAAGATGAATTAAACTCAATTTCAACTCGAACGGTGTTCCTCCCGCCAGATAAGTTATACATAGGGACTATTGTTCATCTGGGGCTGCTATGAGTTAGAGTATAGTTTGCTCTGCCATCTCGTTTGGTTAGTTGAATAAAAAAATGTCCTTGGTGTAAGATACGGTTTTGAACTCGAAATATGGTCGTTTATCGTGTCAAATGGCTTCACTTTGCAGTTTTCGAGACAACTTTTCTATTTCTGGTTCAAACTGTAGAATTCCCGATTTTGATCTAGTCATAAGAGAAACAAACAAAAGTTAGAAAAATATTTCCAATCCTTAGAAACGGTGCCAAAATTTGATGGGTGTCGAAACCACCAAATAAAAATAATTTTTACGATAAAATAACTCTAAAAAGTAGTAAAGAGTAGTAAGGTCGTTTCCACAGAGATTGAATGTTATGATCAACTTTAGTGTTTTTCTCGTGAACAAAATTTTTGTGAAAACGGTAATCGTGACAATAGTCGTGCCCTGGCTCCAAACGACCTGATTTAAAATAAATTAGGGAAGTTTCAAAATGACTAGAAATTAAATAAATGAAATAGAAAAAATTAAAATTAAATAAATCAAAAATTAAATTAAATTGAGAAATAAATTCAAATTTTGTGGACAGAGTTATAAAGCCTTAGCACTGGACTCGGTGGATTTCAGTTTTTGAATCGATCCTCGAAAATTAGTTTTTTTCCCCCAAACAATAAGCTAGTTATAACGGCTAAAAATGTCCTAACCGCCAATTCTTCCTCTCGTAGTTGATCTCGGTATGCCCTGCAAACTAACCATTACCGATTGTCTAACTGCAATACACGTGTTCGCAATTCAAGACCCTGGCAACCTTGCGTTCTAAAGAACCCAAGCCGGATTAACGGCTTCCAAATCTTTCACTTTACTAGTTTTTGAAGTAAAGAATCAATTTAAAACAAAAATAAAGAATCGATTCAAAGAAGAAATGGATCAATTTAAAACAACAAAGAATCGATTTAAAGAACCAAAGAAACGATTTAAAACAACAATAATGAATCGATTCAAAGAAGTAAATAATTGATTTAAAACATCAAACAATCGATTCAAAGAAGAAAAGAATCGATTTAAAATAACAAACAATCGATTCAGCAAAAAATTTATTTATAACCCAGTAAGTAAATAACTCATGATATTTATTTTTACTTCTAAATATAATTGAGTTGGATCTAAATTATTTTATCATTATTATGTTTTCAGTTATGTTCACATTTTAGGAACACAACTTTATATGTCCTAAACCGTTTCAAGATACAAGGACTCGTGATAATGCATGATGTAAAAATTCCATCGTCAATGAAATTCCTTCTTTAAATACAAACGAGTATATTTCCTCAAAGCTTATATACTAATTATTGTACTTGCGATTGATCAAAGAAAAATGTGGTGTCATTCAGGTCTATTTGGAAAATTTGGTCAGAGAAGAGAATGCCCAAGAATATGTCAAACGTCATCCATTTTTGGGATGACACAAAAGGGGAGGAAGAATCTGGATGCTCTTGTTTATATTTGTAAACATTTTCTTTGATTCAAACAACAAAGAATTGATTTAAGTATTTTAATTGATTTAAACTTTTTGGGATCTCTGACTATCTTTCTTGCTGATATTAACTCGATTTAAATATTTTAGAACCGAGTTAAAACTCCTCCACTGAAAATTGGTCTTCTTTCGATCCCAGACTCGACGATCGAGTGGGTATAGGGTGTTACACCCAATGTGGACTTCATAAACAACATATTAGTATTTTAATTGATTTTTTCAATTTTCGATTTAGACTAAGAACATGTTTAGGTTATCTACAAATATAAGTTGTTTTTCTGCATTATGATCTGACCACGTAATGCAACTTAAAATTAGTTTAAACGTTAGATACTTATTGAGCCAATATTTGCTTTCATTTTTCTTTGTGTGCAAAAACCATTGATAATAATATACATAATATATTAATTATTCTGATGGATATTTTATTAAACCAATTTGTTCAAAAATTTTGAAGTACAAATACGAAATCACTGCATTAAGGGCATTAGATCCCAACAAAATATGCCTCAATTTTTTATTCATCAGACGAATCAAATGAACTTTTTTTCTCCATTAGTAGTCTTTTGGTGGCTCTAAGTTGAATGAGAGTCTTCCATTTATCAACTTTGTAACAACCTGTTTTTTCAGTGGTGCAGGAAACAATGGTTTTGAGACCATAATTTTGACGAATGAGTTTGTAGATATATTTAATTGATATATATGAGTTAAATATAATATAATAGTGAATAATGAATTAATAGATTCTATTAATTGGTCAATTAGTTAAGGTACAAATGGTGCGTACCGAAAGTCAGTGGTTTTGGAAAATGAGGTATCGAGACCTCATTTTCATAAACCGAGCTCATAAATATTATTGTTGAATATTTACAGAGCTATTATATAAGTGGATTAAAGGTTGGCCTGAAAATTTTGATGATTGAGTTAATTAAGGAAAATGACTAAATTGTAAAAAAAAAATTGTAAAGTTGTGAATATTAATTTTATTAATTATTAATTAAATGACTTATTTAATAAAAATGGGAGGATTTAAGAGAAAAATAGACCCTTTTAATAGTCATGGCCAGTTGATGAAATTATTAGGTGAAAGAAATATGTTTTTATATTATATAATTAATAATTAAAAAGAAATAAAACATAAACAATAGTTAATATCTTAGCATTTTCTTCTTCTCACCGTAAAGCCACCATTGTTGTGAGAAAGCAAAACTTTCAAGCTTTCAAACTATTCAGCCCTTGCATGTAAGTATTCTGGATATTCGTTTCTCGTAAATTTTATTTTTTGAGATCGTTACAACTAGGTCTAGTTTTTTATGTTTAATAGTTTGATTATAAGCTTAGATATGTTTAAAAACTAATTTGTTAAGTAAATTTTGTTAGTATTGTGTATAAGGACCAAACTATAATAATGTAAAATTTATCATGAAATTTCTAAAAATTATGTTTTTAGAGGGTTTTAAAGTGATAAAATTGTAATTGGATTTAAAATCAAAGCTTGATTTTGGAAGATATAATAGTTTCAGTTTTAGGGACTAATTTGAATAAAATACAAAATTTTAAAGAAATTGTGCAAATTGAATAAAAGACATTATATTCATGAATTGAGATGGTTTAAAGTGATAAAAATATGATAACATGAAATGAATTATTATATAGATCAAGGATTAAATCGTACAGATGAAAATCAGAGAAAAGGGAAATTTTCAGTATAGTCCCTACAAATCAACTTGTTATCCAAATACATGAGGTAAGTTCATAGGTATAGAAATGTATATTTATAATGGTTACTGTTGAATTGTGAATGTATATATATGATGTTTAAATTCTGAACTAGGAATTAAAATGCTATAAATTGAGTACAAGGTGAGAAATGACTTATTTGGAAACTATTGAATACTAGTGAAATATGATGTATGTGATTTTGGAATGATTATGACTTGTTATATAGCATGTGTATTGAGAAATATGGAACTGCCTCTGATTTATGAAAGTTGTGAATTCTGTTTAAATTCTCGTTTGAATGTAGTAAATGATTAGGATACAGTTGGTATGTCAATAGGGTTAGATTGTGTGCTTGTATGGTTTTGCACTTCAGTTCCTTTGTTTGCACTTTGGTGCCTTTGTTCACACTTCGATGTCTCCCTTTGCACTTCGATGCCTCTGATTGCACAATCTTGCCTCTGTATAGCATTACGATGCTTTCTAATGTAGTGTAGTTACTTGAGTATCTAAATTATGTTACTATAGTTCATCGGGCTAATTAAATATGTGATTAATTATCAAAATACTTATTGACATATGCAAATATACATGAATGACCTTGAGTGAATATACATGAATGGTCTTGGTTGAATATACATGAATGATCTTTATTAATTCTTGATGAACATGGGTTATTTGGGGATTTGATCTTGTGCAAATATCACCTGTTCTTGTAAGTTGAATGTCAGGTTGATATCTTTATATCACTTGTTTAAATTTCAATTTCATGATTGAGGTAAGTTGATTTAAGATTTAATTATGAATTGACTAAGCTTTATAAGCTTATTCCGTTTCATTTCCTATGTCTTGTAGTGACGTTTTGTGGCACTAGGTTGTCGGATCAACTTCAAGGCTCACACTATCAAGCTTCAGTTTCGATAGATTTTAACTCATTTTGTTCTGGTTTTGTGGTATGTATATAGTTTATTTTGGGTATCTGTGATGGATGTAATGTGATTTCAAATGTTCTAATTGTAATGTGCTCTAAAGGTTATTTGGCTTATTTGATGGAATGACAATTTAAGTATGATCTTGGATGTGTGTTTAACCTTGAATCATGAAAATTATGAAATGGTATTGTTTTTGTGAATGGTTGCTTATTAGTTATATGATATGCATTGAATCATGAATGGATGAATGATAATTGAGGTAGATGAAATTTATATGTTGTAAGATTAATTGTTTGCTTGAGACCTATATGGTCAATATTAGCTTGTATTAAGGCATGCTTTAGGTTGATAGAAAAGTAAGGTTTTAAAAGTATTTATGGTAAAATGTACAATGGTGCTTATATATATGCTTGTTTAAATGGTTAAGTTGTATGTTTAGTATTTGGTTGTGATGGTGCCCAAATGACATATTGGTTAGGCACTACTAGGGTGTATTATATCATGCTTTTGGATTGAGCTTATGAAGTGTTTTATGCAAGATATAATGTACTTGAATTCGTGTTTTGGTAATGTGCATAGGTTTGGATTGCATCATTTGAAAAATGACCATTTTGATGTCACATGGTTTGCCACACGACCCAACCATATGGCCGTTTGAATGTTTGTAAAGTTTTTCAATTAGGTCCACACGGCCTGGCGACACAGTCGTGTGACTCTACCCTACACGGCATCAACCTTTCACACAGTTTGAGGACACAACTTTTTGGTTTAGGTCCACATGGCCTCAGCCTGACCACACGGCTGTGCGACCCCTGCTTAGCATTTTTGCCACTCTTTTCTGAAATGATTCAAATTAGTCCTTGTTTTGTTCTAAACAATTTTAGAGCTTTCATAAGCTCGATTTAACCCCCAATATTGCATGAATAACATGTTTTTGACTGTATGATTGATGATTAATGATTGTTTAGAGAAATTTGAATTGAAATAGCATGATTCTATTCTATTGTGTGTTATAACATTCCTTAACCCTAATCTAGTGATGGGGGCGGGTGAAGGGTGCACAACCTTCTTGGTAGAGGAGTGTCCTTCAATCTTTTTAGCAACAATAGAGCAAGTCCTCCTTAGCTTTATATTGATAATGCCTACGATAGTGGAAATTGCAGGCGACATTGTGGTAATTTGAAAATTTTCCTCAAATGCTCCAAAAGTATCTCCTTTCTCACCAAAAGGTGTTGGGGCATCGGATTAAGTACAGAATGATTAGAACAAGAATGTCATGAAGGTTGCGGCATGTGTAAAAAGCGTTGCAGCTAGAGCTCGACCCTTGAATGGTGAATTTTTTTAATTTAATTTTATGGCTATAAAATTTTTATTAAGAAAAAAGAAAGGAAAAAAAAGAGAGAACAAAATATAAAATATATTTTTTTCATTCGGTTTAGCCCCGAGGCTTAATTTCATGCTTGTTTTGCTCTTTTGACTTGGTCATAAACGAGAAAACACTAAAATGAAAATTTAAAAATAAAAAACCCGAAACAAAACAAAACAAAATAATGCAATGTAACTAAAATTAAATGTTTAATGTAACCTAAAATACATTACATACGAGAATACTTTATTAAATTTTAGTGAAAATTTATATATGTAATTTTCTTGAACATAAATAAATTCTTTTTTTCCTGAGTACATGTAATTCAATTTTGTAAGGTTACAATTGCAATTTTTTTTGGCAATTATAATTCAAATTTTAGTGATCAGTCTATTGGTTTGGTTTCCCTGTAAAGAATGTTGATTTTCCCCACTAGAAAATTTTAGTTTTCATCTTATATTTGGTTCTTGAATAGAGCCCACTCTCTAAGTATCCGAGGATTAAAGAATAGTGGAGAAGACCATTCAATTAAAAATAATAAGGATTTAGACACTAGATCTAATGTTTGACGAATTCCCTAACTTGAAAACACATGTCCTAAATTTGACAAGATTTATTATTATAAATATTGAACCAAAGACTTGATCTTTTGAAAAATTTTAAAATGTCACTGTGCAACAAATATGTTTTTCATAAACAAAAATTTCAACATATTTAAAATAAGTTGCTTCGATTAGATTGATTTTCATGAACAGGCATTTATACTTCCACAAAATCAACATCACTCGAAGCTTAAAGATTTTATTTCAAAAATTTCCATCTCTAAACGTTGAAGTTATTAAGATTGTTGCATTACTGGTTGTAGTGGCAACGGCTTCATAAGTGACTTAGAAATCAATTGAAATAAAGTGGTTTTAAAATTAAGTGAAATATTAATAACGACTTTTTTTCATATGTATATATATGAATTGGGAAGTTTATTTAGCAAATTAGTTGAGGCTGCAAAGGAAGAAAGAGAAATCGTCGTCTTAGAAGATGGATTTTAAAAATCGACACCTCTAAGTAACAACTTTAATTAAAGTGAAAGTACCGAATTTGAAACGAGACAACTTCAACTAAACTAAAAACACAGCCATCAGGTAATATTACAACTTCTGAATTTTTCATATCAATTGATGACGGAGGATATCTATCCGTACAGACAATAGTTATGAGTACAACAGAGTCGTATCAAATTTATTGTAGTTATGAGTACCGCATGCATTCAAAGGCGAAAATAATTGGTCATGGAAAGCTGACCCTGAATCAATGTTATCTAATGTCATTTTCCGACTTCAATATCGTGACAAACTGTACATAGTTTTTGACGAGTACTCTAAATAATTAATTTATTAAGTTGAAGATTTAAATTCCCTTTAAATCATAAAATCACTTGGCTTCAAACTTTATGCGGGAGCTCAAGGGGAGCACCAGGCAACCAGGGTAATCTCCTTTTTACCCTGTACTTCTTTTTTAATAAAATAAAATTATTAGTAATTTTAAAATATTAATTGCACCAAACATGATTTTTCATTAAATTTTAAAATATTTTAATTATATCTTTAAACTATCGATATTACATTAATCAAGTCCTTCCATTATTAAAATTCTTAATTTAACCGTTAAATAATACATCAAATCTTATATCCCATAATTTAAAACGAAAATTTTAAAGAAAATTAAATGAAGAGAGTTAATGATAAAGTTTTTTGTAAAAGCTTCAAAAATTCAAAACCAAGATTTTTACATCCATTTTCACAATATTTATTTTTCTTTAAAATTTTCATTTTGAATTACGCCACATGAGATATGCTATCTAATTTAATGGTTAAATTCAATATGTTAGTAATAGAAGGACCTTATTGACATGACCTTAATAGTTTTAGGATGTAATTAGAATGTTTAAAGTTTGAGGATAATTTAAAATGAAGGTCATAGTTTGAGAATGTTAGATATAATGATGCTTATTTTTAATATAAAAAATTTATTATAATTTAATATTAATATATTTATTAATTTCCTCAAAAAAGTATATTTTATTAATTGATATAAATAAAATTTTAATAATTTATTTATTAATATAAATATAATTTTAATAATTCATAATTACTATTTAATATAAATATTGTTTTAATTTATAATATATTTTTTAATATTCATAGTGCTAATTTTAATTTTATTATTACAATATTTAATGTTATTATATTTAATTTTATCATGAGTTTAATCCTTATCATTGATTTTATGTTTAAATAAAAAAAATTTGTATCTCTCAACATGAATGTCGCATAATCTAGTAAGTATTAAATTAATTGATTGAATATGCAAATTGTAAATAAAATTGCATTAAATAAAATAAATTTTAAAAAATAATATAGAAAATTTAAGAGTTAACAAACGATTAAGTAGGTTGGTTGTATTGATGTATATATATATATATATCATCACTTACTATAACCAAACTGATACGTCTTCATAGTTTTAATTGACCTAACATAATAGATTTAATATTGGTTGGTCTAGTTGATTAAATTGATTAACGATTTAAATATTAAAATAATTAAAACTAAATATATTTAAATTAATATTTATTATATATTACAAATATATTTTAATAATTATATATTAAATAAATTAAATCAATCAATTTAATTACAAATTTTAATAATCAATAATTGATCTATAAAATCAAAAGAACTGAAGCTTTAATTGATTTAATTGAAAAAATCGAATTAACAAAAATTAACTTAACTAAATGCGTTGGTTAAGTGGTTTTAAACCAATAGTTACGCTTTATGGGAAAAGAATGTTTTAAATTTTGACTACATGTTTCTAGAATAGTTGACGATGGGTCATACGGCCTAGAAGCACCCACCATTGCCTACCTACGTTAACCCTTATTTAATCTTTAATTTTTTTATTTTGCTATTTTTAAGATAAATTACAGTTTTTAAACTATTAGTAAATTTATATTTTCATCTTTAATTTTAAAAAGTTACATAATGATGATTGAATTATTTAAAAGTTTTCATTTAAGTCACTAAATTGTTAAAATTGTTGTTGTATGGTCTTTCTCTATTCGCATTATCTGCATCAATCGAAAACTCTTCCTCTCCTTCTCTTTTATAATTCAATTATTTTATTCATGAAATAGATTTGAAAATTATAAATTTACAAACCAAAACTTAAATAATTTTTTCTCTAATCTCCGACACTAATCGTCAGTTTAACTTGAATTTAATGTATGCTTTTCTACTTATCTATAAGTATTGATCCACCATATTAATAATCAAATTATCATTTGAAGATTTGCTAGCCAAAATTTAATAAAAAATAATACTCAATAACCTATAACTTAAATAAAATTTTCGAATAATATAATAACTTAAATAATTTTTTAAAATAATTTAATAATTATTTTGTAATTTTGTAAAGTTAAATAATCAACGTAAATTTAGTAACTTTTTTAAGTTGTAGTTCGCCTGCTTATTACACTAGTCATATGGATGGGTACCATAAACTTACTGCCATTCATTTTAACAATTTTTAATTAATTGTACGTTATTTTCTTCACTCAATTGTTGATGTTAATTTAACGTTGTACTGATCATTATGTGATGACTTTAACAGTACTAAGCAGGAAGCTTCTTGTTTTATTTTATTCTAAAATTACATTATAATTCAAAGTAATGATTGGTTTTTCGACCAAAACTGAGAAATATTTTTCCTTTCAGAAAACGTGGAACCAAATTCCCAATTTTAAAGAATAACTAATAATAGGTTTGAATTTAAATTGATTGCAACGTTTGATATTTTTTTGGAATCTAATGCTTTTTCTTTAGAATTTTTTCCTTGGGAAAATTTATTTTCCCATATAAATTGGAAAATTAATAAAATATTAAAAATAAAATTAACCCTATTTTTATATTAAATTAAAGTATTAATAAACACACACAAAATGTTATTGCCTCCTTGCTCTTACTTGGTTTTCTCTATTACTTCAACATATCGTTCCATGTTTTTTCTCTTAATTTTATTTTTATATGCATTTTTAATTATTTATATAGTATACCGTTTACATATTACATTTATTTTCTATTTTTCTCTCTCTTTTCATTTCGGTATATTAGTTAAAAATTCAATTCTAGTATAATATTTATGAATATTTACAAATAATAAAATAATTAACGTGCAAGCTTAGTTCTAAAACAAATTTGATACAATTTTACTTTCAATTGACATTATAAATTAAAAAAAAATAATTTAAAAACTATCAATAAAATTTTATTATCAAATATTTAATACACATATTTGTTAAGAATAAATTTTATAATAAAAATTAAATGCATAAATATTATCTTTTATTCAATAAGAATAAATTCATAAATTACCATTACATTCTTAGGAAAGTACTTAATGAAACAAACATGATAATGTAACTTTGGTGAGATTTTAATCAATATCTTTCGATGTATACCAAACGTTGTGAAGTAACATTCCCAGCAATCAAATTCTCGGCAATCACATTCCGTTGGAATCTTAACATGAGAAAGCACCAAACGCTATCTAAGTGTAATCTTAAATTTAGTTAATAAATTTTTTTGTCACTTTAACTTTAATTCTTTTTTTAAAACACTTTAGCCTTCAATCGTCAAAATTTAGTCAATTTGTTTTTCTTTGCACGAAAATATTGACTGAGCCATTAAAATTTTAGTAACACTAAAGTGGTAATCTGCGTGACAATTCAAGTGTATTTGTAACAGCCCGATTTTAACTAAATCGAAATAATGGTTTCGAAACCACAAATCTGGGGTTAAAAAATTATTTTAATATTATTTTTTTGGTGCTTATAGCATGTGAACATGTATGTGTGAAAATTTCATGATCTAATTTTATCGTTTAAGTGATCAATTTGAGAAAAGGACTTAATCGCGTAAAATGAAAAAGTTGCATTCTATTTGATAAAGGTGTCTAATTGTTATAGATTATTAAATGAAAGGTCCTTATGTTGTTATTAGACCATTTAAAGTGGAAATCGTCATTAATGGGCTTGTATTAGGTGATTTCATAATGGTTTCATTAAGGGTAAATTAGTAAAAATGTTAATTAACATAACATAAATAAAAAAAGCCATAATTTTAAGTTATCATCTTTGTTCTAGAAAAAAATTAGAGAGAGAAGAAAGCCATTTAGGGCTTGTGATATTCGGCCAACACTAAGCTTGATTAAGGTACGGTTTTAGCTCGGTTTTTTATGATTTCTATGTTTTTGTGATCGTTGCTTTGTGTTCTAGCTAGCCCGTGCCTTAATTTTTGAGTTTATTAGTGATTTTGTAAAATGCCATTGATGATAGCTTGAAGTTTTTGAGTGTTGATGATGAAATATGTAAGCCTGGTGTTTGATATATATGTTTTGTAAAGTGATTTTGAGTAAAAATGCATATTAGGGATTAAATTGAGAAAAGTGTAAATTGAGGGGTTAAATTGTGAAATATATGAAAAATATGGGCTACTAGGGACCTATAGAGAATTCGGATAACATGAAATTAGAAAGAAATTGTGTAATTTGTGTATTTATGAAATAAGGACTAAATTGTAAGAAATGTGAAAGTTTAGGGCCAAAGTGTAAATTGGCTTAAATATGTGTATGTGGACTAAATTGAATGATTTGATTATTAAATGTGTTCATTTTGAATACATATAGATCAAGAAAGAAAGAATTCAAATTTAGATTGGGGAAAAAGTAAGGTTATCGAGTAATCGATCCGATTCGTCAATTTCGAATACTAGATAAGTTCGTATGTGGTAATTTCATTCAAAATGCATGTTAAATGCTTTGATATCGCATAAACTATGATTATGAGATTTCAGATAATGTTTGAATTGTGATTACGACTCTACGGAGGTGTTCGAAGATGAAATCAACAAGTAAAACTTCCCGGTTGAACCTTAGGAATAGATAGAATGCTAATGAAATGTCATTAGGTTAATGTATTGGCTTCGAACCATAGTATCGGCACTTCGGGTGCAAATAATACTTTGGTTTGGCTACGGGCCATGGTATAGGTATTCATAGAGGAGTTACCTTGATTTAGCTACGGGCCATGGTATAAGTACTCCGAGATAAGTTACCTTGATTTGGCTTCGGGTCATGGTATAGGTACTTATCGATTGAGATCCTTGAGAATTCTATTTCTATTTCAAATGGTTCAACAGGTAAAAGAATGACATGGTTGAGAAAGAGGTTAGTATGATGTGATATAGGTACGTACAGAACCTATTCGAGTATTATATTGAAAAAGTTCAATGAGATGGTATTTAATCATGTTTTGAGACATGAGAAAGGTTTGTGAAAATGCGATGTTGATTTGGTAATGTCTAAATGCTTGTGTTATATTTGTTTGATGAATTGAGTTACTCATTTATGAACTTACTAAGCTATGAAGCTTATTGTGTGTTATTTGTCTATGTTTTATAGATAATCAAAGCTAGCTCGGACTCGGGGATCGTCAGGAGCATTGTCACACTATCAATCAATTTGTTGGTACTTTTGAAGCTTGTATATATGGTATATGACATGTATAGGCTAGTGTCGTTTTGGTATGATTTGAGCTATGATATTAGCCATGTGATTTGGCTTGTTAATGATGTAAATGTTAATGTGTTTTTAGCCATTTAAGTTGGCTTGAATTACGTGTCAGATGAATAATATATGATGTATAAATTGCCTTATGTTTTGATATGGTTATATGGTTGCTTAAGTAGTTAGTTGCCATTTGGTAAGTTAATGCTTGGAAGATGATATGTTGTGGATTGATTTTGAGGCATAAAATAGATGACAAATTGTTGAATAAATGCATTTAGAAGCTATGTAAGTTTTGATGATTTTGGCATAATGACTTGGTATGTTTTAATTATGGAATTGAGTAGTTGAAATGGTTGAGACTAGATGGCATGAATGGTATATGAATTGACATGTTTTGGCTGCCTATAAATGTGCTGAAATGGTGTCATTTTGGTTGCTAGGTGTGCATGTGAGAAGGGTGGCAAATTGGCTTTGCAAATAGCCTATTTTTGTCCACACGGGCAGAGACACAGGTGTGTGTCTCAACCGTGTATGATATACTGTCATGTTACATGGCCATGTGTCCCCTAGGGTAGCCCTACGAATTAAGTCAGTATGTATGCCCTGTTTCCACACGGCCTGTGACACGGCATGTCTAGTAGCCGTGTGAGGCAGACGGCCTGTTGACACGGGTGTGTGACCCCTGAATGCAAGATAATTTTCTAAGTTTCAGAAATTTTTGTATGTGATCGGTTTAGTCTCGAACCTCTTTTAAGCATGTTTTAGGGCCTCGTAAAGCCTTATAAGGGACAATGAGAATGTATTAGATTGATAATTATGTGAATTAGAATTATGTATGAGAAATGTATATTATCTGTTGTACTTTGTTCGGTAATGCCTCGTAACCCTATTCCGGTGACGGATACGGGTTAGGGGTGTTACAGTATTTCATTAAAAACATAAATAATTATTTTTAAATTTTTTTGAACTTTTGGAAATTTTTGGAAAACTTTTATGTATTGTTTTGGAACTTTTACGAAGCACATGAGAATTGCTAAGTAGGCTATCACATCACCACCATTAAAATTTTAACATTTCAATAATTTTTTTTGTCAAAAAAAATAATTTGACTAAAATTTGAAGGTTGAAGGATAAAGTGATAAAAAATAGAGCTAAAGTGAGATTAGAAGTAAACATCGAGGGATAAATTTATCATTATGACTTAAATTACTAAAGAAATTAATTGTATAGTATTTTATCGATTGAGCTTTAACTCAGTTGGCATTATTGGAACTACAATTATCAAGAGAATATGAGTTTGAGCACGCTTAAGTACGCATTTCCCTCCCTTTAAGAGGTTTAGAGGGGTTATAGATAGAAATAGGCATTGCATCAAAAAAATTATATAGTATTTTCTTTGTTGCTTCATTGTGCTGTGAATTTAACAAATAAATTGTTATGATTAATTATAAATCATAAACGTAACCATGTTAACGAGAGTTTTTTTGATACAATATTGAGAGTGATAGAGATTGGATCTGTGTCAACTAAGTGTGAGACAAAAATTTTAACAATCTTTCTATTCAAATCAATACCATATTAACAAAAGGTAAAAATCATAAAATTAAAGATATATTATTATTTTTAGTTATAATTTATAACTATATTAATAATTACCATAAAAAAAATAAGTTATTATAAACATGGAATTTAATAACTAACTCAACAAATTGAATTACTCAAACATAATTTACATAATAAAAAAATTCAATATTCTTACTTCTATCCTTATATATACTATGATTGCTATTTGAATAATTTTTCCACAATACGATCCTCATACTAAACATCCCCCTCATCCAGCGTGAAAAACGCAGTCAAAGGCTATCAATAATTTGATAATTGAAAAAGAGAACAAACAACCAAAAAAGAGAGAGAGAGTTAATAATCCAAACACGGAAGCCTTCAAAAATTGCATTCTAATAGCTTTCATAAATTAAAATATTTAATTTAAGTATTTTTAATCTTTTCTGAAAAATTAATATTTAAATTTTATTGTGAACTATATAGTTAGTCATCAATTTTTAGGGCGCTCTCATTTTTATTACAAAAAAAAATCCTTACAATTTAGTCACTCAACTTATAGGGGTTTTTATTTTTGTCACTCAAAACATTAAAGTTTTACTTAGTAGAGTGGAAAGAAAACTGGAATGATGAAAAATTGAAGGGGCGGAAAGCTAGAAGGATGAAAGTATAATTTTTCTTTTCATAAGTGTGTTTGATAGGAAAGATAGAAAAATGAAAAGAAAATTATTTGTTCTTCCCATTCATTACTTGGTTGAATTGAAAAATGGAAGGAAATAAAACAAAACATTTGAAAAATGCATAATTTTAAACTAATATACACATCACTCTCATTTTCTCTTCTATCATCATTCTAATTTGAAAAGATTAATTTTTATGCATTAGGATAGAAATGACCATCCATTTTATTTTCTTTCCTCTCACTTTTCTTCTCAACCAAGAACTCTCAAACTTTATTTTCTTTCCACTTTTCCACTCCTTCTTCTCATCCGTTTACTTTTTCACCCAACCAAGCACATCCTAAATCCTTAACTGTAGTTGATTGTACACGCCAAATCATGTTTACACTTTCATTTATTCACCCAACTTCTAGGTTTCTTTCATTTTGGTCACAAAAAAAAAAATCTTTTTTTAAGTCTTGGTCCAAGTAAAAAAAAATTTAGGGTTAAAGTGAAAAAGTTGTAAAAATAAAATAATGTATTAAAATTTCTTCATATTGTACTTGTCTACCTCTTGCCAAAAGTTCTAAATTTCTTTTCTCTCTCTTTTTCAATATTGACATTTTAAATTTCAAAACATCAAAATTAATTAAACTAATTATTGAAATTTTTTTATCCCTTGATAATGTCATTCCATTTGTTAACATAATATTGAAACTTATTAATTTAATCCTCTTCTAAATTTTAATTTTTTATTTTATATTTCAAAATTACCCTTAATCAAATTAACCCCAACAACTCATATTTAATAATTGTCTATGAAACTTAAATTTTTTCGATTATATAATCTCGAATCTTCCATACTAAGCTAAAAGTAAAGGAAAAGAATCCTTACAATTAATTAAATTAATTGCTTTTTCTTTGTTTGGGTAAAGAAGTGATGAAGATAATTCTGAGTTTTGTTCAGCATGGAAGATCAAATTAATTAATTTCATTAATTACAATGATATATTTGTTACTTTTAGCTTAGCATAGAAGATTTAAGATCATATAATCAAAGCAAATTTGGGTTTCGTAAACAACTATTAAAGATGAGTTATTTGATTTAATTTTAATTGCAAACATAAAATAAAAATTTAATTTTAGGAGATTAAATTAATTAATCTTTATATTATAGTAACAAATAGATTGGCACTGTTAACTGATAAAAATTTTCAACAATTTATTTAATTTATTTTGATATATTTTAAATTTCAATATTGAAAAAAAAAAAAGAAATTTAGAACTTTTGACAAGGGATGGACAAATATAATATGAAAATTTTTTCAATGCATTATTTTAATTTCTACCCTTTTTTCAGTTTAATCCTTAATTTTTTTTTTATCCAATCAACACTTAAGGAAAAAAAGGATATTTCAAAATAAAAGCAACTTAGTAGTTAGGTGACCAAAATAAAATTGTAAACATGATACGATGTATTTGAGTGACCAAAATAAATGCATCCTAAAAATAGGGTAATGAAACTGCAAGAATTTCTTTTCTATGGGCCAAAATGAAAATACCTTAAAAGTTGAGTGAGCAAATAATTGAACGCAAAAATTTTCATTTTAATCCTCAAATTGTTATAATTTGATTTGGATCCTTTAAAAACAAATTTTGTGAGTTTAGTACTAGCCTAGACTTAAGGACGAGCATGTTTATTTTGTGGGGGGCAAAGCTTTTCCACACATGGAAAACGGGACATAATATAAGCTGTTTTAGAAAAAAAAAACAAATTATACGTTGAAATTTTATTCTTCCCAATTAGCATTGAATTGAAGAAATGGGTGCATGAACGAAAATTTAAATGTGAATTTTAGTACTTTTTGCAAACGACAAAGATTTAGCACGTGAAAATTTTGGCACTTTCAAACTGGCCACGTGATCAAATATAGAAACATTGAACATAGTAAAGTCCTTAGCTATATACCCTTCCATTCCTACTTCTTTCGATCCATAAATCAACCACATTAATTACGTGACACAAATCTACAAATACATTTTAACTCATTATTTTCCCACTGTTTTTCTATATACAATTGTTGATAGTTGAGTTATCCGTTCAGGTTTAAAGGTTCACTCGAAATTTAAGATGATTTGAACAAAAATATTAAATTTTAAAAATGTGTTTGAGTAAAAAAATTAAGCCTGTTTAAAATATGAGTCGGGCTTAGATTTGGCAATTCAAGGCTTAGGTTTGGCCCAGCCCATTTTTAAGTTTATAATACTTTATATTATGTTATTTTTATATATCATGTAATTTAAAACACATTAACAAAATAAATCTATACTAAATATATAATATTTTTCTAATGTAAACATTAAAATAATATTAAGACGATTATATAAAATTTTCAATACAAAAATGTATAATATTATTAAATATTAAAATAAAATAAATATTTTTTAAAAAATATTATAGGCAGACTTAAAATAAGCTTGTATTAGTTTTTTTGCAAATATAGACGAGTTATGACAAAATTTTAGGTTTATATTTCGGGTCGAGCCGAACTTGGACAAACATAAAATATGTTAATATCATGTTTAGGCCCGGCTCAAACTCAACTTGATCCGGCCTATAAACACATTTATTTTTATACCATTAATTCAAAATAACAATTATTTTAATTATTTAAATATCATAATAATATTCCTCGCTATTCATTTTTTCTATTTTTTAAATAGTTAACGAATTCAGTTTAATAGTTCATAAATAATCTAAAATCAATTAGCTGATGAGATTAAAAATTTAAAATGAAAGGCTGTTTATATAATATGTATAATGGCAATTCGACATTAGATTTAATTACTTAATAACCTGAATATTGTTATGGTATTGAAACTTTCAATGATAAATTTCATTAATATTTATTATAAAAAACTACTACTTATGATAATAATTTTTTTATATTATAAAAATAATTTATTTCTAGAATTTTATATATTGGCTAAAGAGTTATTTATTACGTAAATAACTAAAAATGAATTAATATTTAAAATTAAATTATTATATATTTTTTATTTACCGTTTTAAGGTAAAAAAATATAAATTAAAGAAATTTTATATAAATTTTATCAAAATTAGGATTAAAATGAATTTTAAAATGACAAAACTACTAAAACGATGAACAAGGGTTGAAATTGAGTCCATTACTTTACAATACACTATTCATCATTTATATGCAACTTTTTTCTCACTATAGACGTCGACACCGATAGTGACTGTAGCCGACCAACAACTCGTTCTCACCTCTTCGAGCTTCTCTAGTTGGCTGGCCCTCTAGCTTCCTTGTTTCGTCTAGTTCTTTTTGTCATCTTCAGCTCATGGAAAAGCTCTGGCTTTACTCCAACAGCTTTTAATCAACTCCTCCTTGTTTCAAACCAGCAATAGCAGCTTTCTTTGTGTACCACTCCTAGTCGTCTCTCCACCTCGGAGTAGGAGATACCGAGCGGCTACTGGAATGACGATGCCCCCAAGGCGCAGCGAAAAAAACAAATTCCGGCAATCCAACCATGGATCCATGAGCGAGGAACGAATTGGGAAAACCGAAATAATGAAAATGGTTTCGAAATTACCGAAACTTCAATCTGACTAGACAGCGACGCCTCGACAACGAGAATTTCGAACCACTATCGAACCAAGTCACAACTTTTTAGATGCCAACCTCTACGTAGTCCATCTAGTTGACAATGAACGGAAGAAGTCTCCAAAACGGTTTTAGAGATTTTTTTTTTTTGACGGCTGCTAGACCACTCAAAAACAAAAACTAGGTTTTCTTTTTAGGGTTATTATCTATATATATAACTCCCCTTTTAAATTTGGTATATTTATATAGAATATTTTAAAATAAATAAATATAATGATGTTTTAACCGAAAATTATAATTACATTAATTATAACAAAGATTTCGGTAAACTATATTTATTTAAATTTATATACGAACTAACTTCCTACATTAATAGAATTATGTTCTCATTATGTGTACAACATTCTTGTACATATAATATGTTCGATATTTGATTGCCCAATTAAATTAATTCTATAATTAATTTAATTCATGTGACAACCAAAAACAATACCAACTATGTTTTATTCTGATCATCTCAACCATATGGTGTGACCCTGTAGGCTCTTGTAACGTTAGCAGTAATACTAGAACGATTCTAATGTTACATACAATGAGTGGCATCTAGCAATGCATCATTGCTACCTAAGTTACAAAAAGTTAGAATTCGACATAACCTTTTGTGTATTATCTTTCATGCATTAATCCTTAAGTCCTTTATCTCTGGAATGAACACAAGTCATGGAATAGTCACACTTGCATAGTCCATCTCATGTTTCTTGATATCTTGAGTAGACTATGTTATACAAATAAGTATGACATCTCATATCAACTTATTTGAGCATGGCCATGCATTTCTAGTCTCACTCAATCAAGTGGCCTAAGATATTACTCCCATTATGTAGGAGGGACCTATTCTATATTGAACAACCATATCCCTCTACATAGATTGTGGTATATCCAACATCAACCTTTATAGAACAACCAGTTACGGTGTACATTTGACTATATCAAAATATGCAACTCACGATGTTGGGATAATGATGATCTCAAGTCTGAGGATCATATATATATTAATCACTATGAGTAATGTTGTGACAATTACATAATAATCCAAGAAACATACTCATAGCGGGTCAGTCCAATATGTTGTTTTCTAACACACATATTCATGCATTGATTTTGACACTCCATATGAATGACAACTCTTTATCATCAATCAACTACATGTTAGTCTCAATGCATTATTGTTGTCCTAGTCAACAATAATACTTGACTAAGGATCTTTTAAGAACAATCATATTATTCTCAGGACATTATTATAAAACAATTTGCTTATACACACAGAAAGAAAAACTGAAATAATAATGGAAACGCCTTATATTAAAACATGATAAATCAAGTATGTTATTACAACCATATCATGATTGATCTTTAGGCATACTCTTACAGCGGCTGTGTGGGTCTTTTAAGTCCTAAGGTTTAGGTGTTGTAATGGTGGTTGGTTCTTTGGTCATGGAACAATCGGCCACCGAAACGTGCTCAAACGCTGGTCTTGACGAGCTCTATTAGGATATTATTATTATAGGATATTTTTTAGAAATATATTATTATGGGAGATTATCTTTTAGGAATATTTAAACATATTGTATATTTTTTAAGCATATATTTAGAAGTATATTATATATCTTCCCTATAAATATTATGTGTAACACCTCAAACCCGGCCTAAACGTTATGGCCGAATTTGGAGGAGTTAAATCTAGCTTAGAAATCATGTGATAAAAAATCTTAAATTTTAGATGACGAATGTTAGAGAAATTGTATCACTTATTTTATAGCATAATCACTTAACCATGTTTTTAGAGAAGTAGCGAAAAATTCCAGAAATAGAAATCTAACTTCAGAAATCACGTAATTTGAAAATATCAATTTTTGGCAAAACTCTTACATTGTTATGTAGAAAAACTTGTGCGCAGAACTTATTCATTTTACGAAAAAGCATTTAGTTTGATACTTAACTTTGCAACGTATATTTTTAGAGTTTTTAAGTTTAGAAAACCAAATTCCAATTTGTCAAATTCGAATGATTTTGTAGTTTTATATTAAGAACACCCAAAAACCGACAAATAAAACAAAACCCAAAAACAAAATCAAATTTGAAAACTTAATCGAAAAATCAAAAGTCCAGAAATATTAATTTATTAACCAAAATATGTCATTTTATGTGAAAACCTAATCTGAGCTTCAGCATGTCATCCGGTCTTAAATTAACTGATTATTTAAAAGGCCAAAAGTAGAAAGGTGAGCTATAAAGCTCAGTGTGTAACTAAAATCAAACAGGGAATACAAATAACACAATAATCAAATCACAGAATCGCAAAGAATCTCATATTGATCAATTGATAAAATTAAGAATGCATGCTTATGCCAATACAGTACTTTTCAGAAGACATAATGCATATTTTTCAGAAAATTTCCTACCCAACTCCGCTACACACCAAATAGAGTTTCCCAGAACTCGTCCATCCAATCATACCAAGAGATAATTATGGTCAATGCCACCAGAGTTGCAGTTAAAACTGCCAGATCGGATATATATGGTCAAACCACTATATTGCAGCTAAGCTGCCAGAACAAATATATGAGGTCGAGCCACCATAATCACAAACAAGCTACCAAAAAGAAGTGTGGATAAACCACCAGATAGTGCAGATCATTAAACTGCCAGAACTTTTTCCTTTCTATATTATCCCTGTAACAACCCATTTTTCAGTGGTGACGGAACAGTGGTTTCAGGACCACAAGTTTTCATTGTATTGACTTGTAAATATTATTTATAGAATATTTATGGAGTCATATTAAAATTTGGTCTTAAAAATTGGTCAAGAAATTTTAATGTTTAAATAGTTAATTAAAGAAAAAGGACTAAATTGTAAAAAGTGCAAAACTTGCTAATTATTTCATTTTGATGATTTAATGACTTAATTATTAAACGTGGGAGGGCCAATAAGGAAATTAGACCTTATATTTTTTGAGTGGATGGTCTAGTGTGGTTTTTAATGAAATTCTATTTGATTTTAAAAGGTAAAAAGGTAAAAATCATTAATTAAACATAAACAAAATATGAAATTATCATAATCTTCTTTAATTTTCTTGTTGAAAACCGAATGACTATGGTTTCTTAAGCTTGGAGAATCGGCTAGGTTCAAATCATTGCATGTGAGTGATTTCTCTTCCCGTTTCTTGTAATTTTTATGTTTGAGAGATCATTACAACTAGGTTTAGCTGGCCCGTACCTTCGTTTTTCAATCTGTTAAAAATTTTAGAAGTTTTCATTGATGAATCTTGAATTTTTTTGATGATAAACATGTGTTTGAAGCTTTGATTGTGGTATTGGTTGTTTTCTAAGTGATTTTTTGTTAGATTTTGCTTTAAGTATTAAATTGTTAAAATGTCAAAATTTCAAGGTTTGATGGTGAATTTGATGTTTAATAGGGACTTTTTAAGGGCCTAAAATATTCATCTATAATTTTATTCCTAGAAAATGGTCAATTTGATGATTTTTGGGTTAATGGACTAAATTGCAAAAGTTGTGAAAGTTAGGGGCAATTGTGTAAATTGAAAAAAATTAAACCGTATAAAATGTAGAGTAATTTAGAATATGAAATGTAAGCTAATAATTGAGAATTGTATATTTTAAATCAAGACCCTGTTAATTTACGTGGAAAAGGGAAAATAGCAGAATAGTCACTGAACTTCTACAACTATCACAACTTAGTCCAGGTAAGTTTGCACGGTTATAATTTAATATCTATATGCAATGTTTGATGATATAATGTGATATAATAGATATAAATTGTTTTATTGTTGATGCAAAGTTGTTGAAAAATATTATCAAACTTCAATACATGAATCGGAGGAACACGAGATAAAGTACAATTGAATGACAGTGTGTTATGCGGGGATGGGAGTGGAGGTTGATGTGGTGTGATATATAAATTTTACCCGAGTAGGCTAAGATTTAGCATTTGTTGTGAACTCTCGTGTTATACTCCCTATTTTGGCGTGTTTTCTATTAGACTAGCTCTTTAGAGCAATTGACGTGTTTTCGATTGGATTAGCTCTTCCAAGCAATTGGCGTGTATCTGTTGGATTAGCTCTTATGAGCATTTGGCATGTTTTCGGATGGATTACTGTGCTCGTATCTGTAAGTCGTTCATCAGATCGCAAATTATTGTATTATACTTAAATAATGACTTTGAATGACATGACATGTAATTGATATCTGGAATTGATTATATTGTGGATATGTATATTATTTTCGGAGAACTTTGGTTGAACTTTGATTTGAATTATGCAATTCACCAGGTTGAGATTTTGGATGACAGTAAACATAGTAGTTGAGTTATTATTGGTTGGAATGTTGTTTTTACTTCGGTAAGATTTATTATTTTTATATATCAAACTTACAAAGTTTCAATCAGCTTGCTTGTGTTATTTTCTGCTATTGTAGATACTTTTAAAGGTTGGACGGTTGGATCAGCACTCAAGTTAGACTATTCATCCATTTTTGGTAGTTTTTGGAATGTTATTTTGGATCATATGACATGTAATAGGCTTATTTGTCATTGCTATTGTTTTGATATGTATAACTTTAGAGTATGATCTTAAATGCAAGTTGTTAACTTATTATGATATAGGTAAACTAAGGAAGATGTTTTTAGTACAGGTTTATGGTATGTGTTATTGGAATGTTGTGATTGAGGTGCCTATGATAGGTATATTGGTTGAATGTTAAATTGTGTGAATTGACATGCTTTGGGTGATAGTTTATATCATTGTATAATTGTGTATACTTATAGTACCAATGATGGTACATTAGTTAGGCACTTAGGATAGTTGATTTAGCATGTTTTAAGCTTGTTTAATGTCATTTTGAATAGGTCTTCTGGCTGGTAAATGGATTACTTAGGATCCAAGTAAGCTTGAAATGGTAAACTTGTTAGTTAAGGTTTACTTAGGTACACACGGCCTGAGACATGCCTATGTCACTTAGCTGTGTGCCACACACAGTTTGAGGCACAACCGTGTGTTTCAAATTAGTGTGTTACACAGCCTAGCACACGATCGTGTGTCGCAAGTTAGAGAGTTACACGGTCTGGCACATGACTTGTGACATGGCCGTGTGGCCCAACTTAATGAGTTACACGAGAAAGGACACTGGCTGAGACATGACTGTGTGTTCTTATTTCAAACGTTACACGGCCTGGCCACACGGCCGTGTGTCCCTTGTTTTGAAAAATTTTCAACTTTTTCTTAAAACCTCTTATTTGTTTTGATTTAGTCTCAAATCGCTTATAAGCTCTTTTTAGGGCCTCGAAGGCTTGATTTAAGAAAAATGTATATGATTGGTTGATTTTTAATAATGTGAATATATTTAATAATATGTTGTTAAATGAATTTCGATTAATCAGTAATACTCTGTAACCTTAATCCAACGACAGAGACGGATTAGGGGTTTTATATTTAGTTATACCAGAGCTACGATTTAGTCGGTTCTCGGGCTGAACATAGCGTGTGTGATGTCTAGAATTATATGCCATATAACCTACAATAGTGTGACGTGTTTGATCCAATCTAACCTTCATTTTTCTTATAGATTGCAAAGATGTCAAACGAATTTGATTGCGCTAACAATGATGAGGTTAATAGTAATATATCGACCTTAGAACAAGGGACAAGTAGTAATATTTTGATTCCACAAATACTTGCACATGAACTTAAAAGCGTGTTTTTTGGGTTTATGAACCAGTGGTTTAATGAGTTTATGCAAATGAATACTGCGGCTTAACGACCTCCACCCCCCGTTACACCTCCTGTTGCACCTCTACCTCATCCTATGACTGAATCTAGTCGACGTATATCGATTGAAAAGCTTAGAAAGTGTTGTGCTGAATACTTCTGAGGTAGATCAGAAGATGATCCAATTAAAGCTAAGTATTGGCTTCAGAATATCTTGCGAGTTTTTGAAGAAATGGCTTGTCCTCCTGATGATTTTCTTAGATGTATCATTTCACTGTTAAAAGAAGAAGCATACAGTTGATGGAGTACATTGGTAATTGTGGTATCGAGAGAGAAATTTCCTAGGATTTCTGTTAAATCGAGTTTAAAAAAAAGTATGTTAGAAAAAGATATCTGGACAAGAAAAAGAGGGAATTTCTTGAATTATGGCAAGGAAACAAGTTAGTAGCTGAGTATGAGAGAGAGTTTGTGTATCTCAATAAATATGTTAGAGAAATTGTGCCTATTGAAGAAGAAATGTGTATTCGATTTGAAGACGGTTTGAACGATGAAATTAGAATGATGATTAGGGGTAATGAAATCCGAGAACTTGTTGTTTTATTTGATCATGCATAGAGAATGGAATAAGTGTACAATCGCAAGCTACAAAGAGATAGGCGGATTCGAGAATTTAATAAGAGAGGCTCCTCTAAGACATTTTCTTTACCACCTGTGAAAAAGAATATAGAAGACTTTAGTCGAGCTACTTCAGTGTCTGAGTACCCAAACAAAAATAAATCAATTCAGCATGATTTTAAATCTCCTACAAAACCAGTTGATAGTGTGGGAAGTATACAGAATGCTCTGAAGCGTAGTTGTAAACATTGTGGAAAATATCATTTTGGTGAGTGTAGAGCTAAATTAGGGGCATGTTATAGATGTAGATCGACTGATCGTTTTCTCTGAAATTGTCCAAAATAGTTAAAGGAAAACGAAGAATAGAATGAAAAATAAATGTCTACATCTCAGAAAGGTAGACGTCAGGGCCAGAACAACACTATTAAGACTCCTCGTACAGGAGCAAAAGATACAATTGTACGATCAGAGAGTAGAGCACCTGCTTGAACATATGCCATATGAGCCATAGAGAAAGCTGCTACACCTGATGTGATTGTTAGTACATTCTATCCCTTTGATGTTATTGTGTATGCACTGATTGACCCTGAGTCAACTCATTCTTATATTTGCACTGCATTAGTAACGGAAAAAAAAAACTACCTATTGAATCAACTGAATATGATATTCAAGTTACTAATCCACTAGGTCAGAGTGTGATAGTTAACTTAATTTGTCGCAAATGTCCACTGAAAATTAGAGGCTGTGAATTCTCTGTTGATTTGATGTTACTAACCTTTCAGGAATTCAATGTTATTTTGGGTATGGATTTGTCATCTTTACATAATGCCGTGGTGAATTGTAGACAGAAACGGATTGATTTGAAATGCCATACTAGAGAAATGATTTCAGTTGAGTCTGACACACCAAATAGTATTGTTAGAATTATTTCAACTATGTTCGCACAGAGATTGATACGTAAAGGAAATGAGGCATTTCTAGCATACATCCTTGATACTAGAGATTCAGAATCGAAGCTAGATCAACTACCGATAGTTAGTGAGTTTATTGATGTATTTCCTGAAGAATTACCAAGTTTGCCTCTTGATCGTGAAGTTGAGTTTGTAATTGATCTGGTTTCTAGAATTTCACTGATATCGATATTCTTGAATCGTATGGCACCAGCTGAGTTAAAAGAGTTGAAAGCACAGTTGTAAGAATTGTTAAACGGAGGGTTTATTCGACCGAGTGTATCTCCTTGTGGTGCACCTGTGTTGTTTGTGAAAAAGAAAGACTGCTAATTAAGATTGTGTATTGACTATGGATAGTTGAATAAAGTCACAATAAAGAATAATTATCCCTTGTCGTGTATTGATGATTTGTTTGACCAACTAAAAGGTGCCACATTGTTGTCGAAGATAGATCTCAGATCTGAGTATTATCAATTGCAAGTTAAGGATTGTGATGTGTCAAAAACTATATTCGGAACTTGTTACGGTCACTATGAGTTTTTGGTAATGCCATTTGGATTAACAAATGCTCCTGCTGCTTTTTCAGTCATGCAATATCAGAAATAAGAAGTCATGGCACTCAATGCTTTAGTAGAATAGACGTATAAAAAATTCAACATAAACAAATAACTTTCACCATAACGCCACATACACGGTTATATAGCAAAATCCAAATATACCCAAATTTAACAGATTCAGACATCGTATCTTTATACCCAACATAACAAAACAAAAACATACCATCAGAATGGACATAACACAGATCAATATATATAATTTACATACTTTAAACACACTACATATAGAAGCATATTAACAGATACCTTATTTTCAAGTCTTATTAAGCAGTATGGACCCTATGGAAAGTCTAATTACGAGTCATAGATCAAACAACCCTAAGTGATAATTTTCTAAAAAATGGGCCCACACGATCCAACTGGCCCAGCTTGTATGGCCTATACGGCCTAACACACAACCTATACCTATTCGTGTGGCCTACATGGCCTAATAGCCCAGTCTGTGTGGTCCACACGGCCTGACACATGGTTGCGTGACCCACACGATTTGCCACACGGCTATGTGACCCACATGGTCTACCACACGACCGTTTGACCCACATGGCCTAACACAACCTACACATGCTCGTGTTGCTCACATGGCCTGGCACACGGTTATATGACCTACATGGTTTGCCACACAATCATGTGACCCACACAGCCTATCACACGACTGTGTGACGCTGATAGTAGATTTTTTGGCATCGCGCCATTCACTATTTTTTGAGTTTTGTATTACACACCTAACCATTTTTCGATGTTGACACATCGTAACAATTCCAGAACCTAAAATCAGTGATTTAAATGACCCAATTTAGTACCAAAACACTAAATCGAAATAAAAAATTTGGCCACAACCGTTAATAATTGGCCTCAACAAACCAAATTAGTCCCCAATCGAAAGCATTAATCACTTACCCAATCGAACATTAGCCCACTAATAGATTCTAAATCGTAGGAGGGTTAGACATTTCGCAAACTTTACCTAGAAAACCAATCTGATAACTAACGAGGTTCATAACACTATAAAACATCATATGAGTACGAAGAACTAACCAAACCTTAACATCAGAAAAACCCCAATACTTATGCCATGATTTAAATTCAAATAATCTCTTTTAGATATCCTGCTTTTGATCAGTCTAAGAACAACAGTATAATAACGAAAACAATAATAAACAGAATAGAACAGAAGGCAAAAAAAGGAAAATAGAGGAAAAATAAAAGAAAGAAGAAATTGATAGAAAGAAGAAAAGTGGAATGTCAGAGAAAGAGGGAGGGAATAATGTGAGAATGTGAAAAGGGAGTGGGAGAGTTTTGGGGAATAATTTTCAAAAAAGATTTTCAATTAAACCACCTATATCCCCACTAACTCCCATTAAATTTGATTAGTTATCCTTATCAGATTTTCCCACAGTTCAAAACAAAAATAATTTTAACTTTGCACACATGGAATTCGAACACAAGATGAAAATGTAAGCTGACACCTTGCCACTAAACTCACAAACTCATTCTTATCAACAGATGCACATAAATATTTCTTAAAATCAGATACCCAAAGCTAGGGGTTTAGACAAAATTGATAAAAATACAAAGGAAAAGATTCAAACCCAGAACCTCCCTCACACAAGCACAATCTCTTCACCATTGAACCAAATCAATTCACTTTACAAAATTTTAACAACGTTAACTCAAAAGCCGGATGTAACCACTCTTGGTTTCACTAACCCAATTTCTTCTAACCTGGTTTTTGGGATGTGACATTATGTCTTGAGTTCTATGAATAAGATTGAAAGGGATTACCGCATTTTTGTCATGGCATTTAAGCCAGATTTTTAACACAAATTATTTTTTTCTCAATGGTTAGCGATGATTCTATTTCTCCACCACTACCACTTCTTAGTTTTACTGTTGAGCAATGTCAGTCTCTTCTGGCAGTGTTCAGTAATACACAATCTACTACCAATCAATTGAATGGTAAGTCCAAGAATAATTTAATTATCGACACGGGTGTTCAAATTATGTTACGAGTGATTTTATGTGAATGACGAATGTTATAGAAGTTGTAGCATGTTCTGTAGGGCTTCCTGAAGGCCAAACAGTGGTGGCTACCCAAGAAGGAATGGTTAAATTGACGGATAAAATTCACTTAACACATGTTCTTTACGTTCCTAAAATAAACTACAATTTAATTTCAGTTTCATAGTTGAATGGTGATACAAACTATTTTGTCCAATTTTCTACTAACATACGTGCTATTCAGGAGCTTCATTCGAGAGAGCTGATTGGAGTGGGTGACAGATGAGATGAACTTTAATACTTTCGGTACATATCGACAGTTAAATCGATTTTGATTGAAGCTTTATCCTCTTTGGAACTTTGGCATAGAAGATTGGGTCATCATTCTGAGAAAGCAGTGAAGTTGCTTCCCTATGTTAGTAACTCTTGAGATCATTTAAATAAATGATGTGAAATTTGTCATCGTGCTGAGCAAACTATAAATGTAACAACCCGTTTTTAGTCAAATTAGAATAGTGGTTTCATAACCACAAATCTGAGACCAAAATATTTATTTTATTATTATTTTAATGTTTACAACATGTTTGAATGATTGTGTGAAAGTTTCGTCTAGAAATTTTATCGTTTGATTAGTTAATTTGATAAAAAGGACTAAGTCGCGCAAAGTGCAAAAGTGCTATTCTAATAGTTAAAGGTATCTGTTAGCTATGGATTATAATAGTTAAGGTCCTTAAGTGATAATTAGGCTCTTTATATATTATGTGGACAATGATGGACATAAAATAGATGATATTAAATGGTTTTATAATAAGGTTATTTTTGTAATTTGTAAAAACATGTTAATAAATTAATTAAACAAATGTTATCATCTTTTATGTTCTTCATCAACCGAATTTAGGGAGGAAGAAAGCCATTTTTAGGGCTTTAAACATTCGGCCACATACAAGCTCAATTTTAAGTCCGTTCTTGTCTCGTTTTTAATGATTTCTATGTTTTTGAGATCATTGCAACTAGGTCTACTAGCCTAGTGATTATCACTCGCGATAAGTTTTAAAATTTATAAATGATTGTACTTAAACTTACTATTATCACGACGAAGGCAAGCGCACCTATCGAATAGTAGTATAGTTTTAGCAAGACCGGATGTCGAACCTAAAGGAACTAAAAGTACTAGTATTAACTTTCTTTTTATTATCTAGCCTAAGAATAATGAAGATTGTTTTAACTAATTAATTAACTAATCTAAGAATGCACAGAAAATAGATTGGGGAAAATACTTTTGGAAAACTGATTGATTTCAGACAACACCCAAGAAAGAATCCACCTAGACTTCTCTTGTTAACTGACTCTGAACCAGAAGATTTATTCACTTGATTTGATCCGTAGAAATCCCCAAGTTATGTTATTATCCCTATTCAAGACTAATAATGTCTAACCCTAGGTTGATTAATTGAAATCTCTTTCTAATTAAAATCCTTAGTTTTGCATTAACTCGATCTATGGATTCCCTTATTAGATTTGACTCTAATCCGACAGATTTATGTCATCCTATCTCTAGGATTGCATGCAACTCCGCTTAATTATGAATGATCTACTCTTAGACAGGGACTATTCATCTTTTGAATAAGCACATCAATGTTCGAGCCTGCTAGAATGGCGCGGGCGTGTGTGCTACTCGTGTGAGGAAGTCCAGGCCGTGTTGTTTTCCTACGTTTGCCCATTTTTTTTGTTTTGGCCCGTTTCTTGTTCTTTTTGCTCTCCTGTGCTCACCTAAGTATAAAACATGAAATTAAAGGATTAGGAGCATCAAATTCACTAAATCTAAGGAGAAATAATTCATAAATGTGTTAAGCATGGTATAATAATATGTATAAATTACGGTTTATCACCCAGGGACTATTTTACAAAAATGTTAAAGATTTTGAATGTTTCTATTGATGAATACATGTGTTTTTTGATGTTTAATGATAGATTATGAATATTTGATGATAGCTATACAAGTTTTGTTAAGTGATTTTTAGTAAAAATGAAAAATAAGGATTAAATTGTGAAATATGAAAATTTTGTTGTTAAAATATGAAATAAATGAAAAATATGGGCAGATATAAGTACTAGAGAAATTTTGCTAGCATGGGTTAGTCTTGAAATTCATGAATTTATGATTTTTTGAAATAAGGATTAAATTGTAAAAGTTGTGCAATTCTTGGGTAAAAAGTATAAATGTGCTTAAATGTGTGTTTTGGATTAAATTGAATAGAGAGGTTTTTAAATAAGTTAATTTTGAATATATTTAGATCAATAAAAGTGAAATTCGGATCTAGATCAGTGGAAAAGTAAAGTTATCGACTAATCGACCTATTTCGTCGTTTTCACATCCGAAGTAAGTTCGTATGTAATAAGCATTGATATAATTATGCTTTAAATTCTTTGATATTGTATGAATTGTGAATTCGACTCTACAGATACGTTCGACAAAGATTCGACATTGAAAATCCTGATTGAACCTTAGGAATAGATTAGGATACTAGTGACATGTCATTAGGGAATTCATTGATTTGGCTTTGGGCCACGATATCGGCACTTCAGATGCGAGATACATTGAGTTGGCTTCAGGCCATGATTTGAGCACTTAGTGTGCAAGACTCCTGAATATCCGAATTCTATTCCGAATGGTTCAACAGGTATACTGAAGATGTGAATTGGTGAGAAATAGATATGTACCAGTACAGGTATGTACGAAAAACTATTTGAGCAATAAATCAAAGGAAGTTGTGAGCTTATGATCCATTATATGGTTAAACTCCATGTTAACTTGGTGTTTAATGTTTTGATGCAATTAGAGTTACTTATTGAAAATGTAAATGAATGGTAAAATTTGCTTAATTATTTCATACAAGCTTACTAAGATTTAAAGCTTATTTTGTTTATTTTTCTATGTTTTATAGTGTTTTCAAAGCTAGCTCAGATTCGAGAATCGTCGGAGACTTCGTCACACTATCCTACTATCACTTTGGTACTTTTTGTGCTTATGTTTTGAGTATGTGGCATGTATAGAAACTTTGGTTATTTTGGTTATGTGTTGGAAGTGAAATTAGCTATTTGAATTTGCTTGTAAATGTATATGTTTTGATTTGTATATATAGCCATGAGTGATGACTCATTTTGGGTTGTTTTGATATGTTTGAATCATGTATATACATAAGGCTTGAATTGTGAGTTCTTCGATAGGTATATGAAAGTTGTGTAATGCTTAATGGTAATAGGCATTATGTGTATCAAATGGTTGATTTGTGGATATTGGTTTGCTTGGAAAATTAGGCTAAATGATGCATTTTTGGAATTGTATAATTAATTGAATTGTAAATGTGAATTTGGTATAAATGGTAGGACATGTTTTTTGATTAGTGTGTATAGAAAATGGGAGTATTGAATGTGCATGATTTATGTTTGAATTTGTTGAATCGAAATGCCTATTGTATTGGTGCCTTTGAGTTTAATATAGGTGAGCACAAGTTTGGGTGGTACAATGGCTTGGTAAATAGCCTATTTTTGTCCACACGGGTGTGTGTCTCAGCTGTGTGTAACACACGGTTATGTTACACGGCCGTGTGTCCCCTGGTGTTGAAATTGAAATCAAGTTAGCATGCTCCACACGGCCTAAGTCAGTTTACCCTATAGGTTTGGCACGGCCTAGCACATGGCCTCGCACACGGGCCTGTATGGCCATTTTTAGGGCACACGGGCATGTGTGTTGGTCGTGTGACTCAAGTAAGAGAGTTACACGGGGTCAGACATGGGCTGGGACACGGCCATGTGCTCCAATTTCGAATGCTCACACGACCCGTGGCATGAGCGTGTCTGTTGGCTGTATAAGACACACAGCCGGGCCACATGGGTATGTGTCAGTGTTCTATGAGTTTTCAAATTTATCGGTTTAGTCCTGAACCACCCTCATTGTATGTTTAGGGCCTTGTAGTATCGTATTAGGGACATATTGATTGAGATTAAATGATAATTGTATGAAATGTGAAAATGTATGCAATGTGAATGTTTAATTATTTTATAAGTCTGGTAATGCTCCGTAACCCTATTCTAGCGTTGAATATGGGTGAGGGGTGTTACAATAAATACCTTTCCAATTAATGAACATAAATCCACTCGTATTTTTGTGTTAGTTCATTGTGATTTATGGGGTTTTTATGGCACTCCTTCATCTTGTGGATCTTATTATTTCTTTGACATTGGTTGATGATTTCTCTCGTGCTGTTTGGGTATACCTATTGGATAATAAGATGGAGATTTTCAAGATTTTCATTTTATTTATTGCTATGATTGATCATCAATTTTCTCAACAGATAAAGTTTGTAAAAAAACTGTTAATAGGATGAAATTTAATCGTCGTTAGGATTATTTTCTTACAAATGACATTATTTTTAAAACATCTTGTGTTGGTATTCCTTAACAAAAAGGGAGAGTCGAGAGGAAACATTAGCATATTTTAAATGTGGCTTGTGCTCTATGTTTCTAAGGAAATTTCCCTAAATCTTTTTTGGGGGAGTGTGTTTTGGCTGCTTCTCATCTTATCAATTGAGCTCATTCACCTCTTCTTAATGGTAAAACACCCTATGAAATGTTGTTAGTAGATCTCATTTGTTTGATGATCTTCGTGCGTTTGGTTTCTTATGTTTTGCTCATAATCAACATTCTGAGGGTGATAGGTGTAACACTCTAAAGTCGATTCGATTTGTCGAATCTGGGTCTTGGGTATTACCACACGAATACAGACAAAAGTTAATCTACTTATACAACATACAATCAATTACAACTTAACTACACACTGACTCAAACTAATTTACGTATACATACACAATAGGTAAACAGAACTGTAGTACATGGTAATTTAATTATGAGAAATCTGAATTGAAATCATCATTTGTTACAATTATCCCAAAATTTGAATTTCTAATTAATATTTCTGACTTTGAACATGCCACCAAACTTGCTCTGTATGCATAATAACCTGATATGCCATTTCATTTGGCGAAACTCTAGCATCATCCTTTTTGGTGCAGACTCATATTGTCTCACTTGAAACACAATACACATAAGATAAGCTTATAAGAACTTAGTGAGGGAAACATCATTTACTTAAGTAATACTTGCATATTGTAACTGGTGAATCATAATAACGATCTTATCGCTCTTAACCTTTAACTTTGTCTCTCATGAGCACTTCCTCTAACTCTATTCTTATACACATCAAATACCCTACCTTACTCTACAATCTTTTCTTTTTTCGTCAATGTCTTTGATACATCACTAGATCTTTCAATCTTTGATCCATCATATCTACACAATTCGAGAATGAACACATAAATAGATGATAAATACCTGCTTCGAACAATCAAACTTAAATCCTTATTTGGGTCACACTGTCAATACAACCCCTTTACTTATCTATATCTCTTCAATTCATTATTTTCAATCGAGTCACCATCTTATATAATACTCTACTGTGTAAACCATAAAGGCATTATATATTTTTGGTCTTATTGATTACACTTAAGAACCATACTAATTATGCCGATAAACTTAATATAAAATCCATCACAAGGAACATTTCTTTAAGGTATGCCACGAAAGCCATTCCTTTAGAGTGTGCCATAGAGGCATTTCTTTTAGTTTATCACCAAAAGGTCTATCCTTTCAGAGATCGCCACAGAAGCTATTCTTTCATAATTCGCCGCAGAGGCTTTTCTATCATTATTCATTAAAAATGCTATCTTTTCTGTAGTGTTTAGAATATGAGTTTGCTTAAACTCATGGTATGTGAGGATTGCCCATCATCGTTTTGGGACACACAGAGAACCCCATTGGGTAATCACCATCCTTTAATTCCTTTTAGAGGGTGCCATGGCCATGGGATTTTTCTTTAGAGGTTCATATCAGTGTTTGTGTTTTTAGTCCCCACGGACCTTTTTAGACTCCACTGCGGTGAATAGACATAGGCTCACTTGACAGACTCTTCATGCATTGTCGTCATCTAAAACTCACTTTCATTCACTAACATATACCTAACTAACACTCAACTCATAACACACAATTTAGGCATAAGCATACAACTATCCATTTCACATTCATGTATACAAAACTCAACATAACAATTACCCATGCACCAATCATCATGTATTCAGACTCATCTAATCCTTTTGTCAAATGCACAAACAATCTTCATCACCAATCATCTATATACCTCAATCAGATTACTAGATCATAACTCATAACACACATACCTAGAAGAATTATAGATGTTCGTCTTAAGGATTCACCAAGAAAGTTTATATCTTTTTGCACTCAGACTTTACCTGCATACTCATCAATCCACTTTTAAGTCATGAAAGGTCTGCATAAACTATCCTTGCTATTGTATCATGTTTCCTAAGTTTTACTTATCCACTAAACTCCCCAGGTCTATCATTGTTCAGTAAATCTTACGCATACGATTCACAGAGTGGAGATTTACCTGACACCTGCCTACAGTAGCTTGAATGCCAGATCCAAACATCTGACTTGAAATTAGCAGCCAACACTGCTAAAAAAACATAGAAACATCATCAAAATCCATTCATATACATTTTACCATCTTCTCAAACATTGACAACCCGAATACAAAGCCCTTCTTCCTTTAATATTAATGTTCACCAAAGTTAACAAACTTACTTTTCAGGATTCCACATGCATAATTGAAATAATCATCTAGGATATGATGAAATCTTTTATTTCAGATATGATATTCAGTTCCAACTCAAATATGGAAAGTTGTATTAAACTTCCAGAGGAAGCCTACAACAACATCCTAATGGGAGGAACAAGAAAAACTCATTTTTCAGGCCCATTTAACTAATATATATTTATAGATAAGACCCATATTCTCGCAATGAAAGTTAACATGTGTCACACTCTTTCAAAAATATCTTCATTAATGGTCTACAGCTATAAATGCGATTATAAATAAGAATCCAATATAGACAATATCTAGTTACCCTAACCAGAGGGTCCCTAACTACTATACTTACAACACAACTAGCACAGTAACTCTAATAACATGACGTACTACGCCTTAGGTGAGTACTCCTTCCATAGTCATCTCTTCTCTTCACTGCTATCTCATTCCAACTAACATAATGCCCTGTCATTAAACCACCATCGACTTAAACACTGTTAGGAATACGCTCATTTTGTACGCCAAAGGAAACTCTTGGGTGAATACTACCCCGCCAAACATATTAATTTGAGTCAACTCACCAAAATCTTGCACACGCCAGAATTGGAGTGTTACAATAAGTTTGCTAGTCAGAGTCAAAAATATTTTTTTGTTGGGTATCTTTTTGGCAAGAAAGGGTTGATATTTATATGATATGGATTCTAAGAAGTTTTTTGTGTCCTGTGATGTGAAATTTTTTGAGGATATTTTTCTATATTTGGATATGAATATTGCAACCATTGAGCCTGACAATATTGCTCTACCATATGGGAGTGTAGACACAATTTTTTATACATATTTTGGTGAGTTAGAGGTGCTGCAGCTCGCGGCAATACCTTCGCTTGTCATTCTATAGCCTATGAGTTCTCCACCTACGAATTTTTCGCCACCTGTGGTGTATTCTTATTCCTTTGATGAAAGTGTGGTACAATGGGCTTTGGGTAATGATGTGCTCGAATTGGGACGAGGGCATAAGGAGAAATTTCTCTCACTAAAGCTTTGATAACTCTTGAAAAGAGTTATATTTCAAACATATAAGCTTGATTAAATGCCTGTACTTAAGTAGATATATTTGCATTTTTAGGCTATGTTTAGAACATTGTATAATAAGGCTTGGATTGTGCCTTAAATGTCATTTCATGTTACTTTTACTATTAGGAAGAAATGAATTGGTTTTTGTATGCAATAGGTGCAGGAAGGATGAAGAAAAGGAGAAAAAGGAAGAAGAGAATGAAGGAAGTGAAATATTGCCATGGAAAAAGTTTTGATGAATTGCCAACACAAATGCCATGGAAATTCCAAGAAAATGCTGACACAACACTTAGTCCTTGTCACTCTTAGTCAGGTGTACGTGTACTAGATAAATCCATCTGAAAAAGAGAGAGAAAAGTATGTGCTGATAGAGGGGGACTTACCCTATAAAAGAGGACAGAGAAAAACAAAGAAAAAAGAAAAAAAAATTTGGAGGGGAATTTGGAGAGCAATTTTTTCTCCAAAAAACTCATGAAAAATTCCAGAGAAAAGGGAGAGGGTAGCAACTTAAGAGGAGAATAGAGACGCAAGGAAAGGAACGAGTAATCAGCCTTAGGTCCTGCACAATTCAGTAGCGTTGAAGTGAAAGCTGGAGTGGCAAAAGCTTTCTACAGTTCTACCTTCATTCTGTTAATTAATTTTTGTGATTTCTAAACTGTTAATGATGATGTTAAATGTTATTCTAATTTTGGATTTTAAATCCCAACCAATGAGCTAATTTCATTTGGGTTGGAATTACTGGATCTATCTTGATATATTGATGATCATAGTGATATTTTGAGTAGATCTGCTACTTTATTCGGTTTGAATTATTTTAAAGATATGCATGCAAGCTTTAGACATAGATGAATGCATGGCATATCCTTAGACTTTATTTAATTCTGAAAAGGTTAAATAAGTTGGAAAGTGATCGAATGATACGAGCGAGTACTCGAGCGAATACTTGTAGCGCTCTAGACATAGAGTTATTATCTGTACAGAGGAAGAAATAATATTGTTAGGTATTGTTCTTGAGACTTGTAGACATACAAAGACTTAGAATGATACCTTTAATTCTAACTTCCGAAAGAAGCAAAATGTAGTAGTTATACTTTAAGCAGTAATTTGGTCAAGATTTTGCCATGATATTATTATGTTATTAAGATATAATCCAAGTAATTCCTACCTTTCCATTCAACAACATCAATCCTCTCAAATTTGTCTCGTAGAATTGCTATAGCATTTTATTCATTATTTGATTTTTATATTTCATACATTAATACTTCATTTCAAATTATTATTCTGTTTACTTTGCCATAAGGCTAATTAGTATGGTTTATAGTAATAACTCAACCATATTTTTACCTATTCCAATCCTTGTGGAGACTATTTCACTTATCACTTTGTTACTTGATTTGACGTGTATACTTACACATTCACATGCAACAAACTTTGGGATTTTTTCACTCATACCGCCATAAAGAAAAGTCCATCTCCTACCTTACCTACTTCAGAGCCTTCCTCAAATACTCCATTTCTTATAGCACATTATGTTGATTTTGACAAATTTATTGTGAAACACTAAAATTTTCTTGCAACTATTATTGCAAGGATCGAGCCACAGTCTTTTAAAGAGGCTATGAATGATGCAAGATGGCGTAATGCTATGCAAAAAGAGATTCGTGCTCTAGAGGATAATGACTCTCAGAAAGAAAGCTTTGGGTTGTAAGTGGGGATACAAGATTAAATATAACTTCGATGGAAGTATTGAGAGACTTAAAGTTCGTCTTGTCAGTTTTGGTAATCACCAAGTAGAAGGTATTGACTAGAATAAAACTTTCACTCCTATGGCAAAAATGGTGATTGTTTGTGCTTTCTTAGCTATTGTAGCTTCGAAAAAGTAGGAGTTACATCATATGGATGTACATAATGCCTTTCTGCAGGGTGATTTTGATGAAGAGGTTTACATGAAGCTTTCTTTAAGTTTTGCCCTTGATAAGCCTAAACTAGTTTGTTGTTTGCGCAAGTCTTTATATGGATTAAAATAGATTCTTCGATGTTGGTTTGCTAAGCTGGTTACTACACTGAAAGGGTATGGGTTTCTTCAATCATATTTTGATTATTCTCTTTTTACATACACTAAGGGATATGTCCATATTAATGTACTAATTTATGTTGATGATTTGATTATTTTTGGGAATGATTCCACTGCGTTGAAGAATTTTAAGGGGTATATCAGTTATTGCTTCCATATGAAGGATCTTGCTGTTTTGAAATACTTTTTGGGGATAGAGGTAGCTCATAGTTCTTTGTCAAAAGAAATACGCACTTGATATTATTTCAGAGATGGGTTTTTTGGGAACAAAGCTTGCAGGATCACTAATAGAGCAAAATCATAGATTGACCTATACCACAGGGGTGGTTTTGACTGATCCTGATTCGTACAGACAATTAATGGGTTATTTGATCTATTTGGTAGTAATCAGACCTGCTCGATTCATGTCTTATCTCAGTTTATGAATAAGCCAGGGCAGGAGCAGTAGGACGTGACTTTATAGGTTGACCGGTACTTAAAAGGCTGTCCTGGCCAAAGAATTCTATTGAGATCTGATAATGATTTGTCCCTAAAGGGGTGGTGTGATTCAGATTGGGTCGCTTGTCCATTAACTCGACATTCGCTTACTGGCTGACTTGTCTTTCTAGGACAATCTCCTATTTCCTGGAAAACTAAGAAACAACATATTGTTTGTCATTCTTCCGCTAAGGCTGAGTATAGGTCTATGGCTTCCGTCACTAGTGAACTCAAGTGTCTGAAGGCCTTGCTATTGAGTTTAGGTATTCGTCATCCTAAAGCTATTCCTTTATGTTGTGATAGTCAATCTGCATTGCATATTGCATAGAATCCTGTATTTCACAAGCATACTAAACATATTGAAGTGGATTATCACTTTCTTAGGGATGTAATCCAGGATGGGTTAATTGCACCTTCTTATGTTCTAACCTTAGTTTAATTGGCTGACATTTTTGCAAAGGCACTTGCTAAACCGCAATTTGAATATCTTCTCAGCAAGTTGGGCATTTATGATCTGCATGCTCCAACTTGAGCGGGGTGTTAGGATATTATTATGAGATATCTTTTAGGAATATATTATTATGAGAGATTGTCTTTTAGGAATATCTAAATATATTGTATATCCTTTATGCATATATTTAGGAATATATTATGTATCTTTCCATATATTTAGGAATATATCATATATCTTTCCTATAAATATTATGTATATTTTTGAAGTTTATGAATAAAATTGAAAGGGATTACCTCTCCGACCAATTTTCTAATAGGATGAAGTCAACTTAAACTAATAACTTTTTTGGTGTTCCATGGTTGGGCCACACAACTAAAGCCCCATGGAAGTCGATTCCTAGGTCTTTAGTAAATTTTTTCGTCGGGTCCCATTGGGAGTTAGAAATGGCTGAGTTTGTCGAGTACCGTGCCGAGAGTACTGATGGGTGTCAAAACCACCAAAAATAATTCTTACAAAAATAACTCTAAATAGTAGTAAAGAGTGGTAGTAGGGTCAATTCCACAGGGATCGGTATTATAATCAACTTTCGCGTTTAACTTGTGATCAAAATTTCTGTCACGTCGATAGTCGTGGCAATAATCGTGCCCATGACTCCAAACGGATCTGCTGAAAAATAAACAAATAAATCAATGGGGTTTTAAAATTTTTAGAAATTAAATATTTGAAACAACATAAATTGGAAATTAAATTTGAATTTTGTAATTAGAGAAAATAAGCCTTAGCCTTAGACTCGGTGGATTCCAGATTTAGAATCAATCATCGAAAATTAATTTTCTCCTCCAAATGATAAGCTAGTTATAACAATTAAAAACATCCTAACATCCAATTCTTCCTCTCGTAGTTGGTCTCGGTACGACCTGCAAACCAACCCTTACCGATTATCTGACCAAGATACACGTGTTCCCAATTCAAGATTCCGACAGCTTTGCGTTCTGAAGAACCAAACTTGGATTAACAGCCTAAACCGTGCGGGTCGTTTAAACCCGATCACTGCCGCCTTTATTTTTTCTCGGAGATTCGAATACAGCACAGTTGACTCGTTTCCCCAACTATCCGCAAACATGACTCCAACCCAATGCACTTTTTGATTTGAAATTGAGTTAACTATAAGGGATGAGTTGTCAAATCTCGATACTTAGGAAAAAATATGAATACCGATTGTAAGGATTTTTAGTACAGATACATATCTCACGATTCCTGATCGGAAAGAACACAGGCCTAAAGCTAAGTTTGAATTTAGTGAAGCATGAAATTATTCATGTTTTGGTTGGCAATGGAATGGATTTGAATGAAAATGGTGGAAATTGGGAAAGGAAAGGACTTGGAAAACAATTAAACAAAATTTGCAAAGAACAAGGAAATGAAAATAGAATTGCAGTAGCTATTGACGCATGAATTTGGAAGGGAAATAAAATAATTCTTATTTAATCCAAATGAAATCAAGTGTCAAGCTTATTTTTCAAGCTGCCTTAAAGCCCTATTTATATATATCACTTACTAAATTTGGCTTAACCATCCAATACATAATTAAAATTTAATAAAAAAACAAAATCAGATTTTTTCTAATTTTGGCTTTTACAAAGTCAAAAGAAATTTGATGAGTCCTTGGCTATTTTCACATTTTTTATTTGGCCCTACTTTAATTACTATGCTGCAAAATGGTCCTTTTTTGCTTGTTTTTAACTCATAGCATCCTAATTGCATTCCTGACAGGATTAAAACATAAAATCACTAATTTAGCAAGGATCAATTCAAGAATTAAACGCAAAAAATCATGGAAATTTAACATGTTATTTTTGCATCCATAATCAATGTAAACAATATGGGAAAAAAAGAAATAAATGCTCAAAATAACTAGTTTGATCAACAAGTGTCATAAAATTGAAACATGTGAACTCCATCATTTCACTAAATTGAGTTGGAACCAAAATTTGCAAGGTATTATTAATTAATCATGTAGTAAAATTTTTTTTTAGACGTGGATGACAACCCAAGCACCCTACCCCGGTTACTCAGTTCAAACAATCTTCTTTTTATTTTTTTGGAAGCTCGGGTAGTAGAATGTTTGTAAGTTTTCGGTTTGTTACTCAAACCCTTTTATGCGAGATGAGATGACAACCCAAACACCTCATCTCAGTTACTAAATTAGGTCACTTTTTCGAAACTTTCACTCATAACTTGAGCCTTTATTTATTCATTAAATTTTTTTTCATTTTATTTATTTATTTATGTACAAGCAAATATTTTTTTCCAAACAATAAAATTTTTGATGAAAAATCTAGTTACATATATCAACTGTAAAACACACATGTCGATTAATCTAGATACTTGAACACTTTAATTAAAAAATTACCCAATTGTCCAAATTAACTAAGTAATGAGATTTAAGGCTCAATGTCAAATAAACTATCGAATAAATCTAGCATAAGATTGAATATATGCAAAAGAGAAACATGCAGCAAAGATCGATCAATCATGCATACTTTCCATATCAATCATGCATATTTACCATTTCAACCTACCACTTAATCTATGCTTGTCCTCAATCATGTTTTATATGTAATAAAGTACAGTAAACCAAACAACAAGCAAAGAGAAAGGTTAAGAACTCCCCATGTGTTTCTAATAATGTTGTCGGTGTTGGGGTTTTTTTTTGGGTTAGGGATGTTGAGTTTCGTTTGTAGGGAAATAAATGTCAACACTTAGTACGGCGTGCCCATTCCACCATCAGTATTTGATTTTTGAAAAATTCACAACCTCCATTACGTTCCTGAAAATATCATATTAACTGGATTAAATAAAAATTTATTTATTTTATTTTCAACCTAAATCCTCCTAAAGCTTAAAATTAAATAAATGAAAATAAATTTGGGTTGCCTCCCAAAAAGTGCTTTTGTTTAACATCGTTAGTTCGACGACCTTAAATGTTATCTATTTGGCTCATTAATAATATTTTTCCATCTTGTGCACTTGGATGTTCTTGTAGAAAGGTTTCGACCCTTACCCACTGTCCTTGAAGCCCTTCCTAGATTCCCCTATCATTAGTGGATTGAGGCGTCTTTGAGTGACTTCGTTTATCTTTGCATTTTTCTCTGTTGGAATCCTTGTACGTTCTAGAACATGTTTGAGCTCTAATTTCGAGGTTTTCATGACAGCTTCACGTATTGATTTTTTGATCATCGATAATTCCACTTGCTTAACATTGAGATCTACATTCCTACAAGGCACGATTTGTAACTTATCATTGGAATGTCCTATATCCTCATAAACATTAAACCTAACCACTTCACCGTCAAATTCCATGGTGAGTGTTCCATTCCAAACATCAATTTTCGTTCGCGCGGTACTCAAGAATGGTCTCCTAAGAAGTATGTCAAATGAATTGGCCAAGTTGTCACCCTCCATGTTGATAATGTAGAAGTCTGCAGGAAATATCAGTTCATTTACCTTAACAAGAATGTCCTCTAGTAGTCATTCTGGATGCACTACAAATCTATCTACAAGCTGAATAATTACACCTGTTCCTTCAAAGGACTCGCATTAAGTAGTTTATAAATTGACAAAGGCATAACATTAAATGATGCGCCTAAGTCACACATGGCTTTTTTAATACCAACTTTACCTATTTTGAAAAATATGGAAAACATACATTGGTCTTTACATTTAGGTGGTATTTTCCTTTGTAAAATGACAGAGACATTTTCTCCGACACTCACCTTTTCATTGCTTAGGAGCTTCCTCTTACTTACGCGTAATTCTTTTAAGAATTTTGCATATCGTGGAATCTGCTTAATCATATCGAGAGATATGTTGATTTCTACCTTTCGAAAGGTATCGATGATCTCCTTTTTGCATTGGATAAGTTTTCCAGGAAACGGAGGTGGTACTGCAAATGATTTTTATGGTGTTGACTCATTTGTGTAAAGTTTATTCTCATCTCGACCAGTGTTGTGGGCACGACTCGTACCAGGTATGGGCTCCAAAACCTTCCCACTCCTCAACATCATAGCACTTACATTGTGTCGAGGATTAGGCTCAGTTTAGGATGGCAGCTTATCTTGGGACTCCAAATGGTTAATCGTGAATGCAAGCTTTCTCACTTACTTATTTAACTCCTGCAAATGCGTTTCAGTTTTTTGCTGAAACTTTTCAGTACTATTGGCTAGCCTTTCCACTATGGCTTCCAAAGATGACTTTGGGGGCAGTAATTGTTGATTCGAAGGCGACCTGTGTTAGTAAGGTTGATTGAACTAAGGATTCGACCCATAACTTAGAATTGGGTTTTCCTTCCACCCCACATTGTATGAGTTCGAGTAGAGGTCATATCACCTTTGGAGCGGTCCTAGAAAGTTCCCGACAACATTTACTTATTCTGTCAAATCCTCATCTAAAATTAGACATGAGTCCGTCAGGTGGTTTGGCTTAGCACAGATTTCGCACAACCTTACTGGGCCCATTTTATTTGTAAGCAAATTTTGAATAACGTTAGTCAACTTATCAATTTTGTCTTCTAAAGATAGAGAACTTAACCCATTAACCCGTCTCGTGGGCTCTGTAAACAAACGAAATTGTTGAGAGTTAGTAGCCATTGTCGATATCAACTCTCATGCTCTCTGAGAAGTCATGTTAATAAGTGCCCCTCCACTTGCAACATTTATTATTTTCATTTCCATCGGGAGCAGCCCTTCATAGAAATACTGCAGGAGTGACTGTTCAGTCAGTCTATGTTGTGGGAAACTTGCACACAACTTTTTATACTACTTCCGGTACGTAGAACGATTCAATCTCTTTCTGACAGATTCCTACGATGTCCCTCCTTATTTCGGCCGCTTGAGTTGCAGGGAAGAACCTGTCAAAAAACAAACAAGACATGTTAGATAATGTGTTGACAGATCCCGAAGGTAAATAAAATAGCCATTCTCTAGTAGAGTCAACTAATGAGAAAGGAAAAGCACGAAGTTTAATTTGGTCTTCTGTTACTCCTTGAGACTTTATGTTTGTGCACACCATATGGAATTCTTTGATATGGGTGTGTGGATTTTCATTCTGTAACCCACGAAAGGTGGGTAGTAAATGAATCAAACCTGACTTCAGCTCGAACGATGTACCTCCTGTCAAATAGGTTATACATAAGGGTTGTTGTTCATCCGGTGCTGCTGCGAGTTGGCGTATAGTTTGTTCGGCCATCTCGTCTGGTTCGTCAAAAGAAAAAATTTCCTCGGTGTAAGATATGGTTTCGAATCCGAGATTTGGTCGTTTCTTGCGTTGAATGGCTTCTCTTCGCAGTTGTCGGGCCAATTTCTCAATTTCTGGTTCAAACTCTAGAGTTCCTGGTTCTGATCTGGTTATAAGGTAAACAAACAAAAATTAGAAAAATATCTCCAATCCCCGACAACGGCGCCAAAATTTGATAGGCGTCAAAACCACCAATAATAATTCCTACAAAAATAATTCTAAATAGTAGTAAATAGTGGTAGTAGGGTCGAGTCCACAAGGATTGGTATTATAATCAACTTTAGTGTTTAACTTGTGATCAGAATTTCTGTCGTGTCGATAGTCGTGGCAATAGTTGTGCCCATGACTCCAAACACACCTGCTGAAAAATAAACAAATAAATTAGGGAAGTTTTGAAATGTTTAGAAATTAAATAATTGAAACAACATAAATAAATAATTAAATAAATTGGAAATTAAATTCAGATTTTGTAATCAGAGATAATAAGCCTTAGCCCTAGACTCGGTGGATTTCGGATTTAGAATCGATCCTCGAAAATTAATTTTCTCCTTCAAATGATAAGCTAGTTATAACAGTTAAGAACATCCTAACCGCCAATTCTTCCTTTCGTAGTTGGTACCGATACGACCTACAAACCAACCCTTACCGATTATCTAACTAAGATACACACGTTCCCAATTCAAGATTCCGACAGCCTTACATTCTGAAGAACCCAACTCGGATTAATGGCCTCAATCGCGCAGGTTATTTAAACCCGATCACTTCTCCCTTGATTTGTTCTCGGAGATCCGAATACAACATGACTGACTCATTCCCCCAACTACCCACAAACACGACTCCAACCCAATGCGCTTTTTGATTTGAAATCGAGTTAACTTTAAGAGATGAGTTGTCAATCCCGATACTTAGGAAAAAATGTGAATACCGATTGGAAGGATTTTAGTAAGGATACGTATCTCACGATTCTTGATCGGAAAGAACACTGGCCTAAAGCTAAGTTGGAATTTAGTGAAGCATGAAATTATTTATACTTTGGTTGGCAATTGAGTGGATTTGAATGAAAATGGTGGAAATTGAGAAAGGAAAGGACTTGGAAAGCAATTAAACAAATTTTGTAAAGAACAAGGAAATGAAAATGGAATTGAAATAGCTATTGAGGCATGAATTTGGAAGGGAAATAAAGTAATTCTTATTTAATCCAAATGAAATCAAGTGTCAAGTATATTTTTCAAGTTACCTTAAATTTTCAAGCTACCTTAAAGCCCTATTTATATACATATCACTTACTAAATTTGGCTTAACCACCCAATACATAATTAAAATTTAATAAAAAAACAAAGTTAGATTTTTTCTAATTTTGGCTTTTACAAAGTCAAAAGAAACCTGATGAGTCCTTTGGCTATTTTTTCGTTTTTGATTTGTCCCCACTTTAATTACTGTGCTGCAAATTGGTCCTTTTCTACTCGTTTTTAACTCATAGCATCCCAATTGGATTCCTGACAGGATTAAAATATAAAATCACTAATTTAGCAGAAATCAATTCAAGAATTAACCATTTTAAACACAAAAAATCATACAAATTTAACATGTTATCAAGTACCAACATTTGTATTCGTCTTTTCTTTGCCTCCTTGATGATTGATGGCTTCTAAGGTTCCTCTGCTTTTTTGGTTGGTGGCCTTAATAGCGTTTGTTTTGTATAAGATTTTGTTTCGGGATTATGGGAATCTTTTTACTACGGAAGGAAGGTTCAACCATGACAAAAAATTATCATTGTTATGCATATGCCCATTTGTAAATTATATAAATCATTATTACAAATGGTGATTAAATAAAAATAAAGAAGGGACAAAATCGTGTTAATCAATTCAAAGTTCAAACGATTCTCTATAGATAAAACAATCTAATAAAACAAAGTTTTCTATTCACAGATTTAATATTGCATATTGTAACCATAGGATTGTAAGGACATTGAATCTTTGAAATGAATGATGGAGGGCAGACTATGTTTTTCACTCTTTAATTTAGGTAATAGTTTTTTCAATCCGACACCCAAGAAATATAAAATTGTATTCAAGGATCGTGAAACCTTAAAATGAAGTAGTCATGAGAAAGAGAGTTGATTCAATATTATTCGATTATAAGTAATCTTGTAATAATTTCGATAATTTACTATAACATTATAATATTCACACTAAACATATGTGCACAAATCCTAAAAATGAATTTAATGTACTGCAATTAAAATAAAATACAGGCGGGTTGATTTTAGGACCACAAGAATAATGATTTACTTATACATTTGCTTCTAATTTAATTATTAATTTTTATCTTTTTGTTATTTAATTTTTTAAAATTAAATATTATAGTTACTCTCTTCTTAGTTGCTATTAATTTAGTAACAAAAGTTTAAGATGGGTATTTTTTTTATTAGCCTAATAATAAATTTAATTATCTAATATTTATATATTTTATCAATTTAATCTTAAGTTATAAAAAAATTCAACAAATTTAACCTTAAGCTTTTGATTCCTTAATTCCTAAATTAGTTAGATCATTGAAAATACCAGCCATAGCCATTAGTCCATTACTACTCACTTCAACCTCTTTTTTTGATTTTTTTGACTTGTCTGGTACTGGTGTCTTTGGAAGTGCACTATAGAAGACATGATCGTGAAACACGCCATAACCTTTTTTGTCTGTGCTTTTGTCGTTTTAAATGATTTGTTGCATCTGAGTTGCCGATGATGATTTCTGTACAATTGATATAAAGAAACAACTGTTTTTATTTTATTTGATGTTAAGTTTTGCTACGTCAGTTATAATTGCCATCGATTTGGCCACTTCTATAACGAGTGCAACCACTTTCTAATGCTTTTGTTAAGTTATACAAATAAACCCCACAAAGATTTTCCTGTTTCATCGTTTTCTGGTTCAAGGCTGCATGATTAAACTTTGAACAAAAATACTTGAACCCGAGTTTTGACACGGCCTAACAGTGGCATGCACGTCAGGAACAACTCTCTGCCTTTCACATTGCTAACATGCATATTAATATGTGTGTATATATATATATATATATATATAAATGATTGAATCCTGCCGGTGTTTCAATAACTGAGTTGTGTAGGTTTTACTGTGGCTTTCCTGTCAAGAAAAAAACGGGGAAGAAGACTAAAATTTTGCCACCCACACACCTCTTTCTTTTCAACCTTTATTATTCTTTTCATTGCTTATTCATTTAATTTGATGTTGAGCTTTGGTATTTAGAAACTTCAATATCTTATCAAGAAAAAGGAGTTAATAAACAAACAAAAAAAAAAACAACCTTCTTTTTTTTAAGAAAAAAGTTTAAATTTAGCCCTCAATTCCATTCCCTGCTTCTTTTCAATTATTAAATTTGTCGAAATTTTTAGATTTAAAATCAAATTGATAGAATGTGAAGACATTGAAGAGTTAAATTTATTATTAAACTAATAAAAAATACCTTATAAAGTTAACAAAAATATTTATTAATAGGGGAGTGATTAAAATATTTAATTTTAAAAAGTTAAAAAAATAATTAAATAACCAAAATAGTTATAAATGTTTAGTTAGGTGAATATTATTATACTTTACTTTTGATTTCAAATAACCTAAAACCAAAGTAATTTTCCCTTATATGTTTGTAAAGTTAAAAAAAAAAAGAAAAAGACTCAATTGTCTTAGTAAAGCTGAATACCTAGAATGCTTAAATTCGAGTTCCATTCTATGTATAAAAAAACATAAACTTGAAGATCAAATTTAAATTTTTAATCAACATTTAAATTTTTAATCAACAAAATTCAGTTGCGAACAACTTTAAAAATAAGTTAAAATATGCTCTAAGTCTGTTTATTTCATACATTTGGGATTTAATCACTTCACTTTTGATTCCAATAATTTAATTCATCTACTTTTCAAAACTAAAAATTTAACTCTAATTGTTAACACTATTAAAATTATTTTCTTAAATTTGTTGGTATGGTATTTTGAAATAAAAAAAGAAATCACTTTGTAACCATGTAACAAAAAGAAATTGGCGTTATACTGTACCTGAATTTACAGAAGAACTTCGACGATGCTAATAATTGAATTTGTATTTTTAAACCCCAAAAGTAGAGGGACTAAATTCTTAAAAACAAAATTAAAGGTTAAATTCTAAATACACAAAAATCAGAGGGGCTTAGAGCATATTTTAACTTTAAGATTAAAAGAAGCCGAACTTGTTGAGGATGAGCCCATTTACAGCCCTAGAATGATATCCTCCTCCACGATGTCCAAATTGCCAATAATCATATAAATTGGGCCATTTGTGTATGCATTTAGAAACCCAAATACGAAAAAAAAAAAAAACACAACTTACAGCGCTGGTTTTTAAATTTTGAATTAATTAGGAGTTATTTATTTTAATTTCAAAAACATTTTTATTTAATTTTAATTAAATATATCTTTAGACGTCAAATGAGTTAGACAAGACTAAAAAAATGTTTATACTACGAATATAGTGTTTATAATTATTAATAATATATAAAAATGTTATAATAAAACAAATTTTCAATTTTCAAATATTATGAATTATGCTTACGGTTGCTCATCTAAAAATTTCATAATTATTAAAGTTTCAATGTATAAAATATAGTAATATAATTAACATAATTAAAACATGTGCAAAATTATTATTTTTTGAAGTGATGCGAAATTATTTAATATTATAAAATAAGAGTATAAGATCACATAATTTTTTAGAATAAGATTACATAGAAAAGTAAAACAAGTAATTATAAATATTGTAGTAGTTAAGTTTTTTTGTCTGCTAAGAGTTTTAGCATGTTTTTTTCTTTCTTCGTCTGTTAAAGGCACGTTTCTCTTATCTTAGGGTTTAGGGTTGAAAATAATTGTGTTGCAACTGGTAAGGGAGTTTCGATAGTAATGGAGGAAGAACTTGCAAATCTAAATCTTGACGATGAATAGGAGGAACTGATTCCTTGAGAAAAAGATCCGAATGAATTAGAAGATGACTATCAATTTTGCTTGGTAGGAAAAGCTTTAATGGAGTGTGTGGTTCATTTTCCCTCTTTGAAAAGAACCTTGGCTAATCTTTGGCATCCATTGGGGGGTTACAATCATGAATATAGGGGAAAAAAAAAGGTATTTGTTCCGTTTTTTCTATGAGGTTGATATAAAGAGGGTTCTAGATGGTATACCTTGGTCGTTCAACAGACACCTTATTATTTACCATCGATTGATTACTAGGGAAGATCCGCTGAAAGTTTCATTGGTTTATATTGATTTATAGGTTCAGGTTCATAATCTATAGTTTGCGGTTATATCGGAGGGACTGGCATGACAACTAGGTAATTTTATTAGGCAGTTCATCTAGTATGATGCTGCTTTACTTATGAGGGGGAATGAAGGTATATGCATTTTAGAACCAAATTTGATGTATGATTAGCCTTGAAGTGCAAGAAAAAGTTGGTATTGGGATAAAGGAGAGAGGGATATTGTAACAGCTCAGTTTGGACCCTAGTTGGAATAGTGGTTTCGGGACCACAAATTTGAATCAAAAAATATTTTTTATATTATTTTCTGTGTTTACGGTAGGTGGTTAAGCATGTGTGAAAGTTTCGTATGAAAATTTGATCGTTTGTGTGCTCAATTTGATAAAAGGACTAAATCGCAGTGAATGCAAAAGTTGTGTGCTACATGAATAAGTGCTGAATTGCTATGTCTCTTTAAATGAGGGGTCCTTATGTTGTTAATATGCCATTTACATGGTAAGTGGACAATAATGGCCTTAATGTTAATGTTTTATATGTTTATTAATCATGGATAAAATGGTAATTGATGTATTATTATGAATTAAAGAAAAAAAAAGCCATAATATGCATTACGCTTTGTTCATCAACCGAAATAGAATAAAAAGAAAAGAAAAAGAGCCATTTAGGGTTTGGCAAGCTTAAGCATCAATTAGGTATGTGTTTTTGATCAGTTTTCGATACTTTTTACGTTTTTGAGATTGTTGCTTAGTAATGTATCAAGCCCATGTCTCAATTTCTGAAGTCGATTATGATTTCAAGATGTGTCTTTGTTGATAATATGAGTTTTACGAAGTTTGATAATAGAAAATGAAAGATACATGTTGGATTAATATGTTTTGTATTGAGATTTTTGATGAAATTGAGTATTTTGGGCTAATTTATGAAAATGAGACATTGAAGGGCTAAAATGTGAACTAAATGAAATATGTAGGCTATTATGAGCTAAGGGAAAATTTGACTAAGCACTGTATATGGAAATGTTGTATATTTTGTGATTTTTGTGATTAAGGACTAAAGTGTTAAAATGTGAAAATATAAGGGCTAATCTATAAAATGCCCTGAATATGTATTCATGGATTGATTTGAATGAATGTGAGATTGAATAAGTCAAATTTGAATGTGTTTAGATCAAGAACCAAAGAAAATAGAATTAGATCGGGGGAAAACGAAAGTCGTTGAATAGCCGTTCATTTCTATTCATTCTCGTACGAGGTAAGTCGATATACAAATAAATGTGTTAAATTGAATTATTATTGTTTATATGATATTTCAATTGTGGTGAATGGATATGAGAGCTGGATACGTGAAATCCGAGAAAGTTTCGATAATGTGACAAAGTTTGAAAAGCCCCGTACGAACCATAGAAATAGTCAGGATACATATGTCATGACATAGGATTCCGATATGAGATTTTCAAGTAAGACCACGTTTGGGACATTGGCATCGATTTGAGATTTACGTGTAAGACCATGTCTGGAACATCGGTATCGTATATGATTTCGTGTAAGAGCCTATCTGGGATAGTGGCATTGATATTTGATTATATGTAAGCCCATGTCTGGGACGTTGGCATTGTATGAGCTTTTCGTGTTATCCGAGTATCCTTATTGATTTTAAATAGTTCAACGGGCATTTCGAGAAATGAATAACTATGTAAATGTATATCCGATTCAGGTACGTATATAATGTATATGGAAATTGGCAATGAAAGGTGAGTATGAATATGATCTATTGATATGTGAACTATATGAAAATGTGATGTGTTTATAAGCAATTGATTATGAACAATTTAGCTATATGATAAATATGATCTTGCAATTGTGTTTTGCCATGATTCATATGTATGAATTGGTCTATAGTTGTGTATGTAATAAGTTTATTTGTATATGGCTTACTAAGCTTTTGAAAGCTTATTTTGTGTGTGTTTGCATTGTTTTATAGATATCGAAGCTACTGGAAGCTCAGAGATCGTTAAGGATCATCACCACACTATCGAACTTTATTTTGGTACCATTTGAAATTGTATATATCAAAGTATGGCATGTATAGGCTAGGACTAATGTGGTATGTTTTGAGATGGGTATCTCATGCCATGAGATATGGCTTGATTATGGTTTAACTTATGGTTTGATTTTGGTATATGATATGTGATGCAAAAATGGTATATTTGTTGTATATATATGGCCTAGTGAAATGGTCTTTTTGGTAAGTTAGTTGTGTGGTTGAAATGGTTATAAATGTGATATGAATCATATGTTTATGGTATGAATTAGGTACATGGAATTAGTATGTTTGAGTTGAAATTGTGTATGGTTATGATTAATGATATTGATAGCATAATATGTGATTGAATTGGTATGTTTTAGTTGCCTATATATGAGTTAAAATGCTTCTATTTTGATGGCTACGTGAACAAGAGATAAGGGTGGCAAATTGGCTTTTTAGATGACCTATTTTTGTCCTCACGGGCAGAGACACGGGCGTGTGTCTCAGCCGTGTGCGACACACGGTCATGTTGCACGACTGTGTGTCCCCTAGGGTAGTCCTACAATTTAAAGTCAGTCTTGAGCACGGTCTAGACATACAGGCGTGTGGTCAGCCGTGTGAGCCAAGTCAGTTTCGACCACGGTGGAGGCACATGGGCGTGTCTTCGGCCGTGTGGTACAAGTTAGTATGTATGTTCTATTTCATACGGCCTATGACACGGGTGTGTCTGGTAACCGTGTGAGCACACGGTCCTTCACATGGGTGTGTGGTACTAGAAATGTTGAAAATTTTGTACGTATTCAAAATTTTTATATGTTATCGAATTAGTCCCGAATGTATAATTAAAGCTTTGTATGCTTGTTTTGAGTGGTTTATGATAATGCATGCATAAATGTATGTGAATGATGTGTGTTATCCGCTAATGCCTCTTAACCAATTCCGGCGATAGTTACTGGTTAGGGGTGTTACATTTATTGGTATCAGAGCTACGATTTAGTCGATTCTAGGACTAACGTAGCGTTTGTGAGTCTAGCTATACGTGCCATATATACGATCTGTGATAGTGTGATGAATCCTGACAAACAAAATGTGTTTTTGTATAGTAATGGATCCTAAACGAGCCGTAGCTGATGATGTCGAAAGTATTGCGCCTGCTCCCGCCTAAAGGACAACACCGTCTGATTCTAGACTCGTTACTGGTAGCCATGAAGGAGAGGCTAAGCAAGCCTTCTTCCAAATGCTGAATGAGTGGTTCACGCAGTATGTTAGAACAAACTCGGCTGCTCTTTAACCTCCGCCCCCGCAAGTTCATGTAGCTCCCCAAGTGGTAGATTCGATTTGTCTGAATAAGCCTTCAGTTGATAAGATTAGAAAATATGGGGCTGAAGAGTTTCGTGCTACTACTGATAATGATGCTGAGAAAGCTGAGCTCTAACTTGAGAATACGATTCGTGTATTCGATGAATTATTCTGTACTCCGAAAGAATGTGTTAAATGTGCTATTTCACTTTTGAGAGATACGACGTATCAGTGGTGGAAAACTTTGATATTAGTGGTTCCGAGAGAACAAATCACCTGAGATTTCTTCCAAACTGAATTCTAAAAAAAATATATCAGTGAGAGATTCATAGATCAGAAATGCAAAGAGTTTCTTGAACTAAAACAGGGTCGTATGTCTATTACAGAATACGAGCGAGAATTTGTGAGATTAAGTCAATATGCTTGAGAATGTGTTTCGACTGAAGCAATTATGTGCAAGAGATTTGAAGATGGTTTGAATGAAGATATTCGCTTGTTAGTTAAGATTTTGGAAATAAAAGAGTTTGTTGTGCTTGTCGAACGAGCATGTAAAGCTAAGGAACTCAGGAAAGAGAAAAGAAAAGTTGACTCAAAAGCTAGAGAGGTACGAAAAAGATCATCGAATAAGTTATTTCAATCAATATCAAAGGTATTTCGAGATGATTCTAGTTGTTCAAAGGCTACTACGGGTAATTCGAGAAGAGATCGAGAGAGGCCACCTGTGAATTCAAAAGCTACTTCAGTAGCTAGTGTTGGAAATGTCAAACCAACATCACTTGAGTGCAAATATTACGGTAAACGATATCCTGATAGTTGTAGATTGAATGATCGGGCTTGTTTCAAATGTGGATTATTAGATCATTTTATACGTGAATGTCTTAAGTTGGCCGAGCAAGATACAGTGCAAAATACGAGGCCTAGTAACACTGCTACTAGAGGTAGACCACCCAGAAACACAAGTAACGTTAGTGGTAGTTAGAGAATAAATAAAGACACTGCTGGGAAATCTAAGACTAGAGCACTTGCCAGAGCCTACGCCATCCAAGCTCGTGAGGAAGCTTCGTCTCTAGATGTGATTACAGGTACATTCATTCTTTACAATCCTTCTGTGATTGCATTGATAGATCCAGGATCAACGCATTCGTATATATGCATGAATTTATTATCCAATAAGACTTTACCTGTAGAGTCTACTGAATTTGTGATTAGAGTATTGAACCCCTTAGGCAAAAGTGTCCTAGTTGATAAAGTGTGCAAGAATTGTCCGTTGATGATTTGAGATATTTGTTTTCTAACTAATCTGATGCTGTTACCTTTTGACGAATTTGATATAATTTTGGGTATGGATTTGCTAACTTTGCATGATGCTATTGTGAACTGCAAACAGAAAACTATTGATTTGAGATGCAAAATTGATGAGATAATCCGAATTGAGTCCAGTGATTTGAATGGGCTACCAGCTGTAATATCTGCAACAAAAGCTCTGAAATATGTGAAAAAAGGGTTGTGAAACCTACTTTGCCTATGTGATTGGTTCGAAAGTGACAGAAAAGAAAATAGAATCTGTACCGGTTGTTTGTGAGTTCCCTGATGTGTTTTCTGAAGAACTTCTGGGATTACCTCCGATTCGAGAAGTTGAATTTGGCATTGAATTAATGTCGGGGACTACTCCGATATTTATAGCTCCGTATAGAATGACTCTTACCAAGTTGAAAGAATTGAAATCTCAGTTGCAAGAGGTAACCGATAGAGGATTCGCACGACCGAGCTTTTCTCCCTGGGGTCCTCCAGTTCTATTTGTGAAAAAGAAAGACGGCACGATTAGAATGTTCATTGTTTATCGTCAGTTGAACAAAGTGACTATTAAGAACAAATATCCTCTGCCTAGAATTGACGATTTGTTTGATCAGTTGAAAAATGCTATTGTGTTTTCAAAGAAGATCGGGAATCAGGCTATTATCAGTTGAGATTAAAATATTCAGACATTCCGAAAACAACTTTTCGAACGAGGTACTGAGACTATGAGTTCTTAGTTATGCCATTTGGATTAACAAATGAACCTGCTATTTTTTATGGACCTGATGAACAGAATTTTCAGACCGTATTTAGATGATTTGCTATTGTATTCATTGATGATATTTTGATTTATTCCCGTAATGAATATGAGCATGCCGAGCCTTTGAGAGTAGTGCTACAGACTCTGTGTGATAAGCAACTATTCGCAAAGTTTAGTAAATGTGAGTTCTGGTTAGGTGAAGTTGGTTTTCTGGGCCATATTGTGTTAGCATCTGGTATATGAGTTGATCAAAGCAAGATTTCAGCAATTTTAGATTGGAAGCCTCCAAGAAATGTTTCTGAAGTCTGCAGTTTTCTGGGACTTGCTGGTTATTATCGACAGTTCATAAAAGGCTTTTCGATGATTGCAACTTCTGTTGACAAAATTGCTTCAGAAAGACGTTAAGTTTGAATAGTCTGAAAAGTGTCAGAAAAGCTTTGATCAGTTGAAATCCTTATTAACTGAAGCTCCGGTGTTAGTACAGCCAGAAACGGGTAAAGAATTTGTGATATATAGTGATGCTTCGTTGAATGGACTAGGTTGTGTTTTAATGTAGGAAGGCAAGATTATAGCCTATGCCTCGAGACAATTAAATCCATATGAAAAGAATTATCTGACGCACGACCTTGAATTAGCCGCGATTGTGTTTGCATTGAAAATTTGGCGCAACTATCTGTTCGGTGAGAAATGTCATGTGTTTTCAGATAATAAAAGTTTGAAATATTTGATGACTTAGAAAGATTTGAATCTACGACAGAGAAGATGGCTAGAACTATTAAAAGACTACGAGCTAGTTATTGATTACCATTCGGGAAAACCAATGTTGTTGCTGATGTTTTAAGTCGAAAATCATTATTTTCGCTGCGTGCAATGAACGCTCATTTAGTTCTATCTGATGATGTTTTGGTTTTAGCCGAACTGAAAGGGAGACCGTTGTTTTTACTACAGATTATTAATGCTCAGAAAGTTGATAATGAGATAATAGCAAAATGAGCTCAGTGTGATTTGAATTCTGATTATGAATTTTGAGTTAGTACTGATGATTGTTTGAGATTCCGAGGTCAGATTTGTGTTCCGAGATATCCAGAGTTGATTCAGATGATTTTGAATGAAGCTCACAACATTCTTTTATCTGTTCATCCGGGAAGTACGAAAATGTATAATGATTTGAAATGGCTATACTGGTGGCATGGCATGAAAAAAGATATCTCTAATTTTGTTTTGAAATGTTTGATCTGTCAGCAAGTTAAAGTTGAACATCAAGTGCCTTCTAGTTTGTTGTAGCCTATTATGATTCCCGAATGGAAATGGGATAGAGTGACGATGAATTTTGTTTTGGGTTTACCCCTATCTTCGAGAAAGAAGGATGCAATTTGGGTTGTAGTTGATAGATTGACGAAATTAGCTCATTTCGTTCTTGTTCAAACAGACTACTCGCTTGATAAGTTAGCTGAGTTATACATTTCTGAAATTGTTAGATTGCAAGGGGTACCACTGTCTATTGTGTCAGATAGAGATCCAAGATTTACTTCGAGGTTTTGGAAGAAACTGCAAGATACTTTAGGTACAAAATTGTGCTTTAGTACTGCTTTTCACCCGCAAACGGATGGTCAATCCGAGCGGATTATTCAAATACTCGAAGATATGCTGAGATGTTGCATTCTTGAGTTTGAAGCTACGTGGGAACCCAAAGATGCTATGAGACAAAAATATCTGAATCTGTTCAACGGTAAGATTTTTGGGGACGAAAATCCCTAAGGAGGGGAGAGTTGTAACAACCCGGTTTGGACCGTAGTCAGAATAGTGGTTTCAAAACCATAAATTTGAGTAAAAAAATATTTTTATATTATTTTTTGTGTTTACAGTATGTGGTTAAGCGTGTTTGAAAGTTTCGTATGAAAATTTGATCGTTTGTGTGCTCAATTTGATAAAAGGACTAAATATCAAAAAATGCAAAAGTTGTGTGCTACATGAATAAGTGCCGAATTTCTATGTCTCTTTAAATGAGGGGTCCTTATGTTGTTAATATGCCATTTACATGGTAAGTGGACAATAATGGCCTTAATGTTAATGTTTTATATGTTTATTAATCATGGATAAAATGGTAATTGATGTATTATTATGAATTAAAGAAAAACAAAAGCCATAATATGCATTACGCTTTGTTCATCAACCGAAATAGAAGAAAAAAAAAGAAAAAGAGCCATTTAGGGTTCGGCAAGCTTAAGCATAAGTTAGGTATGTGTTTTTGATCAGTTTTCGATAAATTTTACGTTTTTAAGATTGTTGCTTAGTAATGTATCAAGCCCATGTCTTAATTTTTGAATTCAATTATGATTTCAAGATGTTCCTTTGTTAATAATGTGAGTTTTATGAAGTTTGATAATAGAAAATGAAAGATATGTGTAACATCCTAAATTAGGGCCTAGTCGGAATAGTGGTTTCGGGACCACAAATTTGACATAAGAAAATTTATTTTTATTATATTTTTATGGTCTACGGTTTCATTAAAATGATTTCGTGAAAATTTCGTTTGAAAATTTTAACGTTTGGGCACTCAATTTAGTCAAAAGAACTAAATCGTAAAAAGTACAAAAGTTGAGTTCTACATGCCAGAGGTGTCCAATTGTTATGAAATTTTAAATTGGAGGTCCGTATACGGTAATTAGACCATTGGTTAAGTTTTTTGGACAAAAATGGACATGAAATAGGTGAAATAGAATATTTTTAAGTTAGGGGCATTTTGGTCATTTCGTAATTAAAATGAATTAAAAACAAAGTTAAAAGCCAATTTTTTTCCATCTTCAAGCTATGGCTGAAACTTTCATGGAGAAACCATGGCTAGGGTTTTTAAAGCTTCCAAGCTCGATTGTAAGTCCGTTCTAGCCCCATTTTTAATGATTTTTATGTTTTTGCAATCCCTGTAACAAGATCTACTCATTTCTACCCATATTTTAAGCTAGGGTTCATGTTTAAAAGTTGACCCATGCATGACATGTTAGTATTTTGAAGATTAATGGAAGAATATGAAAGATTAAATCATGTTTAGCAACTTTTAGTAAGTTATTTTACATGAAAATGCATAAAAAGGGCTAAAATGTAAAAGTTATAAAATGGGTAGTAATCATGTGAATAAAAGAGAAATGCGGGCTGCTATAAGAGGAATAATGGTTCGGCTAGGCTTAAAGTACAACAAAATTGAGCACATTTCAATTTATGAGCCTAGGGACCAAAGTGCAAATATGAGAAGTTTAGGGGTCAAAATGTAAATTTGAAAAAGTATGATTTATGGACCCATTTGAATAATGTGAGTAATAAATAAGTTATATTTGAAATGTTAGATCAAGAAAATAAGATTCGGGCTTAGAACGAGGTTGAATGAGGTTAAGCACTAATTCGAAATAAATAGTCGTACTCGAACCCGAGGTAAGTTCCTGTGTTAATAATAATGCAATACCATGCTTGAATTGTAATTCTCTATTATTATGACATAAATTGTATTACTTAATATATTAGAAGATTTTATGGATGATGAATATGATGTGGAAAATGTGATGAATGTTAAATTACTATTACACGAGTTGTATGGATTGCTACACGGTTGTACCCGACGAGGATTCGACAAGCAAGTTCGTGTAACTTGAATGTATACTTTTAATTCTTATAATGTATGCTTTTTGATGTTATGTGGCTTTGATAGTCATGGTATAATAATTCATGTTATATGAATGTAGTGATGAAAAGAGGACTAAAAATCCTGGTTGAATGAAAAGGATGTCCAATGGATTTTTCCTAAAAAGGAATTGATGGTAAAAAGGATCTAGCCCGGACGGGTATTCCTTATGTGATCTAGCCTCTCGAAGAATATGTGTTTAAATAGATTTAGCCCGGATGGGTAATCCGAATTAGGAGTTGAATTTAGCCTGGATTGGTAATTCAGATCCGAGCTCATTAGAGTAATTGTCGTTGTAGGGGATTTAGCCTGGACTAGTAATTCTGACATTGCTCTATGAGTTTATACTACTGGGGATTTAGCCTAGACTAATAATCCCGCCGTAAGGATTGAGGTTCACGGGAGCGCACTTCTTAAAAAGGTCACTAATATGAATTGATGGTAAATAAGTTAGTACGCTATAAGTGTACTATGGAATATCCATCGAGGATCCGAGGAATTCAACGAGATTAATATGAGAAATGGAATTGGGATGCTTGTAATGATGAGATCTTCTAAGACCATTATTATCATGTATTATTATGTGACTAACTGGTATGATTAAGTATGCCATGAGAATTAACGATGTTTATATTAAGCTCTATTGTGTAATCGAGTATGTGATCCATGAAATGGTGAGCTCATGATTAGTTGAAATGATCTTATGATAGTGATCATTATATTGCACTAAAATAGTTTCAAACAGCAGTAGTCATTTGGCTTTGAAAATCCACCAAAAATGGTGGAAATTGAATTAGAGGTTGAATTAAATATGAAATTAAAGCTTATTGAGTCTAGTTTCATATAAAGGAAATTTGTAAGCAAAGGAATTTCATATTATGAGATATTTGAATTTTTGTGAGATAGAGTCAGAATAAGTTTGGAATCCTCTGTTCTGACTTGGGAAAATCACTAAAAATTGTACAAAAATAATTATGGGTTAGAATTCATATTACTAAGTCCTTAATGAGTATATTCGCAAAAGAAATAGAGGGGAACATTATCTAAATCTCGTACTAAGAGATAAATAAATTTTAGTGAAGAAAGGTCGAAGCTGTCAAACAGCAAAATAGGGGAGACGTTAAAGAATAAATTGTACTTATTGGCTAGACCAAAAATTTTAAAAATTTTATGGTAAGAAGATATGTGAGTCTAGCTTCAGATAAAATTAGTTTATCTTAATTTGGATTACCTTGAGAAGTAAAAGTGTAATTATGGTTGTATTACCTTGAGAAGCATGTTGGCATATTGCTTTTTATTTTCATATGGACTTAATAAGTGTAAAGCTTACTCCATCCTTTTTATTTCTTTAGTGCTGTTAGGTTAGCTCGGGGTTAGAGATCATCAGAGGCAGCATCACACTATAGAGCCACTTCCCTTGGAGTATTGGCATATATATGTTAAGCATTTTCAAGTAAGTGGTATATATATATATATATATATATATATATATAGGGACTTAGATTTTATGTTAGACGTTGTTATAAATAGCCAAATTTATTGGCTTATATCGATTTATTGTATATAGCCATGATATGTGGCTTATAAAGGTTATGGCTTGTAAGCCTATTTATCCTTGCTATGTGTTAATACCTTGTGATGTGATTATGCTTATTACTATGAATGGGTAGTATATGGCATATGTACATGATGAATGCCCTAGGACCATTCGAGGTGGTCATGGCCATGGAATAAATGTGTGGCATGGTAATAAGTTGATAATGATTGAACATGGACAATTGCTAAATAATTAGAGATCAAGTGTTGGTAAAATGTTATGGTTAATTAGTAAAGTGGTCATCAAAGTGACAAGGCCGTTGAATGTGAATTTGAAATGTTTAACTTGGTGTAACATGAATGTGTGAAAGACACACGTATGACAACATGCAAATGCTTTAATTGAATTTTACTAAAGGATGATTAATCATTAAATTGATGTTATAATTTGTGCCTATGATGTGTTTAATTATGGGAGAGAATTAAGGACAACAAAAGGCTTGGAAAATAGCCTAAGTGTTGGCCACACGGGCAGAGACACAACCATATGTCTCAACCGTGTAGAGGACACGGCCTAGCACCTAGGTGTGGGCTTGGCCATGTGGTCAATTTTGCATGATGACGTCATAGTCAGAGAGTTACACAGCCTGAGGACACGGGCGTGTGACTCTGCTTCATGGAAAAAAATTATAAATTTTCCTGAACTTTGCAAAGTTCTCGGTTTAGTCCCCAACTACTTTTAAAGTATGTTTAAGGCCTCGTAGGCCCATATAAGGGACTTTAAGATCGAAATTGAAAAGTTTTAAATTTGATCAAAATTTTATGACTCATTTTTGTATGTTTGTGAATCTTTGAGTTCGGTAACGCCTCGAACCCTGTCCCAGCCTTGGATATAGGTAAGGGGTGTTAGAATATGTGTTGGATTAATATGTTTTGTATTGAGATTTTTGATGAAATTAAGTATTTTTGGGCTAATTTATGAAAATGAGACATTGAGGGGCTAAAATGTGAAATAAATGAAATATGTGGGCTTATATTAGCTAAGGGAAAATTTGGCTAAGCATGTGTATATGGAAATTTTGTATATTTTGTGATTTTTGTGATTAAGGACTAAAGTCTTAAAATGCAAAAATATGAGGGATAATCTATAAAATGCCCTAAATATGTATTCATGGATTGATTTGAATGAATGTGAGATTGAATAAGTCAAATTTGAATGTGTTTAGATCAAGAACCAAAGAAATCAAAATTAGATCGGGGGAAAACGAAAGTAGTTGAACAGACGTTCATTTTCGTTCATTCTCGTACGAGGTAAGTCGATATACAAATAAATGTGATAAATTAAGTTATTATTTTTTATATGATATTTGAATTGTGGTGAATGGATATGAGAGCTGAATATGTGAAATCCGAGAAAGTTTTAATAATGTGACGAAGTTTGAAAAGCCCTGTACGAACCATAGAAATAGTCAGAATACTTATGTCATGACATAGGATTCCGATATGAGATTTTCATGTAAGACCACCTATGGGACGTTGGTATCGATTTGAGATTTACGTGTAAGACCATGTCTAGGACATCGACATCGTATATGATTTCGTGTAAGACACTGTCTGGGACAGTGGCAGTGATTGATATTTGATTACATGTAAGACCACATTTGGGACGTTGGCATTGTATGAGCTTTTCGAGTTATCCGAGTATCCTTATTGATTTCGAACGGTTCAACGGGCATTCCCAGAAATGAATAAATATGTGAATGTATATCCGATTCAGGTACGTATGTAATGTATATAGAAATTGGCAATGAAAGGTGAGTATGGATATGATCTTTTGATATGTGAGCTATATGAAAATGTGATGTGTTTATAAGCAATTGACTATGAACAATTTAGCTATATGAGAAATATGATCTTGCAATTGTGTTTTGCCATGATTCATATGTATGTATTGGTCTATAATTGTTTATGTAATAAGTTTATTTATATATGGCTTACTAAGCTTTTGAAAGCTTATTTTATGTGTGTTTGCATTATTTTATAGATATCGAAGCTACTGGAAGCTCGGGGATCATCAAGGATCATCACCACACTATCGAACTTTATTTTGGTACCATTTGAAAATGTATATATCAAAATATGACATGTATAGGCTAGGACTAATGTGGTATGTTTTGAGATGGGTATCTCATGCCATGAGATATGGCTTGATTATGGTTGAACTTATGGTTTGATTTTGGTATATGATATGTGATGAAAAAATGGTATATTTATGGTATATATATGGCCTAGTGAAATGGTCTTTTTGTTAAGTTAGTTGTGTGGTTGAAATGGTTATAAATGTGATATGAATCATATGTTTATGGTATGAATTAGGTACATTGAATTAGTATGTTTGAGTTGAAATTGTGTATGGTTATGATTAATGATATTGATAGCATGGTATGTGATTAAACTGGTATGTTTTGGCTGCCTATATATGAGTTAAAATGCTTTTATTTTGATGGCTAGGTGAACAAGAGATAAGGGTGGCAAATTGGTTTTTTAAATGGCTTATTTTTATCCACACGGGCAGAGGCACGGGCATGTATTTCAGCCGTATGCGACACACGGTCATGTTGCACAGCCATGTGTCCTCTAGGGTAGTCTTACAATTTAAAGTTAGTCTCGAGCACGGTCTAGACATACGGGCGTGTGGTCAGCCGTGTGACCCAAGTCAGTTTCGACCACGACCAAGGTACACGGGCTTGTCTCCAGCCATGTGGTACAAGTCAGTATGTATGCTTTGTTTTCACACGGCCTATGACACGGGTTTTTCTGGTAACTGTATGAGGCACACGGTCCGTTGACACGGGCGTGTGGTACTTGAAATGTTAAAAATTTTATAAGTATTCAAAATTTTTATATGTTATATTAGTCTCGAATGTATGATTAAAGCTTTGTATGCTTGTTTTGAATGGTTTATGATAATGAATGCATAAATGTATGTGAATGATGTGTATTATCCGGTAATGCCTTTTAACCTATTCCGGCGACGGTGACGGGTTAGGGGTGTTACAGATAAGCTTATTTCCAATATGAAAGACTAACACATTTCTATTATTTATGTGGAAAATTAGGGCATGGGAAAGGGTTTTGTCCTGTAAGGATGATAATCGAGACTCAAGAAGTAAGTTTTGGATGGGACATATCTTTAAGGGCACCTTTATGGAAAGAGGTTTCGATCGGGAGTAGGTAGTTAATAGAGGATGGTTTGAAGGGATTTCAAAGAGGTAGTAATCTCTATGGTATGGATATAGATGATCAGAATGATGGGGGAGAAGAAGGAGGTAGGATTGATCACGGTGCGTGGAAACTGGGTTAGAGGGAGGCTATAATTTAGAACAAGCCAATTGAAAATTATGAGGGGAAAAAGGGACAAATAACAAGAGAAATCAATCAAATGGGTCTGGTATTACTGGTTTACTGATTGAATTTAATAAGAGATCGATAGCAATTAGAAAACGAGCTGACCTGGAGCAATGAAAATCTTAAGTTGGAACATTCATGGATTGGGGCCTGCACGGGTGGTTAATCGCCTCAGAAATAAGGTGAGGCATGTATAGCCCCAGATTTTGTTTCTAATTGAAATAAAATTGAGTGAAAAAAGGATGGAAAAGGTTCGCTTGAAGTGTAGTTTTGCTAACGTGTTAGATGTCGGTGCGTATGGGTCAAAAGGAGGTTTATCAATTGGTTGGAAAGAGGAGTATGTGGTACAATTAAGAAGCTTTTCAGCTAATCATATTGATTTAGAGGTAAAGGAAAGAGAGGGTATGCCATCGTGGAGGCTTACAGGGTTCTATGGTGCATTGGAGGAACACAAAAGAATAGAGTTGTGGAAACTTCTAAGGACGCTGGGGAATTATCGAGATTTGCCATGGATGGTTGTCAGAGATTTGAGAAAAAGGAGGGTTAGCTAAAGAATGAAAGAAATCTGGTTCGTTTTAGAAAAATGTTGAAGGATTGGGAGCTTAGAGATTTGGGATTTTTGGGAAGATGGTTCACATGGGAGAGAGGCCAATTGCTAGAAAATAATGTTTGTGGGAGAATTGATAGAGGGGAGTTTTCCAAGGTATTCTTTAAAACATTTTCCACATGTTATATCATATCATTGGCCGATTTTGGTAGATTTAAGGACTAAGAGTAAAGGGCACAAGGCGAGGGGGAAGGGGGATGTAGATTTAATGCAAATTAGATCATGGAGGATGAGTGTGAATAGTGAATTAGGAGTTTTGGGAGGGGATTTGGATGACATTCCTTCAAATTGAGACAAATTATTTCCAATAAGAGGAAGGCTTTGACAATCTTAAATATGATATTGGCTAAATTGAGCACTATTGATCCTAATGACAATGAAACAACCCGATTTTGGGCCTAGTTAGAATAGTGGTTTCGGGACCAGGAATCCGATAAGAAAAATTTTATTTTCATTATATTTTTATGGTCTCCGATTTCACGGGATGATTTCGTGAAAATTTCGTTCGAAAATTTCGACATTTGGGCACTCAATTTAGTCAAAAAGACTAAATTGTAAAAAGTTCAAAAGTTTAGTTCTACATGCTAGAGGTGTCCAATTGTTATGAAATTTTAAATTGGAGGTCCTTATATGGTAATTAGACCACTGGATAATTTGTTGGACAAAAATGGACATGAAATAGGTGAAATAGAATATTTTTAAGTTGGAGGCATTTTGGTCATTTAGTAATTAAATGATTAAATAAACAAAATAAAAGCCAAATTTTGCTTATCTTCAACCCTTGGCTGTGTTTTTGAAGACCGCCATGGCTAAGGTTTTATTCAAGCTTTCCAAGCTCCATAGTAAGTCCGTTCTTGCCTCGTTTTTAATGATTTTCACGTTTTTGAAATCCTTGTAACGCGATCTAGCTATTTCTACCACTAACTTGAGATATGATGAAGGTCTAGGTTTTGAACCAAGTTATAAATTTGTGTATTTTAATGTTTAATGGTATATTATGCATGTTTATGGTTGGAGAAATGACTTTTACTAAATGATTTTCGGTGAAAATGCCTAAAAGGACTAAATTGTAAAAGTTATGAAATTTGTCATAAAAGTGTGATTTAGTGGAAATTGAGGGCTGTTATAGTTATGAAAATGGTTTGGCTGGGCTTTTAAGTTAAATAAATTGAATAAATTTTATTTTTCGAGCCTAAGGGCAAAAATATAAATATGTGAAACTTTAGGGGCAAAAATGTAATTTTGTGATAATATGATTTTTGGATCACATTGAATAATGTGACTAATAAATAAGTTAAATGTGAAGTTATAGATCGAAGAAAATGAGGTTTGGACCTAGAACGGGGAAAAAATGAAAAATTGACGGTTAGGTCCCTTTTTGCCATTTTGGTATCGAGGTAAGTTCATACGTAAATAATAAAACCTTATGTTATGTATTTAATATTTCGATATTGCATGAATTGTATATTTGTTTTTATGAAATTGATTAATGACGAAGTTTCGAGAAATGAAATATCCCGATTTAACCTTAAGAGTAGGATACAAATGTCACGATATTAGGGGTACCGAGATTTCGTATAAGACCATATCTGGGATATGACATCGGTATGTGATTTCGTATAAGACCATGTCAGGAACATGGCGTCGATATGACATTTCATGTTAGACCATATTCGGGATATGGCATTGATACGGTACTATATGTATGAGATCCCAAAGTATCCTTAGTATCCAATGTGTTCAACGGGTATGCCAAAGATAAGGAAGTACGTAACTATGTTACGAGGGGTACAGGTTTGTACACAGAACTCATGTGAAGTGAATTCAATATATGATGAATTCTTGGTAAGAATGTACACAAATAAGTTAGGTTTGTGAGAATTTGATAGCCATGTGATCAATGAGATGTATTTATGATCAACAGATGCATGATAAGATTTGAAAATGATCATGTGATAGGCTTACGAGCCTGATTAGGTTGTGATATAGCATGACGTATATATGTAAACTGTGATTCATTGGATATGAGAAAAAGGAAAGACAAGTGTAATTGTCGATTAAAGTCATTATGAAAACTTTGAGAGATATGAGTTATAGATAAGTGAAAGTTTGTTAAGCTATATGTAAAATTAAGATTGCTCGTAAATGATATGCATGTTCTAAAGAGAGTTGAAGTATCTTGTTAAATAATGCGATATGCTATAATGAGGAGATTATGGTCACTAGTCTAATGCCAAGACATGTAGTTTATGCTTGTACGTTATAAAAGTAAGCAATTATGAAAGAGTAAGTGGAAATTGTGAGATTTAATTAATAATATTCTTATGGATGGGTAAAATATATGAATGTTAATAGTTGTTTATTATTTGCATATGAACTTACTAAGCTTAAATGCTTACTCCCCTTCCTTTTCTATCTCTTATAGGTTAATTTATCTAGCTCGGGTTAGAGTACGTCGGAGATGCTATCACATTAGCAAGCTATCATTGGGTATAAGCAAATGCATATATTTTAAGTTTATGGCCTGTACAGGGACTTGTCATTTATTAATTTTTTCATCTTTAATGTGGCCGAATGTGTTGGCCTATAATGGTTTATGGTTCAAATTGTATATAGCCATGAATGATGGCTTATGTTGATTAGAGGCTTATGCATGTGATTATGCCTTTTGTGTATGTGAAGCTAGTATGTTCATAATGAGCTAAATATGATGATTAAGTAAGATAAATGATGATATGAGAATGACATGCTATTGACTTATTTATGGTCATTTACTCATTTACTTGTCTAAGTATGTTATGTGTGATGCTATGTGATATTGTGCAAAAGTGTGCAAGTGAGGGTGACTAAATGACTTGGAAAATAGCCTTGTATTTGTCCAGACGGGTAGACACACAGGCGTGTGTCTAGGCCGTGTGTGACACACGATTTGCCCCCATGGGCGTGTGATTTGGCTGTGTGTCCCCTACATCCTAATTAATGCAAAACAGAATGCCCAATAGTAAACACACGGGTAGAGACACGACTGTGTGTCTCAACTGTATGGAGGACACGACCTAAGCACACGGGCGTGTCTTGGCCGTGTGACCTTAATTGTGTTGATGACGTCATACAGAGAGTTACACGGGCTGAGGACACGGGTGTGTCCCAAGCCACACGGGCGTGTGTGACCACACAGCCTACCCACACGGGCGTGTGACTCTCCAAAGCATGAAAATTTTCTAAGTGTTGTAAAAAATTTGGAAGTTCTCGGTTTAGTCTTAAACCACCCCCAATGTAATTTTTGGGCTTTGTAGGCCCATAATAGGGGCGAATATGCTGAAATTTTGAAATTTATGGTAGAAAATGAAAGGTTGTTGATAGAATAGATAAACAACTTTTACAAGGAGAATTTTAATGAAATTGTGATTTAGGGATTAAATTGAAAAATTATAAAACCCATGGAAAAATTCTTATTTTTAAGAAATTCATGGGCTGTTATTAAGACATGTAAAAATTGGTTAGGCTTGGAATAAGGATTAAATTGCATGAATTTCATTTTTCAAGCCTAGGGATGAAATTAGAATTTATGAAAAGTTTAGGGGCAAAATGGTAATTTTGCCTAAAGTGTAAATTGAATCCAATTGAATATGAAATGTGATAAATTGATGATTAAATTTATTTATATAGATCCAGACAACTCAAATTCGAAGCTAGATCGGGGAAAAGAAAAAGTTTTGGATTAGTAGACTTTCATATACAAACAAGTGTCGAGGTAAGTTCGTGTAACCGAATTGTGGTTATTTATATGTTTGAATTGAATGTGGTATGTGATTGTATGAATTATATAAATGTTAAAAATAAATGAAATAATCATATGTTCAATCACTTCTAGAAAATATTAAGTTCCGTTTGAGTAATGAAATTCGATGTATATATGTGATTTCCCCTATTACATGTGGTCCTGCATATGTTACGGACAAAATATAGCTTGGACGAGCAATCCTGTTATAGCCCTCTCGAGCATCCTATTAAATAGTTATTGCGAGCATCCTGATCAGTAGTGATTCAGCATGTGTTGCGTACTACCGTAGCTCTATGTGAACGTCCTATTACATGATTTGGTCGGTTGTGATCCAGCATATAATACGGACACAAACGCAGCTTTACATGAGCGTCCTGATATAAGCTCTTATGGGCTTCATGACATGGTTCGTATGAACTCCCTTTTACCTTATCTGGTGCTTCCTGATAATAACTTTTCGGAGTTACCTGATAAGCTCTATGAACTCCCTGATTAAAACTCTTATGAGTTTCCTGTTTAGCTCGGATAAGCGTCTCGATACATGGCTCAACTGGGCACCTTGATATGTGACTCAAGAGTATGTTCCCTGATTAAGTGCCCTAATGGGTACCCCTGGTTATGAGTTGACGACTTACTGTTTTGTACACCTTGTGTGTACTACTTGAGATGAGTATTCATCAAAATTTTAATAATTCAATGGATAAATCCTTGAAATTAGAAATTATGAGATTAAATGAATTAGATCTTTAGTGTTCCTGAAATACTTAAAAGTGTAACATGATAAGCTCATCCATGTTTAATTGATGCATAAATGAAATGTGTGACTAACTTGCTTACTTGAGTGTATGTGATTAGGCAAATTGCCAATTTGTTGGGAAGCATGTTATTATATATTTATTTTATTGAATGCGATTGGTAAGTTTAATTCCTATTATACAAACTTACTAAGCATTAAATGCTTACTAGGTTTTATTTTCTTTGTTTTATAGTGTTTTGGAAGCCCGTTAAGGTTGAAGAATGGTTGGAGAATCATCACACTATCCTCCAGCTTGTTTTGGTATAAAAAGTAATCTTATTTTTATATAATGGCATGTATAGGTTAACTTGGCCTATGTTGGCATGTAAATAGTTGTTTGTAACTTAGCCATTGGAATAGCTAAAAATGGATTGTTTTGGTACATTATTATAAGGTTATATATCATATTTAGCTTATATGTATGTGATTTGGTTAAATTGAATTAGGGTAAAATATAAATCATTACAAGAAGGTAAGTTTTGATCATATGAATATGTGATACTATTTCATATATGTTAATGATGTTTGCTTGATTTATATGATTTGAATTGGTTGGAAAATGTATGCAAATGTTACTGTAGGTTGAATGTTAAATTTAGGTGAGAAATAAGGCTAAGAAATGATCTTATTTTGTCCACACGGGTAGATATACAGGCGTGTGTCTTGATTGTGTCTGACACACGGCCTGGCACATGGGCATGTGGTTTGGCCATGTGTCCACGTGTGTTACACAGCCTAAAACACGGGCGTGTGTCTTGACCGTGTGAAATCTACACCTAACTTGTAAAAATTAATTTGACCACATGGCCTAGCACATGGGCGTATGGCAGGCCATGTGGCACAAGTCAGAGAGTTACATGGGTAAGGACACGGGTTGTAACACCTTTAACCCGTATCCATCGCCGAAACATGGTTACGGAGCATCACAAAAGTTTACAGAATAATTTCATGCAATTCATGTCATTTATTGTTTATATAAAAAATTAATCATATTGTCTCTTATATAGACCCTCGAGGCCGAAAATAAACATTTGAACAGAATCGGGACTAATTCGGAAACTCAGAAAATTTTTTGCAAAATTTTAAATTTTTTCCTAGATGCAGGGCACACATGCCCGTGTGGTCAAGGGATACGCCTGTGTGACCATAAGACACACCCGTGCTGCATTTCGTGTCTGACCCCGTGTAACTCTCTGACTTGTGCCACACAGCCAGCCACACACCCATATGAGTAGGCCGTGTGACCAATTTAATTTTTAAAATTTAGATGTAGGGTTCACATGGCCAAGACACATGCCCGTGTTCTAGGCCGCGTATCGTACATTACTGAGACACATGCCCGTGCCTCTACCCGTGTGCCAAATTTTGAGCATTCTGTTTCTCAATTTTAAGATGCAGGGGTGTAACAGCCCGATTTTGGGTCTAATTGGAACAGTGGTTTCGGGACCACAAATTTGGCATAGTAAAGTTTATTTTTATTATATTTTTATGGTCTACTATATTATGAAATTTTTTTGTGAAAATTTCGTTCGAAAATTTTGACGTTTGGACACTCAATATAGTCAAAAGGACTAAATTGTAAAAAGTACAAAAGTTGAGTTCTAAATGCTAGAGGTGTCCAATTGTTATGAAATTTTAAATTGGAGGTCCTTATATGGTAATTAGATCATTGGTTAAGTTGGTGGACAAAAATGGACATGGTTAGGCATGTTTCCAAAGTTTTTCATTAAGGGTATTTGGGTCATTTAGTTATTAAAATGAATTAAAAACAAATTTGTCCATCTTCAATCCCTTGGCCGAATTTCACATGAGGAAGACATAGCTAGGGTTTTTCAAGCTTCTAAGCTTGTTTGTAAGCCCGTTTTAGCCCTGTTTTTAATGTTCTTTACATTTTTGAGATCTTTGTAGCTCGATTTAGCTATTTCCACCATTATTTTGAGCTAGGGTTTGTGTTTAAAATTTTACCCATGGATGACGTGCATGTGTTTTCATGTTTTATGGAAGAATATGAAAGTTTGGGGTGTGATAAATAACTATTACTAAGTGATTTTTGATGAAATTGCATAAAAGGACCTATTTATAAAAGTTGTAAAATTATGTGTAGAAAATGTGATTTAGTGAAAAATGTGAGCTGCTATAAGAGGGAATATGAATCGCCTGGGCTTAGGATTTGAGAAAAATAAGTGCTTTTCATCTTACGAGCCTAGGGGCAAAATTATAAAAATATGAAACTTTAGGGGCAAAAAAGTAATTTTTCCATAGTGTGATTTTTGGACTAAATTGAATAATGTGAGTATTAAATGAGTTAAATGTGTTATTATAGATCAAGAAATATGAGGAATTGACCTTGATCGGGGAAAAGAAAATGTTGTGGACTAAATTGCAAATTCGTCATATTTTGCACCGAGGTAAGTTTGTATGTAAATAATGCATCGTTTTTACTTATGTTATCACATTTTATTATGTTTTATGAAATGTGGCTGAATATTGAATGAAATTGACAAGTATCAAAAAGTGAGAAATTTCCCGGTTGAACATTAGAAACAGAATAAGATACAAGTGAAATGTCATTAGTGACTCAAGTGTAGTACTATGTGAAGGCCACTTTGAGAATAGATGGCTTGGTCACAAGTGTGGTACTATGTGAAGGCCACTTTGTGAAGAAAGATAGCTTTGGTCACAAGTGTGGTACTATGTGAAGGCCACTTTGTGAAGAAGGTAGCTTTGACTACAAGGGTGGTACTATGTGCAGGCCACCGGGTATCCGTTATTATGCTGATGTGTTCAACGGTAAATGACTAGGTGTAATTGAATATGATTATATGATGAATAAGTGCAGGTATGTGTGTGTAAACTTTTGAGCAATGTGCTCGATATGTGATCGAACTTTGATAAGATTGATATGAAGTAAGTGTTATAATGAAAGTTACTACAAAGAAAACATGAAAGAGTGAAATTTAGTAATAAAACAGTTTTGGACAGTAGCAGTTGTGTGACTTTGAAAAATCACAAAAAATGGTGGAAATATAATTAGAGGTGAATAAGATATGAAATTAAAGCCTATTGAGTCTATTTTTATATAAAGGAAACGGTGTACGCAAAAGAATTTCATATTATGAGATATTTGAATTTTTGTAAGACAGAGTCAAAATGATTTTGAAATCCCCTATTCTAATTTGGGAAAATCATTAAAATTGTAAAAAAATAGTTATAAGTTATAATTTATATGCTTAAAATCATTAATTAGTCTATTTTCAAAAGAAATAAATAGGAACATCATCTAAATCCTGTATGAGGAGATAATTAATTTTTAGTGAAGAGGGGTCGGAACTGTCAGACAGTGAAACAAGGGTGACTTTAGATAATAAAATGTACTTATTGGATAAACCAAAAATTATAAAAATTTTATGGTAAGAATATATACGAGTCTAGTTTCTTGAAAAATTAATGGATCTTAATTTGGAGTTCCATTACTCCAGATATAAATAATTTAGTGACTGTGACTCGAAGAGATAGCTTGTTTTGAACTTGAGTAAATAGTGGACCTATGTGTAGTTATGATTGTATTATTTTGAAAACATATTTTGAGGATTTATAAAAGCATGTTAGTAATTTTTTTATTATTTACATACCTACTTACTAAGCTATATGCTTACTCCCCTCTCTTCTCCCTTGTTTTATAGTGTCACCAAGCTAGCTCGGGGTATGGAGATCGTTGGAGATCCATCCACACTATCATCATTCTTTTGGTATTTTTAAATTCATATTTTGAATTATGGCATGCATAGAGGACTTGGTTATTTTGTTATATGTCATAATTGATTTGGCCTAAAATGTTGGCCTTTAATATTTGATAACTCATTTTGTATAAGGCCATCGATGTTGGCTAATATTAGTTAAGTTATATATTATGATGACGCATTTTGTGAGAGGCATGAGTTGGTTGAATGAGTGTGTAATGACTAAGTATGGAAAATGTGGCATTTGAATGGATGTGTGAAGGACACGGCCTTGGATATGGGCGTATGCCCCTATTTTCAAGAAATTTTTTGAGATTTTCAAAGTTCTCAGTTTAGTCCCGAACCACCTTTAATGTATATTTTGGGCCTCGTAAGCCCATAATAGGGACGATATGCATCTGCATGAATGGTTTTAAATTGGACGAAATTTTATGGCCCGATTTTGTATGATTGGTTATGTTTAAGTCCGGTAATGCCTTGTACCTTGTCCCGACGTCGGACATGGGTAAGGGGTGTTACAAGGGGACACACGGCCAAACCACATGCCCATGTGCCAGGCCTTGTGTCACACACGGTCAAGACACACGCCCGTGTGTCTACCTGTGTGGACAAAATAAAGCCATTTCTGTAACACCCCCACCCGTATTCATCGCCAGAATAGGGTTATAGAGCATTACCAGACTCACAATATAATTAAACATACCTTTCATATACATTTCATCAAAACATACAATCTTCATTCAATCTCAATCAATTTGTCCGTAATACGAGCCCACGAGGCCTTAAGCATGCTTTGGGAGTGGTTTGGGACTAAACCGATAACTTATAAAACATTTACGAAACTTAGAAAGTTTTAAACATTTACGAAACTTAGAAAGTTTTTCTCAAAATAGGGGATTTCGAATGTCGAATCATCATAGAATTACTATCGTTCATATCCACAGTCTCATATTCGCAATTCATGCAATATCAAAGCATATTAAATACATTTGCATAGAAATTCATCATAAACGAACTTACTTCGGATGTGTAAACGACAAAATGAGTCGATTAGTCGATAAGTTTATCTTTTTCCCGATCCAAGTCTGTATTTCTCCTATCTTGATCTAAATATAATCAAAATTAACTTATTTAATCATCTCTCTATTCAATTTAGTCCAAAACACACATTTACCCTTTTTCCCCTAATATTTTACATTTTTCACAATTTAGTCCTTATTTCAAAAAATTCACAAATTTATGAAATTCACAATAAACCCATGCTAGCTGGATTACTATAATACCCCTAGAAACCCATATTTTTCATTTATTTCACATTTCAACCACAAAATTTCAACATTTCTCAATTTAATCCCAATTTTGCATTTTCACTAAAAATCACTAAATAAAACTTGTATATCCATCAACAAGCATTCATAATCTATCAAAAAACTAAAAATACATATGTATTCATCAATGGCATCATTCAAAATCTTGAACAGTTTTGCAAAATAGCCCCTGGGCTAGCTAATACTAGATACAACGATCACAAAAACATAGAAATCATTAAAAATCGAGGAAAAAGGACTTACAATTAGATCATGAAGTGGCCGAATGTTAAAACCCCAAATTTGGATTCTTTTCTTTTTTAAAATTGGCTAGGTTGAAAATGAATAGGATTTTATGGCTTTGTTTTAATTTAATTAACCTTTAATTTCCAAATTACCTAAATAACCTTATTAATAAACCATTTCAACATATAATAATGTGTTCATATAAGTCCACTCATGTTTCAAACAACTAAATTACAACATAAGGACCTCTAAATTAAAATTTCGTAACTATTAGACACCTTTAGCTAATGGAACATCACTTTTGCACTTTACGCGATTTAGTCCTTTTTATCAAATTGACCATTCAAACGATAAAATTTCTTAACAAAATTTTTACACAATCATTCAATCATGCTGTAAAAATTAAAATAATAATAAAATAAATATTTTGATGTAACAGCCCGATTTAAGGCCTAGTCAGAATAGTGGTCTCGGGACCACAAATCCGAAGTTAGAAAATTATTTTTATAATTTTTATAAGGCTATAGTATGATTTGATTGGTGCATGAAAAATTTGGGGAGCTAATTTTGATGTTTTCAAGCCCGATTGTGAAAAAGGACTAAATCGCCTAAAAGGCAAAATTTGTATTTTAGTACCCAAATGTGTTAAATAGCTAGAGAACTTAAATTTAGGGTCTTTAAAGGGAAATTAGACACTTGTGAATATCCTAGCCGGCCATGGTGTGAGGGGAGACAAAATTGACATAATTAGGTGTGGATGAGGTCATCAAATTTGACTAGTTTTTGATTAAATAAAACAAAAGCCATTTCTTCTTCATTTCTTTTCCTTCTCTCCACCGAAAATATCAGCTATTGTTGGGGTTTAAGAGCTTAAAAAACTTGCAGCAACAATAAGTCTCACAAGTAAGTGATTTTAATGAGTTTTCTGCAAGATTTTTACATTTTTGAGACCCTTAAGCATGAGCTTTCAAATAAGGGTGACATCTTGCAAAATGGTCAATAGTTTAAGATTTTGCCATGGATTATTTTGAGATGTTTATTGAGTTTTTATGGAATAATATGAGTTTTAGTTATGTTATAAACAACTTTTGTGAAAGGTGTTGGCATGAAAACACCTAAAGTGGCTATTTTGCATAAATTGCAAAATAGATTATAAGTGTGTAAAATATTGAGAATTTGGGATTACTATAGTAGTAAAAAGAGTTTAGCTAGGCTTGAAATACAAATAAATTCGATAAAAAATGATTTTCGAGTAGAGGGGAAAAATGGTTATTTTGTCAAAGTCTAAGGGCAAAATGGTCATTTTACCAAAGGTGTGAATTTATGATTGTTTAACCCAAATTAGTGACTAAATGAGTGCATATTGTCATTATAGATCAAGACTTACCAAATCCAAACCTAGATCAGGGGAAGGTCAAGCAAAACGTTTAAACGGAGTAGTCAAGTACTTTTTGTAAACCGAGGTAAGTTGTATGTAAATAATACAACTACACTGTTAATACTTCCATTCATATTGCCTTTGAATTGATATTGAATGAGTTACTAAGTTATGAATCGAGAATGCCTAGTAATATTTGAGATAATAGAAGTATCCTATTGAAATATTAGGGTACGAACTGGACATTCATGCCAAGGCATTAGGTGAATTGTGCGCCAGTGTAAGACATGTCTGGGACATGCTTCGGCCACATTCTGAGAGTCAATGTAAGACCATGTTTGGGACATGGCATCGAATTATAGACAAGGGCTTGTGTAAGACATGTCTGGGACATGCATCAGCCATACAGAGACAGCCAGTGTAAGACCATGTCTGGGACATGGCATCGACACAGAGATAGCCAGTGTAAGACGTGTCTGGGACACACGGCGGCTAAGAGTTGTGCTAGTGTAAGACATGCCTGGGACATGCATCAGCACGCACATATGAGTGCCAGTGTAAGACATGTCTGGGACATGTATTGGCCTCGACAGAGATAGCCAGTGTAAGACGTGTCTGGGACATGCATTAGTAATATATCCCATGTTAAAGGTTCAGTGAATATCCAGTAGTATTCCAAACGTTTCAATAGTGAGAGTTATAGATCAATCTTGATAAAGAAAGAATAATCATGTTGTGAGTGTTACAGGTACCTATATGGTAAGCATGAGTATCGAGCTTAATTTAGAAAATATGACTCGAGTGGATGACAAAGAGTAAGTTGAGTTATGTTTACATTTGAGCATGATAAGTAATGGTGAGATTGTGGTTGTATATTTATTTATATGCAACTTACTAAGCTTTATGCTTACCCACTTTCCTTTCCCTCTTCTTTCAGCATTAGCTAGCTAGCTCGAGGATCCCTTAAAGTCAGAGATATCGATCACACTATCGTCCGCAACATTCGGTATAGTTTGATTTATATTTTTGAAGGTGGCATGTATAGGGCTAGACTAGTATATTCATCATGAGAATTGTTTATGTATTTTGGCCTAAGTCAAAAGCATTTTATTTTGTATTAAGCCTAGAATAATGGCTATTATTCATTTTGATGAATGCATACGATGTTCTCTCTATGGTTGAATTAATGTTCATTGTGATAAGATGGGTATATTGAAATGATCTTGAGTAGGTTGTGCAAGACGGGTGACAAAGGGCTTGGAAAATAGCCTAATTTGTCCACACGGGCACGGGTAAGACACACGGGCGTGTGTCTAGGCCGTGTGTGACACACGGTTCACGCCTACGGGTGTGTGTTATGGTCGTGTGTCCCCTGTACCTAAAACTTTAAAATCATTCTAGCACACGGGTAGGCCACACGGGCATGTGTCCATGCCGTGCCATGAAGTCAGTATGTATGCTAGTAGCACACGGGCAAGAGACACTGCCATGTTCTCGGTCGTGTGAAGGACACAGTTGCTAGGCACAAGTGTGTGCTTGGGCAGTGTTGTTTTGCCAGAATGCCCAGGTTTTCAGACACGGGCTCGGGACATGGGCGTGTCCCTAGCGCACGGGCGTGTGCTCTATACCCACACAGGCGTGTATAGCTTTGAGGGAAGAGATATTTCTAAGTTTTAAATGAGTTCTCGGTTGGGTCCCAAACCACCCCAAATGTATGTTTAGGGCCTCGTAAGCCCGCATAAGGGACATATTACATGGGAAAGGAAAAGTTTTAAATTGTTTGAGATTTCATGGCCCTATTTTACATAGTTGATTGAGTTAAAGTCAGGTAGTACCTGTCGGATGCGGGCGAGGGGCGTTACATTTGATCTTTTTTTTGTGGTCCCAAAACCACTATTCTGATTTGACTAAAAACAGGCTGTTACAACTCTCCCCCTTAGGGATTTTTGTCCTTGAAAATCTTACCATTGAATAGGTTAGGGTACTATTTTCTCATAGCTTCCTCGGGCTCCCACGTAGCCTCTTTGACACCATGTCATTGCCAAAGTACTTTCATGAGAGTTATGCTTTTATTTCTCAACTATTTAACCTTATATGCTAGAATTCTGACCTGTTCTTCATTGTACGTCACATCAGATTGAATTTCGATCTTTGACAGAGATATCACATGTGATGGATCAGATCTATAACGACGTAACATCGACACTTGAAATACATTATGAATCTTTTCTAACTCTGATTGTAAAGCTAGTCGATATGCCACTGGCCCTATTCTTTCGATGATCTCGTACGGCCCGATGAAACGCGGACTCAGTTTACCTTTACAACCAAATCGAAGTATTTTCTTCCATGGAGACACTTTTAGAAATACTTTATCACCGATCTGAAATTCAATGTCTTTTCTTTTTAAATCCGCGTACGATTTCTGATGATCTGAAGCTACTTTTAAACAGTCGCGAATTTCTTTCACTTTCTCTTCTATTTCTCTAACCAAATCAACCCCGTGAATCTGTTTCTTGCTAAGTTCGGTCCTGTACAACGGAGTTTGACATTTACGACCATATAAAGCTTCATACGGTGCCATTTTTATACTCGATTAAAAGTTGTTATTATACGCAAATTCAGCCAGAGGTAAATATTTCTCCCAATTGCCTTCGAACTCTAAAAAACAACATCTGATCATATCTTCGAGAATCTAAATTACTCTCTCAGACTGACCGTCGGTTTGCAGATGAAAAGCTGTACTAAAATTCAACTTTGTACCCAAAGCTTCTTGCAATTTCTTCTTAAACCACGACGTAAATCTCAGATCTCTATCCGAAATAATCAAAACTGGCACCTCGTGCAATCTAACAATCTCAGAAATATACAACTCAACCAATTTATCAATTGAAAAGTCAATACATACCGGAATAAAATGTGCAGATTTCGTCAGTTGATCAAGGACAACCCAAATTGTATCTTTCTTATTCAGAGACAGAGTTAATCCCGATATGAAATCGATGGTCACTCTATCCCATTTCTACTTGGGTATCATCATAGGCTGAAGCAAACCTGAAGGTACTTGATGCTCGGCTTTTACTTGCTGGCAAATCAAACACTTCGATACAAGCTCAGAAATGTCTCGTTTCATACCAGACCACTAATAAAACTTCTTCAAATCATTATACATTTTAGTACTCCCCGGGTGAATAGATAAGCAACCACTATGTGCCTCGTATAAAATTTTCTAAATTAACTCTAAATTTTTCGGTACGCAGATTATATCTCAGAACATCAAATAATCATCGGATCCGATTTGGTACTCTAAATCACTAGTCCACTCGCATTGCACTCTTTTAGCTTGCAATTCAATATCACTTTTCCAAGCTTCACATATTTGTTGAAGAAATACTGGTTTAGCTTTTAACGCAGCTAAAATTGAATCGTCATCAGATATAGTCAACCGTGTATTCATTGCTCTCAAAGCAAGCAATGATTTTCTACTCAAAGCATCCGCGACTACATTCACTTTCCCCGGATGATAATCGATTACTAACTCAGAGTCTTTTAATAACTCGAGCCATCTCTGTTGTCGCAAATTCAAATCTTTCTGGGTCATAATATATTTTAAGCTTTTATGATCAGTAAAGATGTGACATTTTTCACCGTACAAATGATGACGCCAAATTTTTAATGCGAAAACTATAGCAGCAAGTTCTAAATCATGTGTCAGTTAATTCCTTTCATGCGGTTTCAACTATTTGGAGGCATAAGCTACAAATTTTCCTTTTTGCATCAATACACAACCCAAACTGTTCAATAACACATTGCTGTAAATCACAAATTCTTTACCCGACTCAGGTTGAACCAACACTGGTGCCTCAGTTAACAACGCTTTTAATTGATCGAAACTTTGTTGACGTTTCTCAGACCATTCAAATTTCACATCTTTCTGTAACAGTTTGGTCAACTGTGTAACAATCATCAAGAATCCTTTTACAAAGCGTCGATAGTAACCAGCTAACCCCAAAAAACTTTCGACCTCGGATACATTTCTAGGTGGTTTTCAGTCAATAATTGCAGAAATCTTACTCGAATCCACTCGAATGCCATCCGCCGAGACAATATGTCCCAAAAAATGACTTCCCGGAGCCAAAACTCACATTTTCTGAATTTAGCATACAATTGCTTATCTCTCAATGTTTTCAACAGAATCCTCAAGTGCTCGACATACTCAGACTCATTTTGTGAATAGATCAGAATGTCGTCAATGAACACAACAAAAAATCTGTCTAAATACGGTCTAAATATCCGATTCATCAAATCAATAAAAATGGCAGGAGCATTAGTCAATCCAAAAGGCATAACAAGAAATTCATAATGTCCGTACATTGTTCTGAACGCAGTTTTCGGCACATCTGAGTCTTTAACTCGCTGCTGATAATAACCAGATCTCAAATCAATCTTTTAAAACACTGTTACACCTTTCAACTGATCAAAAAAAAATTGTCTATTCTTGGCAACGGATACTTGTTCTTTATTGTAACCTTGTTGAATTGTTTATAGTCAATACACATTCTCATTGACCTTTCTTTTTTCTTTACAATCAATACTAGCGCACCCCAAGGCGAAAAAATCAGTCGTGTAAAACCTCTATCTGTTAACTCTTGCAACTGAGTTTTCAACTCTTTCAACTCTGTCGAAGCCATTCTGTACTGAGCTATAGAAATCGGAGATGTTCTCGATACTAATTCAATAGCAAACTCAACCTCTCTGACCAGTGGCAACCCAAGCAATTCTTTTGGAAATACATCCGAATATTCACATACCATAGACACCGATTCCGCCTTCTTTTCTAACACCTTAGTATCTAAAACATATGCTAGGTACACATCGCAACCTTTTCTCACATATCTCTGAGCTGACATAGTCGATATCACAACTGGTACTCCACCCGGTTTATCAGATTCAATTCGAAGAATTTCATTATTTTGACATTTCAATTCTGTAATCATTCGTCTACAGTTTACAATGACATCATGTAGAGTCAACAGTCCGTACCAGAATCACATCAAACTTATCAAATGGTAAAAGCATCAAGTCAGCCAGAAAACAGTAACCCCGAGTCATTAAAGGATAGTTTTTGCATACTTTATCAATTAGAACATACTTGCCTAAGGGGTTTGAGACTTTAATTACAAATTCTGTAGACTCAATAGACAATTTCTTACTAGACACTAAATTCTCACATACAAATGAATGTGTCGATCTAGGATCAATTAAAGCAATCACATTTGTGTCGCAAATAGAAAATGTACCGGTGATTACATCTGGCGACGACGCTTCTTCGCGAGCGCAAATAGCGTAAGCTCTGGCTGGTGCTCTAGCTTTGGATCTCACAACTGAATCCCTAGTCACACCTCTACACTAGATACATTCCTTGTATTTCTCGGTGGTCTAACTCTCGCAGTCGTATCACTTGTTCTTGCATTTTGAAATTTATCTTTCTCGGATAACTCTAGGCAATCTCGGATAAAGTGATCTGGCGAGCCACTTTTGAAACAAGCTTTAACATTCTTATTCCAGTACTCTCTAAATGACGTCTCCTACACTATTGACACTCGAGTTTGTTGTTTCTTACACTACCAATGCTTGAGATGGAAGTTGCTTGAGCTTTAGAACTCACATGTTGATTTCCATGATCTTTATTCTGATGTCCTACTGATGCATTCGATCGACTATATGAATCTTGGGATTTCTTTGATGAAGAATGATAAGGTTTATTCATCGGTTTTTTTCTTGAATCTTTAGCTTCTGAATCAACTTTCTTCTTTTCTCAGCTAAAGTCTTCAGCTTTGCAAGCCCGTTAAACTAACACAACAAATTCTTTTAAATCTAGTATCCCGACTTGATGTTTAATATCTTCGTTCAACTCGTCAACAAACTGCTTACACATAATTTCTTCTTTAGAAACATACTTCCGAACGTACTTGCTCAACCGAACAAATTCTCTTTCATATTCTGTTACAGTCGTGCGGTCTTGTTTCAGCTTTTGATCTAGAAACCGTTGACTGATATATTTGTTTCGAAACTCGGCCTGAAAAAATTTCCAGGTGACTCTCTTCCTCGGTACCACGGATACTAACGTATTCCAGCACCGATATGCGGTGTCTCTCAGAAGGGATATAGCACACTTTAAACATTCAGCTGGTGTGCAAAAAAGTTCATCAAACACTCAAATCGTATTTTCAAGCCAAAACTCGGCTCTCTCAGGATCATCATCAACATTAGCTCTGAATTCTTCAGTGCCGTGTTTATGGATCTTGTCAATTGGAGGCTTATTCAATATTAAAAGCTCGACTGCTTGAGGAGTTACGGGAATCGGTTGGGGATTAGGTAGGGGTGGAGGTTGTTGAGCAATCAGATTTGTCCAGATATACTGTACGAACCATTCGTTCATCATTTGAAAGAAAGTTTCTCTAGCCTCTCCTTCCTGGCTACACGACAGTCTAGAATCAGACTGCGTTGTCCCTTGAGCGGGAGTGGGCGCATTACTCTCAACCTCATCACTTATGGCCCGATTAGGATCCATTTACTATATGAAAACATATTTTAAAATGTCAGAAGTCATCACACTATCACAGTTTATATATGGTATGTATAGCTAGACTCTCACATACGCTACATTAGTCCTAGATTGACTAAATTGTAGCTCTAATACCAATAAATGTAACACCCCTCACTCGTATTCATCGCCAAAATAGGGCTACGGAGCATTACCAGACTCACAATACAATGAAACATACTTTTCATATACATTTCATCAAAATGTACAATCATCATTCAATCTCAATCAATTTGTCCCTAATACGAGCCTACGAGGCCCTAAACATGCTTTGGTACTGGTTTGGGACTAAACTGATAACTTATAAAAATTTTACGAAACTTAGAAAAATTTCCTCAAAATAGGGGACACAGACACACGACCACATGGCATACCTGTGCCACAGGTCCTGTAGACATTCGAAATGAAAGCACATGGTCGTGTCCCAGCCCGTGTCTGAACCCATGTAACTCTCTGAATTAGGTCACACGGCCAACACACACGCCCGTGTGCCCTAAAAATGGCCACACATGCTCGTGTGCCAGGCCGTGTGCTAGGCTGTGCCAAACCGGTAGGGTATACTGACTTATGCCACACGGCCAAGTCACACGCCTGTGTGTGAGGCCGTGTGGAGCATATTGACTTGATTTCTAAAACCACTCCAGGGGACACACGGCCGTGTACTTGACCGTGTGTCACACACGGCTGAGACACACACTCGTGTCTCTGCTCGTGTGGACAAAAATAGGCTATTTACCAATCCATATTGCCACCCAAATATGCATATACCTACACAACCAAAGTGGCACCAAATCATAGCATAAATGAATATCCAATTTAGCCACAATCATATCTAATTCATACCATTTCCAATTCTAACAACCAACATGCTTAAAACCCCAAATCTTACTCAATTAAAACATACCAAAACACATATACGAACTAAGTAACTTAACCTTTGCCAAACATTTACATTTTGCAACAATTCACAAATATAATTTATATCTAATATCAACCATTTAACATATATAATATCAATAACCACAAGCCTCATAATATAAGCCATTCCCATATCCATCCATGAACTCAAACATCAACATATATGCACAAATATGCATATAAACAAATTCACCAAATTAAGCCAACTCTTATGGCTATATTTACAAACCAAAACATAAGCATTGCCAATATCACTACCAAAACATAGCCAAAATGACTCAAAATCCCTATACATGCCATATACTTAATATACCAAAGTTCAAAGGTACCAAGTGATAGGTAGATAGTGTGATACGATCTCTGACGATCCCCGAATCCAAGCTAGCTCGATAACACTATAAAACACGAGAAAAATAAACAAAGTAAGCTATAAAGCTTAGTAAGCTCGTATGAAATAAACTTAATACAATCTCACAAATATAATTCAATAGATTGAATAAAACAACATAAAGCTTACTAACGAACAAACCATTTCATATGCTTATTCACAAACTATATAATTTCATCCTCATATCTTTGATTCAATGCTAAAATTGTAACGCCTCCATGCCCGAAACCATCACTGGAGTCAAGCTTGAGGTGTTACTAAACTTATTCTACCTTTTAAACAACTCTAAACCACTGATTTTAATTTTCGAAATAAACTATTTTTCTACGTCATGGTTGCTTAAAAATTCATTTCTCGAGTTTCAAAACTTGAAATTAAGATCTGTAAATTTTTCCTGAAACTAGACTCATATATCTATCTACTAAGTTTTTTCTAGAATTTTTTTACTTATCCAACTAGTACAGTTTATTAGTTAAAGTTACCCCTATTTCAGAATTCGACTGCACTGACCTATACTTACTTCAAACCACTTTTCTCCCTCTAAAAAATTCATATGACTATAAAGTTTGTTTCTATTAAAACTATATTCAATAAGGATTCTAACCATATAAATTAAACCACCTAATTATTTTTTTAAAATTTATGGTGAATTTCTAAACTTGAAACAGGGGATCCAGAAATCACTCTAGCCCTATTTCACTAAAACTCAGATATCTTATAAAATACAAAACCTTTACCTGTTTTGCTTATTCCATATGAAAATAGACACAATGAGTTTTAATTTCATATGTTATTCACCATAAAACCATGTCTCTACGATTTTTAGTGATTTTTCAAAGTCACATTATTTCTGATACTTGAATCCGTTTTTAAGTTACTTTCACATTTTTCATAGTTTTCATGTGATACTTACTACTTAATCATACATACTATTAAACATGTATATCATCAGCCATTCTATTAGCTAATCACTAGCAAGTATTTACACATCATTCATTGATCATATCATATCAAAAGATACCAAGTTACTATACATGCCATACACAAAACGAAACGTCAACTATACCAATGTGATTCCTTCGATAGTGTGATCGGGTCTTTGACGTTTCCTTCGATCCCCGAGTGGCTTGATAAAAACTATAAGAAAAAGAAAATAAAGAGAGTAAGCACTAGGCTTAGTAAGCTTACAAACAAATAAATTACAACATTCAACATAATGAATAATTATACATAATGTCACCTAGCCTCATAAACTTTCTTTACTTCTCATTTTCTACCTTCTTCTTTACTCACATACCTTCTTTCTTACCTGACCTTTCACTATTCATAAATATAATCTACCTTCCCTTTTGCTGATAATTCACTGTAATTTAACATGTACAATGACCCGTTGAACCACTCGGAATACTAAGGATACTAGGGTCGCTCTCGCTATCAATATCTCGCCAATGCCATGTCTTCGACATGGACTTACATGAATTATTCCTGTCTCCAATGCCATATATATATCTAATATGGGCTTACATGGCTCATTCTTGTCTCCAAAGCCATATATCTGATATGGACTTACATGGCTCATTTCTCGTCTCCGTCTCTCCCCCTCACAACCCCAATATCCTAACATTCCTAAGGTTCAAACGGGGCTTCCTCGCCTTTAATTCGACTTCAAATATTCTCATAAAATAAGTATATAAATGCTGGAAATTTACAACAATAATGTAAAATAAAAGAATATTGCATTTATTTACTATAAACTTACCTCGATACAAAATGTGACTAAACTTTACAATTTAGTCCTTTACTTTTTCTTTACCCCGATCTACTCCCGAATTTTGCTCTTCTTGATCTATAATAGAAAATTTAATTTATTTAATATTCACATTTATCAAAACATTCCTTTACTCAAACTTTGGAAAAATTACATTTTTGCCCCTAAACTTTTGCATATTTACACTTTTGCCCCAAATCTCGTAAATTAAACTTCAGCCTATTTTCTTATGTTTTATGACATGCTGATCGTTTTTCCCTTCTATAGCAAAATCAAATTCTCACTCTAACATATACTTATGACTATTAGGTATTTTTACCGATTAAGCCCTTTTACTCGTTTTTACCTAAAACCGAGTAGCACAAGTTGTCTAACATAATCTAAGACCTCATATTATATCACAAAACATCAAAATAAACACTTTTCACCTATGGGTATTTTTCCAAATATGAACCCGAACTTAAATTATTGCTAGCATAAGCTTTATCGAGCTACCGAGACTCCGAAAACATAAAGAACATTAAAAATGGGGCTTGAAATCACTTACTATGGAGCTTGAAAGCTTGAAACAAACCCTATCTATGGAGAACCCTTGAAATTTCGTGCTAATGAAGAAGATGATGAATTTGTGTTATTTTTTTTCCTTTTTATTTCATTTAATATCCAAATGACCAAAATGCCCTTCCTTATTAAACTTTCAAAAATTCCATCCATGTCCTATTTTGTCCATGAACTTAGAAATTGGTCAAATTGTTATTTAAACCCTCCTAATTAATATTCCAAAGTAATTTCATACTAAAAACTTCTAGAATGCAAGTTTTGCAAATTATTCGATTTAGTCCCTAATCTCAACTTAAGCACTTTATGCATAGAATTTCATCACGAAACTTTCACACAATCATGCAATCATATCATGATCCTTAAAATAATAATAAAATGAATTTTTTTACCTCGGGTTTGTGGTTTCGCAACCACTGTTCTGTTTAGGCCCTATTTCGAGATGTTACAAAAATAGTTTACCCGTTAAACCATTCGGAATAGAATTATCGTCTTACATTTACCCGTTGAACCATTCGGAATAGAATTCGAATACTCAAAGATCTCACACGATAAGTTCCTATACCATGGCCCATAGCCAAATCAAGGTAACTTATATCTAAAGTTCTGATATCATGGCCCGAAGCCAAAATCATCCACTATGCATGGCCCAAAGCCAAATCGATATTTCTCGCACCCGAAGTGCTATATCATGGCCCGAAGCCAATTCAATTTATCTCCTAATGACATGTCACTTGCATCCTAAACTATTCCTAAGGTTCAACCGGGATTTCGAATGTCGAATCATCATCGAATTACTATCATTCATATCCACAGTCTCATATTCGCAATTCATGCAATATCAAAGCATATTAAATACATTTGCATAGAAATTTATCACATACGAACTTACCTCGGATGTGTAAACGACGAAATGAGTCGATTAGTCGATAACTTTATCTTTTTCCCAATCCAAGTCCGTATTTCTCCTATCTTGATCTAAATATAATCAAAATTAACTTATTTAATCATCTCTCTATTCAATTTAGTCCAAAACACACATTTACACTTTTGCCTCTAATATTTCACATATTTCACAATTTAGTCTTTATTTCAAAAAATCACAAATTTATGAAATTCACAATAAACCCATGCTAGCCGGACTACTATAATACCCCTAGAAACCCATATTTTTCATTTATTTCACATTTCAACCACAAAATTTCAACATTTCTCAATTTAATCCCAATTTTACATTTTCATAAACACCACTTAGTAAAACTTGTATATCTATCAACAAGCATTCATAATCTATCAAGAAACTGCAAAATACAAGTGTATTCATTAATGGAATCATTCAAAATCTTTAGCAGTTTTGCAAAATAGCCCCTGGGCTAGCTAGTACTAGATGCAACGATCACAAATACATTGAAATAATTAAAAACCGAGCAAAAACAGACTTACAATTAGATCATGAAGTGGCCGAATGTTAAAACCCCAAATTTGGCTTCTTTTCTTCTTTAAAATTGGCTAGGTTGAAAATGAATAAGATTTTATGGCTTTGTTTTATTTTAATTAACCTTTAATTTCTAAATTACCTAAATAATCTTATTAATAAACCATTTCAACACCTAATAATGTGTCCATATAAGTCCACTCATGTTTCAAATGATCAAATTACAACATAAGGACCTCTAAATTAAAATTCCATAGCTATTAGACACCTTTAGCTAATGGAACATCACTTTTGCACTTTACGCGATTTAGTCCTTTTTTATCAAATTGACCATTCAGACGATAAAATTTCTTAACGAAATTTTCACACAATCATTCAATCATGCTGTAAACATTAAAATAATAATAAAATAAATATTTTTATCTCAAATTTGTGGTCCTGAAACCACTATTTCGATTTGATTAAAAACGGGCTGTTACAATTTCCTATCTTTATTTCTCACCCAAATTTGCCAACAACCTATATCAACAATTGCAAACATATACCAACCAATACAAGCATTATAATCAAGCCAATTCTAATATCTAAATGATATATATTTTCATGCATCATGTTTAAAATTTTTACCTTTTGTAAGCATACATGATTATAAAATTTACCCTTCATTAAATATTTACCATCTACAATTTAACCATTTTCAAACATATTGATTATATTATGATCTTTATGTAAACATGCCAAAATATATCACTCTAGCCATTCCAATGGCTAGATTTCATACAACCATTTACATGCCATCAATGGCCAAGTTAGCTTATACATGCCATTATACCAAAATGAGTTTACTATTTATACCAAAGCGAGCTAGAGGATAGTGTGATATTGCTTCGACTGATCTCTAACCTTTACTAGCTTTTGAGCACTATAAAACAGAGAAAATAAAACCTAATAAGTATTTTATACTTAGTAAGTTTGTATAACAAGAATTAAACTTACCATTCACATTCATTATAATAAGCATACAATAACATGATTTCCAACAAATTGACAAGTTTGCCTAATCACATTCACTCAAACAAATATGTTAGTCACATAATTCACATTTACACCAAATAAGCATAGATGAGCTCATCATGTTACAAACTTTCAAATATTTCAGGCGCGTTCGAGATATAGTTCATTTAATCTCATATTTTCTTATTTTAGGAAATTGTCTAATGAATCATTGAAATTTCGAAGGATACTCTGGTAGTACACACAAGGTGTACAAAACCGTTAATCGTCAACTCATATCAAGGGTACTCATTAGGGCACTTAATCAGGGAGCACATTCTCGAGCCATTTATCAGGATGCTCAGATGAGCTATGTAACAGGACACTTATTTGGGCCAATCAAGAAACTCATAAGAGTTTTACTCAGGGAGCTCATCGAGTTTTTCAGGTAACTCCGAAGAGTTATTATCAAGGAGCACCAAATAAGGTAACAGGGATTTCATGCGAGTCATGTCAGGAAGCCCATAAGAGCTTATATCAGGACGTTCACGTAGAGCTACATTTGTGTCCGCATTATATGCTGGATCACAACCGATTGAATCATATAACAGAACGCTCACAAAGAGTTGCGGTAATGTGCAACACATGCAAAATCACTACCGATCAGGATGCTCACAAGAACTATATAATAGGATGCTCGAGAGGGCTATAACAATATTGCTCATCCGACCTATATTCTGTCCACAACATATGCACGACCATATTCAATACGTGAAAATACTGTATCCATCACATTTCATTATTCAAATGGAACTTATCATTTTCTGAACATTAATGGGCATGTGACTATTTCATACATTTATAAAATTCATATAATTCATATAAATACATACCGCACTCAATTCAAGCATAAAAATAAACACAATTTAGTTACACAAACTTACCTTAATAATCGTCCATACAAGAAATTCTACTAATTTGAAACTTTTACTTTTCCTCGATCTAGCTTCAAATTTGAGTTGTCCGAATCTATATAAATGAATTTAATCATCAAATTAATCCATTTCATATTCAATTGGATTCAATTTACACCATAGGCAAAATTAACATTTTGCCCCTAAACTTTCCAAAAATTCTAATTTCGTCCCTAGGCTCGGAAAATGAAATTCATGCAATTTAATTCTTATTCCAAGCTTAATAGAATTTTGTATGTTACAATAACAACCCTTGAATTTCACAAAAATCAAAATTTTCCATGGGTTTTACCACTTTTCAATTTAGCCCCTAAATAATGATTTCATCAAAATTCTCTTTGTAAAAGTTGTTTATATATCAACAACCTTTCATTTTCTACCATAAATTTTAAATTTTCAACATATTCATCCATGGGAAAACTTTGTTACTTTGATAACACTTTATATTAATTTCCAAAATAGATAGATTAGACTATCTCGATCTTAAAAATATAAAAAATTATTAAAAACGGGACAAGAATACTTACCCAATTAAGCTTGATTAGTTTCTTCTCTCTCTCCTAGGGTTTCCATTAAATTTGAGGATGAAGATGATAATAAAATAAGATGATATTTCTATTTAATTATTTATCATCTTTAATTATTTTGATTTCCAATTTAGTCCTTAGCCTTTTCCAATTTTTCCATGGATGAATCACCAAAAATATCTACTAACTTTTCTTTAATGGTCTAATTACCACATAAGGACCTCAAATTTTGAATTTCACAGCTATTTAATCCTTCTAGCTACTAGAATTCAACTTTTACATTTTATGCAATTTGATCCTTTCCACAATTAAGCACATAATAGATAAAATTTTCTTATTAGAATTTTTATATGAGATTCCTATCGAAATGCAGATCATGCAATAACATTAAAATAAATTTTCTTTTCGTCTTGAATTTGTAGCCCTGAAACCACTGTTCTGATTTTATTGAAAATGGGCTGTTACAACTCTCCCCTTTAAAAATTTTCATCCTCGAAAATCTTACCAATAAAGAGATTTGGATATTGCTTTCTCATAGTATCATACGGTTCCCAGGTAGCTTATTCTATACCATGTCATTGCCAGAGAACTTTTACTAAAGCCACATTTTTGTTTCTCAACTCTTTTGTTTCGTGCACCAAGATTTTGATTGATTCTTCACTGTAAGTCATATTAGGTTCAATCTCAACTTCTATTGGAGAAATAACATGTGAAGGATCTGATTGATACCATCGCAACATAGGCACATTAAAAACATTATGAATTCTATCAAGTTCTGGTAGTAATGCCAACTGATATGCAACAGGTCTAATTCTTTCCGTGATTTCATATGGCCGATGAACCGTGAACTCAGTTTTCCTTTATGGCCAAACCGATGAACCTTTTTCCATGGTGATACTTTCAAGAATAGCTTGTTGCCGACCTGAAATTCTATTTCTTTTTGTTTAAGATTAGCATAAGACTTTTGACGATCAGAAGCTGCTTTTAAACTGTCCTGAATCACTTTCACCTTTTCTTCAGTTTCACGGACTAAGTGAACTCCATGTATCTTTTTCTCATTGAGCTCTGTCCAATATAATGGAGTTCTACATTTTCGGCCATACAAATTTTTATACAGTGCCATTTTAATTCTGGACTGATAGTTATTATTATAAGCAAATTCAATTAAAGCCAGATACTTTTCCCAGTTGCCTCCAAATTTAAGCACACAGCATTGAAGATATCTTCTAAAATCTATATAACACGTTTGTAATGTCCATCAGTTTGAGGATGGAATGCAGTATTGAAATGTAATTGAGTGCCCAGAGCTTCTTGCAGCTTATTCCAAAATCAGGACGTAAATCGGGGATCTCTGTCTGAAATAATGGAGACTAGTACTCCATGCAATCTGACAATCTCAGAAACATATAATTCTGTCAATCTATCTAGAAAAAAATCCATTCGTACTGGAATAAAGTGTGTAGACTTTGTCAATCGATCGACGATCACACAAATGGCATCTTTCTTCTTCGAAGATAGGGGTAACCCTAATACAAAGTCCATAATAATTTTTCCCATTTCCATTCCGGTATCGTATCTGGCTGTAATAATCCCTAAGGTACATGATGTTTAGCTTTTACTTGCTGACATATTAAACATTTAGTTACATATTCAGAAATATCTCGTTTCATTCTTGGCCACCAATACATCTTTTTCAGATCATTGTACATTTTATTACTACCAGGATGAATAGTCATATTACCATTATGAGTTTCATGTAGAATCTTTTGTCTTAGTTCTGAATCCCTCAGTACACATATTTTGTTTCCGAATAACAAACAACCATTAGACCCAATTTGAAATTCTAAATTAGGATTCAACTCACACTATTCTCGCTTAGCTTGCAATTTCTTATCACTTTTCTGAGCTTCACAAATATGTTGCTGTAACACCCCTAAACCGTATCTGTCATCGAAATAGGTTTACGAGGCATTATCGAATGAAGCACAACATATATTATACATTTCTCATACATAATTCTAATTCACATAATTATCAATCTAATACATTCATATCGTCCCTTATAAGGCTTTACGAGGCCCTAAAACATGCTTAAAAGAGGTTCGGGACTAAACCGATCACATACAAAAATTTCTGAAACTTAGAATATCTTGCATTCAGGGGTCATACACCCATGTGAACAGGTCGTATGCCTCACACGGCTATCAGACACACCCGTGTTACAGGCCATGTGAAAATAGGGCGTACATACTGACTTGGGTCACACGGCTGACCACACGCCCGTGTGTCTAGCCTGTGTACCCTTTGAAATGGCTACACACACCCGTGTGCTAGGCCATGTGCCATTTAGGGGGTATACTGACTTATGTCACACGGTCAGTCACACGCCCGTGTGTGAGCCCATGTGACACACACGGCCAGTTGACACGCCCATGTGTCTAGGCCATTCCAAACCTGTAGAGTATATTGATTTAATTCGTAGGGCTACCCTAGGGGACACACGGCCGTGTAGCATGACCGTGTGTCACACACGGCTGAGACACACGCCCGTGTGGACAAAAATAGGCTATTTGCCAAGCCAATTTGCTACCCTTTTCACATGCTCACCTAGCAACCAAAATGACACCATTTCAACACATTTATAGGTAGCCAAAACATATCAATTCATATACCATTCATGCCATCTAGTCCCAACCATTACAACTACTCAATTCCATAATCAAAACATACCAAGTCATTATGCCAAAAATCATCAAAACTTACATATCTTCTAAATGCATTTATTCAACAATTTGTCATCTATTTTATGCCTCAAAACCAATCCACAACATATCATCTTTCAAGCATTAACTTACCAAATGAAAACTAGCTACTTAAGCAACCATATAATCATATCAAAACATATGGCAGTTTATACATCATATATTATTCATCTAACACATAATTCAAGCCAACTTAAATGGCTAAAAACACATTAATATTTACATCATTAACAAACCAAATCACATGGCTAATTTCATAGCTCAAAACATACCAAAATGACACTAGCCTATACATGCCATATACCATATATACAAACTTCAAAAGTACTAACAAATTGATCGATAGTGTGACAATGCTCTTAACGATCCCTGAGTCCGAGCTAGCTTTGATTATCTATAAAACATAGACAAATAACATACAGTAAGCTTCATAGCTTAGTAAGTTCGTAAATGTGTAGCTCCATTCATCATACAAATATAACATAAGCATTTACACATTACCAAATTAACATCTCATTTTCACAAACCTTTCTCATGTCTCAAAACATTATCAAATATCATCTCATTGAACTTTTTCAATATAATACTCAAGTAGGTTCCGTACATACCTGTATCACATCATACTAACTTCTTTCTCAACTACGTCATTCTTTTACCCTTTGAACCATTCGAAATAGAAGTAGAATTCTGAAGGATCTCAATTGATAAGTACTTATATCATGGCTCAGACCCAAATCAAGGTAACTTGTCTCAGAGTACCTATACCATAGCCTGTAGCTAAATCAAGGTAACTCCTCTATGAATACCTATACCATGGCCCATAGCCAAATCAAGGTATTATTTGCACCCGAAGTGCTGATATCATGGCCGGAAGCTAATACATTAACCTAATGACATTTCATTATCATTCTCTCTATTTCTAAGGTTCGACCGAGAACTTTTACTTGTTGATTTCATCTTTGAACACCTCCGTAGAGTCGTAATCACAATTCAAACATTATCTGAAATCTCATAATCACAGTTTTTACGATATCAAAGCATTTAACATGCATTTATAAAGAAATTACCACATATGAACTTACCTCGAGTATGAAAACGGCGAAATGAGTAAATTACTCGATAAGCTTGCCTTTCCCCCGATTTAATTTCGGATTCTTTCTTTCTTGATCTATATGTATTCAAAATTAACCCATTTAATCACCGTCTCAATAATTTTCATCCACAAGCACATATTTAAGCCAATTTGCACTTTGGCCCTAAACTTTCACATTTCTTACAATTTAGTCCTTATTCCATAAAATTACAAATTCATGAAATTCAAAGACAACTCATGCTAGCCAAATTTTGTATAGCTTCATAGCAGCCCATATTTTCATTTATTTCACACTTTGAACCCTTCAATTTACAAATTTCATAATTTAATCCATTTTTGACATTTTCACTAAAAATCACTTTACAAAACATAGATATGAATCACTAATCTTTCATTCTTCATCATTATATATCACAAAACTCAAAGATTCATTAGTGGCATTTTTCAAAATCACCGAAAAACTCAAAAATGAGGGCACGGGCTAGCTAGTACTCAAAGCAATGATCACAAAAACATAGAAATCATCAAAAACCGAGCAAAATACATACCTTAATCAAAGATCTATATTGCCAAACCCTAGTTGAACGTAAAAGCTTCCTTTTTCTTCAACAATCGGTTATGGATGATGATAATGAAGCTTATTTCATTTTGTTTTATTAATATTAACCTTAATAACCATTTTACCATTTTAGCCCTAGTTATAAAACATGAAGACTAATTAATACATGTCCATAATGGTGCACTCAAGCTATTAATGGTCTAATTGCAACATAAGAACCTTCCATTTAATAAGTCATAGCAATTAAGAATATTTAACATATAACATGCTACTTTTGAATTTTACGCGATTAAGTCATTTTTCTCAAATTGAGCTATTAAACGATAAAATTAGCTCACGAAATTTTTACACACATATATTCACATGCTGATAATTTTAATATATTAAAATAAATATTATCTTTTTACAATTACATAAGAAAATTAATTAATATATAAATTAAAAAAATTAGTCATATACCCTAAAAAACTTTAAAATTATTTTAATTAATAGTATTTTATTTTTTTCATTTTTGACATGTATTTTTCTATGTTTATACTTTCAAAATTTTTCTCAGTAAAATCCAAATGTTGCTTCAATTTTCCAACAGTAAACCCTAAACCTTAAACCCTAAACCATAAACTTACACCCTAAACCCTAAATATATATATATATATATATATATATATATATATATATTACAAGGGATAAAAGTAATTTAAAAAGAATCTTATTGCTTACCTAAACCTAAAATAATTTGATTTTTGTTATTTTATCAAAAACCCTAACCCTTAAACCTTAATAGCCTAACCCCTAAAATCATGAATAGTATTATGACCCTAACTATAAAATAAAAAACCACAAACTCTAAACCATAAAGCCTAAACTAAAAACTCTAAACCTAAAATAATAAATATTATATTATAAACCCTAAACCCCTAAACCATGGACATTAAACCTTAAATCTTAAATCATAAACCCTAAACCCCAAAATAATAAAAATTATAGCATAACTCCTATCCCTTAACCCTAAACCATAAAATATAGACCATGAACCCTAAACCCTTAACCCCAACCCTTAAACCATAATTAAATATTTAATTATATATATACACCTAAATTTTGATAGAGATACATCTCATAATTATATATAAATTTCGGTTTAATGTGTAATTGTAGACGTGAAATTCTAATTGTGGTTTAAATGTATAGTTAAAACTTTAATTTTGATTTAATCATACACATTTTAAAAAATAAATACATCAATATATTTTTATATTGAATAAATATAAATATTTTGAATGCAATATATAAATATAAAATGACGTTATATCAATAATTGTGTTCATAACTTATGCTTTTGGGATTTAACCTATTTTGATATATATATTTTTAAAATAATGATTTATATTTATCTTATTTAGATTTATAGTATAAAAGAATCCAAGATACACATGTTAAGTAGTTCACCATATTTACCCCAAAACCCTAAACCCTAAACCCTAAACCATAAATCCTAGACCATAAACCCTAAGTCCTAAACTTTAAGCCTTAAACACTAAACCATAAAACCTAAACCATAACCCATAAACTAAATTGATTTTTTGTGGTGTCTTTCAAAAAGCGCTGCTAATGCTCGATCTATAGCGGCGCTTTTCAAAAAGCGCCGCTAATGCCACTAAAGTTGTAACGCCCCAAATTTAGGCCTAGAAGTATTGGGCCTTGAGTATGGGTTCGTAAGGAGGTTGTATATAAGTATTTAATTACGCAAGGAATTGACACAATTAAATGTCTACCTTGGTGGTTAATGGCCCTGGGAAGTGTTGGAGAAATCTTGGGTTCAAACCTAGGCTTTAGCAAAAATTTTGATATTAAGTGAATAAAACCCTGGATGCCTTTTAAATTATTGTGTTAAATAAATGACACAAGGAAGCATGTGGTCTAGTGGTTCTGGCGTCCTTAAGGTTGTAAGGGAGCCTGAGTTCAAGTCTTGGCTCTTACAATTCATTTTGGTTTTTCTCTTAAGTGAATCTGGACGCTGGCACATATGTCTTAAAGTTAATTATGGATGTTTTTGTCACACAAAAAGCCTTGTGGTGGAGTGACAAGGTGGCGAGTTGTGTAACTGTGAGGTCTGAGGTTCAAGTCTTGGGATGCGTAATGGAGTATTTATTTTGCTATTTGAGCTACGAAGGAGATGGAGTTGGACTGAAACTCTGAGGTTGAAGTTGTCATAAGAATGAGAAATTTTCCTAATGGTTGAAAGTAATCCCACACCGGGAAGCTAACATGAGAATTGGTGAGAAGCTGGCTTTAAATAGAGTGAACCAGATGAGTTGGGAGGAAAACTGAATGCAGGATGTGCCAAGGATTGGTGATCGTGGACTTCGACGCGTTCTCATAAACAAGTGTGTATTTTGCACTACTCTAGTTGTAGAACGGCAAATGCCAGAATGCCAAAATGTCGGTCACACGACGATAGTAGCCACACGAGCGTACGAGCACACTGTGGGAGCTTTGACGTGATGGTTGAAGCCATAATGAGTGCTCTCTTGGGCTTAGGTTGCTTTGGGCCGGGATGGGCCATGTGGGTCCAGGTGGGCAAATTGTATGATTGTGTAGTAAATATTGGATTGGACTATGTGGATCTCATATCTGTAGGTTAGTATTACAGAAATACCCCTGTAGGGTAGAATTACCAAAATACCCTTGACTTGTAAAATTACCAAAATACCCTTGATTTGTAAAATTACCAAAATACCCTGATTTGTGAAATTACTGAAATACCCTTGATTTGGAAAATTACTGAAATACCCTTGATTTGGAAAATTACAGAAACACCCCTTATTTACAAAATTAGAAAAATACCCTTAATTTACAAAATTATCGAAATACCCTTGGTTTGAGATTTACCAAAACACTCTTATAGGGTGAAATGACTAAAATACCCCTAATAGGTAAAAAGACCATTCTGTCCTCTAGGGTATATGACTCACTGATAATACAATTTGATTGATTTAACTATGTTCTGACAGAGAATGTATGACTGTGATTGGACTGTTGTGACTGTGATTGGTATGATTTTGTATGCCGTGTGTATATTTGCTGCGTTCATATAATATTATGTTGCACATGGGTGGGAATTATGGAACGGAGGAAGTATATGAGGATTGCATGGTTGCTTGACGACCGTGGATCCACCGATTGAGGATTTCATGGTTGCTTGACGACCGTGGATCCATCGATTGAGGATTGCATGGTTGCTTGATGACCGTGGATCCACCGATTAAGGATTGGATGGTTGCTTGACAACCGTGGATCCACTGGTGGCTTTTGAGCCCAATATATGATTACTGACGACTCTATGTCGATCATATTTACCGAGGCTATGTGCTGACTATATAACCGTCGCTGATGGCTATGTGCCTAACATGATACAGCCACTGATGGCTTAAAGGCAATTATTCTGATTATGGCTTTGCGCCAACCTATATATAGCTCTATGCCAACCTGATTATGGCTGTGTGCCAAACATATTTGCCTAAGACTATGTGCCAATATATGATTATTGACGACTCGGTGTTGATCTCATTTACCTAGGGCTGGGTGCCAGTTATATTACTCTAGTTGATGGCTATGTGCCAAGCTTATTACAGTTACCGATGCATTTGTGCCAATTATAATACCGCTACTGAATGCTTAAAGCCGTATATATGCTAGTAGCTTGCTGCAATGAAGGTAGTACTGCAACCGGGCTACCATTGATATGTATCGGATGGGTGGGTCAATAGTTATATCCCCACATGATGTGTACCAGGGGACAGAGTTGGTGTATAGCGGTTGGATGGGATGGGTTAGCATACATTTTTGCATTATGCATATGGTTTGATTCTAACAAGGGTTGAGACCCAAGTGATTTGTAATGGGCTGTGGCCCAAGTATGCTCTGAATTGGACCGCATCATAGCATTAAAGGGCTCGCCCGCATCAATTCTGTTTTTGTTTCTGTATACTGACTGTTACTCTAGTAAGGGGATTACACACTGAGTTTTCGTAAACTCACCCCGTTTATTAACTGTGTAGGTAATCCCTAGTGTTAGGTAGATCGGTGTCGTAGAGGGACTCAGGGACGACCACACATCTGCACATGTTTTTCTATTTCGTTTATTTATTTAAGCCCTTTGGTTTTTGATTTTGGTTGTAATAGGGCCTCTTTATTTTCTTAACTTTTCATTTGGGAAAATTTATTTACTATGTTTGATATTTGTTAGAAGTAGATCGCGGTTTTCAAAACACTACGTTTTATAACTTAACTTTTAAACATCACTTTTTGTAAATCGGTTACTTTTTAGAATTAGCTTCATAAAAAGTAAAAGGAATTTTTAAAATAAAATTAAGAAGTTTTCAATGCACTACGTTTTAAATAAGAAGGGTTTCTAATGAAAACATGGTTTGTGAAAAACACTTCAATGTGACACGCTATATTCGGATCTAACTTTTGGGCTGGGTTTGGGGTGTTACTTTTAGTTGTATCAGAGCTAGGTTGCAAAACTCAGCTGTGGAATGGGTTTTATAATTGGATTTCTGAAAGAATTATTTCAAAAAGGTTTGAAAAGATTTGAAGTATTTGAAATGTTTTTCTGAATATTTTCCTGAATGTGTGGTTACCGAGTCTCCGGCGCCAAATCCGTATGTTTTCTGTTAGACTGTACTTAAAGTTAGATTTTGTATTTACTCAGTGTATGTTCTGGAAATTAGATTTTTTTTTTTAGCAACAGTACTGTGATGGATTCTGTAACACCCCTATAACCCGTATCCGTCGTTGGAGTGGGTTATGAAGAGTTACTAATCTGAAATACAACATTAGTACATACATATTTACATAATTTAATTAGCAGTTATACTTATAGCCAAACACCATCAAAGATAAAAATTCATCTTGTATAGACATTCAAAAGTTTCCATATTCACATGGCATATATATACAAAAACATCTCAACATATCATTCACTTAAATCTATTCTATACATGCCATACTAGTTCCAAAATATAGTAGTACCAAAAGGACAGATAGTGTGACGAGTTGCTGACAATCCCCTTTCCGAGCAGGTAACTGGAATCAACAATCTATAAAACAGAGAAATATAACAAAAGGAGTAAGCTTTCAAAAGCTTAGTATGTTTTAAGCAATGCTACAGATAAACTCAATTATACATCAATTATCCAATTTCTCAAAACGTCATTTCATATATATTTATTACCACTGGCCGAATATACACAAGCATATAATACACAATTAACATTTTAATTTCACTTAATCTGAATTCATATGGCATAAATAAATCAAGCATTTTCACATACTTTCACACCTTGACCGAATATATCATAATCATAGATATAAATATATCATGTACTCACATATATATCAAATTATACTCTTATGATTCAATTCAAATCATACTCACATATAAATACATAATACGTGCACTGCCCACTTAACGTATTGAATGTATTCATTCGTTGTTCTAACATGAGTTATCTTAGTTTTAGACTTTTATCAAATCACCAGGCATTCAGCCTGCTAGGTTTAAAACCCGAATTCATTCACCAGGTATTTACTCACCTCGCTAGGCTTGAGGCCCGAATAATATCTCACCAAATAAGTTATAGCTCTGCTGGGCTCAAAGGCCCGAGTAATATCTCACTGCATTATAGCACCTCTAGGCTCAAAGGCCCGAATAGTCTTGCATGCAGATTCAAATCAACAAGTTTTATACAACACAATCACACCTATTTAGGTACAATCATCATTCGAATATATCATCCTATACTTCATTCACTTTTATCTCATTTCATCACTCACATTTAAATACATAATAGTTTACACATAAAATCTTACTCATTTTCATCTAGCACTATCATTTGATCATGAAAACATATCACTTTTTACTTCCAATACAAATTGCCATTCGGCCATGTACATATATGACAAGTAACACTTAATTCTCATAATCTGTCATGTCATTTTCGAATAATGTTATATATATAACTACTTAAAACTTACCTCGAATATATTTGAACAGTCTCAGATTGACTACTCAACTAATTTTTCTTTTCCTTTGTCCAACCTTGGTTCTCTATGCTTTTGAGCTTAATTCAAGCTCAAAATGACCGAATGCTATATCCCCATTTCTTCTTTAAGGTTCGGCTACTAAGGAAGAAGATGAAACAAACATTTTGTTTTTTTTCTTTTGTTTTTCTATTATCTTTTCTTATTTCATAAATTAAACCATTACCATTATAATATTATTATAATACATATTTTACTTATCATCATTATCATGGCCAGCCACTACAACTAAAGTGGGAAATTTGTCATGCAAATCCACTTATTTACACCATCAATTATTTGGCCATTACAAAAATAACCTGTCATATTTTCACACATTTTCACATAAGTCCTATTTAATAAATTTCACATACAATTGACAAAATCAAAGCATGAAACTTTCACACATGCACTTACACATATAATAAGCATAGAATATAACGTTAAATTATTTTTGTGACTCGGTTTTGTGGTCCCAAAACCACTTTTCTACTAGGGTCAAATTAGGGCTGTCACAGATTTCGAAGGCAAGCAGGGTTGCGAGGAGTTGCCTGTCTCCCCAGAACATGAGATGGTTCAGGAAACTATAGTCAAGGTAAGTCCGCCAACTTCGGGTGACAATAACCTGGAGCTTGGTACGGAGGCACTGGCCTGGTTGGTAAGGGAAGTGCTGGAAGAAATGTTCAAGGCAAGAGTTAAGGCGTATGGTGAAACACTTCAGGCTAGGCGCTTGGAGTGCAGTAGGAAGAGGGATCATAGTCCTCTGAAGCAGGAGCCCCATTCTGTGAAATGAGTTAAGACGCGTCTGAACTTTTCAGCTTGTGAACGTTGCAAAAGGCGCCATTCGGGCGAATACTGGAGAAAGTCAGGAGTGTGTTGCAGGTCTAAGGAGCATCAAGTTCGGGATTGTACAGTTTCTTTTAAGTCAGGTGTGTTTTGTTTGGATGTGATGTTTGGATATAGAAATTGTATGCATGTGTGGTAAATATCTGTTTGCTTCTCTGGTTAGATGTTTGGTTGGGTGTGAGAGGTTTTGAGAGTAAGTTAAAAGTGTATTAGTGTTGTTTGGAACTAGAGTGCGCAGTGGGAGCGTAGTGGTGTAGGTTGAGCTCAACGCTTGTTTAGATAGTTGGAAATTTCGAGGACGAAAATTCTTTAAGGGGCTAGAATTGTAATGCCCCAAATTTGGGCCTAGAAGTATTGGGCCTTTAGTATGGGTCCGTAAGGAGGTTGTATATAAGTATTTAACTGTGCAAGGAACTGACACAATTAAATGTCTACTTGGTGGTTAATGGCCCTGAGAAGTGTTGGAGAAATCTTGGGTTCAAACCTAGGCTTTAGCAAAAATTTTGATATTAAGTGAATAAAACCTTGGATGCTTGGATGATGGCCTTTTAAATTATTGTGTTAAATAAATGACACAAGGAAGCATGTGGTCTAGTGGTTGTGGCATCCTTAAGGTTGCAAGGGAGCCTGGGTTCAAGTCTTGGCTCTTATAATTCTTTTTGGTTTTTCTCTTAAGTGAATCTGGATGCTGGCATATATGTCTTAAAGTTAATTATGGACATTTTTATCACACAAAAAACCTTGTGGTGGAGTGGCAAGGTGGCGTGTTGTGTAACTGTGAGGTCTGAGGTTCAAGTCTTGAGATGTGCAGTGGAGTATTTATTTTTCTATTTGAGCTACGAAGGAGGTGGGGTTGGACTGAAACTCTGTGGTTGAAGTGGTCATAAGAATGAGGAATTTTCCTAATGGTTGAAAGTAATCCCACACCAGGAAGCTAACATGAGAATTGGTGAGAAGCTAGCTTTAAATAGAGCGAACCAGATGAGTTGGGAGGAAGACTGAATGCAGGATGTGCCAAGGATTGATGATCGTGGACTTCAGCGCGTTCTCATAAACAGGTGTGTATTTCGCACGACTCTAGTTGTAGAACGAAAAATGTCGGAATACCGAAATACTGGTCACACGACAATGAGAACCACACGAGCGTGCGAGTGCACGTGTGAGAGCTTTGACGTGATGGTTGAGGCCATCATGAGTGCTCTCGTGGGCTTAGGTTACTTTGGGCCATGATGGGCCCAATGGGCCCATGGGCTCAAGTGGGTAAATTGTAAGATTGTGTAGTAAATATTGGATTGGACTATGTGAATCTCATATCTGTAGGTTATTATTACGGAAATACCCCTGTAGGGTAGAATTACTGAAATACCCTCAACTTGTAAGATTTGTAAAATTACCAAAATACCATGATTTGTGAAATTACTGAAATACCCTCGACCTATAAAATTACAGAAATACCCTTGATTTGGAAAATTATCGAAATACCCTTGGTTTGGAAAATTATAAAAATACCCCTTTTTAAAAAATTACAAAAATACCCTTGATTTGTAAAATTACCAAAATATGCTTCATTTGAGATTTACCAAAACACCCTTGTAGGGTGAAATGACTAAAATAACCCTAATAGGTAAAAAGACCGTTCTTCCCTCTAGGGTATATGACTCACTAATAATACAATTTGATTGATTTGTTTATGTTCTAACTGAGAATGTATGACTATGATTGGACTGTTGTGACTGTGATTGGTATGATTTTGTATGTCGTGTGTATATTCGCTGCATTCATATAATATTATGTTGCACATGGGTGGGAATTATGGAGTGGAGGAAGTATATGAGGATTGCATGGTTGCTTGACGACCGTAGATCCACCGATTGAGGATCGCATGGTTGCTTGACGACCGTGGATCCACCAATTAAGGATCGCATGGTTGCTTGACGACCGTGGATCCACTGGTGGCTTTTAAGCCTAATATATGATTACTGACGACTATATGTCGATCATATTTACCCAAGGCTGTGTGTTGACTATATTACCATCACTGATGGTTATGTGCCTAACATGATATAGCTACCGGTGGCTTAAAGCCAATTATTCTGATTATGGCTTTGTACCAACCTACATATGGCTTTCTGCCAACTTGATTATGGCTGTGTGCCAAACGTATTTGCCTAACGCTATGTGTCAATATATGATTATTGACGACTCGGTGTCGATCTCATTTACCTAGGGCTGTGTGCCAGTTATGTTACTCTAGTTGATGGCTATGTGTTGAACTTATTACAGTTATCGATGGCTTTATGCCAATTATAATACCGCTACTGAAGGCTTAAAGCCATATATAGGCTAGCAGCTTGCTGTAATGAAGGTAGTACCGTAACCGGGCTACCATTGATGTGTATCGGATGGGTGGGTCGATAGTTATATCCCCACATGATGTGTATTGGGGGACGGATTTGGTGTATAACGGTTGGATGGGATGGGTTAGCATACATTTTTGTATTATGCATATGGTTTGATTCTGACAAGGGTTGAGACCCAAGTGATTTGTAATGGGCTATGGCCCACGTATGCTCTAAACTGAACTGTACTATTAGCGTTAAAGGGCTCTGGCCCAGACTATTTCTGTTTTTGTTTCTGTATACCGACTGTTACTCTAGTAAAGGGATTACACACTGAGTTATCGTAAACTCACCCTGTTTATTAACTGTGCAGGTAATCCCCAACGTTAGGTGGATCGATGTCGCAGAGGGACTCAGAGACGACAACACATCTGCACATGTTTTCCTATTTCGTTTATTTAGTTAAGCCCTTTGGTTTTTTATTTGGGTTTTAGTAGGGCCTCTTTATTTTCTTTCTTAACTTTTCATTAGGGAAAATTTATTTACTATGTTTGATATTTGTTAGAAGTAGATTACGGTTTTCAAAACACTACGTTTTCACAACTTAACTTTTTAAACATCACATTTTCGTAAGTCGGTTACTTTTGGAATTAGCTTTCGCAAAGTGAAAAGGAATTTTGGAAATAAAATTAAGAAGTTTTCAATGCACTACATTTTAAATAAGAAGGGTTTCGAAAAACACTTCAATGTGACACGCCAGATTCGGGTCTAACTTCTGGGTTGGGTTTGGGGTATTACAAAAGCTCACATAAAACGGGCATTGTGCTTAATTTTTTTACGGTGTTTAGCGCTGCTAATGGTCGACCTATAGCGTTGCTTTTCAGAAAGCGCCGCTAATGCTCGATCTATAGCAGCGTTTTTTAAAAAACGCCGCTAATTCCACTAAAGCTCACATAAAACGACGACGTTGTGCTTAATTTTTTTGCGGCGTTTTTCAAAAAGCACCGCTGATGCTCGATCTATAGCTGGTTTTTTTAAAAAGCGCCACTAGTGCTCAATCTATAGCAGCGTTTTTGGTTCTAGCACCACTAAAAATGCTGCGAAATACCTATTTTACTGTAGTGTGTCATGTTTATTCCTATCATAAAGTTCAAAGTATCTGATGACTCAGAAAGATTTGAATCTGCGACAGAAAAATGGCTAGAACTGCTAAAACACTATGAACTTGTAATCGATTATCATCCAGGAAAAGAAAATGTTGTTGTTGATGCTTTAAGTGAGAAATCATTGTTTGCATTGCGTACTATGAATGCTCAGTTGTGTATGTCTGATGATGGTTTGATTTTAGCCAAATTGTAAGCAAGACCATTATTTTTGTAGCAGATTTGCAAAGCTCAGAAAGTTGATAATGAGATTTTAGCAAAACGAGCTCAATATAATTTGAATTTTGATTCTAAATTTTGAGTTGATAATGATGATTCTTTGAGATTTCGAGATCAGATTTGTGTTTCGAGAAATTTAGAGTTAATTCAGATAATTTTAAACGAAGCTCATAATAGTCGTTTATTTGTACATTCGAGTAGTACAAAAATGTATAATGATTTGAAACAACATTACTGTTGGTCTAGAATGAAAAGAGATATCTCTGAATTTGTTTCGAAATGTTTGATCTGTCAGCAAGTTAAAGCTGAACATCAGGTGCCATTTGGTTTATTACAGTCGATTATGATTCCAGAGTGGAAATGGGATAAAGTGATGATAGATTTTGTTTCGGGTTTGCCCCTATCTTCGAGAAAGAAAGATGCGATCTGGGTTGTAGTTGATTGATTAATGAAATCAACTCATTTTATTCTTGTACGATCTGGTTACTCGCTTCATAAATTAGCTGAGTTATACATTTCTAATATTGTGAGACTGCATGGGGTGCCATTGTCTATTGTGTGAGATAGAGATCCGAGATTCACTTCACAGTTTTAGAAGAAACTGCAAGAGGCTTTAGGTACAAAATTACATTTCAGTACTTCTTTTCACCCACAGACGGATGGTCAATCTGAGCAGATCATTCAAATTTTAGAGGATATATTAAGATGTTGCATTCTTGAGTTTGAAGGGTTGTGGGAACAGTATTTGCCATTGATTGAATTTGTATACAATAATAATTTTCAATCGAGCATTAAAATAGCACCGTATGAAGCCTTATATGGTAGAAAATGCCGTACACCTTTATATTAGTCAGAAATCAGTGACAATAAGATACACGGGGTTGATTTGATAAAAGAGTTGAACAAAAAGTGAAAGTAATCTGAGATAGTCTAAAAGCAGCTTCAGATCGTCAGAAATCTTATGTAGCTTTGAAACGAAAAGACATTGAATTTGAGATTGGCGACAATGTGTTTTTGAAAGTGTCCCTGTGGAAGAAAGTACTCTGATTTGGCAGAAAAGGCAAGCTGAGTCCGAGGTTCGTCAGGCCGTATGAGATTATTGAACGTATCGGGCCGGTTGCTTACAGATTGTTGTTGCCACTAGAGCTAGAAAAGATTCATGATGTGTTTCATTTATCGATGCTTCGACGATACAGATCTGATCCCTCACATGTAATTTCTCCTTCTAAGATTGAGATTCATTCTGATATGACTTACGATGTAGAACCGATTCGTATCTTGGCTCGTGAGGTTAAAGAACTGCAAAATAAGAAAATCCCATTAGTAAAAGTGATGTGGCATCGACACGGTATTGAAGAGGCTACCTGGGAGCCCAAAGATGTTATGAAACAACAATACCCAAATCTATCCAATGATAAGATTTTCGGGGATGAAAATCCCTAAGGGGGAGAATTGTAACAGTCCGGTTTAGACCCTAGTCAGAATAGTGGTTTTGGGACCACAAATCTGAGTTAGAAAAATATTTAAATATTATTTTCTGTGTTTATTAAATTTGAATTAGTATGTATGAAAATTTCGTACGAAAATTTGATCATTTGTGTGCTCAATTTGTTAAAAGGACCTAATCGCATAAAATGTAAAAGTTACCTGCTGTTTGTTAAAGTGCCTATTTGATGTGTCTCTTTAAATGTGAGGTCCGTATGTTGATATTTGACCATTGAAAGTTTGAATGGACATATATGCCAAAGGTTAGTGAAATTTAAATGTGTATAATAAGGCTAAATATGTAAATTTTGCCATTTATGTTAATTTAATTAAAACAAAAACATGAAATTAAGCTATTATCATCATCTTAGCCAAATTCATCAAAGAAAAAGAATAAATAAGAGATCTTAGGTAATGAATAAGAGCTCTTAGGATTTTGGCACTTTGATTGGTGATTGAGGTATGATTTTTTATCAGTTTTTAATAATTTCAACGTTTTTGTGATCGTTGCTTAGTATACTATCAAGCCCATGTCTCAATTTCTAATTTTGTTGATGATTTTGAGTTGAGTAATTGATGAAACTATGAGCTTTAAGAAGTTTGATGTTAGTAAATTAAAGATATGTGTTGGGTTAGTATATTTGGTCTTTGAATTTTTGATGAATTTGAGTAATTTGGGCTAAATTGAAAGATTTGTAAATTGAGGCACTAAAATGTGAAATAAATGAAACATATGGGCTTATATGAACTCAAATAAAATTCAGCTAAGCATATGTGTATGGAAATTTTGTGTATTTCGTGATTTTTTGAATTAAGGACTGAAGTGTCAAAATGTGAAAATATAAGGGCTAATTTGTAAAATACCCTAAATATGTGTATATGGATTTAATTGATTGATTTTTGAATAAAAGAGTTAAATTTGAATTTATATAGGTCAAGAATTAAAAAAAAAGAATTAGATCGGAGAAAGTCGAAAGTCGTCGAGTAGCCGAGTAGCCGATTCTGTCTATATACAAATAAATGTATTTTGAATTGAATTATTATTGATTATATGCTTTTTAACAATGTTGAATGATTATATATGTTGAGAATGAGATATCAGAGAAAGTATCGACAAAGTTTCAACATCCGAAAAGCCCCGTACGAACCTTAGAAATAGTTAGGATACATATGTCATGACATAGGATCCGATATGTGTTTTTGTGTAAGACCACGTCTGGTATGTTTGCATTAACTTATGATTTACGTGTAAGACCACGTCTGGAACATTAGCGTCATATTTGATTTCGTGTAAGACCCTGTCTGGGACAGTGGTATCGATATTTGTTTACATGTAAGACCACGTCTAGGACGTTGGCACTGTACGAGCCTTTCGAGTTATCCGTGTATCCTTAGGTTCAACGGGTATTGTGAGAAATAAATGATTATATGAAATGTGTATCAGATTCAAGTACGTTTGAAATTAAGTGCATTGTCTGAGAATTAAAGGTAAGTGCAGAGCTAATAATAATATGTGATAAGTTTGAGAAAATATGCCATTTGTGCAAGTGAATTGAGTATATGAGAAAGGTATATGAATTATGTGGTTTATGATAGTATGTGACTATGGAATATATGTACTTATATGATGCTTATATGTTTTTATTGATAAGTTTATTTGTATATGGCTTACTAAGCTTTTGAAAGCTTACTTTATGGGTGTTTGGATTGTTTTTTTAGATATCGAAGCTACTAGAAACTCGGGAACATCGAGGATTGTCACCACACTATCGAACTAAATTTTGGTACCTTTTGAAAATGTATATATTGAAGTATGGCATGTATAGGGTAGAAGTAGTTGAATATGTGTTGTGAAGTGTAATTATCTAGCTATGTGATTTGGCTTGGTTTTGGTTGTGTATATAAATGAGTTTTGGCATGAATTATGTGATGCAATATTACTTATGTGATGTGTTTATGGATGGCCAAGAAAGTTGGTCAATTTTGGTACGTTTTGGAAGTTTCCTAGTATGAATTTTGGTAAGGTTTTGGCATGAGATTTGATCATGTGATTAGAGATTATGAAACCATATGTTTTTGATCAATGGAATGACATGAATTGGTATGTAATATGAACATGAAATTGGTTGATAATGTTATGGCATGATTGGTGTATGTTTTGGTATTGAAATTGACTGAAATTATAGTGCAAATATGCTTGGTTTGGTGCTTGTAGGTTTGACCCAAATTGGGTGGCAAGTTGGCTTTTCAAATGGCCTATTTTTGTCCACACGGGTAGAAATACGGGCGTGTGTCTTAGCCGTGTCCGACACACGGTCATGTTGCACGGCTGTGTGTCCCCTAGGGTACCCTATGATTTTAAGTCAGTTTTGGCCACAGCCAAGGCACACGGGCATGTCTTGTGGCCATGTGTAATATCCCGAATTAGGGCCTAATCGGAATAGTGATTTTGTGACCACAAATCTGAGATAGAAATAATTATTTTATAATTATTTTGAGGTTTATGGTATGATTACATGATTGTGTGAAAATTTCGTGAAGAAATTCTATGCCTAAAGTGTTTAAATTGAAAGTAGGGACTAAATCGAATAAGTTGCAAAATTTGCATTCTAGAAGTTTTTAGTATGAAATTGCATTGAAATATTAATTATGAGGCCTTAAATAGCAATTTGACTAATTTTAAGTTCATGGACAAAATTAGGACATGGAAGGAATTTTTGGAAAGTTTAGTAGTAAGGGCATTTTGGTCATTTAGTTATTAAAATGAATTAAAAACAAAATTAAAAGCCAATTTTTGTCCATCTTCTTCATTAGGCCGAAATTTCAAGGGTTCTCCATAGCTAGGGTTTGTTTCAAGCTTCCAAGCTCCATATTTTGGACAAGCCAGCTCAGGAGTCGGGATAGGTCGAAGGCTCAGTCACACTATCCGAAAGACTTTTGGTAAATGGCTTGTAAATTTAAGTATGGCATGTATAGCAATATACCTATTTTGTGTAAATGATCTTATGATATGGTGATGGAATGGTTGAGAAAATGTTTGATAATGATAAATTATGAAAATGGTTAGTTTAGATTATGTTTAATGTTAAGGAAAATTATTAAGATACTTAGTGCATAAAAACTCATAAAAGGGATGAAATTTGTCATAAACAGAATACTGCAACAACACTGACACGAGTTTGAAAATTTACTAAAAATCATAGAAATTGAATTTGGTGATGGAATACATATCAAATTTAATCTTATTATGTCTAGTTTCACATGAAACAAATGATACAGGTAAAGGAATTATATGTTAAAAGATATTTGAATTTTAGTGAAACAGGGTCATAGCAGTTTCTGAATCCCCTGTTCCAACTTTATAAATTCACCATAAATTGTAAAGATATAGTTAAGTGGTGTATTTTATATCCTCAGAATACTTATTGAGTCTAGTTTTAGTAGAAATAAACCTCATAGTCATATGAATTTTTTACAGAGAGAAATGTGGTTCGTAGTAAATAGAGGTCAAACCAGTCAAGTCCTAAAATAGGGGTAACTTTAACTAATAAACTGTACTAATTGGCTCAACAAAAAATTCTAGAAAAAAATTAGTAGATAGGTATATGAGTCTAGATTCAAGGAAAATTTACGTATCTTGATTTTGAGTTTCGTAACTCGAGATATGATTTTTCTTGTGACTGTGACGCAAGTAGCTTAAAAACTGTGAATGTAGAAACAAATAATCCAAAGTTCTAAAAATGTTAAATTAAGCTTAGTAACACCTCATACTCGACTCCGGCGACGGTCACGGGCGTGGGGGTGTTACATTTAGTGGTATCAGAGCAGGTTTAGTCGGTTCTCGGACTACGTGTTGTATGTACGGATTTTGCTATACATGCCATATGTATAAATTGTGATAGTGTGACGACTTCTGACCTTTTAAATGATTTTTTTTTATAGTAAATGGATCCCGATCTAACTGTGGCAGATGAAGTAGAGAGTAATGCGCCAGCTCCAGCTGAAGGAGCAGCGCCGACTAAAAATCCACCTCCTACTGTTGGTTAGGGAGGAGGAGAAAGGGGTCGGGAAGCCTTTCTCCAAATGATGAGTGCATGACACACTGAGTTCGTTCAATGCGAACCCAAATGTACAACCTCCCCACCTCCCCAATTCCTCAACTTTGCACTTCGACGCCTCAAGGTATGGATCGATGAAATTTCACGAACTCCGGTTGATAGAATTCGCAAGCAAGGGGCGAAGAATTTAAAGCAAATATTGATGATGATGCCGAGAAAGCGAGTTACGGCTTGAAAATTCTATCCGGGTATTTGACAAATTATCTTGTACACCAAGAATGTTTGAAATGTGCTATATCTTTGTTGAGGATTCACTTATAATTGGTGGAAGACTTTGATTTCGGTGGTACCGAAAGAGAAAATAACTTGGGAATTCTTTCAAGAAGAGTTTCAAAGAAATATATTAGTGAAAGATTTATTGATCGAAAGCGTAAAGAATTTCTTGAGTGAAGCAAGGTAATATGACGATTCTGAGAATATGAAAGAGAGTTTGTTCGATTAAGTAAGTATGCCAGAGAGTATGTTCCTCAGAGAGGCCAAGATGTGCCGACGATTTGAAGACGGGCTCAACGAAGACATCAAGGTATTTGTTGGAATTCTTGAATTAAAAGAAATGGTAGTATTGGTTGATCGAGCTTGTAAGGTCAAGAATTAATTACTTAAAGAAAAGAAAAAGGTAGAGGCCGAGACTAGAAATTGGAAGAAAAGACCGATGAGCGGTTCATTTTCACAAAGAACTTTGGAAAGTCAAGGAATATGAATCCTCGTTCCCAAGCCTCACTTTGGGCAATCATATGGGAATTATAAGAAGTAAATGTGGGTCCTAAATCCCCGGACTACTTGGCGACCAATGTAGGAACTCGAGATTTGTTAAACTCGAGTGCAGCGGTGTGATAGAAATCATTTTGGTCCGTAGAGCAAATGAATGTTTTCGATGTGGTTCTCCTGATCATTTTATTAGAGACCGCCTGAGAGAGTGAAAAGAAAAATTTTAGAATACAAAAACAAGTGGGGCGATTCGAGAGGAAGATATCCAAGAAAAGCTGGGAGCGAAGCAAGCGGTAAGAATGTAGCCGGGATGCACTAGTTAGACTGAAGGAAGAGCTCTCGGCTAGAACTTATGCTATTAAAGCGCGTGAAGATGCTTCCTCACCGATGTGATTACAGGTACATTTTCTCTCTATAATGTTAATGTTATTGCTTTGATTGATCCCGGTTCTACTCATTCATATGTGTGCATGAAATTGGTGTCTAGTATGAATATACACATTGAGAACACAGAAATTTATGATTAGAGTGTCGAATCCGTTAGGCAAATGTGTGATTGTTGATAAAGTATGTAAGAAATGTCCTTTAATGATTCGGGATCATTACTTTCCTAGTCGACTTGATGTTGTTGCCGTTTGATGAGTTTGATGTTATTTTGGGTATGGATTGGTTGACATTGCATGATGCTAAAATAAATTGCAAAGAAAAGGTTATAGAATTAAAGTGTGAAAATGGTGAAACTCTGCGGGTTGAATCGGATAAATCGAGGCATTACCTAGTGTGATTTCTTCAATGTCGGCTCAAAGATATCTCGAGAAAGGGTTATGAAGCTTATTTGGCGTATGCAATTAAGACAAAAGAAGTTGAAAAGAAAGTTGAATCGATCTTGGTTGTGTGTGAATTTACGGACGTATTTCGGAAGAATTGCCGGTTTACCTCGATCGAAGTAGAATTTGGTATTGATTTGATACCGAAACAGCTCAATTTCGATTGCTCCGTATAGAATGGCACCAGCAGAGAGTTGAAGGAATTAAAGTCGCAGATTGCAAGAGTTGGTGATAAAGGTTTTGTGAGACCGAGTTTTTCACCTTGGGGTGCTCCGTGTTATTTGTGAAAAGAAGGATGGTTCTATGAGGTTGTGTGTTGATTATCGCCATTAAACAAGGTGACAATCAAAAACAAATATCCGTTGCCAAGAATTGATGATTTGTTTGATCAGCTAAAAGGAGCGACATGGTTTTCAAAGATTGACTTGAGATCCAGGGTATTACCAATCTGCGGGTAAAAGAGTCGGATGTGCCTAAAAAGCGCTTTTAGAACAAGGTATGGTCATTATGAATTTTTAGTTATGCCATTCGGGTTGACAAATGCTCTCTTTGTGTTTATGGATTTAATGAATCGCATATTCACCATACTTGGACAAATTTGTTGTGGTGTTTATAGATGATATTTTAATTTATTCAAAAGATGATACAGAGCATGCTGAGCATTTGAGGATAGTTTTGCAAACTTTGAGAGATAAGCAGCTGTATGCTAAGTTTAATAAAAGTGAATTTTGGCTACGGGAAGTTGGATTTTTGGGTCATATTGTTTCAGGTGATGGTATACGGGTTGATCCTAGTAAAATTTCAGCCATTGTTGATTGGAAACCACCAAAAAATGTAACAGAAGTTAGAAGTTTCTTGGGGCTAGCTAGGTATTATCGGCGGTTTGTAAATGGATTTTCTATAATTGCTACTCCTATAACTAGATTACTCCGAAAGGATGTTAAATTTGAATGGACGGAAGAATGTCAACAGAGTTTTGAAGAATTGTAAAAGTCATTAACAGAGGCACCAGTGTTAGTACAGCCCGAATCAAGTAAAGAATTTGTGGTGTATAGTGATGCTTCTCTAAATGGTTTGGGGTGTGTGCTCATGCAAGAAAGAAAAGTGGTGGCATATGCTTCGAGGCAGTTAAAACCTCATGAGAGGAATTATCCTACTCACGATTTGGAATTGGTCATGGTGGTGTTTGCTTTGAAAATTTGGTGACATTATTTGTATGGTAAAAGTGTCGGGTATATACACCATAAAAGTCTTAAGTACTTGATGTCACAAAAGACATGAATTTAAGACAAATGAAGATGGTTGGAGTTATTGAAAGATTACGAGCTTGTTATTGATTATCATCCGGAGAAAGCGAATGTGGTTGCTTTGATACTTTGAGCGAGAAAGTTACTGCTTTGCTTTGAGAGCTATGAACACTCGGTTAAAGGTATCGGATGATGGTTCGATTCTAGCGAGTTAAGAGCAAGACCGATGTTTTTACAAGAGATTTGTGAAGCTTAGAAAAATGATCAAGATTTGCAAGCCAAGAGAAAACAGAGGTGTGAAGTTGATACTGAGTCGATTTGAGGTTGGTTCTAATGGATGTTTAATGTTTAAAGATCGATTTGTGTACCAAAGAATGAGGAATTGATTCAAAAGATCCTACAGAAGCACATAGTGGTTATTTCTCGATTCATCCGGGTAGTAATGCGAAAATGTATAATGACTTGAAGAAAATGTATTGGTGGAATGGACTGAAAAGAGATATATCAGAGTTTGTGTCCAAATGCTTAATTTGTCAACAGGTGAAAGCTGAACACCAAGTGCCTTCGGGATTATTTCAGCCTATCATAGTTCCTGAATGGAAATGGGATCGAATTACCATGGATTTTATATCAGGGTTGCCGTTAACTCCGGGGAAGAAAAATGCCATCTGGGTAATAGTTGACAGACTGACTAAATCGGCTCATTTTATTCCGATACGTACAGATTATTCTCTTAATAAGTTGGCTGAATTGTATATCCGTGAGATTGTTAGACTTCATGGAATACCTTCGTCAATCATTTCGGATAGAGATCCGAGATTTACTTCACGGTTTTCGCAAAAGTTGCAAGAAGCATTAGGTACAAAGTTAAATTTCAGCACTGCCTTTCATCCACAAACCGATGGACAATCAGAAAGAGTATTTCAGATTCTTGAAGACATGCTCAGATGTTGTGTATTGGAATTTCAAGGAAGTTGGGAAAGATATTTGCCGTTGGTAGAATTTGCTTACAACAATAGTTATCAGACGAGCTTGAAAATGGCACCTTATGAAGCATTGTATGGTCATAAGTGTCGAACGCCTTTGTATTGGACTGAGCTCAAGGAAAATCAGATTTATGGAGTTGATCTAATAAAAAAAACTGAAGAAAAAGTGAAAGTAATTCGAGATTGTTTGAAAGCTGCTTCAGATAGACAGAAATCTTATGCAGATCTAAAACGAAAAGACATTGAATTTCAAGTTGGTGATAAAGTATTTTTAAAGGTGTCTCCGTGGAAGAAAGTCCTTAGATTTGGACGGAAGGGCAAATTAAGTCCGCGTTTTATTGGGCCGTATGAAGTAATTGAAAAAGTTGGACCGGTAGCATATCGGCTAGCATTACCACCTGGATTAGAGAAGATTTATGATGTGTTCCACGTATCTATGTTACGTCAGTATCCTTCGGATCCTTCACATGTAGTTTCACCGACAGAAATTGAACTACAACCAGATATGACCTACGAAGAAGAAATTAAGATTTTAGCTCGAGAGATCAAACAACTAAGGAATAAAAATGTTGCACTTGTGAAGGTGTTGTGGCAAAGGCATGGAATAGAAGAAGCTACATGGGAATCTGAAGAAACTATGAGAAATCAATACCCACATCTGTTTACCGGTAAGATTTTCAAGGACGAAAATCCTTAAAGGGGGGGAGAGTTGTAATATCCCGAATTAGGGCCTAATCAGAATAGTGGTTTCGTGACCACAAATCCGAGATAGAAATAATTATTTTATAATTATTTTGAGGTTTATGATATGATTACATGATTGTGTGAAAATTTTGTGAAGAAATTCTATGCCTAAAGTGTTTAAATTGAAAGTAGGGACTAAATCGAATAAGTTGCAAAATTTGCATTCTAGAAGTTTTTAGTATGAAATTGCATTGAAATATTAATTATGAGGTCTTAAATAGCAATTTGACTAATTTTAAGTTCATGGACAAAATTAGGACATGGAAGGAATTTTTGGAATGTTTAGTAGTAAGGGCATTTTGGTCATTTAGTTATTAAAATGAATTAAAAACAAAATTAAAAGCCAATTTTTGTCCATCTTCTTCATTAGGCCGAAATTTCAAGGGTTCTCCATAGCTAGGGTTTGTTTCAAGCTTCCAAGCTCCATATTTTGGACAAGCCAGCTCAGGAGTCGGGATAGGTCGAAGGCTCAGTCACACTATCCGGAAGACTTTTGGTAAATGGCTTGTAAATTTAATTATGGCATGTATAGCAATATACCTATTTTGTGTAAATGATCTTATGATATGGTGATGGAATGGTTGAGAAAATGTTTGATAATGATAAATTATGAAAATGGTTAGTTTAGATTATGTTTAATGTTAAGGAAAATTATTAAGATACTTAGTGCATAAAAACTCATAATAGGGATGAAATTTGCCATAAACAGAATACTGCAGCAACACTGACGCGAGTTTGAAAATTTACTAAAAATCATAGAAATTGAATTTGGTGATGGAATACATATCAAATTGAATCTTATTATGTCTAGTTTCACATGAAACAAATGAGACAGGTAAAGGAATTATATGTTAAAAGATATTTGAATTTTAGTGAAACAGGGTCATAGCAGTTTCTGAATCCCCTGTTCCAACTTTATAAATTCACCATAAATTGTAAAGATATAATTAAGTGGTGTATTTTATATCCTCAGAATCCTTATTGAGTCTAGTTTTAGTAGAAATAAACCTCATAGTCATATGAATTTTTTACAGAGAGAAATGTGGTTCGTAGTAAATAGAGGTCAAACCAGTCAAGTCCTGAAACAGGGGTAACTTTAACTAATAAACTGTACTAATTGGATCAACCAAAAATTCTAGAAAAAAATTAGTAGATAGGTATATGAGTCTAGATTCAAGGAAAATTTACTTATCTTGATTTCGAGTTTCGTAACTCGAGATATGATTTTTCTTGTGACTGTGACGCAAGTAGCTTAAAAGCTGTGAATGTAGAAACAAATAATCCAAAGTTCTAAAAATGCTAAATTAAGCTTAGTAACACCTCATACTCGACTCCGGCGACGGTCACGGGCGTGGGGGCGTTACACCATGTGATTAAGTCAGTATGTATGCCATATTTTGACACGGTCTAGACACACGAACATGTCTAAAGTCGTGTGGGGCATACGGCCTGTTCACACGGGCGTGTGACCTGTACAACTTGGAAAAATGTTTAAGTTTCAAAAAATTTTGTATGAGCTCAATTTAGTCCTGACCCCTTTCTAAAGCATGATTAAGGTCTCATTGACCTATATAAGGGACTCTATAATGATGTTTGATTATGTTTGTGGATGATGATATTGAATTGTTTACAAATTGTTCTGATTTGTCTGGTGATGCCTTTAGCCCTAGTCTGGCGACGAATATGGGTTAGGGGTGTTATAGTCAGCCAATCCATACCTAGAATCACATCAAACTCATCAAACGGTAGAAGCATCAAGTTAGCCCGAAAATAGTAACCCCAGATCATCAGAGAATAATTCTTACAAATTTTATCAACTAACACAGATTTGCCTAAGGGGTTTGATACTTTAATTACAAACTCTGTAGACTCGACATGTAAACTCTTTTTAAATACTAAATTCATATAGATATATGAATGCGTTGATCCAGGATCTATTAAAGCAACTATATTAGTATCAAAAAGAGAAAAAGTACCAGTAATAACGTCTGGCGATGATGCTTCCTCTTGTGCACGAATAGCATAAGCTCTGGCAGGTGTTCGTGCCTCAGATCTCACAGTCGAATCTCTCGCAGTACCTCGATTACCACTCATATTTCCAGTGTTTCGGGGCTGTCTCCCTCTAGTAGCCATGTTACTTACTTTCGTTATTTGTTCTCTTTCAGCTGTAAACATTTCTAGACAATCACGAAGAAAATGATCAAAAGATCCACATTTAAAGCGAGCTTCGCTCACTAATCTGCATTCATCGTAATGTCGCTTATTGAAGTGTTTACATTCAAGTATGGAATTTCTAACACTTCCCACACTGGCAACGGATGTCGCCTGAGGTTTAGAACTTGATTGTCTCACATTTCTATCTCTAATCGAAATTCCCGCAGAGGTCGTAGAATGAGGATGATATTCTCTAAATTTCTTTGATGCTGACTGATGTGATTTTCCCGTAAATCTCTTTCTAGACTCTCTAGCCTCAGAATCAGCTTTTCTTTTCTCTTTGCAAAGCTATTCGACTTTACAAGCTCGGTCAAACAGAACAACAAACTCTTTCAGCTCAAGAATTCCAACCAACACTTTGATTTCTTCGTTCAATCCTTCCTTGAATCTTTTACACATTATAGCTTCAGAAGAAACACATTCACGAGCATATTTGCTAAGTCGTACAAATTCCCTTTCATATTCGGTGACTGGCATACGACCCTTCTTCAATTTAAGGAATTCTTTTCTCTTCTGGTCGATGAACCTTTGGCTAATGTATTTCTTTCTAAATTCAGCTTGACAGAAATCCCAAGTGACTCTTTCTTGCGAAACTACAGATATCAAGGTATTCCACCACCGATACGCAGTGTATCTTAGCAATGATACAACATACTTTAAGCATTCTTCAGGTGTGCAAGATAATTTGTTGAATACCCTAATCGTGTTCTCAAGCCAAAACTCGGGTCTCTCAGGGTCATAATTAATAGTAGCTCTAAATTCCTCGGCTCCATGTTTTCGTATCTTGTCAACAGGTGGTTTATTTAATCGCAGAGGATCAATACCTTGAGGAACTACAGGGATAGGTTAGGGAACAGGTGGGGGCGGAGGTTGCGGAATAGCTGGGTTCGTACGAATGTACTGTGTGAACCACTCATTTAATATCTGAAAGAAGGCTTCTTTAGCCTCACCCCTGTGACTACTCGCCACGGGTCTAGATTCAGAAGGCACTGTCCCTTAAGCGGGAGCTGGCATGTTACTTTTTACGTCGTCTGCTACAGCTCGTTCGGGATCCATTTCTATATAAAAAAATTTAATAACGTTAGACGTTATCACAATATCACAGTTTTATATATGACACGTATAGCTAGACTCACATACGCTACATTAGTCCTAGAATCGACTAAACCGTAACTCTGATACCAATAAATGTAACACCCCTAACTTATAACCATTGTCAGAATAGGTTAAGAGGTATTACCAGACTTGTAACTCAATTCAGAACAATCATTTATCCAAAAACATCTTATTTCAGTCAATAACATTCATTCACATTCAATATGTACTTAAATCAAGCATATAAAGCTTTAATCATCCATTCGGGACTAAATCAGTAACATATTAAAATTTTGGAAACTTAGAAAAATTTCAACTTTTCAACTGCCGCACGCCTGTGAATAGGCCGTGTGCCTCACACGGCTAGTATACACATCCGTGTCTTAGACCGTGTGAAAATAGGGCATACATACTGACTTGTGTCACTCGGATGAGGACACGCCCGTGTGCTAGGCCGTGTGAAAACTGGAGAGTATACTGACTTGGGTCACACGTCCAACTACACGCCCGTGTACCCTTCGAAATGGCCACACACGCCCGTGTATGAGGCAGTGTCAAAACTGTAGGGTATACTGATTTATGCAACACGGCCAAGTCACGTGCTCATGTGCTAGGCCGTGTGCCAATTAGGGGGTATACTGACTTGTACCACCGGCCGATCACATACCTATGTGTGAGGTTGTGTGGAGCATACTGACTTCAGTTTCATTTTCACTCCAGGGGATACACGGCCGTGTAGCATGTCCGTGTGTCACACACGGCTAAGACACACACCTGTGTGGACAAAAGTAGGCTATTTGCAAAGCCATTTTGCCACCCTATAAACATAAGCATTTACAATCATAATTGACCACATTTATGCAACTCAATTGGCAACCAAAATAACCATTTCAATACACAATATATGCCAAATCAAAACATAACAAGTTCATACCCAAATACCTATCCATCATCATGCATAATCTGTTCATTTAACAACCACATATCAATACTTTACTTGTATAATTAAACTTACCATTTTCACATAATTAATGTAACATTAAAAATGCCAACAATTTGATTAAGTAACTCCTAATCACAAATATACATCATATGTTAGTCATTTTACAATTTCATGAACAATCCATTAATACTATACCTTGTATCATTCTAAATTCACATATCATACATATAACATTAGTAACACTTATATCCTGTAGCTTATTCGTATAAATCGTATTTAGGCCCGTTGAGCCTATTAGAAATTCAAAGGATACTCGAGTGAACAATATCGATAATCTGTCAATTGATTATCATATATGCTCTTTCAAGCCATGATCGGTAAGCTCATCCTAAGCTGATGAATAGTAAACTCTATTGAGCTGAAACGGTAAGCTCCATTGAGATAAAATAGTAAGATCCATTGAACTGAAACGGTAAGCTCCATCGAGCTGAACAGTAAGCTCTTCCAAGCTGATATATCGGTAAGCTCATATGAGCTGTGGTGAGTCCGCAACAAATGCAGGAGCTCGACCAAAACGGTAATCTCAGTATCATGTCAATTGTATCCAATGAATCCATATAGTTCAAACAGGGCTCGGTAACATATACATTATATCAATAAAGCATTCATACTTCAAGTATTTCAATTATACATATTCATTTCAATAATTATAAGTATAGAAAAGTTCGATTCTAATTATACGAACTTACCTCGTATCCTCGGATAAAACTATCGGCTATTCGTCGATCTTTCTTTTTCCCCGATCTAAACTCAATCTCGGATTATCTTGATCTTTATATATCAAATTAACTCATTCAAACTTTCATTCAATTCAATTTAACCTAAAACATTCATTTTGGCTAATTTACAATTTTACCCCTAGATTTTTGATTACTTTACAAATTAGTCCTTAATACATAAAAATGCAAAATTACACAATTAAACCATAATACCATGGTAGCTAAATTTCATAGGGACTTCTAGCAGCCTATTTCTTTCATTAATTTCACATTTTTAACTACCACATTTTACATTTTCAAAATTTAAACCCTATTTGACATTTTTATCAAAAATCACTTTATAAAACTTGTAAAACTATCATTAAACCTTCTTAATCTTCCATTAAACATTAAAGAACTCAAGTATTCAACAATGGCACTTTACAAAATCATGAACAAATTCAAAAATTAAGGTACGGACTAGCTAGAGTACAAAGCCACAAGCTCAAAAACGTAGAAATCATTAAAAACCGAGCAAAATCCGTACCTGATTGAAGAATTTATGCTTGCCAAAGGAAAAATCCTATTTTTATTTCTTCTTCCTCAAATTTTCAACTAAAGATGTACGAAATAAAATGAGTTTTTGTTTTGCTTTATTTTAGTAACCTTTAATAACTAAATTACCATAATAACCTTATTATAAAACATTAATATATCATATAATTTATGTCCAAGATTGTCCACTTATAATATTAATGGGCTTATTACATAATAAGGACTTCCATATTAATAAACCATAGCTATTTAATACTTTTAAACAATAGAACTCAAATTTTACGCGTTACGTGATTTAGTCCTTTTTACCGAATTAAGCAAATAAACAGTAAAATTTCTCTACGAAACTTTCACATAATAATTCTATCATGATGTAAACTTTAATAAAATAATAAAATAAATATTTTGACTTTGGATTTGTGGTCCCAAAACCACTATTTCGACTTGACCCAAAAACGGGCTGTTATAGAGCCTACGAGGCCCTAAACATACTTTGGGAGTGGTTCGAGACTAAACTGATAACTTAAGAAACTTTCACGAGCTTGGAAATTTTTTCTCAAAACAGGGGACACATGCCCGTGTGGCCAGGCCGTGTGTCTCACCCAGCCACCAGACACGCCCGTGTCACAGGCCATGTGGACATTCAAAATGGGAGCACATGGCTGTGTCCCAGCCCGTGTCCTACCCCGTATCCAAACAAATGAGATTACTGACTTGGGTCACATGGCCAACACACACGTCCGTGTGCCCTAAAAATGGCCATACACGCCCATGGCCATACCCTAAAACTTGTAGGGTATACTGACTTATGCCACACGGCCAAGTCACACGCTTGTGTGTGAGGCCGTGTGGAGCATATTAACTTGATTTCTAAAACCACATCAGGGGAAAAACGACCGTGTACTTAACCGTGTGTCACACACGGTTGAGACGCACGCTTGTGTCTCCACCCGTATGGACCAAAATAGGCTATTTACGAAGCCATTTTTTTGCCCTATTTGGTACACACCTTCACCTACACATATGGCACAAAAACAAAGTAAAATAAGCAACCCAAAATAGCCAAATAAAGCCTAAATATTACGATTTCAGTCCTAACCAAATCAAGGCACATAAGTACCACAATATGTCATCTAAATTCATACCAATCCTTGTAATCTCTAAATGCATTATTTGGCCTAACTTCACAAACATACCAATAACCATAATTCATCAATCTAACACTTATAATAACATATTATCATCAATCATCACACAACAATCAACCAAATCAATTCACAAAACATATTCATACACATATATACATGGTTCAATTATACCATATAAACCAAAGTAAGCCATTACTCATGGCTATATATATATATACATACCAAAATATAAACCTTTACAAGTTAATTCAATTAGCCAAAATCATTACCAAAAGATAATTAACATGACTCAAAGTCCCTATACATGCTATATAACCCAAAACATAGTTTCAAAAGTACTGAAGTGTTAGTGGATAGTGTGATGAAGTCTCTGATGATCCCTTAGTCCGAGCTAGCTTTGAAATCACTATAAAACATGGAAAAGCAACAAAGTAAGCTTTATAGCTTAGTAAGATCGTATGTTAACAGTAAGCAACTATCACCATTCATTAATCATTCATATAGTAGAAAATAATATACAACAATTCTGTTAAATCTCAAAGCCATCAAATGATCATTCACATAACTTACCAAAGAACTTATCAATTCTATAGTTTCGATACTGAATTCATTACTGAACGTACCTATAACATCTCGTACCAATCTCGTACCAATCTTATACTCAACTACATCTTTCATTTAACCATTGAACCATTTGGAATAGAAGTCGGATACTCAAGGGTCTCACACGATAAGTACCTATACCATGGCCCGAAGCCAAATCAAGGTAAATTATCCGAAATTCTAATATCATGGCCCGAAGCCAAATCAGCAAATATGCATGGCTTGAAGCCAAATCGGTATATCTCACACCCGAAGTGCTAATAACATGGCCCAAAGCCAACTCAAAGTATACCTAATGGCATGTCACTAGCATCCTAAACTATTCCTAAGGTTCAATCGGGATTCCAACTGTTGAATCATCTTCGAATCATTTTCGAACTTGCCAGTAATCACATGATCACAATTCATGCTATATCAAGGCATATCAAATATATTTAAAATGAAATTATAACATACAAACTTACCTCAGACGTTAAAACGATGAATTGAGTTGATTAGTCAATAACTTTATCTTTTCCCTAATCCAAATCTGTATTTCTCCTTTCTTGATCTAAATATATTTAAAATTAACTTATTTAATCATCTATTCATTCAATTTAGTCCAAAACACACTTCAAAACACATTTACACTTTGCCCCACATATTTCACATTTTTTACAATTTAGTCCTTATTTCATAAAATCACAGATTAATGAACTTCACAATAAACCCATGCTAGCCAAATTACCATAATGGCCTTATCAGCCCATAATTTTCATTTATTTCACATTTTAGCCACTAACTTTACACATTTCTCAATTTAATCCCTATTTTGCATTTTCACTAAAAATTCCTTTACAAAACTTGTATATATATCAACAAGCATTCATAATCTATCAAGAAAATTCAAAATACACATGTATTCAAAAATGGAATCATTGAAAATCTTTAATATTTTTGCAAACTAGTCCCTAGGCTAGCTAGATTAACCTACAACGATATCAAAAACATAGAAATCATTAAAAACGAGACAAAAATCATACCTTAATTAGCCGCACAAGCTTGACCGAATGGAGAACACATCAATGGTATTATCTAGCCCTAATATTCGATTATGGAAGATGATAATAAGGCTAATTTGGTTTTGTTTTATTTATGTTAGATTTAATTACTAGTTTACAATTACAACCTTAATAATAAACCATTTAAAGCACATAATAATATGTCCATGAATGTCCATTCATAATTAAAATGGTCTAATTACAACAAAACACGTTAAATCTAAGGTTCTATAGCTATTAGACACCTTTAGCTACTAGAACTCAAGTTTTACACTTTCCGCGATTTAGTCCTTTTTATCAAATTGACCATTTAAACGATAAAATTTCTTAACGAAATTTTCACACAATCATTCAATTATGCTGTAAAAAATTAAAATAATAATAAAATAAATATTTTTATCTTGGATTTGTTGTCTCGAAACCACTGTTTCGAATTGACTAAAAATAAGCTGTTACAAACCCCTTAGGCAAGTTTGTTCTAGTTGATAAAGTTTGCAAGATTTGTCCTTTAATGACTTGGGATTACTATTTTCCGGCTGGCTTGATGCTTTTGCAATTTGATGAGTTTGATATGATTCTGTGAATGGATTGGTTGACTCTGCATAATGCTGTTGTGAATTGTAGACGAAAGATCATTGAATTGAAATGTCAGAAGAGTGAAATTCTTCAAATTGAATCAGATGAGTCAAGTATATTGCTTATAGTTATTTCTTCGAAGTCGGCTCAGCGATATGTGAGAAAAGGTTGTGATGCATATCTAGCATATGTTTTAGATACCAAAGTGTCTGAAATGAAGATTGAATCGGTGCTTGTAGTTTGTGAATATCCAAATGTATTTCCAGAAGAATTGCCTGGGTTGCCACCGGTTAGAGAGGTTGAGTTTGCTATTGAACTGGTACCAGGAACATCGTCGATATCTATAGCTCCGTACATAATGGCTCCGACAGAATTGAAAGAGTTAAAATTTCAGTTGCAAGAGTTAACAGTTGAGGTTTTCCACGACCTAGTTTTTCACCCTGGGGTGCGCCAATATTGTTCGTAAAGAAGAAAGACAGATTAATGAGAATGTGTATCAACTATCGACAACTTAATAAGGTTATGAAAAAGAAAAAATATCCTTTTCTGAGAATTGATGATTTGTTTCATCAGTTAAAAGGGGCAACAGTGTTTTCGAAGATTGATTTGAGATCGGGTTATTATAAGTTGAGAGTCAAAGACTCAGATGTGCCGAAAATTGCATTTAGAACGAGGTATGGACACTATGAATTTCTTATTATGCCTTTTGGACTAACTAACACTCCTGTAGTTTTTATGGATTTGATGAACCAAATATTTAGACCGTATATAGACATATTTGTTGTTGTGTTCATTGATGAAATTCTGATCCATTCACGAGATGTGTCTGAGCATGCTGAGCATTTGTGGATTGTGTTGCAAACCTTGAGAGATAAGCAACTGTATGCTAAATTTAGCAAATGTGAGTCTTGGCTCAGAGAAGTTGGATTTTTGGGGCATATTGTTTCAGCGAAAGGTATTAGAATTGATCCGAGCAAGATTTCAGCAGTTGTTGACTGGAAACCACTGAAAAATGTATCCAAAGTTAGAAGCTTTCTAAGGTTAATTGGCTACTATTGACGTTTTGTTAAAGGATTTTCAATGATTGCTACACCGATGACCAGATTACTATAGAAAGATTTAAAGTTTGAATGGTCTGAGAAATGTCAACAGAGTTTCGATCGATTGAAAGCCTTGCTAACTGAAGCACCAGTGTTGGTTCAACCTGAGTCGGGTAAGGAATTTGTGATTTATAGTGACACGTCATTGAATGGTTTGGGTTGCGTTTTGATGCAAGAAGGAAAAGTTATAGCTTATGCCTCGAGACAGTTGAAGCCGCATGAAAAAAACTATCTAACGCATAATTTAGAGTTGGCCGCTATTGTTTTCGCATTAAAATCTAGCAACATGATTTATATGGTAAGAAATGCCACATCTTTACAAATCACAAGAGTTTGATGTATTTAATGACTCAGAAAGATTTGAATTTGCGACAACGAAGACGGCTTGAGTTGCTAAAAGATTATGAGTTAGTGATTGACTACCATTCGAGAAAAGCAAATGTAGTCACAGATGCTTTGAAGTAGAAAATATTTGTTTTCTTTGAGAGCAATGAATACAAGACTGACTTTATCTGATGATGGTTTGATTCTAACAGAGTTGAAATCTAAACCAGTTTTTTTGTAGCAAATTTGTGAAGCTTAAAAGTGTAATACTAAGTTGCAAGCTAAAATAATGCATTGTGAGTTTAATAGTGATTCAGATTATCAGATCGGAGCTAATGATTTTTTAAGGTTCCAAAATAGAATCTATGTACCAAAGAATTCTGAGCTCATTCAGAAAATTTTACACGAAGCACACAGTGGTTGTTTATCCGTTCACCCGGGAAGTACTAAAATGTACAATGATCTGAAACAGTTATATTGGTGGTCGAGTATGAAACGAGATATTTCAGAATTTGTATCAAGGTGTTTGATTTGTCAGCAAGTGAAAGCTAAGCATCAAGTGCCTTTGGGTTTACTTCAAACTATGATGATACCATAATGGAAGTGGGACAGAGTTACAATAGATTTCGTATCAGGATTACCCTTGACTCTAAAAAGAAAAATGCTGTTTGGGTTGTTGTTGATCGACTGACGAAATCGGCACATTTATACCAGTACGTACAGATTATTGACTCGATAGATTAGCTGAATTGTACATTGCTCAGATCGTTAGATTTCACGGGGTGCCAATTTTGATTATTTCAGATAGAGATCCGAGGTTTACATCATGATTTTGAAACAAATTGCAAGAAGCTCTGCGTACGAAGTTGAATTTTAGTACAACTTCTCATCCGCAAAACCGACGGTCAATCTGAGAGTAATTCAAATTCTCGAAGGTATGCTTCGCTGTTGTGTTTTAGAGTTTGAAGGCAACTGGGAGAGATATTTTCCATTGGTTGAATTCGTGTATAATAACAATTTTTAATCGAGTGTAAAGATGGCATCGTACGAAGCATTGTATGGTCATAAATGTCGAACACCATTGTACTGGACTGAGCTTAGCGAGAAACAGATTCATGGGGTTGATTTGGTTAGAGAAACCAAAGAGAAAGTGAAAGTAATTCTCGACTATTTGAAAGCAGCTTCAGATCGATAGAAATCGTACGCGGATTTGAAAAGAAAAGACATTGAATTTCAGATAGGTGATAAAATGTTTCTAAAAGTATCTCCGTGGAAGAAAATACTAAGATTTGGTTGCAAATGTAAATTGAGTCCACGCTTCATTGGGTCGTATGAGATCATTGAAAGAATAGGTCCAGTGGCATACCAGTTATCTTTACTGACTGAGTTAGAAAAGATCCACAATGTATTTCATGTGTCTATGTTGCGTCGATATAGATCAGATCCTTCACATGTAATTTCTTTAGCGAAGATTGAAATTCAACCCGACATGACATACAACGAAGAACCAATTAGAATTCTAGCTCAAGAGATTAACGAGTTGATAATTAAACGAATAGCTTTGGTGAAGTTTTTGTGGGAACGACACGATGTCAAGGAAGCCACGTGGGAGCCCAAGGAAGCTATGAGAAAATAGTACCCTAACCTATTCATTGGTAAGATTTTCGAGGATGAATATCCTTAAGGGGGGAGAGTTGTAATAGCCTGTTTTTGGTCAAATCAGAATAGTGGTTTTGGATCCACAAATCTGAGGTCAAAATAATTACTATTATTTTAATTTCTACTACATGAAAATATGATTGTGTGAAATTTTCGTTAAGAAATTTTATCATTAGAGTGCCTAATTTGAAAAAAAAGGACTAAAACACATAAAGTGCAAAAGTAGTGTTCTATTAGCTAAAGGTGTCTAATAGCTAGAGAACCTTAAATTTAAGGTCCTTAAGTGATAATTATACCATTTATGTTGATAGTGGATGATAATGGATTGGTATTATTGAAATTTTGATTAAGTAATAAGGTTAATTTAGTAATTTGATTAATTTAAGTAAAAATAAATAAAACAAATTAAATGTTGTCATTTTTAATGTCTTCAACCGATTTTGACAAGAAGAAATAGCCATGGGAATGATCTAGGGTTTGACTACTTTGGAAGCTTAATTGGTGAGTAAATTTTGTTCCGTTTTTAATGATTTCTACGTTTTTGAGATCGTTGTAGCTAGGTCTAGCTAGCCTAGGGACTAATTTGCAAAAATGTTAAAGATTTTAGATGCTTCCATTGATGAATAAGCATGTGTTTTGAAGTTTCTTGATAGATTATGAATGCTTGTTGATAGATATACAAGTTTTGTTAAGTGATTTTTAGTAAAAATGCATATTAGGGGTTAAATTGTGAAATGTAAAAACTTTATGGTTTAAATGTGAAATAAATGAAAAATATAGGCTGCTAGGGGCATAATAGTAATTTTTCTAGGCTTGGGTTGTGAAGAAATTGAATGAATTTTGTTTTACGAGCCTAGGGACTAAATTGTAAAAGTGGTGAAATATTAGGGGTAAATGTGTAAATGTGCTTAAATGTGTGTTTTGGATTAAATTAAATGGAGATTATTAAATAAGTTAATTTTGAATATAGTTAGATCAAGAAAAGTGAAATTCATATCTAGACCGGGGGAAAACTAAAGTTATCGACTAATCGACCTATTTCGTCGTTTTCACATCTAAGGTAAGTTCGTATACTATAAGTTTTAATACAAATGTAATTTAAATGCTTTGATATTGCATATATTGTGAATACGAGAATATGGATATGTTCGATAGTGATTCGACGACGTTTTGACATTCGAAATCCCGGTTGAACCTTAGGAATAGTTTAGGATACTTGTGACATGTCATTAGAGAATATATTGAGTTGCCTTCAGGCCATGATATTAGTGATAAACCGTAATTTATACATATTTTTATCCCCTGCTTAACACATTTATGAATGATTTCTCCTTAGATTTGGTGAATTTGATGCTCCTAATCCTTTAATTTCATGTTTTATACTTAGGTGAGCATAGGAGAGCGAAAAGAACAAGAAACGGGCCAAAAATGGAGAAAATGGGCCGAAGTGGGAAAACGACACGGCTTGGACTTCCTCGCACGGGCAGAACACACGCCCGTGCCATTCTAACAGGCTCGACCACGGCCTAAAACAACCTCAGTACGGGCGTGTTGATCTCTCAGCCTCGACCACGGCCTGAAGTAATCGCACACGGGCGTATCCCTGCCGAGCCCTAGTTAAGTTCTATTTGAAAAAGGGCGATTTTTAGTGCTTTTAGGCATTTAAACACCCTAAAGGAGGACTAAAAGGGAGACAGAGAATGGGGAGCAATGAATTACTCCAAGAAAGCCGATTGATCCATCTCAGAAGTCGAATTCATCATCAAGACTGAAGATCTCTCCTCAATTTCCCTTTAGGAGTTTTGGGTTTTCTTTATGTTTTGTATTCATTATTTTTCTAAGATGTTTTCCTATTTAGTTATGAACTAAAACCCCTAAATACCTAAGTGGAATGAAACCTAAGACAAATCTTGTTATTATTTTTTGAATTGTATGATAAATATTTGATTTGTTCTTAATTATGTGTTCTTAGTTCTTGTTTTGGTATTCCTGGATATTGATTCAAGTTAATGCTCTTAGTTGGAGGATGAATAGTCCCTGTCTAAGAGTGAGTTTGTCATAATTAAGCGGATTTGATTACGCATCCAAATATAGGGTGACAAGATTTTGCCAAATTAGGGTGAAACCTAATAAGGGGATCCATAGATCGAGTTAATGCAACCCTAGGGTGTTAATTAGAAAGAAATTTTAATTATTCAATCTAGGGTTAGACGTTATTAGTCTTGAATAGGGATAATAACATAACTTAGGGATTTCTACTGAACAAGTTAAATGAATAAATCGTCCGATTTGGAGTCAAAATAACAAGTGAAGTCTAAGTAGATTTTTCCTTAGGTATTGTCTTAATTCAATCATTTTTCCAAAAGTAATTCCCCAATTCTATTTTCTATGATTTCTTATTTTAGTTAATTAGTTAATTAAAACAAACCCCATTATTCTTAGGCTAGATAATAAAAAGACAGTCATTACTAGTACTTTTGGTTCCTTTGGGTTCGACAATCCGGTCTTGCTAAAGCTATACTACTGTTCGATAGGTACACTTGCCTACATTGTGATAATAGTTAGTGTAACGCCCAAAAAATCCCGAAATCCAAAAATCTCGAAACCCAAAAATCCCGAAATCCTGAACTTTCTTTGTTTTCAGTTTTGATAAAAATTATGTTTAATATTCCTAGCTAAGCGATAATTTTAGTAGGTCTTAGTTAAGGTGTGAGTTGAATTAAAGGGTAGAAGAAATTATAATTTAATTATTAAAAGAATCAGGGATGGCAAGTAGTTGGGCTTTTAAATAAAGTTATGGGAAAATAGCATCAAAAAGGCCTAGTGGTGGAGTGGCTAAGTGACGCCACATAGGGTGCAGGGAGGTGGTGTTAATAGCTAGCAAGGAGGTCCAAGGTTCGAATCCTAGCTTAGTGTTTTTAGAAGTTTAATTTTGGCCTTCTAGAAGGATGGTAGTGGCATGAAAGTGGACTCCAAGGGAAGTGTTCAGGAGAGAAAATTAAGGAAAGGATTAAGGGGTTATCAGGGAGAAAAACGAGGAGATGGGAAGAGGGAAGTGATGGAGCCAAATGGGGAATTAGGCATAGGAAAAATTTAGCTATAAGGCTTATAAATAGGTGTCGAATGCTAGGGTATGAAGCTAATTTCGAATTTCCTCCACCCTGTTACCAGAAACTCTTTTCTTTAAAAGCCAAAAACTCTCTGCCTTTTTTTCTTTTTTCTTCTTCCTTGTGCCGAAATCTATTTCTTCTCTACCTCATTGCTGACTTTTCTTTCTTTTCCTTGGAGCTGAATAACCCTCTTCTGCCATACAAAATCATAAAGGGTTGAACCTCTTTGGCCGAATACCCTTGGTGCAATCACTACTCCTTCTACTTCGGTCAAATCTGGTGTAACTGTTGTTTTTCCAATCGATTTCTTTGCTAAGTATCATATATTGTCCTTCACTCTTTCTAATCAACTATGGTAGGGAATTAGTATCGGATCTCGAATCTTAGCTCATTGTCAAATTGCTCCTTAGGTATTGCGATTTTGGTAAGTGTTCCTCTTCCATTGACTAAGGTTGGCCGAATAGCCATAGGCAAGGAAAGGGACTTGTGTTGGATACAAGTCATCTACTATTCAGGTTTTAATAGTTAAGATTGGTGCAGATCTAAGGATACATGATCAAGGAAAAGCGGTTAAGGATTGGGCTCAAGGTTTGGACTAAGGAGATCGCATCACGCTTGCTTACTAGGTGTGTACATACATTTCACACACACTATGAATCGGCAAAAGCCGAAATGCTGAAATGCCGAAATGCCAAAAAGCCAAACGTGTGACTACGGTAGTCTTGCGAGTGTACGAATACTCATAAGAGGGAGACCGATAGGTTGCTTGAGGCCCATGGATGATTCCATGGACTTGGGTTGTGAATAGGCCAAGTGGGTCAGAATGGGCTAAATGGGCCTGATAGGCTATTGGGCCCATAATAGGCAAAATTTGATAAGCGATGCTATGTGATAGGAAATTTGTATGTAAGCATCAATATAATGTGATTTGGGCCGGATGGGCGATATAAATGAGATTGGGCCGAATGGGCCATATGAACGTGAATTGAGCCTGATGGGCCATATGTATGAGATTGGGCCAATAGGGCCATATGCATGTATGTAGGGGTTTTGGGCCTAGTATATGATAACCACATAAAACTTAATTAATATATTGTGATCGTGGACAAGTCATAGAGTTAAGATGTGGCAACGGGTATATGCATGTCTAGGATTGGATCTAGGGAGAGCTTGGCACTTAAGTAGTCTTAATGACTCATCTCCTCTTCTCTGGAATCCTACCTGGTGCATAGTATTTTTTCATCTTAGCTCCCGGGATTTGTTAATGGGCCAAGGTAAGTAAAAACCCGTAATAAAGGAAAATTATCGAAATTCCCCTAAAGGTAAAAATGACTAAAATACCCTTAAGTGTTGTGTGTAAGATTTATGGTTGCTACATGCATTCATATGTATTCACATGATATCCTGTTTAGGTTGCATATGGGTTAAGAATTATGGAACGAAGGGAATATATGAGGGCCGCATGGTTGCTTGACAATCGTGGATCCACCGACGGCTTTTAAGCCCAATATGTGATTGGCAGCTTACTGCAACTTGGGTAGTTCCGCAACCGGGCTACCATTGATGTGTATCGGTTGGGTGGGTCGATATTTATATCCCCACAGGTTGTGAAAAGGGGGACAGAGCAAAAGTGTACTGGTTGGATTGTTGGGGTGGGTTGCACTGCATTGCATGTTTGATGTATGATGACTTTTGAATGGTTGTTTTCTTCGAGGGTTGTACACATTGAGTTTGCAAAAACTCACCCACTCTTTTATTTTATTTTTAGATGATGCTCAGTAGAAGGTTCGATGTTTGGAGGGACTTTGGGTGGCCAGCTAGCAAGATAACTTGGACTTGTTTTTCTTTCTAAAGCTTATCAGTTTCTATGTTATTAAGTACTTTTCAAATTAGATTGTAATAGGCCTTCTACTTTGTTATTATTTGGATTATTATTTTTATGTGATGTAATTATAAGAAGTTGAACATGGTTTCTTAAACTATAGTATGACTTTTCTACATTTCTGCAACTACATTTTAAAATGACATGTTTTCATAAAATCATATATTTTAAACAAGTGATTAAAAGAAGTTTTTTTAAGGATAGTTAAGGCTTCTTTTATTTTAAGAAGGGTTTTCAATAAAAACACGGTTTTCGCTAAAACACTTCAATGTGATACGCCAGATTCGGCCATAACGTCCAGGCCGGGTTTGGGGTGTTACAGCTAGTTTAAAGAATGATTAATTATAAATTTATAAAACTTATCATAGAAAATCATGATCAATTAGCACTTCAAGTGCGATTTATACCGATTTGGCTTCGGGCCATAGTATCAATATTTCGGATATAAGCTACCTTGATTTGGCTTCGGGCCATGGTATAGCTACTTAATGGCGAGAATCTTGAGTATCCAACTTCTATTCCGAATGGCTCAACAGGTAAATGAAAGATGTGATTGAGTATGAGAATGATATGAGATGGTACAAGTATGTATGTAACATGTATAAGTTTTGGTTTGAATAAACTTGTGAAGAATATGATTGATATCATAATTGTGTATATGAAAGGTTTGTTAGCTAATATATGCTAAATATTGATATATTAGCTAACTCGATTTCAGGGATCGTCGGAGATCGCTTCATAGTATCCACTTATCACTTGGTACTTATGAATTTTGGTATCTTAAGTATATGGCATGTATAGAGACTTTGGTCATGTTGGTTATGTTTTGGTTATGATTTTAGCCATTTGAATTGGCTTGTAAATGTCTCAGGTTTGGTTTGTATATTTGGCCATGTGAGTTGGCTTATTTTGGTTGATTTTGGTTATGTTTATATGTATATAAATGACCTATGTTGTGTGAATGAAGTTGGATTCATGATGTTTATTGATAATAGGTAATTTGAATGTCAATAGGTGATGATTTTTGAATTATTATGTTTGTGGAATTGAGCATATTGATGCATAATTGTTAATGGTCATTTTGATGAATTGAGAAAAATAAAGATTGGTATGAACTTAAATGTCATAACATGGTATTTATGTTTTACATTGGTTGGCATTAGAAATGGTATAAATTATGCTTGATTTGGAATTGATTTATATGTCTATTGATGTTATGTTTTATGACATATGAGTTGTGTAGGTGTGCCTAAGTTTGGGTGGCAAATTGGCTTGGTAAATAGCCTATTTTTGTCCACACGGGCAAAGACACGGGCATATGTCTCAACCGTGTGCGAACACAGTCATGTTACACGGCCATGTGTCCCCTGGTGTTGAATTTGTAACGAAGTCAGTATGCTCCACACGGCCTCACACACGGGCGTGTGACTTGGCCGTGTGGCATAAGTCAGTATACCCTATAGGTTTGGCACGACTTAGCAGACGGGCGTGTATGGCCAGTTTTAGGGCACACGGGCGTGTGTGCTGGCCGTGTGACCCAAGTTTGGGAGTTACACGGGGTTGGATACGGGCTGGGACATGACCATGTGCTCCCATTTCGAATGTCCACACGGCTTGTGACACGAGCGTGTCTTGTGGCCGTGTGAGAGACACAACTGGGCCATACGGGCGTGTGTCCCCTATTTTGAAAAAAAATTTTCAAAGTTTCGTAAAAGTTTCCTAAGTTATCGGTCTAGTCCCGAATAGCTCCCAATATATGTTTAGAGCCTCGAAGGTTTGTATTAGGGACAAATTGATTGAGATTGAATGATGAATGCATGAATTGTGATAATACATGCTAAATGAATGTTTAATTGTTTTATAAGTCCGTTAATGCTCTGTAACCCTATTCTGGCATTGAATATGGGTGAGGGGTGTTACATAAAAGCTCAAGACACTTCAGTATCGAGCATTGGTAGTGTCAAAACCAACAAACCAAAGTGTCAACAATATGGAAGACGATAGTTTGGAGATTGTTGGATGAATAGTAAAGCCTGCTTCAGATGTGGCTCTCAAGAGCATTTTATTCGTGATTGTCCTGAGTTATCCGAGAAGGACAAACTTCCGACTACAAGGCTAAGGAATACAGTTGCCAAAGGGAGACCACCTCAAAATACTTGAAATGTGAATAGTAGTAAAGTTGCAACAAAAGATTCTACTGTGAGATTCGAGGCTCAAGCACCAGCCAGAGTGTAACAACCCTTACCCGTATCCAAGGCCGGAACAGAGTACGAGGCATTACCAGACTTAACAACACATAGACAAAAACTGGGCCATAAAATTTCATTTAATTTAAAACTTTTCGAACACATGCATAACAAACAAAGCTAACTATATCATTACATCAAAACATATGACGTAGCATGATTAATTAAACTTATAAACCATAATGGATAAGGACTACATCTCATAATCATTACAATAACTCAATGCAGATCGATACGCGTGCGATCAAAATCATAATAAAAATACATATTACAAACCAACTTCCTATACATGCCACTCACTTGATATTTCCAATATTTGAATTAATTCTCCCAAAAATGATAGTTTGATAGTGTGATGTTGCCTCCGATGATCTCCAACCCCGAGCCGACCTATCAATACTAAAGAAATGGAGAGGATGGGTAAGCTTTACGCTTAGTAAGTTCATATGAAAATAATAAGCAATTACTACCATGCTTTTCAAGATAAAACACTATAATTGTACAATTACATATATTCAGGTTAAGCTGTGTTATTGAGTTACAGTTACTAAATCATTCATATCTGAAGCTAAAAAACTCCAACTTTAGTTTCGTTAATTTTATTTGAAACTAGATTCATATATCTTTCTCCCATAAAATTTTCAGAATTTTTGGCTTGGCCAATTAGTACAGTTTATTAGTTAAATTCTCCCCTGTTTCAGAGTATGACTACTCTGACCTCTGTGTACTACGAACCAAATTTCTCTCTGTACAGAATTCCAACGACCATGCCGTTTGTTTCCCTTAAAAATATACTCAATAAGGAATCCATGCATGTAAGGTATTACTCTTAATAAGTTTTGTACAATTTATGATGAATTTCTGAAGTCAGAACAGGGGTTTCTCGAATTCATTCAGACCCTATTTCACAATAATTCAAATATCACACAATATAGAATTCTTTTGCTTCCCATGTTTCCTTCATGTGAAAATAGACTCATTAATCTTTATTTTCATATATCATTTGCATTTTTATTCAACTTCCACAATTTTTAGTGAATTTTCAAAGTCACGTAACTGCTGCTGTCCAAGACAATTTTATTGCTAATTCACTCTTTCACACTTTCTTTGTATTAACCTCATTTTAACATACATATCACAAATCATTTTCACCACATTTCATACATCACAAGTATAGGCCCATGATTACAAGGTCACCATAAAATCATCCTCATGTATAACTTAATTGTTTATAACCTTACCACAACCCGATCACTTAATGAACACATTATTCACATAACCAAATTCCTGCACTTATTCATCACAAAACTCACAAAGCAAGACATAATAAGTCTCCCGTTGAACACTTCGGATCAATCCTCGATACTTGGTGGTTTCCGCAAATAGCTCCACCCATCATAAAGTTCGGCTCTCTTGTACACATGGTGAACACTTAGTATCACCCATGTGACCTAGCCGCTTTATCTCGTAGCTCTCTTGTCTACATGGTGTCCTTCACCGGAACCACGCATGCGACCTAGCTACATATATCCCAGTAGCTCTCTTGTCTACATGGTGTACACATAGCATCACCCATGTAACCTAGCTACATCATAATATCTCGTAGCTCTCTTGTACACATGATGTGCACTCAAAGCACCATACATGTGACCTAGCTACATACCATCTGTATCATCCAATCTTTCCGAAGGTTCAACCAGATTTCTCTCTTTTTCTAACAATTTCACCAATCAAGTAATTACTAAACAAACATATTTCCAATATGTTACAAATTTATTCATAGTCCTTTTTCAATTTTCAATTTACAAAGAAATAGTCAATCTATAGGTAGCCACATTTCATATGGTAACAAAATATAATAAATAAAATAAAATAAATCGATAAATTATTTACGTACAAACTTATCAAAATCTCATCAGTACAACCGCAACAATTCATACAACCCAGCTTAATAGTAATTTAACACTCAATTCTTGTAACAATAATTCCATTCAATTTCACATGACACAACTAGCATTATATATATATTTTTATATCATACATACCATCCATCAACTTCTCTTAAACATATTAAATCATACAATTTATGCCATATCAATAGAGAATTACAATTCATGCACTGTATTGCATTATTATTAACACATTTAAACTTACCTCGATTCGAAACTAGCAATTTACTATTTTAATCCATAACCTTGTATTTTCCCGATTTAAGCTTTGAATCTCGATTTCCTTCATCTATAATATCACATTTAGCCTAATAATTAGTCACATTATTCATACGGGTCCAAAATCATATTTTTACAAATTTGCATTTTGACCCATAAACTTTTGCATATTTGCACTTTTGCCCCAAGACTCAAAAAATTTAATTTCAGCCCTTATTCCTATGTTTTATGACATGCTGAACATTTTTCTCTTCTACAACAACATCAAATTCTCACTCTAACATATAGTTATGAACAATAAGTATTTTTACCGATTATGCTGCTTTTACTCGTTTTCACTTAAAACCGAGTAGCACAAGTTGTTTAACATAATTTAAAACCTCATATTCTATCATAAAACATCAAAATACACAAATTTCACCTATGGGTATTTTTTTCCAAATATGAACCCTAGCTTAAATTATTGCTAGAATAAGCTTTATCGAGCTCACCTGATTCAAAAACGTAAAGAACATTAAAAACGGGGCTTGGAATCACTTACTATTGAGCTTGGAAAGCTTGAAAACCCTAGCCATGGCCTCCCCCATGCTAATTTCGGCCTCCATGAAGAAGATGAGCAAAATTGGCTTTTAATTTTGTATTTTAATTCATTTTACCCCTAAATGACCAAAATGCCCTTACTACTAAACTTTCAAAAATTCCTTCCATGTCCTAATTTTGTCCATGAACTTAAAATTGGTCAAATTTCTATTTAAGACCTCCTAATTAATATTTCAATGCAATTTCATACTAAAAACTTCTAGAATGCAAGTTTTGCAACTTATTCAATTTAGTCCCTAACTTTAAATTAAGCACTTTATGCATTGAATTTCTTCACGAAATTTTCACACAATCATGCAATCATATCATAGACCTCAAAATAATCATAAAATAATTATTTCTATCTCGAATTTGTGGTCCCGACATCACTATTCCGACTAGGCCCAAAATCATGGTGTTACAACTCTCCCCCTTTAGGGATTTTCGTCCCTAAAATCTTACCAAAAAGTGGTCTTCACTTAGATTCCTCAATATCATACTCAATAATAAAGTACCTTAACTCAGCAAAGCTTCCAATACATCTCTTTAATTTCTCATTTCCATCCTAATATCAATCTGGCAAAGATAATTCGTAGATTCTGATGCTCGCTTTAACCCCATTAACAATTTAGATTCTGTGGCATCGAATGCTCTATACTATCACATTACCTTATTGTCTTGAAACACATCACAATTCATACAACAAGACATTACTAAAAAAATCAGAAGTCTTTACTCAATACAGACTAGTCCAAATCGGATATTCCAGCTTAACAATATTCTCATCTGCTCAAACTTTACCAACATGTAATAAACTTTTCAAATTTCACGAAATGAAAACCTCATCATTCGTAGTGGTTTTTACTCATATAATTTTTTTTTTTTAAGAGATATACACTTCTCGCTCGAATATTTGCCTTTTATCCGCATGAAAATGAAATTCTATTATCGGACTTGAGAAAATAATCCTCACATAATTGTCACATGAAATATTTCAAATAAATAATTCACATCGATTGAACACTCGAGTCGATCTTAATCATCGATGAATGACATTTCCAAATCTTCTTTTACTGCTCATTCATTACGCTAACTAAAACCATCTCAATTGCATTAGTTCAAGTAACCAAAATATCTCAATTGAAGTCATTAATTATAATTGACTTATTTGAGAGAAGTAATCCACCATATCGATTGAGACTCGATCATTTATCACTTATGTCTTTACTTATCAATTCATTCTTAATCTCTAGTTATACTTATAATTATTCTATCACTGAACTCTCTTTAAATTTTCAAGCGCAAAACTTATTCAGTATGGATCTCATGAAATTCAATCATAAGCACCACTTCTATAAGAGGGAGGGGTTATAGGGCCTCTAACTCGTCTTTCTTATACATACACATATGACACAATTTCCATCATCATAGCAACATCATCAAAATCATGTCATTCATTCAGGCAATGCAACATTCATGTTGGCTTACACAAATTTTTCCTATTGTCCCATTTAGACAATATACTTATGCATACATTCTATGTTTTCTAGATAGCTTTACTTATCGATTCATTTAATTAAATTAAGTCATGCTCATGACATCATATAAGGCCAAACAACCATAGATACTTGTACCACAATTACAACTTTCATTTCATGCATCATCATGTACATATAATTACAATCATATAATTCACCCAAACAATTTAACATAGATAAGTTCATTTCATTATAATCCTTTATCTCATAAAAAAATATCATTGTCATTCATCAACATTCAACGTCCAACTAGGACAATGACATTTTTATTCGTATTAAAATATTATAAACCTTTATTCATACCTTTCTGAATCTAAACTTATTATAATCGTAATTTACTCAATTACCTTTGCATCACGTTAAACATGGTCGGTGCAGCTCGGTTGGAGAGTACCTCTGTCTAAACAAGACGGTCCTCATACGCGTCGGAAGACATCACACTATCATAGATCCGTGGCATATATATAGCTAGACTTTTTCACATGCTAGGTTAGTCTAAGAACCGACTAAACCATAGCTCTGATACCACTAAATGTAACACCCCTTACCCGTATCCAAGGCCGGAACAGAGTACGAGGCATTACCAGACTTAACAACACATAGACAAAAACTAGGCCATAAAATTTCATTTAATTTAAAACTTTTCGAACACATGCATAACAAACAAAGCTAACTATATCATTACATCAAAACATATGACGTAGCATGATTAATTAAACTTATAAACCATAATGGATAAGGACCACATCTCATAATCATATACAATAACTCAATGCAGACTGATACGTGTGATCAAAATCATAATAAAAATACATATTACAAACCAACTTCCTATACATGCCACTCACTTGATATTTCCAATATTTGAATTAATTCTCCCAAAAATGATAGTTTGATAGTGTGATGTTGCCTCCGATGATCTCCAACCCCGAGCCGACCTATCAATACTAAAGAAATGGAGAGGATGGGTAAGCTTTACGCTTAGTAAGTTCATATGAAAATAATAAGCAATTACTACCATGCTTTTCAAGATAAAACACTATAATTGTACAATTACATATATTCAGGTTAAGCTGTGTTATTGAGTTACAGTTACTAAATCATTCATATCTAAAGATACAAAACTCCAACTTTAGTTTCGTTAATTTTATTTGAAACTAGATTCATATATCTTTCTCCCATAAAATTTTCAGAATTTTTGGTTTGGCCAATTAGTACAGTTTATTAGTTAAATTCTCCCCTGTTTCAGAGTATGACTACTCTGACCTCTGTGTACTACGAACCAAATTTCTCTCTGTACAGAATTTCAACGACCATGCTGTTTGTTTCCCTTAAAAATAGACTTAATAAGGAATCCAGTCATGTAAGTTATTACTCTTAATAAGTTTTGTACAATTTATGATAAATTTCTGAAGTCAGAACAGGGGATCTCGATTTCATTCAGACCCTATTTCACAATAATTCAAATATCACACAATATAGAATTCTTTTGCTTCCCCTGTTTCTTTCATGTGAAAATAGACTCATTAAGCTTTATTTTCATATATCATTTGCATTTTTATTCAACTTCCACAATTTTTAGTGAATTTTCAAAGTCACGCAACTGCTGCTGTCCAAGACAATTTTATTGCTAATTCACTCTTTCACACTTTCTTTGTATTAACCTCATTTTAACATACATATCACAAATCATTTTCACCACATTTCATACATCACAAGTATAGGCCCATGATTACAAGGTCACCATAAAATCATCCTCATGTATAACTTAATTGTTTATAACCTTACCACAACCCGATCACTTAATGAACACATTATTCACATAACCAAATTCCTGCACTTATTCATCACAAAACTCACAAAGCAAAGACATAATAAGTCTCCCGTTGAACACTTCGGATCAATCCTCGATACTTGGTGGTTTCCGCAAATAGCTCCACCCATCATAAAGTTCGGCTCTCTTGTACACATGGTGAACACTTAGTATCACCCATGTGACCTAGCCAGTTTATCTCGTAGCTCTCTTGTCTACATGGTGTCCTTCACCTGGAACCACGCATGCGACCTAGCTACATATATCCCGTAGCTCTCTTGTCTACATGGTGTACACATAGTATCACCCATGTAACCTAGGTACATCATAATATCTCGTAGCTTCTTGTACACATGATGTGCACTCAAAGACCATACATGTGACCTAGCTACATACCATCTGTATCATCCAATCTTTCCGAAGGTTCAACCAGGATTTCTATCACTTTTCTAACAATTTCACCAATCAAGTAATTACCAACAAACATATTTCCAATATGTTACAAATTTATTCATAGTCCTTTTTCAATTTTCAATTTACAGCAAATAGTCAATCTATAGGTAGCCACATTTCATATGATAACAAAATATAATAAATAAAATAAAATAAATCGATAAATTATTTACGTATAAACTTATCAAAATCTCATCAGTACAAACTGCAACAATTCATACAACCCAGCTTATAGTAATTTAACACTCAATTCTTGTAACAATAATTCCATTCAATTTCACATGACACAACTAGCATTATATATATATTTTTTATATCATACATACCATCCATCAACTTCTCTTAAACATATTAAATCATACAATTTATGCCATATCAATAGAGAATTACAATTCATGCACGGTATTGCATTATTATTAACACACGAACTTACCTCGATTGTAAACTAAGAATTTACTATTTTAATCCATAACCTTGTATTTTCCCGATTTAAGCCCGAATCTCGATTTCCTTCATCTATAATATCACATTTAGCCTAATAATTAGTCACATTATTCATACGGGTCCAAAAATCATATTTTTACAAATTTCTATTTTGACCCCTAAACTTTTGCATATTTGCACTTTTGCGCCAAGACTCGAAAATTTAATTTCAGCCCTTATTCCTATGTTTTATGACATGCTGAACATTTTTCTCTTCTACAACAACATCAAATTCTCACTCTAACATATAGTTATGAACAATAAGTATTTTTACCGATTATGCCGCTTTTACTGCTTTCACTTAAAACCGAGTAGCACAAGTTGTTTAACATAATTTAAAACCTCATATTCTATCATAAAACATCAAAATACACAAATTTCACCTATGGGTATTTTTCCAAATATGAACCCTAGCTTAAATTATTGCTAGAATAAGCTTTATCGAGCTATCGGGATTCAAAAAACGTAAAGAACATTAAAAACGGGGCTTGGAATCACTTACTATTGAGCTTGGAAAGCTTGAAAACCCTAGCCATGGCCTCCCCCATGCTAATTTCGGCCTCCATGAAGAAGATGAGCAAAATTGGCTTTTAATTTTGTATTTTAATTCATTTTACCCCTAAATGACCAAAATGCCCTTACTACTAAACTTTCAAAAATTCCTTCCATGTCCTAATTTTGTCCATGAACTTAAAATTGGTCAAATTTCTATTTAAGACCTCCTAATTAATATTTCAATGCAATTTCATACTAAAAACTTCTAGAATGCAAGTTTTGCAACTTATTCAATTTAGTCCCTAACTTTAAATTAAGCACTTTATGCATTGAATTTCTTCACGAAATTTTCACACAATCATGCAATCATATCATAGACCTCAAAATAATCATAAAATAATTATTTCTATCTCAAATTTGTGGTCCCGACATCACTATTCTGACTAGGCCCAAAATCAGGGTGTTACACAGAGCTTATGCAATTCGCGCTCATGAGGATGGATCGGCACCAGATGTTATCACCGATACTTTTTCTGTTTATGACACTGATGTAACTGTTTTGATTGATCTTGGATCAACCCATTCATATGTTTGTACGAATTTAATGTCTAGTAAGAATTTACTGTTGAGCCCATAGAATTCGTGATTAAAGTATCGAACTCCTTAGGCCATTATGTACTAGTTGATAAAGTTTGCAAGAATTATCCTTTGATGACTCGAGGTTACTATTTTTTGGCTAATTTGATGCTTTTACTATTTCATGAATTCGATGTGATCTTGGGTATGAATTGGTTGACTCTGCATGATGCTATTGTAAACTGTAGACGAAAGACTATTGAGTTGAAATGTTAGAATAGTGAAATTCTTAGTATTGAATTCTATGATTCGAGTAAGTTTTCTATTGTGATATCAGCTATGCTAGCTCAGAAATATGTAAGGAAAAGTTGCGATGCTTATCTTGCTTATGTACTGGATACAAAAGTGTCTGAATCGAAGATTGAACAGTGCCAGTGATTTGTGAATTTCCAGATATGTTTCCAGAAGAGTTATCTGGATTGCCACCGATCAAAGAGGTTGAATTTACTATTGAGTTAGTACCGGGAACATCATCGATATCGATAGCTCCGTACAGAATGGCTCTGAAAGAGTGAAAAGAGTTGAAAGATTACTTGTAGGAGTTAACAGATAGAGGTTTTGCATGATCGAGTTTCTTGCCTTGAGGTGCACCAGTTTTATTTGTAAAAACTAAATATGGATCAATGAGATTGTGTATCGATTATCGACAGCTTAACAAGGTTACAATTAAGAATAAGTATCCTTTGTCGAGAATTGATTATTTGTTCGATCAGCTAAAAGGTGCTATGGTATTTTCAAAGATTGAGTTACAATCCAGTTATTACCAGTTGCGGGCTAAAGATTCGGATATGCCAAAAACTGCATTCAGGATCAGGTATAGACACTATGAATTTCTTGTTATGCCATTTGGGTTAACTAACACTCTAGCAGTATTTATGGATTTGATGAATCAAATTTTTAAACTGTATTTGGATGATTCATTGTTGTATTCATTGATGATATTCTGATCTATTCCCGAGATGAGTGAGAACATGCCAAGCATTTGAGAATTGTGTTACAAACTTTAAGAGATAAAAAACTATTTGCTAAATTCAGCAAATACAAATTTTGGCTCCAAGAAGTTGGATTTTTGTGACACATTGTTTCGACAGAAGGCAGCAGAGTTGATCCGAGCAAGATTTCATTGGTTGTTGACTGGAAAGCACCAAGAAACATTTTCGACATAAAAGGATTTTCAATGATAGCTACACCAATGACTCGGTTATTGCAAAAAGATGTAAAGTTTGAGTGGTCCAAGAATTGCCAGCAGAGTTTTAATCAGTTGAAAGCGCTGTTAACCGAAGAACCAATTTTAGTTCAGCCTAAGTCGGGCAAAGAGTTTGTGATTTTCAGTGATGCATCATTGAATGGTTTGGGATGTGTTTTAATGCAAGAAGGCAAAGTGATAGCGTATGCTTCTAGACAGTTAAAAACGCACGAGAAGAATTATCCGGCACACGATTTGGAGTTGGCCGCAATCGTGTTTGCGTTGAAAATTCTACACGAAGCACACAGTGCTAGCTTGTCTGTTCATCTGGGGAGTGCTAAGATGTATAGTGATTTGAAATAGTTGTACTGGTGGTCGGGTATAAAACGTGACATTTCTGATTTTGTGTCGAGATGCTTGATTTGTCAACAGGTCAAAACTAAACATTAAGTGCTTGCGGGGCTATTACAGCCAGTGATGATACCGGAGTGGAAATGGGATACAGTTACGATGGATTTTGTATGAGGATTATCTCTGTCTCCGAAAAAGAAAGATGTTATCTGGGTTGTTGTTGATCATCTAACGAAGTCCGCACATTTTATTCTAGTGCATACATATTTTTCTTTTGATAGATTAGCTGAGTTGTGTATTTCTGAAATCGTCAGATTGCATGGAGTGCCAATCGCTATTATTTCAGATACGGATTCACGATTTACATCACAAATTTGGAAGAAATCGCAAGAAGCTTTAGGTACATAGTTGTATTTTAGCACAACATTTCATCCCCAAACTGATGGTCAGTCTGAGAGAGTAATTCAGATTCTCGAAGATATGCTTCGTAGCTATTTTTTAGAGTTTGAAGGTAATTGGGAAAATATTTATCGTTGGTTGAATTTGCATATAAAAATAGTTTTCAATCGAGCATTAAGGTGGCACCGCATGAAGCTCTGTATGGTCATAAATGCCGAACTCTATTGTACTGGATCGAGCTCAATGAGAAAAAGGTACACGTGGTTGATTTGATCCGAGAGACCGAAGAGAAAGTGAAAATAATTCGTGATAGTTTGAAAGTAGCTTCAGATGAAAAAAATCGTATGCAGATTTGAAACGTAAGAATATTGAATTTCAAATTGGTGATAGAGTGTTTCTGAAAGTATGGCCGTGGAAGAAGATTCTTCATTTTGGTTGCAAAGGGAAATTGAGTCCACGATTTATTGGGCCGTATGAGATTATCAAAAGAATAGGGCTAGTGGCATGTCGACTTAAATTACCGCTAGAACTTGAGAAGATTCATAATATGTTCCATGTATCTATGTTACGATGGTACTGATCGGATCCTTCACGTATAATTTATCTGACAGAAGTTGAGATTTAGCCTGACATGTCGTATAACAAAGAACCAACCAGAATTTTGGCCTGAAGGATTAGAGAGTTAAGAAACAACAGCATAGCTTTCGTGAAGGTGTAACATCCTGATTTTGGGCCTAGTCAGAATAGTGGTTTCAAGACCACAAATCTGAAGTAGAAATATTTATTTTATGATTTTCTTAAGGTTTATGATGTGTTTGCATGATTTTGTGAAATTTCATGAAGAAATTTTATGTGTAAGGTGCCCAATTTGACTTTAAAGACTAAATTGAATAAGTTGCAAAACTTGTGTTCTAGAAGTTTTAAGCATGAAAATGCCATGGATTATTAATTAGAAGGTCTTAAATAGAAATTTTCCCAATTTCTATCTTTATGGACAAAAATGGGCATGCATGGATCCAATTTGAAAGTTTAGTAAAAAGGGCATTTTGGTCATTTTTGTAAATAAATGAATTAAAAGGGAAAATAAAGCCAAAATCTACTCATCTCTCCATGCTTGTGTCGAATTTGAAGAGTCACCATAGTTAGGGTTTCTTCAACTTTCAAGCTTGGAAGTAAGTCAATCTTAGCCCCGTTTTTAATGCTCTTTATATTTTTTAAATCCTTGAAGCATGATCTATCCATTTCTAGCTATATTTTGAGCTAGGGTTCATGTATGAAATTTGACCCACGTGTAACATGCATGTGTTTGGATGTTTAATGGAAGAATATGAAAGTTTGATGTGTGTTTAACATCTTTTACTAAGTGATTTTTCATGAAAACCCTTAAAAGGACCTTTTTGCAGAAGGTGTAAAAATAGGTGTTAAAAATGTGATTTGATGAAAAATGTGGGCTGCTATAAGAGGGAATATGAATCGGCTAGGCTTGGATAACCAAGAAAGTAGACACATTTCATTTTACGAGCTTAGAGAAAAAAGTGTAAATATGTGAAAGTTTAGGGGCAAAATTATAATTTTTTGAAAGTGTGATTTATGGACTGATTTGAATAATGTGATAATTAAATAAGCTAAATTTGCTATTATAGATCAAGAAAAATGAAGTCCGGACCTAAACCGAGGAAAGAACAAGGTTGTGGACTAAGTCGAATAGTTAGCTACACTTTTGTATCGAGGTAAGTTTGTGAGTAATTAATACAGCATTTTATTATGTGTTTAATACTTAATATTTCATGAAATGTACAATTACCCTTGTGAATATGATGAATGATGTTTGACAAAGACTCGAAGTGATGAAATCCCGGTTGAACCTTAGGAATACTTAGGGTACAAATATCATGACATTTGGATTGGTGAGATCCTGTATAAGACCATATTTGGGATATGGAATTGGCATCGATATGAGATCCCATGTAAGACCATGTCTGGGACATGGCTTTGGTATTGATATGAGATCCTTATAAGACCATGTTTGGGACATGACATAGACATCGTTATGAGGCATCGTGTATGACCATAGCTAGGCTATTGGCTTTGATATGTGTGATCCATGTAAGACCATGTCTGGGACATGGAATTGGCATCAATATTGGTCCCATGTAAGACCATATCTGGGATATGGCATTGGCACCTTATTATATGTTCATGATTTCCTGAGTATCCCTTAGTATTCCAAATGGTTCAATAGGCAGTCCAAGGATTTGTCAAAGGAATAACTAGGTATGGTCATGTTGAAAGGGTAAAGGTATGTATGCCAAGCTCATAGTTACCAAGATTACGAAACGATGAAATTCCAGTAAGATTGGAATGAGGGAATTATGATCTTGAGATCCATTGAGCATTATGTAAATTGAATGAGATAATTTAATTTATGTTATGCATGTGTATGAAAATGCCTATTTTTATTGCTTATTATTTACATGCAAGATTACTAAGCTTTATGCCTACTCCCTCTCTCTTTTCTATTTTCTTATAGTATCGCCAAGCTAGCTCGGGGATAAAAAAATGTCGGAGGCTCGTTCACACTATCAACTAGATCTTTTAGGGTATAATTAGTTTCATTATTTTGAGTATGCCATGTATAAAGACTTGGTCTTTTTGTTATATGTCATATTGTTCTAGCCAAATATGTTGGCTTATGGTAATATTTGATTCATTTTGTATATGGCCATGTGATATGGTTCATATTGATTATTTGGGTTGTAACCCTAATTAATTATGCATGCATGCAATGTGTTATGCTTGATGTGGTTGCTTGTGGATGAAATGTGTGATGAATGGCATATATGCTAAGTAAATGAATAGTGGCTAACAAGTATGACCAAGGTAATTGTATAATTCAGTAAATTGGAAGTAGGTTTGCCATGGTGAATAAATATGAAATTGGTGTGGAATGCTATATGAAAGCATGATGGTTTGAATAGATGATATGTTGACATTATAAAGTCATGAATTAATCAAGTTCATGAGTATTTGAGTAACTAAATATACTATGTTGCATGCCATCTAAAATATGTACGATTGAATAGCATTTAAGGGTGACAAATGACTTGGAACATAGCCTCAAGGTTATCCACACTGGGTAGGCACACGGGCATGTGTCTAGGTCATATGTGACACATGGTCTACCCCATGGGCGTGTGATTCGACCATGTGTCCCCTACACCCTAATTATGCAAGTCAGTATGCCCAGTAGTAAACACACGGGCAGAGACACAGCCGTGTGTCTCAGTTGTGTGAGAGACATAGCCATAGGATATGGGCGTGTGCCCATGCCGTGTGAAGTATGCACTAAATTTTTAGAATTTAATTCGCCACATGGTCTAAGCACACGGGTGTGTGACCTGGCCATGTGACCTTATTTGGTTCATGACATCATAGTTAGAGAGTTACACGGGCTGAGACACGGGCGTGTCCTAAGCCACACGGGTGTGTGGGACTACACGGCCTACCCGTACGGGCGTGTGATTCTTCAAACCAAGAAAAATTTTTAAGTTTCCCAAAAGTTTCTAAAGTTCTCAGTTTAGTCCTGAACCGTTCCTAATGTATGTTTTGGGCCTTGTAGGCTCGTTTAAGGGATGATATGAATGTTTATGAAAAGTTTTTAAATTTGAATGGAATTCGTGTCTCGGTTTGGTATGAATGTTTGTGTTTAGGTCTGGTAATGCCTCGTACCCTGTTCCGGTGTCAAATAAGGGTAAGGGGTGTTATAGAAGGTACTTTGGCAATGTCATGGTATCAAAGAAGCTACATGGGAACCCGAGGAAACTATGAGAAAATACTACCCTAACCTATTTTCTAGTAAGATTTTCGGGGATGAAAATTCCTAAGGGAAGGAGAGTTGTAACAGCTTGTTTTTAGTGAAATTGAAATAGTGGTTTCGGGACCACAAATGTGATGTGAAAATATTTATTTTATTATTATTTTAATGTTCATATCATGATAGTAGAGTCATAAAAATTTTGTTAAGAAATTTTATTATTTGCATGCTTAATTTGATAAAAGGGACTAAATTGCGTAAAGTGTAAAAGTTGCGTTCTATTAGCTAAAGGTATCTAATAGCTATGGAACTTTAAAGTGAAGGTCCTTATATTGTAATTAGCCCATAAATGAGTTAGTGGAAGATGTTGGCTTGGTATAAGTGAAAATTTTAATGTTTTTAAAGGATATAAAGGTAATTGAGTAATTAATGTTAAAATAAATAAAACCAAAACAAGATATCATCTTTTAGTTTTCTTCTTCAACTGATTGTAACTAGGAGAAACCATAGCTAGGTTCGGCCAAGCTTACAAGCTCAATTGGTAAGTGATTTCTAATTTGTTTTTAATGATTTTTATGTTTTCGGAATCGTTGTAGCTTAATCTAGCTAGCCCAGGGACTAATTTGCAATACAGTTAAAAGTCTAGAGTTTTTCCATGAATGTGTGTTGGTTGTTTTTTATGTTTGATGGATGAAAATGAAAGTTTAATGATAGTTAAACAAGTTTTGTAAAGTGATTTTAGTTGAAACTGTCAAATTAGGATTTATTTGTAAAATGTGTAAATTATGTGGTGAAATGTGTGAATTAATGAAATGTATTGGCTACTTTAAGCTTAAATGATATTCAGCTAGCATGAGTGTGGACTAAATTGCATGAATTTGCATTTTTATGAGCATAGGACTAAATTGTAAATGAGTTAAAAGTGTAGGGGCAAAATGGTAATTTTACCATAGTATAATTTTTGGATTTAATTGATTAAAATGTGAATTAAAATAGTTAAATTTGATTACATAGATCAAGAAAAGCAACCTTCGGATTTAAATCGGGGAAAAGGCAAGGTAGTAGATTGATCGGTTGATTTTTCCATATAAATATGAGGTAAGTTCGCATATTAATAAGCTTTAAATTATGTGTTTACATGCTTAATTAAAATAATTGTGATGATACGACACTATAAAAATTCTCGACAAGATATCAAAAATTGTTTGGATCCCGGTTGAACCTTAGGAATAAATAGGATACAAATGACATGTCATTAGGGGTTACCATGTTATGGGTGCTAGTCCTACGTTCTTCCTGTGGTTGAGTTTTCCAACATGTGTTGCAGTTACTCGTCAGCTTGTGTGAGCAGTATCGTGTAGCTACAGCTTGACCGTTAGTATGTGTGAACAAACCCAGTGTTAGCTTGAGAATGAGCATCTATATGAGATATGAGATAGAGATGGTTTTGACCATATATTGACACTTAATGTGTGAGATACCCAAGTATCCGAAATTATTCCAAATGGTTCAACGGGCATAGTGATATTACGAGAGCATGTGAATTCAATATGAACCAGTACAGGTATGTATGCGAACCATGTGAGAATTGAATCTATGAGATTTGTGATTTCATGCTTAATTTGTGGATGAATATGTGTTAGGCTTGTGGATCAAATTGAGTTGCATTATGCTATGTTTAATTACTTAAATTGTGATTAAATTGTAAGTTGAGTTTTATGCTATACGAACTTACTAAGCATAATTGCTTACTCTGTTCACTTTTTCGTGTTTTTAGTGATTCAAAAGCTCGCTCGTTTAGGATGTTATAAGAGATCGCGTGTAACGCCCTTATTTTCGGGACTTTTTGGGATTTTTGTAAGTTTTGGAGAATCTTGATTTTAGTATGATCTGATTGTATAAGCCATGCTTAAGTATGTTATTGGGCCTCTAAAAGGCCCAAGTCAAAGTTAAAACCTGGTAGATTTAACAAATTTTGATTTTAAAAGAGAAGGGGTTTTGGTGTTTTGGGCTTTTAAGATTTAATTGGTAGAATGGACCACAAGAGGACCTGTGGTAAAGTGGCAGGTGACGCCACGAAGGTACTGAGAAGGTGGAGTGTGGAAGTCAAGGGGAGCTAAGGTTCAAGTCACAAGGTAAGCAAATTAAGGCATTATTTTTGTGAACAGAAAGGGAATGTGATGGAACTGAAGTGAAACTCTGTCAGGAAGAGTTTGAGCTGTTCAGTAGATTGGGTAAGGGAGAGATAAGGGAGGGAATTTAGGAGCTGATCAATGAGTGTGGTGTTGGCCGAATGTTGGACTCTTGAGGAGCAAGAGTTGGTCGGCCAAGGGTCTCTGTAAGTGCAAATTCGGCTAAGTCACTTAGTGTTTGCAATTTTGGCATTTGGACTAGTGGCTGCCGAATGCTTTTTACATTTTTGGGACTAGGTTGATCATTCTGCTGTTTTGCCGACATAAGGTGGGGTACCTTAGGTGTTCTCTTTTTCTTTCTTTTGCTAGGAGTCGAAATCTACACCTTACACCTGTGCCGACTTCTCTTCTTCAAACCGAATTCTCTCATCTCCTCCCCTCTTCTTTTCTCTTTCTTTTTCTTATCGACTTTCATCTTCTTTACCTTTGTTCCCTCTCAAAACCAAGTACCTGCTGCGGATTACCCCTTAGCTGAACCTAAATCCTCCATTGGAACTGGTTAGCTGAAACTCTATTGAAGCCGAACCTCTCATTCTTTCTTTCAAAATTGAAACTTTTCTACACCGAGGGACTTTAGAAGCCGAATCCTTGATTATATTTTTCCCTTCTTGTGTGGTGGTTGGATCTATAGTAGATCGGGAGTAGTGTCATAACGATATAGGTAAGTGCTCAAATCTTTCTTTAGTTACTCATGATGTAAGGTAAAAGCCGAAACCCCTTAAGGGTGGCTAACGTTTGGACTAAGGGCATATTTGCCTCTTTCTTTTGGTGTGTGTGCGCTAGTGTGGACAAGGGGGCGTACAGTGAACGGCTTTGGAAGCTAACTCGGTTGGACATCTAGATCTAGTCCATATTTCGACAGAAAGGTAAGAACTCTTTGGTCTAAGGCAATGTTAGCCGAATATGGTAAGGGGATTAGTACGTAGCTTGTTTTTGATATGTAGACTGACGTTTTAGTAACTCGATTGTAGGCAACTCGTGTGTGGATCTCGCCAACGTAGCGTTACAGATTAGGTGTGTAAACGACACCCACTCATAGACGAGGTCGGTAAAAGCCGAAAAGCTGAAATACCAAAATACTGGCATTTTGTGGACTGACGAGTGTGCGAGCGCTCATGAGATGGTTTATTTGTTAATCCTGGTAATCTCAAGCGATAGATTGCAGAGTGCGCAATTTCGTGCACTTTGGTATATTTGGGTTTAATGGGCCAAAATTGGGTTAATGGGCTAACGGGCCCAATTCGGTAAGAATGCTCGGTAAGTGTTTCTGTTAATAAGTTAATGGATGTAATATGCATGAAAAATCTAAAATGGTAAACTTACTAAAATACCCCTAAGTATAAAAATTACCATTATACCCCTAGGTGCATAATGACAATTATACCCCTAGGGTTAATCTTGACTGAAATGCCTGATATTCTGATTCTGTATGTTGTATGCCAAGACATGTATATCTGTTGCATGGGATATGGGTTATATTGATGGAGGAAGCGTTCTGGTGGCTCTACTACAAATATCTGTTTATGGTGGCTATGCCACAAATATCTGTTCTGGTGGCTTTGCCACAATATCTGTATCTGGTGACTCTGTCACATTATCTGTTCTGGCAGCTATGCTGTAAATTTTGTGGCATGTAGCGGATAGGTGGGTTGAGTAGTCTCCCCACATGGTGTAGGGTTGGTACGGGGGTGTATACAGATGGATATGGGTTGGGTTCTGCATACATGAAATATCTGTTCTGTCTCTGTTATGGGCCTATGGGCTTCATTCTGGATTCTGTATTGGGCTAAGGCCCAACTTAATCTGTTTCTGTGGTTTGAGCTGATTTGGACTATGGTTGGGTATTTTACACACTGAGTTTTTCAAACTCACCCCTTGTTTCTATCCATGCAGGTAATCCCCAACCATAGTGGACTTGGAGCTGTGAGGGATTCGGAGTGGCCACATGTTCTGCAAATTTGATTTTTCTTCTTGTGATTTGATCAGCTTTTATTTACTTTACTAGTTTGGGTTTTAAGTTATAATAAGGCCATTTTAATTATTTTTAATGGTTTTTAGTATGTTTTGTTAGCTTACATATGATATTGTTTTAATCATTTGAAATTGAATAGCTTTAGGGCGCGTTTTAAAAAGGTTACTTGATTTCAAAATATCGCGATAACAAATTAAAGCATCCACAACGAAAATGTTTTCAAAATTATTAACCTTTTCAAATGGTTTTAAACGAAACAGTTTTCCATGAACAATCACTCAGTTAAAGTATGGCAATAGTGGTGTGCATGTCTAGGATTGGATCTGTAGAGAGCTAGGTACTTAAGCAATCTAATAGACTCACCTCCTCTTTTTTGGCATCCTACCTAGTGCACAGCTTTCATTCACTTTAATCTATAATGAAGATATCCTTTAAACACTAAGAAAGATTTTTAGATAAAACATGCATTTTTCTAGTAACGCTTCGATGTGACACACCAGATTCGGTCGTAACGTTTGGGCTGGGTTTAGGGTGTTACATTTAGTGGTATCAGAGCTCGGTTACAACAACTCAGTTGTGGAATGGATTTAAAAAAGAAATAATAATAAAAAAACAAATATTTTCAAAAATTGCTTTGGAAATTCGTTTTTTATTTTTCTTTTTACAATAAATGATTTCCAAGATTGCAAAAAAATCTAGTTTTCAAAAAAAAAATTAGATTATGAGAAGGTGGCACCCCGAATCTCCGGCCCAAGTCTGTATCATTCTAAATTTTTCTAAATACTTCTGAATTGTCTGCCTGTACTAAAACCCTATTAGGATACTCTAGTTAGGGTGGTACTGAAACTGTAGGAAATCTTGATAAGTAAACTGAGGCTGTAGCTAGACTACGATTCCGCGAAAAAAAAAAACTCTGAATTATTGTCTGTTCATAAAACATCTGTAATAAACAATGAAATATTTAATTGATGCATAAAATTCGTAATCAGATAATACAATATGAGTACGAGAGCAGCTTGGGGAAGAGGCCGTGGACATGGCCGAGGTAGTACACTGGCTGGATCTTCGTCTTCAGGACATATGCCAGCAACAGATGCACCGGTACCACCGGCAACAAAAGTGGAGTCTCATGATCGAGGTACCGAGGATGACGCTCTATCTCAGGCAATGCCTCGTGTACTGGAAAGGGTTGCCGGGGCAAGTACGGGCAACGAACTTCGAAGATCTATTTTTGAGTGACTCTGGGCTAATAGAGTGGAGATCTTTAGGGGCGTAACTGGTGTAGCCCCGTATGTGGTGGAATATTGGTTAGAGGCCACGGAATGAATTATGGATGATTTGGATTGTTCCGTAGAGCAGAAGCTGAAGGGAGCCATATCATTGCTACGAGATGAGGTTTATCAATGGTGGCTCACTGTGAGAGATGGGACCCAGCTGACAGGGTGACTTGGGAGCTGTTTAAGACGGCCTTCAAGGGAAAATATGTTAGGGCGAGTTATGTGGACGCCTGCAGGAAAGAATTTTTGAATCTGGTTCGGGGGTAAGACGGTTGCTGAGTACGAGGCTGAGTTTCTGAGGCTGAGCCACTATGCCGTTGGGATAGTCACTACAGAGTATGAACATAGGTGCGCTTTGAGGATGGTCTTAGAGATGAGCCTAGGGTGCTGATTGCTCCGCAGAGGGAGCGTGACTTTGCTGCTTTGGTAGAGAAAGCTAAGATAGCTGAGGAGGTGAAGCGTACTGAAAGATAGAACCGTGAAAAGGATCAAAACTATTTTTGGAGGGATTCAAGACCTTCGGGTGGTGCAAATAGGATCGTTAAAAGAGCGAGAGTGGAAGAGCCAGTTCAAGAAGTTTCGATAAATGTTGTTAGACCGCAAGGTTGTAGGGACTGTTGTAAGGTACATCTGGGCTAGTGTAGGAGACGTTTAGGTGCTTGTTTCCGGTGCGGATCTATGGACCATAAAGTCAAGGACTGTCCTCAGAGAACGGATCAGGTTCAAATTGCAGAACAGAGGGTTGCTCAACCAGTGAGAGGTGGACAACAACCACCGAGAGGACGTGGTCAAGGTAAGGGTGGTAATGGAAATGGTCGGGGTTGAGAAACATCCAGCAGGGGTGTTGGAAATGTTGAGGCCCGACAGCTAGCATTGGTGTATGTAGCTCGTCGTCGAGAGGAGGGTGATGCACCCGACGTCATAACTGGTACGTTCTTGATTTCTAGCATGCCGTACACTGTTTTGATAGATATTGGATCTACTCATTCGTATGTTGCATGTGCCGTATCGGGGTCATTGGGTGTGCACGCTGAGGAGACTGTGAGTGGGGTATCGGTACTAAGTCCTTTGGGCCACTCAGTTAGGGTAGACAAACTGTATAGAGACGTGCCTTTAGAAACTCAAGGGAAGATTTTCTCTGGATACTTGATGGAGTTACCGTTCAGAGAATTTGACCTCATTCTAGGTATGGATTGGCTTGTTAGGCATGGGGCAACTCTGGATTGTGCTACTAAGCGAATGGTGTTAAAGACTGCAGAGGGTGAGGAGGTTATGGTGATAGGTGAACGAAGGGATTATTTAACCAACGTGGTGTCGGTGTTGAGAGCCGAGAAGTGGATTCGTAAGGGTTGTGAGGCTTATTTGGCTTTTATAAGTCAGTCGAAGGCCGAGGGACTGACGGTGGATAAGGTTAAAACTGTTAAGGAATTCCAAGATGTCTTTCTAGAGGAGCTTCCAGGATTGCCTCTGAGCCGAGAAGTCGAGTTTGGAATCGACTTGTTGCCCGGAATAAAGACCAATGTCCGTCGTGACCGCATGCGATAGCACCAAGGAGTTAGTGGAGCTGAAAGCACAGATTCAAGAGTTGTTGGATAGAGGCTTTATTAGGCCGAGTGTGTCTCCGTGGGGAGCACCAGTGTTGTTTGTAAAAAAGAAGGATGGGACGATGCGGATGTGTATCGATTATCGACAGTTGAACAAACTGACGATTAAGAATGAGTACCCTCTGCCAAGAATCGACGATCTATTTGACCAACTCAGTGGAGCTTCGGTATTCTCCAAGATCGATCTTTGATCTGGATATCATCAGTTAAGGGTCAAAGAGGAAGATATTCATGAGACGACATTTAGGACTCGGTATGGTCATTACGAGTTTCTGGTTATGCCATTTGGACTGACGAACACTCCTACAGCATTCATGGATCTGATGAATCGTGTATTCCAACCATTTTTGGATCGATTCGTAGTCGTTTTTATTGACGATATTATAGTATATTTTGAAACTGAAGAGAAGCATGATGAGCATCTCCGCATTATGTTGCAAGTGTTAAGGAAGAAGGAACTTTATGCGAAATTCAGTAAATGTGAATTCTGGTTGAGGGAGGTAACCTTCCTAGGACATGTATTCTCTGCTGAGGGGATCAAGGTGGACCCTCGAAAGATTGAAGCGATTCTGGAGTGGATGCCACCTAGGTCGGTGTCGAAAATTCAGAGTTTTCTGGCTTTGGCAGGTTACTACAGAAGGTTTGTGGAAGGTTTTTCTGATGGCAGCACCATTGACAAAGCTTATAAGGAAAGGAGCACCATTTGTTTGGACCGAGAAGCAGTAGGAAGCTTTTGAGAAATTGAAGAGAGTTCTGGCCGAGGCACCTGTATTAATTCAGCCAGAGTCTGGGAAGGGTTTTACCGTGTATAGTGACGCATCACATGTGGGTTTGGGCTGTATGTTGATGCAAGAGGTTCAGGTGGTTTCTTATGTATCGCGACAGCTTAAGCCTCACGAAGTAAACTATCCTACTCACGACCTAGAATTGGCAGCAATAATCTTTGCACTTAAGATTTGGAGACACTACTTGTACGGAGAAAGGTGTGTCATATACACGGACCATAAGAGTCTCAAGTACTTACTGACTCAGAAGGAGTTGAACTTTAGGCAACGAAGATGTAGAGAGTTGCTTAAGGATTATGACTGTTCGATTGAGTATCACCCAAGCAAGGCTAATGTGGTAACCGATGCCCTAAGCTGTAGAGCTGTATCTGATCTGAGAGAAATGTTTGCTCATTTGAGTCTGTATGATGATGGTAGTCTATCGGCTGAGTTACAAGTAAGGCCAACCTTGGTGGATCAGATTAAGGAAAAGCAGTTGAGGGATGAGTCTTTGGTTGCTCGATTCCAGCAAGTTAAGAAAGGGGAATCTTCTGAGTTTGGGTTGAATAGTGAAGGAGTTCTGTGTTTTCGGGGGAGAGTTTGCATTCTGAAGGACTCTGACTTAAGGCAGTCAATACTGAAAGAAGCTCATGGAGGACTTTTTGCTATGCATCCTAGAGGGAATAAGTCGTATCACGACTTGCGAGAATTGTATTGGTGGGCTGGGCTTAAACAAGAAGTAACGGAGTTTGTGGGGAAATGTCTGACATGCCAGCAAGTGAAAGCTGAGCATCAACTATCTTCCGAACTTTGGCAGCCAGTGAAGATACCACTTTAGAAGTGAGAGAGGGAACCATAGACTTTGTGAGTGGGCTACCCTTGACAAGAATGAAGAAGGACTCGGTTTGGGTGATTGTGGATAGGTTGACCAAATCTGCTCCTTTTATACCTGTCCGTACTGATTATTCACTTCAAAAGTTAGCCAAATTGTATGTGGCAGAGATCGTTCGACTTTATGGAGTCCCAGTTTCAATTATTTCTGACCGGGATCCTAGGTTCACATCTCGGTTCTGGCAAAAGTTGCATGAGGCGTTGGGAACGCGATTGAACTTTAGTACAGCTTTTCATCCCCAGACTGATGGTCAGTCGGAAAAGGTTATTCAAATTTTGGAAGACATGCTGAGGGGATACGTTATTGACTTCCGAGGTAGTAGGGAGGATAACTTACTGTTGGTAGAGTTTGCGTATAATAATAGTTATCAGGCGAGTATCCGAATGGCACCGTATGAAGCGCTGTATAGACGTAGGTGTCGTACACCTAGTTGTTGAACCGAATTGGGAGAGTGACAGGTTCTTAGACTAGAGTTGGTAGCGGATACTGAAGATAAAGTCAAAGTAATCAGAGGTCGGTTAAAAGAAGCATCTGATATGCACAAGTCGTATGCAGATTTGAAGCGTAAGGAGATTGAGTACTCAGTGGGTGATATGGTTTTCTTGAAGGTTTCTCCTTGGAAGAAGATTTAAGGTTTGGTAAGAAGGGCAAGTCGAATCTGCAGTTCATTGAGCCTTATCGGGTTCTTAAGCGAGTAGGTCCAATGGCTTACCAATTGGAATCACCTCCGGAGTTAGACAGGATTCACGATGTTTTTCACGTCTCCATGTTAAGGAGTTATCGTTCTGACCCTACTCATGTCGTGCCGGTTGCAGTGATTGAAGTGCAGCCTAATTTGACTTTCAAGGAAGAGCCTGTACAGATACTAGATCGTGGTGTTAAGGTTCTAAGAAAGAAGTCAGTTTCGTTGGTAAAGGTGCTTTGGCGTAATCATGGCAGAGAGTAAGCTACTTGAGAGCCAGAAGAGGCGATGCGACAACAATACCCTCATCTGCTTGGATAAGGTAAATTTCGAGGATGAAATTTCTTTAAGGAGGGTAGAGTCGTAACGCCCTGATTTTTGGGACTTTTCGGGATTTCTGTGAGTTTTGGTGAATCTTGATTTTAGTATGATCTGATTGTATAAATCATGCTTAAGTATGTTAGTGGGCCTCTAGAAGGCCCAAGTCTAAGTTAAAACCTGGTAGATTTAACAAATTTTGATTTTAAAAGAGAAGGGGTTCTGGTGTTTTGGGCTTTTAAGATTTAATTGGTAGAATGGACCACAAGAGGACATGTAGTAAAGTGGCAGGGTGATGCTACTAAGGTACTGAGAAGGTAGCGTGTGGAAGTCAAGGGGAGCAAAGGTTCAAGTCACAAGGTAAGCAAATTAAGGCATTATTTTTGTGAACAGAAAGGGTATGTGATGGAACTCAAGTGAAACTCTGTCAGGAAGAGTTTGAACTGTTCAGGAGATTAAGTAAGGGAGAGATAAGGGAGGGAATTTAAGAGCTGATCAGGGAGTGTGGTTTTGGCCGGCCAAGGGTCTCTGTAAGTGCAAATTCGGCTAGGTCATTTAGTGTTTACAATTTCAGCATTTGGACTAGTGGCTGCTGAATTCTTTTTGCATTTTCGGGACTAGGTTGATCATTCTACTGTTTTGCTGAAATAGGGTAGGGTACCTTAGGTGTTCTCTTTTTCTTTCTTTTGCTAGGAGCCGAAACCTACACCCTACACCTGTGCCGACTTCTCTTCTTTAAACCGAATTCTCTCATCTTTTCCCCTCTTCTTTTCTCTTTCCTTTTCTTGTCGACTCTCATCTTCTTCACCTTTGTTCCCTCTCAAAATCAAGTACCTGCTGTTGATTACCCCTTAGCCAAACCTAAATCCTCCATTGGAACTGGTTAGCCGAAACTCTATTGAAGCCGAACCTCTCATTCTTTCTTTCAAAACTGAAACTTTTCTACAGCGAAGGACTTCAGAAGTCAAATCCTTAATTATATTTTTCCCTTTTTGTGCGATGGTTGGATCTACAGTAGATCGGGAGTAGTGTCATAACGATATAGGTAAGTGCTCGAATCTTTCTTTAGTTACTGATGATGTAAGGTAAAAGCCGAAACCCCTTAAGGGTGGCTAGCGTTTGGACTAAGGGCATATTTGCCTCTTTCTTTTGGTGTGTGTGCGCTAGTGTGGACAAGGGGGCGTACAGTGAAGGGCTTTGGAAGCTAACTCGGTTAGACATCTAGATCTAGTCCATATTTCGGCAAAAAGGTAAGAACACTTTGGTCTAAGGCAATGTTTGCCGAATATGGTAAGGGGATTAGTACGTAGTTTGTTTTTGATATGTAGACTGACATTTTAGTAACTCAATTGTAGGCAACTCGTGTGTGGATCTCGTCAACGTTGCGTTGCAGATCAGGTGTGTAAATGACACCCACTCATAGACTAGGTCGGCAAAAGCCGAAAAGTAGAAATACCAAAATATCGAAATGCCAGTATTTTGTGGACTTACGAGCGTGCGAGTGCTCGTGAGATGGTTTGTTTGTTAATCCTGGTAATCTCAAGTGATAGATTGCAGAGTGCGCAATTTCGTGCACCTTAGTATATTTGGGCTTAATGGGCCGAAATCGGGTTAATAGGCTAACGGGCCCAATTCGGTAAGAATGCCCGGTAAGTGTTTTTGTTAATAAGTTAATGGCTGTAATATGCATGAAAACGCTAAAATGGTAAACTTACTAAAATACCCCTAAGCATGAAAATTACCATTATACCCCTAGGTGCATAATGACCATTACACCCCTAGGGTTAATCTTGACTGAAATGCATGATATTCTGATTCTGTCTGTTGCATGCCATGACATGTATATCTATTGCATGGGATATGGGTTATATTGATGGAGGAAGCGTTCTGGTGGCTCTGCCACTAATATCTGTTTCTGGTGGCTATGCCACAAATATCTGCTTCCGTGGCTCTCTGCACAATAATCATATCTCGTGAATCTCATCACATTATCTTGCTCGCAAAACATATGCTATAAATTCTGTGGCGTGTGGCGGAAGAGTGGGTTGAGTAGTCTCCCCACATGGTGTAGGGTTGGTACGGGGTTGTATACGGATGGATATGGGTTGGGTTCTGCATACATGAAATATATGTTTTGTCTCTGTTATGGGCCTATGTGCTTCATTCTGAATTCTGTATAGGGCTAAGGCCCAACTTAATTTGTTTTTGTGGTTTGAGCTGATTTGGACTATGGTTGGGTTATTTTACACACTGAGTTTTTCAAACTCACCCCTTGTTTCCATCCATGCAGGTAATCCCCAACCATAGTGGACTTGGAGCTGTGAGGGATTCGGAGTGGCCACATGTCTTGCAAATTCAATTTTTCTTCTTGTGATTTGATTAGCTTTTATTTACTTTAGTAGTTTGGGTTTTAAGTTGTAATAAGGCCGCTTTAATTATTTTTAATGGTTTTTAGTATTTTTTTTAGCTTAGATATGATATTGTTTTAATCGTTTGAAATTGAATAGCTTTAGGGCGCGTTTTAAAAAGGTTACTTGATTTCAAAATATCGCGATAACAAAGCAAAACATCCGTAACAAAAATGTTTTCAAAATTATTAACCTTTTCAAATGGTTTTAAACGAAACAGTTTTCCATGAACAATCACTCAGTTAAAGTGTGGCAATGGTGGTGTGCATGTCTAGGATTGGATCCGTGGAGAGCTAGGTACTTAAGCAGTCTAATAGACTCATCTCCTTTTTTCTGGCATCCTACCTAGTGCACAGCTTTCATTCACTTTAATCTATAACGAAGATATCCTTTAAACACTAAGAAAGATTTTTAGACAAAACATGCCTTTTTCTAGTAAAGCTTCGATGTGACACACCAGATTCGGTCGTAACGTTTGTACCGGGTTTGGGGTGTTACATCGCATCACACTATCAAAATCTTATTTTGGTACTTTGGATTTTGTATATTTTAGGCTAAATAGCATGTATAGGTGTTTTGGCTAATGTGGCCTATATGTCTCATGTTGTTTTGGTTATGTGTTAGCTATGCAATTTGGCTTATTTTGGTATACTTGGTTGTGTATATATGTATAAATGATCTTTTGGTATGTGGTGTATAATTGCTTGGTAAATGCCTTAATTGTGTATTAGTATTTTGAGTACCAAATGATTGAATTTGAGATGTGATATGCATGTTGAATTAGGCACAAATTCTAATAAGTGAGTTCGACCATTTAGGTATACTTTGGAGGCGTATTTGGTATGTTGTAAAGTGATCATTGGTATGTGCTTATGAATATCATGTTGTATGTGTGGATAGTACATGATATAAGCTTGATGTTGGTTGGTTTTAAGTGCCTATTTTGGCCATGGTTGTATGTGCATTATTGAGCCTAAGTTGGCATCAATTTGGGTGAGAGAAATGGCTTGGAAAAAAGCCTATTTTTGTCCACACGGGCAGAGACACGGGCATGTGTCTTAGCCGTGTGTGACACACAGACACGACTAGAGGATACGGCCGTGTGTCCCCTGATACTTATTTAGAAACCAAGTCAGTAGATTCACAGGGCCTAGCACACGGCCTGGCATACGGGCATGTAAGGCCATTTCGAAGGGTACATGGCCTGGCACACGGGCATATGGTCTGGCCATGTGACCTAAGTCAGTGAGTTACATGGGGTTGGACATAAGCTGGGACACGGCAATGTGATCCCATTTTAAAAGCCCACACGGCCTGAGACACACGGCCTGGTCACACGGGCGTGTGCCCCCTACACTTTGAAAATTTTCCATGTTTTCCTAAAAAATTTTTAAGTACTCGGTTTAATCCAGAACCACTTTTTATGTCTATTTTGGGCCTCAAAGGCTCGTATTAGGGACCATATGGATGATTATGAATGGTTTTTATTTTGGATGATAATTGTTTATGAAATGCTTGGTTTTATAATTTATAAGTCTGGTAATACTCTGTAACCCTGTTCTGACATCGAATACGGGTTAGGGGTGTTATAGCCTCTTTCAATAGCTAGATCTTAAGCTAGAAATCTAAGTTATTGTATGTCTACAGAACTCTGGATTAATAACTACAATGAATGTTCTTCTCTGTACTACTCACAATATCTATGCCTAGAGTACTATAAATATTCTGTCGAGTATTCACTTGCATTAAACGATTCAAGATCTAGTATATTTAACCTTTTTAGAATTAAAATAGTATATCTAGAGCTTGCATGCATGTATTTAAAATAAGCATAAATCGAATGAAATTATGACAGATAATCTCAAATCTCAAGCATTAAAGATGATAAAACATTCGCCCAAATAACTCCAACCTAGAAAAGGTTTAGCTCATGGATGGAAAAGTTAACATCAAAATAAAATCATTCATCAACATTCTCAAATAAGTTTGAGTCATAGAAATCAGGAAAATAAAGGCATAAATGTAGGAATTCTCGCCACACTCCAAATTCTCTTTGATCTTTAAATTGTACGTGAATTCAAGATAGCTATCTCTCCCCTTTCTTCATGTCTGTATTTTGCTCTCTTAAGTTGCTACCCTTTCGTTCTCTAGAATTCTCCACCAGATTTTTCTGGAGAAAAAACTGATCCCTAAATCATCTCTAATTATTCCCTCCAAAAAATCCTCCATTCTTTTCTCTTTCCTCTTTCATAGTGTAGGTCCCCCTCTCTCATCACACACTTTTCTCCCTCTTTTTTAGGTGGATTTATCTGGTACACGAATAGCTGGCTAAGAGTGACAAGGACTGAGTGCTACGTCAGCATTATCCTAGAATTGCCATGGCATTTATGTTGGCAATCCATCCAACCTTTTGCTATAATGATATTTCACTTCCTTCATTCTTTTCCTCCCTTTTCTTCTTTTCTTCATTCTTTCTGCACCTGTTGCATACAACAACCAATTCTCTTGTATACAACAACCAATTCTCTTTCTCCCAATAGGAAAAGTAACATAAAAGACATTCAAGGCACAATCTAAGTGTTATTATGCAATGTTTTAAAAATAACCTAAAAATGCAAATACATATACTTAAGTACAAGCATTTAATCAAGTTTAGAGGCTCAAAATATAACTCTTTTTAAGAGCTATCACACCCCCAAACCTAAATTCTTGCTTGTCCTCAAGTAGAATATGTGTAAGTATGCCTGAATGCATGAATGCTTGAATTTTCCATTACACTATAATTACCTCATATATTGCTAAAATATTTGAAGTATATTATGTACCTCTATTCTTAACAGTCTTCTATCTCAAAAAATTGGTTCAAATTTTATAGGCTAGTTTAGCATACAAAGTGCAAAAAATGTTACCTAAAAATAAATTTTCCCAAATATTCATGCAATTCTGACTATAACAAGCACCCCTTAATGTACTTAGTTTATCTTTCCACTAAAACTTAGAGTCTCTTCTCATAATTATTTTGTCATTGCATAATTTAATTATATATTTTATCCTAGGGAATTCATTTTGTCACATGATTTCTTTACTTGACAATCTCAATGGAGCATATATGTAACGCCCCAAATTTTGGGCCTAGAAGTCTTAGGTCTTTAGTATGGGAATAGTTAGGAAGCTGCTCAAAAATATTTAGTTGTGCAAGGAAGTGACACAAATGTATGTTTAACTTAGTGGTTGTGTGCTCTAGAAGTGTCTGGGAAGTCATGGGTTCAAGCCTTAGCTTTCAAAAAATTTTACTTTTTAAGGATAAAGGGTTATAAGTTTATTTTGGTAAAAACATGATAGACTGGGCCTGCTGGTCTAGTCGTTAGTGGCGTGTGGAGTGTGCTAGTGGTCTGAGGTTTGAATCCCTGCTTGTGCAAATGGAGTTTATTTTTATTGGTGGCCATGGGAGGAAGTTGTGAATGACCGAAATACCCCCATAGGGTAAAATTAATATAATACCCCCATAGGGAAAAATGATCGAAATACCCCCATAGGGTAAAATGACCGAAATACCCCTATAAGGTAAAATGACTGTAATACCCCTATAGGGTAAAATGACTGTACTACCCCTGTAAGGTAAAATGACTGTAATACCTCTGTAGGGTACAATGACTGTAATACTCCTGTAGGGTAAAATAACTGTAATACCCCTGTAAGGTAAAATGACTGATTTTCCCTACGATGTGTATGACCGTATTTGAGCACGCCACGTTATATGTGTGTTGCATCCATGTATGATATTATGATACGATGCATGGCATGTTGCATGGGGTTGGGATTGTTATTTTGGAGGAAGTGTACTGTACTGATATGGTCGCACGGGTCGCCCAAGACGACTGTGGACCTAAGGTTACACGGGTCGCCCATGACGATTGTGGACCTACTGATGGCTTTAAGCTGTAAATATTACTGGAAACTTTGCTGCAATACTGTTTAGTGCCACAAACGGTGCAAATCTTGGTGTGTTTGGCTGGGTGGGTCGATTTTATCCCCACATGGTGTGTTTGGCGGGACGGAGTGGTGTGTAGAGGCTGGAATGGGTAGGATTTTTGATTGCATTACTGCACTGATACTGTTATTGTAATGGGCTAAGGCCCATATTGATACTGATACTGTAACGGGCTCAGGCCCAAATTGCATCTATCTATTGAATGAATGACTGCTTGTTTGTTAGGGGATTACACACTGAGTTTTCGTAAACTCACCCTTTTGTTTATCTGTATAGGAAATCCCTAGCCTTAGACGGATTGGTGCTGCGAGGAATTCGGAGGTGGCCACACTACTGTTCCTACTTTATATTTGACTTTTATTTACTATTAAATTTCGAATTGGGTCTTTATTTATGTAATAAGGCCTCTCTAAGGTTTTAAATTTTAATTTGGGATTTTTACTTGCTTTGATATAAACTTCTAGTTATAGGAAGAAGATGTGTTTTCAAAAGATAACTGTTTTTCAAAAGCACCACGTCTTTTTAATATAATTTTAAAGCTTCCGCAACAAACATAGTTTTAAAGTGTAATAACAATCTAATATGATTGACAAATTTCTGTTAATGATATAATAAGGTTTTAATATATAACGGGCTTTCCAATGAAATAATGGTTTCGAAAAACACTCTAATGTGACACCGCCAGATTCGGCCATAACGTCTAGGCCGGGTTTGGGGTGTTATAATATACTAAATTGTCAGATATTACATCATAACACAATTTGAATGTAATTCACTCATGAAGCTAACGCTATTTACTAAAAAGATAGACGGAGCAAACAATTACCCATTAGCTACTCAATCTACTACTATAGTTCAATGCCCCTAAACTGTTTTCTCTCTTTTTCTTTTCTTTTCTTTTCTTTTCTTTCTTTTATACTCACTCTTATTTGATATTGCTTTTTTGATCCATAATACAATGGAGTAAACAGAGTATTAGTGACCTACTCAAGAATTTCAAACATTGGAGTGCTTCACAATGTCTTTTTAATTTTCTTATTGGTTTACCCTTAGCTTTGTTGTGTTATTTTTTATTACACATTGCTAATTTATTGATCTTAGGCTCAAGAATTTCTAAGTGTATTAAAAGAAACCTACTATAGACTAATTACAATTATAACTAGGGCATTTTACTTTTAGGGATCAATTTTCAAACAACTATCCTAAGCTAAACATACCTAATCAACTATCACAATTTGTTAAATTTATCGTAGAGCTATTATCCTCATTGAACATCATAGATAACAATATACTTGTCATAGTTTAGCAGTTATTTGGCATTTTTATGTCATGAAAAAATGAACAAATATTAAAACACATATCTAATACAAACTATATGCATAACACAACAGACCCCAAACCTAAGGGATGCATTGTCCTTAATGCATGAGCAACTTAAAATTCCAAAATGCAAAAACAAATATATATATATATATATACACACACAACGCAATGAAAAAAATTATAAATGCATGAAAAAAACATGGTATATAATGAAAAAAATATGCAAATGAAAATAAAGATGAAAGCTTGGGAAAATTTTGGTGTTACTTTAATTTGGGCGAGTTGTTTTCAAGCAGCGCACTTGTAATGTTGCTTCCTTTTTAGCATATTGATTGGCACCTCATAATCATCATCATTATCTTCTGATTTCATGAGATCATCAATTAGTTGATTAATCTCACGATCTTGCTTCGATATGGGTGCAATTGATTGAGGTACAGTAGTAGGTTCAGTTGGTGCAGGAATATGGTTTACTTCCTCTCTTTCATGGTCAAATTCAATGTTCACTAAATTTGTCGTCTCTTCATCTCCCTCTAATCCTTTTTGTTCATTCTCTTCAGTGGCAGTGTGTGTGTCAAGTCCAAGCTCATCACTTTTGGTTTCATCCTCGTCTCCTTCATTTTCATCCAATAGCAGCTCCTTTTCATTGGGTGCAAATCCTCCCTTTCTTTATCAGACTCCGTGATCTCATTAATAAGGTGATAAATTAGAAATGAAAATAATTTTAAGTAATTAAAGATAAAAATAATAAGAATGAAATTAAAGTAAAGTAATTAAAGAAAATAAAAATAGAAAAGATTTTTTTTACGCTTTTTCCAATTCCACAGTAATTTGGAGTTGCTAAGTCTCAAAGAGATGGAGTTACTTCTACAACTGACCGAATGAGTTGAGAATTTACTGCTCAGACATACTGTTGGAGATAGAAGATTTTGTCGAGGTAAACATCATGCAAACTTTTCTTCTACTACTGTTTCTACTACGGATCATTCACCTATATAGTCAGTTTTCCTTTCCGCGCATCAATTAGTTGAGGAAATGGTGGAGGTGGTCATCCTTCAGGTTGTTGATATTGTTTTGCTATGGCATTTTTGTTGGCAACATAATTTGATTCAGCGACAACATTTTTCTGCTGACCATTTTTAAGTGATGTATGCTGTTCAGTTGGTTCTGAGATCTTTTCATGATTGAGTCTTGAGTCATCCTCTTCTGTCATGGCATTTTTAACAACATCATTCAACCGAGTTCCACTTCTGAGAGTGATTTCTTTGCAATGATCTTTTCTTTGTGATCTTGAATTCTCAATATCACTTGATAATGCTCCTTGCTGTCTTGAGCTTAATGCACTAGCAATTTTCCCCACTTGATTTTCTAAAACTCTTAAAGATGTAGCTTGACTCTGAATTACAACATCATTCTTAGCCATGTATTCCTTCAACAGAGCTTCCATAGGTGAAGAAGAAAAGCTGAACTTTTTTGAACATTTTGTCGTGGCATGGGTTGATTATTATCAGGTGGTGCGCTGATGGCATTTTTTCGAACAATATTACTAGAATTTCCCAATACTTGACTACCCCAACTTGAAAGTTGGATGTTGTTTCCACCTTGGATTGTAGATGTTGGAATATGGGCTACTGTTCCAATTGAAATTTCCCATGTAATATAGTAATGCTGGGTTCGATGGGCATTCATCAAAAACATGATCTTCCTCACAATAGACACATGTTAGCTCGGCTACTTTCATTTCCTGCATTGCAGCTGGTCTCTTCAATGTTATAATCATATTAGTTAGGGATGATACCTGAGCTGCTAATGAGGTGATCGCATCAAGTTCCGTAGCTCCAGTAACTTTTCTGCCAATACCCACTCTTGTAGTTGAATATTGATAATCGTTGTTAGCTATGCTTTCCAGAATTTCATATGCCTCATTATATGATTTATCTAGAAAAGTCCTATTGGTAGATGCATCAACTACCATTCTTGTATGGCCATTCAATCCATTATAAAATTTTTCCATTTGTGTTCAACGTTGGAAACCATGCATTGGACATTTCTGCAGTAATTCATTGAATCACTCCAAAGCTTCATACAACATGTCATCCTCTGATTTCAGGAAAGATGCAATATCATTTCGTATCTGGGCATTCATATTTGATATATTATACCATAGTAAAAACCTCTGAAAAAGTTCATTCCAAGATGCTACTATTCCTGACGGCAAAGCATTTAACCATGCTTTGGCACAATCACGTAATGAGTAAGGAAGTAACTTGAGTCTCAGGGCATCTTCAGGAACACCCTACTACCTAAATGAATTATAGACTTCCAAAAAGAGTCTTAAGTGCAACCGTGGATCTTTAGTAGCTAATCCACTAAACTAACCTATAGTTTGTAACAATTGAAACATCATCAACTTTAACTTGAAATGTTGAGCTTGAATATGTGGCCTAACAATTCCCGGATTTAGATCATCCAAAATAGGCACTACAAGTTCCCTAATAGGTGTATCTCTGTCATCTATGATTTGAGGAATATCAACATTCTTTTCCTTCTGAAGTACTTGATCTTCTCTGATTGGATAATTTCTAATTCTCTCTATTTCTCTTAACTCTTTTTTTCTTCGCTTTACATGAATTGCAATCAAATGGTTTTTTTGCCAAAAAAAAGTGCCTTGTCATGACCATAAATGTCCAACGTCATAACTTGGTGCTGACAGTGAGTGACGTTGGGACATTGGTATGCTTGAAGTCGTAACATGACTTATTGAGTTGGCTACGACACGACGTGAAGGTTGTGAGGTCTTGATGTCGGTTCGAGAATTCAAGCTCGGGTTAACAAAAAAGTTTTTGTAAACTCGTGTAGGACCCAAAAAATGATTGTCTAACACATTGTGTACATGAATGATATTATTTATGTATTCGAATGATTAAATGTTGCATAGTAATTTGTATTTACTATATCGATAGTTGTTGTATCTCATAGCTTGATCCCGATAATCTGGTCGAGTATGGGGTGTTACAATGATATATCCATAATATGGGTAAAAAAACATATATAAAAATATAGTTATAAAAAAATTATGTAGAAAACAATTGAAATATTGGTTAGAATGGTAAAGTTGAGCCTTTAGGATTTCTTTTTTAATGAAAGAAGCTTCAGAAATCTTGGTGTTTTAGGCTCAAGACCCGCTATTTGTGGATTTGTTCTTACTTTAAATTGTTAATTTATAAATTTCATATAAAAAAAGACAAACACTCTCATAATAATATTTGTTACTTTTTAATAAAAAAGTTTTTAATCAATTTTCAGTTGAGTTGATGTTCAGTTAACTTGTGATACCAACTTACTTAGACACTTTAAGTTGGTAAAGATTAAATATAACACCCCTAACTAGTCTGTAACAGCCCATTTTTAGGGTTAATCAGAACAGTGGTTTTGGGACCACAATCTGAAGTCTAATATTTATTTTATCATTTTATTAAGGTTTACAGTATGGTAGAATGTTTGTGTGAAAATTTCGTAACGAAATTTTACCGTTTGAGTGCTTAATTTGGTAAAAAAGGACTAAATTGCGTAAAGTGTAAAATTAGGGTTCTACTTGTTAAATATGGCTATGAACATGAAATATGGGAGTACTTGCATGGTAATTAGTCTTTTAATGACATAATGGAAGTGGTTGGCTTGCTATTTTTTGTAACACACCTAACTCGTAATTGTTGCTGGAATAGGTTAAGAGGCATTATCGGACTTGTAACTCAATTCAGAACAATCATTTATCTAAAATCATCTTATTTCAGCCAATATCATTCATTCACATTCAATCTGTAGTTAAATTGAGCATACCAAGCTTTAATCATACATTTGGGACTAAATCGGTAACATATTAAAATTTTGGGAACTTAGAAAAATTTCAACATTTCAAGAATCACACGCCTGTGTCAACAGGCCGTGTGCCTCACACGGTTAATAGACACGCCCATGTCTTAGATCGTGTGGAAACAGGGCATACATACTGACTTGGGTCACACGGCTGGCCACACGACCATGTGCCAGCCCGTGTGTCACACACGGCCAGTAGACACGTCCGTGTGTCTAGGCCGTGTCAAACCTGTAGGGTATACTGACTTAATTCGAAAGGGTACCCCAGGGGACAGACGGCCGTATAGCATGACTGCGTGTCACACACAGCTAAGACACACGCCCATGTCTTTGCCTGTAAGGACAAAAATAGGCTATCTGTAAAGCCATTTTGCCACCCTATATACAGAAGCATTCACAAACATAAGTGATCACATTTTTACAATTCAATAGGCAACCAAACAAACCATTCCAATACACATTAATTGCCATATCAAAACTTAACAATTACATACCCAAATACCTATTCAACATCATGCATAATCCATTCATTTAACAACTACATATCAAAACTTCACTGGCATAATTTCATTCCATCATTTCTTTGCTAAAACATGCCATAATTAAACACTTATACACAACCAAATATCATATCACAATAAACCAAATCACTTGGCTTAACACATACACAAAATGTACCAAAAGCATAACTTACAAGTGACCATAACTAACAACATTTAAACTAGCCTATACATGCGATATTTACATATACACAAATTCAAAAGTACCAATTGAAAATTTGATAGTGTGATGTGCAACTCTGACTTATCCAAAACGAGCGAGCTAACGAGCCTTATAGAACATATAAAAAGAAACAAAGTAAGCTTTATAGCTTAGTAAGCCTATATAATTTAGAATTAAGCTTACCATTTAAACTAAATGAATACAAGTAACTAATGTAAACTCCTTACAATTTCCAAATGCCTATCACAAGTATTCATCCAAAGGTTAGACATATTAATATATGAAACCATCCATTATTACAATTCAATACTTAATATAACTAGCATTCATCATTTCATTCTTATTCATATAATCAATAATCCATTCAATAACATTACTTATCCGTATAAACAGAATTTATGCGCATTCAACCTATTAGAAATTCAAAGGATACTCGGGTGAATAACACCAATAATCTATCAATTCATTATCATTTATGCTCTTTCAAGCCATGATCGGTAAGCTCCTCCTGAGCTAATGAACAATAAGCTCTATTGAGTTGAAACGGTAAGCTCTAATGAGCTAAAAATAGTAAGCTCTTACGAGCTGGTATATCGGTAAGCTCATACGAGTTGTGGTGAGTCCACAACAAATTTAGGAGCTCGACCAAATCGGTAACCCTAGTGACAAGTCACTCGTATCCTAAGAATTCATATAGTTCAAACGGGGCTTTGTAACAAATATAATATATCAATAAGATGTTTATATTTCAAGTACATCAATTACTCAATCACAAATATTCATTTCAAATATTTTCAAATATATAGAAGTTCAATTCTGATTATACAAACTTACCTCGTATCCTTGGATAAAACTATCGGCTATTCGTCCACTTTTCGTTTTCCCCAATCTAGTTTCGGTATTTGCTTATCTTGATCTATATAATATCAAATTAACTTATTCAAAATTTCATTCAATTCAATTTAGCCCAAAACATTCATTTTGGAAAATTTACAATTTTACCCCTCGACTTTTGACTAGTGACTACTTTGCAATTTAGTCATTAACACATAAAAATGAAAAATTGCACAATTAGGCCATAACCCATGATAGCCGAATTTCCTATATACTACTAGCTGCCCTTATTTTAATTTTATTCACACTTTTAATCCCCACATTTTATAATTTGACAATTTAATCCCTAATTGACATTTTTGCAAAAAATCACTTAACAAAACTAGTTTAACTATCATCAAGCTTCCATAATCTATTTCTAAACATCAAATAACTCAGGTATTCATCAATGGCACTTTGAAAAATCATGAATACATTCAAAAATTAACGTACATGCTAGCTAGATTAAGCTGCAACAAGCTCAAAAAATATAGAAATCATTAAAAATTAAGTCAAAACCGTACCTTAATCAAGAATTCAAGCTTGGTAAAAATTCAACCCTAGCTATGGCTTTTATTTCTTCAATTTTTGGTGGAAGATGGTATATGGAAGATGATAGGAAATTTTTGTTTTTGCTTTATTAACCTTACTTACTCATTTACTAAATTAACCTTTAAAATTATAATAAACTACACCAATTGCCATGCTATCATCATTGACTAACCAAAAATGTTCTATTTATCACTTAAGGACCTTTACTTTAATGATTCATAACTATTTATAGAACATGCATTTTACACTTTACGCGATTTAGTCCTTTTTATCAAATTAAGCATTTAAACAGTGAAATTTCTTAACGTAACTTTCACATAATTAATTTATCATTTTGTAGACCATATTAAAATATTAAAATAAATATTTTAACTTTGGATTTGTGGTCCCAAAACCACTGTTCTGATTTGACCTAAAAACGGGCTGTTACATTTTTGAAATTATTAAATGTTTTAAAGGTTAAAATGGTAAATAGGTAATTAAAATTAAAATCAATAAAACAAAAACCAAAATTTTCTTTCCATTCATCTTCTTGCCGAAAATTTAGAAAGAAAAACAACCATTTTTAGGGCTAGACATTCGGCCAAGCTTCATTTGTCAATTAAGGTACTGTTTTTACTCGGTTTTTAGTGATTTCTACGTTTTTGAGCTCATTGTAGCTTAATCTAGCTAGCCCGTACCTTCATTTTTGAAACTGCTTTAGATTTTGAATGATGCCATTATTGAACGCTTAGTTTATTAGATGTTTTATGATAGATTATTAATGTTTGAAGCTAGATTAACAAGTTTTATAAAGTGATTTTCGATAAAAATGTCAATTAAGGACTAAATTGAGAAAAGTATAAAATTCATGGTTAGATGTGTGATTAAATTAAAAATATGGGCTGCTAGTAGTATGGGTAAAATTTGGCTAGCATAGGTTGTCCTTAAATTGCATGAATTTGCAATTTTACGTGATAAGGACTAAATTGTAAAAATGTAAAACATTAAAGGCAAAAGCGTAATTTTACTAAATGTGTATTATATGTTAAATTGAATAATTTGGAAGTTAATATACGGAATTTGATACTATATCTAGATCAAGATAAGCAATTACCGGAACTAGATTGGGGAAAACAAAAAGTGGATGAATAGCCAATAGTTTTATTCGAGCAACTCGAGGTAAGTTCGTATAGCTAGAACTGAATTATTAAACGCATGTAATTGTTTAAAATGTATGTGTATAAGTTGAATGAATAATCCACTTGAAATTTGAATTATCGGTTATATGATTTTATTACTGTTTGCATGAATGGATGTGAAATGTCACAAATGTTATATAGGTTACATGGATTTGGTATGATCATATGCATTGAGTATGCAAATTGAGCATTTAAATGTATATATTTAATTGAATTGAATGTATATTCTTTGATAAATTGAATTATTGATCATTAAATGCTTAAATGATGAAGTTGGATAATACCGTGCCCCGTTCAAACTTTAAAAAATCGTAGAATAAGAGTGACATGTCACTAGGGTTACTGATTTGGTCGAGCTCCTGCATTTGTTGCGAACTCACCACAGTTCGTATGAGCTTACCGATATATCAGCTTGTAAGAGCTTCTTCGCTTTTTAGCTCATTGAGCTTACTGCTTTCAGCTCATATGAGCTTCTTCGTTTACTTCGATAGAGCTTACAGTTTCAGCTCAATAGAGCTTACTGTTCATCAGCTCAAGAGGAGCTTACCGATCACGGCTCGAAAGAGCATAAATGATAATGAATTGACTGATTACCTATTAATGCACTTAAAGTGTATCACCCGAGTATTCTTTGATATTCTAATAGGTTCAGCCGACATAATTACTGTTACTGATCAAATGAATAAGATATGTGTTTATATGGATGAATTACTGTTGATACGGACGAACCACTGTTATTACTGATGAACTATTATTTATACGGATGAACTACTGGTTATATAGATGAATTATAGTTTATACGAATAGAAATAAATTGCCATAATGTTATGTGAATTACATAGTGTTGATGATTTTATATGCTTATGTATTTGGAAATTTTGGTTGGATTGTATTGAAATGGTAATATAGGTTATAATGACATATGGACAAATGTTATATATGTGAATCGAGATATAAGTGGTTTTACCACATATATGCCCATTAGTGTGCAAGATACAGAATATTCAATGTTATGTCCATGGTTCAACAGAGAAGATAACGGTACGAGAATTGAAATGATGATATGAATCAGTTTAGGTATACGTGACACGCTCGATAAGTAAGTGATATTTAATAATTTCATATGATATGTAAGTGAAAACCGATGAATACATACAGGAATTACCAAGTTGTTATTGTAATAAGTGTTGGTTTTGATGGAGCTGATTTATATGTCCTCATGTTTCTCTAATTCTGAATCAATTGTTAAATTGTATATAGTACATACTAGTCATATGAGCTTACTAAGCTTATTAGCTTACTCTATTTATTTTTCGCATTTTACAGTGATTTGAAAACTCGTTCGGGTTGGAAGTCATCGAAGATTTCATCACACTATCCAGGAGTTGAATTGTTATTTTTGAACTATTTGAAATTTGTAATATGGCACGTATAGGCTGGTTAATGATATGATATGTATGAGTTATTTTAGCTATTGAAGCTTATATGCATTGATGTGTTTAAGCCATGTGATTTGGCTTAACTTGGTTAAATATTGGTTATGTATATGTGTATTAAATATGGCATGTTTTGTCAAGTAGTTGATGAGATGAAGATATGCAAATTGTTTGAATTATTGAATAGATTATATGCATATATTGGCTTACAAGTCATAATGGTTTGGTATGTGTTTGATGGTACAAATGGTATTAATTTGAGTATATAGATGCATGGATTTTTTAAATAACATATAATGTGTTTTTGAAATGGTTGTTTTGGCTGCCTGATTGAATAAGAGTATGGTGTTATATGTATGCTTATAGGTGATTGATTTTGAGTGAGGAAAAGTGGCTTACATAAGCCTATTTCTCGTCCACACGGTTGAGCACACGGGCGTGTGACTCGACCGTGTGTCTGCTAAAGCTTAGTTAAAATAAGCCAATGAGTTATATGGCCTAGACACAATTTCTTGTCTATTGGCTGTGTGTGGCACACAGGCTGACACACGGGTGTGTGGTCTGCCGTGTAACCCAAGTCAGTATGTATGCCCTATTTCCACACGGCCTATGACACGAGTGCGTCTGGTGGCCGTGTGAGGCACATGGGCGTGTGACCTCTGTATTCAAGAAAATTTTCTAAGTTTCTCAAAGTTTTCAAATGTTACCGGTTTAGTCCCAACCTCTTCCAAGCATGTTTTAAGATCTCCGAGAGCCTTATAATGGACAATATGATTGTATATGAATGATGTATGTGCTTGAATGTTTAAATGTATGAGATATGTATATGTTATGTTGTGATAGTTTGGTAATACCTTGTAACCCTATTCTGATAATGGATACGGGTTAGGGGTGTTACATTTATTGGTATCAGAGCTACGGTTTAGTCGATTCTAGGACTAACGTAGTATATGTGAGTCTAGCTATACATGTCATATTTTACCTGTAATAGTGTGATATCTCCTGACTCTAACGAGAATTGTTTTAATTAGACAAATGTCTTTTCCAACCAAGGTAATTCAGATAATACTGAATGTGATACTCAAATACTTGAGTAAAATGTGTTTATGATGAGTCGAAACTCATAAAGGTACGAATGATAGTTTATAATATTATGTTAATGATAAATGTTATGACATATGTGAATATATGTGAGAGTCAAATTATGAGGCGTTACGACTTTTACCCCCTTACCAGTATAGAGTTATAATGAAAATTACCAGATTTGGTTTAAATAAGTTCCCAAGTGTGATATCAAAGAGTTTAAGGATTGAATGATTTATAATGTGGTCAAATATGAGAAAGGGTCAGCAAGTAAAAACAGTTCTAGAAGAGATAGTGGACTGCTCAGATGATCATTTGGATTACGCAATGTCGTTGTTAAAGAAGAAATTTACTTCAGTTAACTGAATTATTCAGGTATATTAATTAAAGAATGCATTATCGAAATTTTTTCTGAATTGATTTTTAATAATGGAAGAGATAATGTGGGAATAGTGATGACAGGATTAGACAGTGAAATAATGTTTGAATTGTATTGATAGCTGACTGCAGCGATTATAGTTGAAGTAAATTATGATAATTTGTTCTGGGTATTCTACGTGTTCATCTATCCTCAAAGGTATGTGAAGCTGTATATTTTCAGATGAAATTCTTATTATATGAGAACGTTATCTAAATATATTGATATATGAAAGGGTTGTTGGGTTGTTTGGGTTATGATCAGCATTATACTATCTTTCTCTGGTTTTCTATTACATTATATCGATAGAAGGTCGACAGTAAAATCTGTATGATTTTAGTATTACGTTTCTACCAGTTATTGTTCTGTTGAATATACATGAAGATTATATTGCTTCTGTTACCATTGATTCCAGTGCATATGAGTGATGCTTTACTTCTAGATTTCCTCTAAGACATCATTGAGATATCTATCATCTGATATGGGTGCTTTCTCAAAAAGTTCAGTATATTAATATATTTTGGATTACAGTATCTCAACTTTCTTATGATTCTATATGGTTATATGTGAAAGATATTTATTGAATAGATATAATTAAATTTACTTCGATTATAATTTCTAGATTGATCATAGTAGCGTTGTTATAAAAATCTCGAATTTATAGAAGTTCATTCATTTCCTTCCCAAAATTCAAAAGAACCATGCGTAACATACCAAATAAACATTAAATCTTACACATGCCACTTAAAACTATAACCAAAGTAATAAAAAACTACCAATATAATGAATGAATAGTGTGATGGTGTGTAATAGCCCGTTTTTAGTCAAATCAAAATAGTGGATTCGGGACCACAAATATAAGGTCAAAATATTTATTTTATTATTATTTTAATATCTACAGTATGAATATATGATAGTGTGAAAGTTTCGTTTAGAAATTTTATCGTTTGATTAGTCAATTTGATAAAAATGACTAAATCGTGTAAAGTGTAAAAGTGATGTTCTACTAGCTAAAGGTTCCTAATAGCTATAGAACATTAAAGTAAAGGTCCTTAAGTCTTAATTAGCCCAAAATAGAGTTAGTGGAAGTTAGTGGCTTGGTATTTATGTGAATATTAAAGTTTTTGAAGGTTAATTGTGTAAATTGGTTATTAAAGGTGAATTAATTAAAACAAATGCCATTAATTTCGTTCATCTTCTTCCTAAAACATTAAGGACCGATTTTCATAAGGAGAAAGAAGGCTAGGTTTTGGCCAAGATATTTATGCTTAATTAGGTATGGTTTTATTCCCGTTTTTAATGATTTGTACATTTTTGAGATCGTTGCAATTAGGTCTAGCTAGCCCAGGGACTATTTTGCAAAATTGTTAAAGATTTTAGATGTTGCCATTGATGAATAAGCATGTGTTTTGAAGATTCTTGATAGATTATGAATGCTTGTTGATAAATATACAAGTTTTGTTAAGTCATTTTTAGTGAAAATGTAAAATAGGGATTAGACTGTAAAAATTAGAAATTTAGTGGTTAAAATGTGAAATAAATAAAAAATATGGGCTTCTAAGGGCATAATAGTAATTCAACTGGACTTGGGTTGTGATGAAATTGAATGAATTTTTTTTACGAGCTTAGGGACTAAATTGTAAAAGTGGTGAAACATTAGGGGAAAATGTGTAAATGTGCTTAAATGTGTGTGGTTTGGATTAAATTAAATAGAGAGATTATTAAATAAGTTAATTTTCAATATATTTAGATCAAGAAAAGTGGAATTTGGATCTAGATTGGGGAAAAACTAAAGTTATCGACTAATCGACTTATTTTGCCGTTTTCACATTCGAGGTAAGTTCGTATGTGATAAATTTCATTATAAGTCTATTTTAAATGCTTTGATATTGTATAAGTTGTGAATATGATACTTCGAATAAGTTTGACAATGACTCGGTGGTAATTCAGCATTCGAAATCCCAGTTGAATCTTAGGAATAGTTTAGGATACTAGTGACATGTCATTAGGGGATACATTGAGTTGGCTTTGGGCCATGATATTAGCACTTTGGGTGCGAGTTATACCGATTTGCCTTCGGGCCATGAATATTGACTGATTTGGCTTCGTGCCATGATATCAGTACTTCGGATAAAAGTTACCTTGATTTGGCTTCGGGCCATGGTATAGGAACTTAGTGTGCAAGACTCTTGAGTATCTGACTTCTATTCCGAATGGTTCAATGGGTAAATGAGTGATGTGGTTGAGAATGAGATTGGTACGAGATGGTACAGGTATGTGCATAAACCATATTAACTTTGAATCGAAGAAATGGTGAAGAAAGTATATAGTTTTGTGAATGAGTAATTGAAAGGTTTGTTAGTTGATGTGAATTCATGTATCTATAATCAATTGTTGAATTATGTGGTTATGATTATATCGAGTTTGTAAACCCCTCAGCCGTATTCAACGTCAGAATAGGGTTACCGAGCATTATCAGACTTACAACACATTTAAACATCCTTTTCACATACATTTCATCAAATCATACAATCTTCATTCAATTTCAATCAATTTGTCCCTAATACGAGCCTACGAGGCTCTAAACATACATTGGGAGTGGTTCGGGACAAAACCGATAACTTAAAAAAAACTTTTATGAACTTTGAAAATTTTTCTCAATACAGGGGACACAAGCCTGTGTGGCCAGGCCATGTGTCTCACATGGCCACCAAACACGCTTGTGTCACAGGCCGTGTGGACATTCGAAATGGGAGCATATGGTCGTGTTCCAGCCCCTGTCCGACCCCATATAACTCTCTGACTTGGGTCACACAGCCAACACACGTGCCCGTGTGGCTATCCTGTGCGCCCTAAAAATGGCCACACACGCCCGTGTGCCAGGCCGTGTGCTAGGCCGTGCCAAACCTATAACGTAAACTGACTTATGCCACACGGCCAAGTCACACGCCCGTGTGTGAGGCCGTATGGAGCATACTGACTTAATTTCAATTTCAACACCAGGGGACACACGGTCATGTACTTGATCGTGTGTCACACACGACTGAGACACATGCCCATGTCTCTGCTCATGTGGACAAAAAATACGCTACTTACCAAGCCATTTTTCCACCCAAATTGTTACACACCTACACCACAATTCAAAGCATCAACTTAAAGAATAATAAGCATTAAATCAACCTCAACCAAGTATCATTTAAACCATTTCAATGCCAACAATATACAAGACACACAATATTCCAATTTTCCATTCAGTTAATACTAAATATCAACTACTTCAAACATCAAAATGACCAAAATCAAATGTGCATTATTTGGCCTAATTTCAATACCATACCAATTCACAAATTATAAGCTATTGAAATTCAATTTACCTATTCACAACAAGCATCATGAATCCAATTTCAATTACACAATGTAAGTTATTTACCAACTCAAAACAAAAGTCATTTGCACACTTATATACATCAACAAATTCACCATCCTAAGCCAACTCATATGATTATATATATAAACCAAAACATGTACATTTACAAGCCAATTCATTTGGCCAAATTCATTACCAAAATATAACCAACATGATCGAAGTCCCTATACATGCCATATACTTAAAATACCAAGTTCATAGGTACCAAAAGATAGGTGGATAGTGTGATACGATCTCTGACGGTCTCCGAATACAAACTAGCTTTGATAACACTATAAAACACAAGAAAAATAAACAATGTAAACTATAAAGCTTAGTAAGCTCGTATGAAATAAACTCTATGCAATCACATAAACATAAATCAATAATTTGAATACATCAATATGTAGCTTTCCTTAACTATCAAACCTTTCAAATGCTCATTCACAAAACTATATACTTCCATTCTCATTTCTTCGATTCATCACTAAAATAGTTTATACACATGCCTGCATCATCTCATACCAATCTCATATCCATTCTCATCTTTCATTTACCCGTTGAACCATTTGGAATAGAAGTCAGATACTCAAGGGTCTCACACGATAAGTACCTATACCATGGCCCAAAGCCAGATCAAGGTAACTTATCTAAAATGTTAATATCATGGCCCGAAGCCAAATCAGTCGATATGCATGGCCCAAAGCCAAATCAGTTTATCTCGCACCCGAAGTGTTATATCATTGCTCGCAACCAACTCAAAGTACCCTAATGACATGTCACTAGCATCCTAAACTATTCCTAAGGTTCAACTGGGCTTCCAACTATCGAATCATCATCGAATCATTCCTAAACTTGTTCGAAGCCACATAATCACAATTGATGCTATATCAAAGCATATAGAATACATTTGAAATGAAATTATAACATACAAACTTACCCCAGATGCTAAAATGACGAATCGAGTCTACTATTCCGTAACTTTATTCTTTCCCCGATCTAAGTTAGTATTTCTCCTTTCTTGATAATTGAACCTTGAAGTAGCCAAAATTTTCAAGCCCTAAAATGGCTTTTCTCCATGCTTCATTCGGCCAAGAAGATGAATGAAACAAAAACCTTTTTGTAACACCCCAAACCCGGCCTAAACGTTATGACCGAATCTGACGTGACGTTATGACCGGATCCGACGTGCCACATCGAAGTGTCCAAAACATTTTATGCTTTTAATAAAAAACTTATTTAGTGGTTTAAAAGATTATTTCATTTTAGGTTAAAGTGAATGGAAGCTGTGCACCAGGTAGGAAACCGAAAAAAAGAGGAGGTGAGTTCATCGGACTGCTTAAGTACCAAGCTCCCATCGGAACCAATCCTAGACATGCACACCGCCATTGCCACACCTTAACGTCGTGTATATTTTTAGGAAACCAATTCGATTAAGTCCATTTTAAGAAAAGTGATCAATTTTGGAAAACATTCTTATTGCGGAAGCTTTACTGGTTGTCGTGTTATTTTGAAATCAAGTACTGTTTTGAAATTTCGCCCTAAGGCTAACCAATTTTGACAGTTAAGAATACATCATATCTATCTTAATTAAACATAACAAAACCATTTAAAAATAAAATAAAATAATTAAAGTGGCCTTATTACAATTAAAAACCCCAAACCTTAAACGTAAATAGGAAGGATGTCCAATTCACCAGAAGAAAACTAAATTTTCAGAACGTGTGGCCACTCTGAATCCCTCACAGCTCCAAGCCCACTATGGTTGGGGATTAACTGCGTGGATGAAAATAAAGGGGTGAGTTTTGGGAAAAATCAGTGTGTAAATTAACCCAACCATAGTCTATATCACTCAAACCACGTAAATGAATAAGTTGGCCTTAGCCTGCAACAGATTCGAAATAACGCCTTCGCCGGCCCATAACAGTAATGTAATGTAGATATTACATGTTTATGCAGAAACCCAACCCATATCCAACCATATGCATCCCCATACCAGCCTTTCACCATGTGGGAAGACTACTCAACCCGCCCAACCACTACACGCCACGAGTAATATGCGCAGCATGGTCGCGAGCGAATAATGTGACAGAATCACGAGAACAGATAATCGTGGCGAGCCACCGAATCAGAGTATATGTGGCAAAGCCACCAGATCAGATAATTTGTGGCATAGCCACCAGGACGCTTCCTCTATAATATAACCCAAGTCCCTATACAACAGATATACAATCATGGCATACATAATACAAAATCAGATCATCACGCTTTTCAGACAAAATTAACCCTAGGGGTATAATGGTCATTTTACACCTAGGGGCATAATGGTAATTTTGCATACATAGGGGTATTCTAGTAATTTTACTATTCTTAAGGTTTTCATGCATAACATAGCCATTTACGTACGATCAGAAACACTTACCACGTTTTCTTACCGAATTGGGCCCGTTGGCCCATTATCCTGATTTTGGCCCATTAAGCCCAAAATATCGAAATGCATGGAATCGTGCACTCTGCAGTCTTATTACTTTATTTTACCATATACATCAACTTTCAATCTCACAAGCATTCGCACACTCGCAAGTTCCCAAAATACCGACTTTTCGGCATTTTGCCTTTTCGGCTTTTACCGATCTAGTCTATGAGAGGGTGTTAGTTACACACCTGATTTATAGCAGTACGTTGGCGAGATCCACACACGAACTGCTTACAATTGGACTACTAACACGTTAATCTAACTATTGAAATCAACTACGTATTTAAGCCCTTACCATATTTGGCCTTTAACAGTTTAGGCACTAGCGATCCTACCTTTGCCGAGATTAGCGATTATGTCTAGATCCAGTCGTTCCACTTGTACAAGCCTTTGATCAGCGGCCTCTTGAACACACTATTATCAAAATAAAATAGTTATCACAACCCTTAGAGCTTCAAGTCCAAATTGATAGCCTCCCTAACCTTTAGGGGTTTCGACTTTTTTAAAAACCGAGATAAAGAATAGGTTTGACAGACTTACCACCGGTTCCTTCAGTCAATGATTCCAGTTAACTCCTACTCGATTCTGATGCAGATCTAACCCCCCAAATGACAACAAAAGTCGAGCCTTTAGTGACACTAAAATTCAGCTATGTCCCTATGGCTATGCATTTTCAGCTTTTTCTAATAGTGGAGAAAAGATAAGGATTTTGTAATGGCTTTGTCGGCAGAAACTTAGGGTTCAGAGGACCAGAGAATTGGTCAAGAAGATGAGGAAAAATAAGAGGGTTTTGGCTATAAAAAATTGGCACAAAAGGAATCAGGCTTTCGGGATTTCGGCTTTTTGAGCAATCAGCTATAGGCTTGATAAAAGATGAAGATGAGCAGAATGGTAGGGAGATTCGGCAAATAAAAAGAAGAAAAGAAGTTGATGAAGAGAAGAGAAAAGAAAAGAAAAGGAAGAATGGTCAGGAAACGGCACAACTTACCCCTAATGCCGAATTTATATTTGGCACTTAACCTAGCCAAAATTTTCCCCCTAAAGAAACCCTTGGCCGGAAAAATCTTGCTCCTCAGGAGTCCACCATTCGGCCAATACTGCTCTCCCTAATCAGCTCCTCAATTCTCTCCCTTATCCCCTCCTTGCTCAATCTCCTGAGCAACTCAAACTTCTCCTGACAGACTTTTACTTGAGTTCCATTACTTACCTTTCATACTCATAAAAATAATTCCCTTAATATGCTGTCATTGTGACTTGAACCTCAGTTCTCCCTTGCATCCACACGCCACTTTTATAGCCTTCCTAATGGCGTCACATGCCACTTTGCCACCTGTTTCCTTGTGTTTTATTTTACCCAATTGATACTTAAAAGCCCAGTCAACCAGAACCCCCTTTTTCTTATAGAATTAAAATTAATTAAAATTATCGGGTTTTAACTTAAGCTTGGGCTTTCTAGAGGCCCACTAACATAATTAAACCTAAGCCAAGCAGACAGAACACAAAAATTTTAAATTTTGCCAACATTCACAGAATTCTCAAAAACTAAGGCGTTACAACTCTACCCTCCTTAAAGAAATTGCATCCTCGAAATTTTACCTGATCCAAACAGATGAGGGTATTGTTGTTGCATCGCCTCTTCTGGCTCCCAAGTAGCTTCCTCTCTGCCATGATTACGCCAAAGCACCTTCACTAATAGGACAGATTTCCTTCTTAGAACCTTAACATCTAGATCCAATATTTGCACAGGCTCCTCCTCAAAGGTCAAATCAGTTTGCACCTCAATTTTTGCAACCGACACAGCATGAGTATGGTCAGAATGATGCCGCCTTAACATGGGGACATGGAAAACATCGTGAATCTTGTCTAACTCTGGAGGCAATTCCAATTGATAAGCCACTGGGCCCACTCGCTTCAAGACCCGATAAGGCCCAATGAACCGCGGACTCAACTTGCCCTTCTTACCAAACCTCAATATCTTCTTCCAAGGAGAAACCTTCAAGAAGACCATATCACCTACTGAATACTCAATCTCTTTACGCTTTAAATCCGTATATGGCTTTTGCCTATCAGATGCTTCCTTCAGCCGATCTCTGATTACTTTGACCTTATCTTTAGTATCAGCTACCAACTCTGGTCCAAGAACCTGCCGTTCTCCTAATTCGGTACAACAACTAGGTGTATGACACCTTCGTCCATACAATGCCTCATATGGTGCCATTCAAATACTTGCCTGATAACTGTTGTTGTACGCAAACTCAGCCAATGGCAAATACTCCTCCTAACTACCTCGGAAGTCAATAACACATCCCCTCAACATGTCCTCCAGAATCTGAATAACCCTTTTCGACTGACCATCAGTTTGGGGATAGAAAGCCGTACTAAAGTTCAATCGAGTCCCCAACGCTTCATGTAACTTTTGCCAAAACTGAGATGTGAATCTAGGGTCCTGGTTAGAGATAATCGAAACTGGGACTCCATGAAGTCGTACAATCTCCGCCATATACAACTTGGCTAACTTTTGAAGTGAAAAGTCAGTGCGGACAGGTATGAAATGAGCCGACTTGGTCAACCTATCCATAATCACCCAAACCAAGTCTTTCTTTGATGGTGTCAAGGGTAGTCCACTCACAAAGTCCACGGTTACCCTCTCCCACTTCCAAAGTGGTACCTTTACTGGTTGCAAAAGTCCTGAAGGTAGTTGATGCTCAGCTTTCACTTGCTGGCATGTCAAACATTTCCCCACAAACTACGTTACTTCCTGTTTCAGCCCAGGCCACCAATACAATTCTCGTAAGTCGTGATACAACTTATTCCCTCTAGGATGCATGGCACAAAGTCCCCCATGAGCTTCCTTAAGTATTGCTCTCGCTTTAAGTCGAGTCCTTCTAACGCAAATTCTTCCTCGAAAACACAGAACTCCTTCACCATTCAACCCAAACTCAGAAGTTTCCCCTTCCTTAACTTGTTGGAAACGAGCAACCAAAGACTCATCTCTCAACTGCTTTTCCTTAATCTGATACACCCAGGTTGGCCTTACTTGCAACTCAGCCAATAGACTCCCATCATCATACATACTCAGACGAGCAAACATTGCTCTCAGATCAGATACAGCTCTACGACTTAGAGCGTCGGCTACCACATTAGCCTTGCCTGGGTGATACTCAATCGAACAATCACAATCCTTAAGCAACTCTATCCACCTCCTTTGCCTAAGGGTCTGCTCCTTTTGAGTCTGCAAATAATTAAGACTCTTATGGTCCGTGTATATAACACACCTTTCTCCATACAAGTAATGTCTCCAAATCTTATGTACAATGATTACTACTGCCAACTCCAAGTCATGAGTAGGATAGTTTCCTTCGTGAGGCTTAAGCTGTCGTGATGCATAAGCAACCACCTTACCCTCTTGTATCAACACACAACCCAAACCTACATGTGATGCATCACTGTACACAGTAAAATCCTTCCTAGACTCTGGCTGAATTAATACAGGTGCTTCAGTCAAAACTTTCTTCAACTTCTCAAAAGCTTTCTGCTGCTTCTCTACCCACACAAATGGTACCCCTTTCCTTATGAGTTTTGTCAAAGGCGCTGCCATCACAGAAAATCCTTCCACAAACCTTCTGTAGTAACCTGCCAACCCTAGGAAACTCCAAATTTCAAACACCGACCTTGGTGGCTTCCATTCCAGAATCGCTTCAATCTTCCGAGGGTCCACTTTAATCCCCTCAGCAGAGACCACATGTCCTAAGAAAGTTACCTCCCTCAACCAGAATTCAGACTTGCTGAACTTCGCATAGAGTTCCTTCTCCCTTAACACTTTAAGCATAATGCAGAGATGCTCATCATGTTTCGCTTCAATTTCAGAATATACCAGAATATCGTCAATAAAGAAGACTACGAACTGATCAAAGAATGGTTGGAACACATGACTCAATAGATCTATAAATACTGTAGGAGCGTTCGTCAGTCCAAATGGCATAACTAGAAACTCGTAATGACCATACAGAGTCCTGAATGTCATCTTATGAATATCTTCCTCTTTAACCCTTAATTGATGATCTCCAGATCGAAGATCAATCTTGGAAAATACAGAAGCTCCTCTAGGTTGGTCAAATAGATCATCAATCCTCGACAGTGGGTACTTATTCTTAATCGTCAGTTTGTTCAACTGGCGATAATCAATGGACATTCTCATCGTCCCATCCTTCTTCTTTACGAATAGCACCGGTGCTCCCCATGGAGACTGTAACACCCTGAATTTGGGCCTAGAAGTTTTGGGCCTTGAGCATGGGAGCGGTTGAAGGCAGATTTTAATATTTTGTTGTGCATGTAAATTTCGTTAATGAAGGCCTGTTTTAGTGGTTAAGTGTGCTGAGACGTGTTGGAGAAGTCTTGGGTTCAAACCTGGACTCTAGCAAAAATTTTGGTTTAAGGTGAATCAAACCCTGGGTGTAGTAGGTAAGCCTTAAGAATATTGTTGGAGAAAAGATGACACAAAAAGAAGTGTGGTGTAGTGGCAAGGTGGCGCCACTTAGGGGATAAGGAAGTGATGTCATAGAGGAAGCAAGGGGTCCAAGGTTCAAGTCTTGGCTCTTGCAATATATTTTGGTTTTTCTTTTCAATAAATCTAGAAGCAAGTAGGTGCGCTTTAAAGTTTAATATGTTGGATTTATGACACAAATGAGTTGGTGGCCTAGTGGTGGTGGCGTGAGTTGGCATATAGGAGGACTTTGGTTCGAATCCCTTGGCATGCAAAGGTTGATTATTTTGCTATGTTGGGATGGCAAGAGTTGGTGTTGAATTTAAACTCGATGATGGAGGATCCCGCATCGGTAAGCTAACATAAGAGTGGATACTGGTCGCTTTTTAAATAGAGAGAACCATGAGGAGAGCAAAGGTACCTTTCTTGGCTGATCCCTTTCGCGTTATGGCGTGCTCGTTTGGGTTGGGCATCGGCTAGAAGTGCTCGGAGCGCGGATTAACTCCAGTCTCCAATCAGGTGTGTATTTCTCACTACTCTAGCTGTAGGATGGCTACTTCGGGCCGCGATGGGCCGAAAGGGGCCATGTGGGTCAATGGGCCTACGGGTCCAATTGGATAAGTTGTTTGATTGTGTAGTAAATATTGGACTAGGTTAGGTGAATCTCATATCTGTGGCTAGATTTGGGCTAAAAGGGCCACAAGAGCGTGTGGGCCCATTTGGGCCGAGAAAAGGCTTTAGGCTCATTCGTATTATTATCCCTGTTTAGAATACTTTAGTTTACCAAATTACTGAAAAACCCTCAGCTTGTAAAATTTCCAAAATACCCCTGGTTTGTAAAATTACCAAAATGCCCTTGGTTTGTAAAATTACTGAAATACCCCTGTAGGGTAGAATTACCGAAATACCCCTGTAGGGTAGAATTACCATTTTGCCCGTAGGGTGTTAAATGACTGTTTTACCCTTGTGGGCAAGTGACTGACTTGGACTGTGTGATATAGACAACTTTGGAGGAGGAGCGAGGCTTGGAGTATCGACTTGGATAAGCTTGAACCGTATTATTGGACCCTGTGAAGGTAAGCAACTTATGGTCAATAAGGGTTCTTTCGCCGAATAAGGTAAGGTGGATTTTGAGTTTGTTAAGCATAACTTGTACGCTAAAAATGGTGATGAATAATTGTATGACATTGTAAAGGATCTCAGTAGCAGTCGTCGCGAAACAGGTGTGTACCGAACACCCTTTCTCTATTTAAGTCGGCAAAAGTCGAAAAGCTGAAATCTGGTATTTCATGGGCTTGTGAGTACGCGAATGCTCTCAAGTCATAGACTAATGGTTAGATTCGGCATCGCAAGGTGGTAAGTTGGTTGTGGGCAAAAATACGTGAACATCGGTAAGTGGGCCTCGATGGGCCAAAACTGGGCCCAATGGGCTTACGGACCAATATGGGTAAGAGATGGGCGAATTAGCCTGTTAGATAGACGGTGGAATCAAATTGCATAAAATCATTAAAAATTACTGAAGTAACTTATGTAGATGCGTATGGTTACTGATTTGCCCTAGGAGCAAAATTACTCAAAATACCCTAGGGTTTTAAATTGACTAAAATGCATGATTGATTAATATCAGATTCTGCATGTTATGTTTTTATTAATATCTGTTGCATGGGATTGGGATATTGATGGAGGAAGTACTGAAAGTGGTTTATCCACGTACTGGAGGCTCTGCCTCAACTTACTGATATTCGAGCAGTATTGCTGCAACTGTGGAGTGTAGGGCTAGGTGGGTTGAGATATTCCCCACATGGAGTGTAGGGCTGGTACGGGTGCAGTGTAGCGGTTGGTGGGTTGAGTAGTCTCCCCAGATGGGTTTGCATTCATTGTTATTATTGTTACCATGTTACTGAATTGGGCCTATGGGCCACACTGTTATGTAAAAAAAGGCTAAGGCCTTGTTACTGTATTCTAAAAAGGGCTTCGGTCCACTGTGTACTGTTATCTGAAAAGGGCTTAGGCCAATGGGCTCGAGATGACTTGGGCTTTGGATGGGTTTCTGTATACACTGAGTTTCCCCAAACTCACCCCTTTCCTTTCCATCCTTGCAGGTGAGCCCCAATTGGTGGACTTGGAGCTGGGCGGGATTCAGAGTGGCCATGAAGAATAAATTCTAGTTTTTTTTAAATAAGTTCACATTTCTTTTACTTTTGATTATTTTCGTTTGGTTTTAAGGTTGTAATAAGGCTGCTCATTTAATTATTTTATTTTTGGATTATTAAACCCGTTAGCACTAGGTAGCGCTTTTATAAAGGCTAATTGCTTTCAAAGTAACACGATAATCAACAAAGCTTGCGCAACGTGAATGTTTCAAAAGAAATAAATGTTTTAAAAAGACATAAGCTAAAGATGAAATTAAGTGAACAAGTAACATGCTTTAAGTGTGGCAATGGATGTGTGCATGTCTAGGATTGGAACCGGAAGAGCTTGGTACTTAAGCAAATTCAATAGACTCACCTCCTCTTTTCGCTTCCTACCCGCATGCACTTCCATTCACTTAAACTTAAAACATTAACATTCTTTAAACCCTAATGAGGAGATTTTTGATAAAACGTTAGCAACATTTCCATGTGGCACGCTGAATTTGGCCGTAACATCTGGGCCGGGTTTGGGGTGTTACAGAGACACACTTGGCCTAATAAAGCCTCTATCCAACAACTCTTGAATTTGCGCCTTTAACTCCACTAACTCCTTCGGTGCCATCCTATACGGTGCGATGGACACTGGTGCCGTTCCAGGCAACAAGTCAATTCCAAACTTGACCTCTCGGTTCGGAGGCAATCCCGGAAGCTCTTCTGAAAAATAATCTTGGTACTCCCTTACGGTCCTAACCTTATCCACTGTCAGCCCCTCAGCTTCTGACTGACTTACAAATGCCAAATAGGCCTCACAACCTTTTCGAATCCACTTTTCGGCCCTCAATGCCGACACCACATTGGACAAATAGTCCCTTCGCAACCTCTTCTCCCTCTATGGTCCTTAACACCATTCTCTTGGCAGCACAGTCCAGAGTCGCCCTATGCTTAACAAGCTAGTCCATTCCCAAAATGAGATCAAATTCTCCGAATGATAACTCTATCAAGTCTCCAGGGAAAATGTTACCTTGCGTTTCTAAGAGAACATCCCTATACAGTTTTTCTACCTTAACCGAGTGACCCAAAGGACTTAGTAAAGATACCCCACTCACAATCTTCTCAGAGTGCACACCCAACGACCCAGATATGGCACATGCAACATAAGAATAAGTAGATCCAATATCCACCAAAGTAGTATACGGCATGCTAGAAACCAAAAACATACCAGTTATGACGCCGGGTGCATCGCCCTCCTCTCGACGATGAGCTGCATCCAGCAACGCTGGCTGTCGAGCTTCAGCATTTTCGACACCCCTGCCAGGTGCCCCTCGACCTCGTCCATTTCCATTTCTGGCCCTACCTTGTCCACGTCCTCTCGGTGGTTGTGCTCCACCACTCACGGGTTGAGAAACCCTCTGTTCAGCAACTTGAACCTGATCAGCTCTCTGAGGACAGTCTTTAACTCTATGCTCCATAAATCCGCATCGGAAACAAACACTGGAACGTTTCCTACACTCGCCTAGATGCACTTTACCACAGTCTCCACAGATTGGTGGTCTAACAACATTTATCAGAACTGCTCGAACTGGCTCCTCCACTCTTGCTCTCTTACCATTCCTATTTGCGCCACCAGAGGGTCCTGAATCCCTTCAAAAACAGTTCTGATCTTTCTCCCGATTCTGCTTTTTAGCAAGCTTCACCTCCTCTGCTATCTTAGCTTTTTCCACTAAAACCGCGAAATCACGCTCCCTCTGTGGAGCAATCAACACCCTAAGGTCATCCCTAAGACCATCTTCGAAGCGCACACTTCGCTCATACTCCGTAGCGACTATGCCCACGATATACCGGCTCAGCCTCAGAAACTCAGCCTCGTACTCAGTAATAGTTTTACTTCCTTGAACCAGATTCAAGAATTCCTTCCTGCGGGCGTCCACATAACTCGCCCCAACATATTTCCCTTTAAAGGCCATCTTAAACAGTTCCCAAGTTACCCTATCAGCTGCGGTCCCTTCTCTCACAGTGAGCCACCACTGATAAGCCTCGTCTCGTAACAACGACACGGCTCCCTTCAGCTTCTGCTTCACAGACCAGTCCAAGTCATCCATAATCCGTTCTGTGGCCTCCAACCAATATTCTGCCACATTCAGGGCTACACCAGATACGCCCCTGAAGATCTCTGCTCCGTTAGCTCGGAGTCGCTCAAAAATAGATCCTCGAATTTTGTTGCCTATACTTGCCCCGATAACTCGTTCCAGAATACGAAGTATTACCTGCAATAGGGCATCATCCCTGGCACCACGATCATGAGACTCCACCTCTGTTGCCAGTGGTACCGGTGCCTCTGCCGTCGGCATATGCCCAGAAGATGCAGTTCCTACTCTAGCACCACCACAACCACGTCCCCGACCTCTTCCATAAGCTACTCTCGTACTCATATCGTATTATCTGATTACGAATTTTATGCATCCATTAAATATTCCAATGTTTGTTCAGATGTTTTATGAATAGATAGTGATTCAAAGTTTATTTCCGCAAAATCGCAGTCTAGCTACAGTCTCAATCAAATTTTCTACAGTTTTCAGTATCACCCTAACTAAAGTATCCTAGCAGAGTATAAACAGATAATTCAGAAAATATTCAGAAAAGCTCAGAATAATACTTACGGGCTTGGGCCGGAGATTCGGAATGCCACCTTCTAAAGATCCAGATTTTGAAAACTGAGTTTTTACAATATTTATAAAATATTTGTTTTCAAAAATCTTTTATGCTTTTAATCAAAAAATTATTTAGTGGTTTAAAAGATGATTTCATTTTAGGTTAAAGTGAATGGAAGCTATGCACCAGGTAGGAAACCGGAAAAAAGAGGAGGTGAGTCCATCGGACTGCTTAAGTACCAAGCTCCCTTCGGAACCAATCCTAGACATGCACACTGCCATTGCCGCACCTTAACGTCGCGTATATTTTTAGGAAACCAATTCGATTAAGTCCATTTTAAGAAAAGTGATCAATTTTGGAAAACACTTTTATTGCGGAAGCTTTGCTGGTTGTCGTGTTATTTTGAAATCAAGTATTGTTTTGAAATTGGGCCCTAAGGCTACCCAATTTTGACAGTTAAGAATACATCATATCTATCTTAATTAAACATAACAAAACCATTTAAAGATATAATAAAATAATTAAAGCGGCCTTATTACAATTAAAACCCCAAAACCTTAAAGGTAAATAAGAAGGATGTCCAATTCACCAGAAGAAAACCAAATTTGCAGAACATGTGGCCATTACGAATCCCTCACAGCTCCAAGCCCACTATGGTTGGGGATTACCTGCGTGGATGAAAATAAAGGGGTAAGTTTTGGGAAAACTCAGTGTGTAAATTAACCCAACCATAGTCTATATCAGCTCAAACCACAGAAACAGAATAAGTTGGCCTTAGCCTAGAATAGGATTCAGAATAAAGCCCTTGGGCCCATAACAGAACAGAACAGATATTACGTGTTTATGCATAAACCCAACCCATATCCAACCATATGCACCCCCATACCAGCCTTTTACCATGTGGGGAGACTACTCGACCCACCCAACCGCTAGACGCCATAGAAATATGCAGCATGGTCGCGAGCGAATAATGTGACAGAGTCACGAGCTTAGAATAATCGTGGCGAGCCACGGAAACGATATATGTGGTAGAGCCACCAAAATAGATAATTTGTAGCATAGCCACCAGGACGCTTCCTCCATAATATAACCCATGTCCCCATGCAATAGATATACAATCATGGCATACATAATACAGAATCAGATCATCATACTTTTCAGACAAAATTAACCCTAGGGATATAATGGTCATTTTACACCTAGGGGTATAATGGTCATTTTGCATACATAAGGGTATTCTAGTAATTTTACTATTCTTAGGGTTTTCATGCATAACATAGCCATTTATGTACGATCAGAAACACTTACCACGTTTTCTTACCGAATTGGGCCGTTGGCCCATTATCCCGATTTTGGCCCATGAAGCCCAAAATATCGAAATGCACGAAATCATGCACTCTGCAGTCTTATTACTTTATTTTACCATATACATCAACTTTCAATCTCACGAGCATTCACACACTTGCAAGTTCCCAAAACACTGACTTTTTGGCATTTCGGCTTTTCGACTTTTGCCGATCTAGTCTATGAGAGGGTGTCAGTTACACACCTGATTTATAGCGATACATTGGCGAGATCCACACACGAAATGCTTACAATTGGACTACTAACACGTTAATCTAACTATTGAAATCAACTACGTATTTAAGCCCTTACCATATTCGGCCTTTAACACTTTAGGCACTAGCGATCCTATCTTTACCGAGATTAGCGATTATGTCTAGATCCAGTCGTTCCACTTGTCCAAGCCTTTGATCAGTGGCCTCTTGAACACACTATTATCAAAATAAAATAGTTATCACAACCCTTAGAGCTTCAAGCCCAAATCGACAGCCTCCCTAACCTTTAGGGGTTTTGGCTTTTCTAAAACCTGAGATAAAGATTAGGTTTGAAAGACTTACCACCGGTTCCTTCGGTCAATGATTCCAGTTAACTCCTACTCAATTCTGATGCAGATCTAACCCCCCAAATGACAACAAAATTCGAGCCTTTAGTGACCTTAAAATTTGACTATGTCCCTATGGCTATGCGTTTTCGGCTTTTTGTAATAGTGGAGAAAAGATGAGAATTTTGTAATGGCTTTGTCGACAGAAACTTAGGGTTCAGAGGACTAGAGAATCGGTCAAGAAGATGAGGAAAAATAAGAGGGTTTTGGCTATAGGAAATTGGCACAAAAGAAATCAGGCTTTTGGGATTTCGACTTTTTGAGCAATCAGCTATAGGCTTGAAAACAACTGGTAAAAAATGAAGATGAGCAGAATGGTAGGGAGATTCGACAGACAAAAAGAAGAAAAGAAGTTGATGAAGAGAGGAGAAAAGAAAAGAAGAGGAAGAATGGTCAGGAAATGGCACAACTTACCCCTAATGCCGAATTTATATTTGGCACTTAACCTAGCCGAAATTTGCCCCCTAAAGAAACCCTTGGCCAGCCAACTCATGCTCCTCAAGAATCCACCATTCGGCCAACACTGCTCTCCCTAATCCGCTCTTAAATTCTCTCCCTTATCCCCTCCTTGCTCAATCTCCTGAGCAACTCAAACTCCTCCTGACAGACTTTTACTTCAGTTCTATTACTTACCTTTCATACTCATAAAAATAATTCCCTTAATATGCTGTCATTGTGACTTGAACCTCAGTTCTCCCTTGCATCCACACGCCACTTTTATAGCCTTTCCAGTGTGCCACTTTGCCACCTGTTTCCTTGTGTTTTATTTTACCCAATTAATACTTAAAAGCCCAGTCGACCAAAACCTCTTTTTTCTTATGGAATTAAAATTAATTAAAATTACCGGGTTTTAACTTAAGCTTGGGCCTTCTAGAGGCCTACTAACATAATTAAACCTATGCCAAGCAGACAGAACACAGAAATTTTGAATTTTGCCAACATTCACAGAATTCCCGAAAACTGGGGCATTACACTTTTTGGTTTGTTTTAATTAATATTAACCTTTAATTATTAGTTTACCTTTTTAACTTTAATATAAAACCATTAAAATCACATAATATTTGTCCATAATTGTCGAATCATGTCATTAGTGGTAGAATTACAACATAAGGACCTTAACTTTATGGTTCTATAGCTATTAAACACTTTTAGCTAATAGAACTCCACTTTTACACTTTATGCGATTTAGTCCTTTTTATCGAATTAAGCATTAAAACAATAAAATTACTTCACCAAATTTTCACACAACCATATATTCATGATATAGACCTTAAAATAATAATAAAATAAATATTTCAACCTCGGAGTTGTGGTCCCAAAACCACTGTTCTGATTTGACTAAAAATAAGCTGTTACAGAATTTATTTCATACGAGCTTACTAAGCTTTATAGGTTACATCGTTTATTTTTCTATGTTTTATAGTGAATTCAAAGCTAGCTCAGATTTAAGGATTGTCAGAGATTTCGCCACACTATCATTCAAACGATTTGGTACCTTTAAGCTTATGTTTTAAGTATATGGCATGTATAGGGACTTTGGACATGTTGGTTATGTTTTGGTAATGATTTTGGCCATTTGAAATGGCTTGCAAATGTATATTTCTTGGTTTCTATATATTAGCTAGGAGAGTTGGCTAATTTTGAGTTAATTTGCTTATGTATATGTGTATATGCCTATTGTTTATGTTATACAAATTGAGGTTGGTTTTTTTATGCTTATTAAAATTGGTGTTATGAAAGTTGAATGTTGATATTGGTGATCTTATTTGTTTGTGAATCAAGTTAAAGAATGCATGTTTTAAGTAGCCATATTTATGATCTAATTTTATGAGATTTTAGGTATGAATGGATTGGTCTATTTTGCAACTTGTGTGTATTGAGATAATTGGTATAGAATATGCAAGAATTAGGTTTGAATTGGCTGGTCTAAAGGCCTATTTATGCCACGGGATGGTGCAAATTGATGTGTTGTAGGTACATTCAAATTTGGGTGGCAAATTGGCTTGGTAAATAGCCTATTTTTGTCTACATGGGCAGAGACAAGGGCGTGTGTCTAAACCGTGTACGACACACGGTCATGTTACACTACCGTGTGTCCCTTGGTGTGGATTTGGAAACCAAGTCAGTATGCTCCACATAGCCTCACACACGGGCGTGTGACTTGGCCATGTAGCATAAGTTAGAATACCGTACAGGTTTAGAATGGCCTAGCACACGGCCTGGCACGTGGGCGTGTATGGCCATTTTTAGGGCACACAGGCTAGCCACACGGGCATGTGTGATGGCCGTGTGACCCAAGTTAGATAGTTACATGGGATTGGACAGGGGTTGGGACACGGCCATGTGCTCCTATTTCGAATGTCCACATAGCCTGAGACACGGGCATGTCTGTTGGCCGTGTGAGACACACGGGCGGGCCACACAAGCGTGTGTCCCTTGTTTTATGCAAAATAAATTTAAATGTTGAAAAATTTCCTGAGATATCAGTTTAGTCCCGAACCACCCTGAGTACATGTTTAGGGCCTCGTAGGCTCGTATTAGGGACAATGTGATTGTATTTGCTTGGAATTACTTTTTGGTTGATGATTTTTTATTCGAATTGAATGGTTGTTTAAGTTGTAAGTTCGGTAATACTCCGTAACCCTATTCCGGCGTTGAATATGGGTGAGGGGTGTTACATGGTGCTCCGATGAGATTCCAATTGATCGAGCCATCCGATGACGTACAGGAAAAGAAAACAACTAACGTAAGCAATAATGCTAGTATGTTCGTATAAAGGCAACTTAATTATTGAACATATTAAAATAAGCAACTAAGCAAAATTTTGATTATATCATAAGCTAACTTTCGTTTTCTATTCACTACACCTCTCATGGATAATTGGTTTAGTCTTGCATATACATATATATATTTCCTTATAAGCATTCCATATAACCATTTCACTTAAACATTTCTTCTTACCATAACACTTACACATTTAACATATAATTATTCTATAATTCATCTTTCGTTTCAACTTTCACATAAACATATTATCCCAAAATCACTTACTTTCACTAAACAATGTAAAAACTAAATAAATAAATTGATCATATATGTTAATAATTTATTAAGCACTTATAGGATTAGTATAGAAAATGGTTCATCGTATGCTTCTGATACTATAATAATTCAATCTAAACTCATTCATATATGTATATAAATATCTATCTTTAATCATATAATCATCAATATAATTATGCTCACATATGATCAATTAGTTCATTGAACATTTAACACTTACTAATATTTTGACTGTACATTAGCCTTTAAGCACATAAATAATTTTGTAAATTATATTAACATTTAGCCCGATGAACTAGTAACTTGACTCGAATACTTGAGTAACTACACCACACCAGAGGCATCATATATACATGACAAGAGCACCAAAATGCAAACATGGGCATAAATGTGAAAACAGGGGCACCGTAGTGCAAATAGGGACACTAAAGTGTATACAGAGGCACTGAGGGGCAAACAGAGGCACCAAAGTGCAAACTCTGTACAAGCGTGCATACTAACCCTATTAGCATGCCAATCATATCCTAGTGATTGTTGCATTCAACCAGGCATTTTATGTAATCCATTACTGTAACACCTAGCCCGTATCCGTCATCAGATTAGGGCTACGAAGTATTACCAGACCATAACATCTTATACTGAACATTTTATTATCATAAAAAAATCACATCATAAATCAGAGCAACATCAACCAAAATCATACATACAGTCCCTTTTACGAGCCCTCGAGGCCCTAAAAAGACATTGGAAATGAATCAGGACTAAATCAGAAACATATGAAAATTTTCAAACTACAGGGGTCACACAGCCGTGTGACCAGGCTGTGTGGCCAAGAGCCACGCCCATGTCTTAGGCTGTGTGGGCATTTGAAATAGGGACACACGGTCGTGTCCCAGCCCGTGTCTGTACCCGTGTAACTCACTGACTTGGGTCACATTGCCAAGCCACACACCCGTGCGCCAAGCTATGTGCGAGGCCGTGTAGCAGCCTAACTTGCAACCATTTGAAAGCTATAGGGGACACACGGTCGTGTCGCTGGAACAACGAAAATGTGCAAGTGTACACAATCGCAAAAAGTAATAAAGTGACAAGTAAATGTCGAGTTATCGTATCCACAGGGACTGTGAAAAGAATTGTTTATGAATGCTATTTTAAACATTTTGGTGAGGAAAAATTTTTTGTTTAATGAGGGTGATTAAAAACTTAAGAAAATAACTAATTAAAGTAAAAAAAATGAAGTAAAAAAAAAATTCTAATTCACGATTTCAGAATAAGATTTAATCAAGATGATATAATTGTGTTGGATTAATTACACTTCTTATCTTAGAATTATTAAACTCATGTTTATATTGTTACGAATAAAACCACGACACTTACATACCAAAATCCATTCATCTCTTGACATATCCCTATGTCAATTCAAACGACTAGACAGATTCTAGTAAGCAAACACGTTATTGCACATACATACTCATTAAACTGAACTAATCTCTTGCATATCCCAATGTCAATTCAAATGATTAATTAAATCTAATAAGCATATAAAAGACTATGTGAGGTAACAGGGTATCCCTACCTTGAAGTAGTTTAATCACAATAATCTTGCAAGATATGCAAAGCAATAATATTGCCAGATACATTGCTTATTTAAATTTTAGCTACCTTAGAAGAATAAACATGCACTGATTAAGTACTGTGTCAATTAATTACAATTTCAATCCATTTAAATAATTAATTCATTAGTTACCTCACAGTCGTAACGCAAGAATAACTTAGGCACATTTTTACTTAATCAAGCATCTTACCGAGGCCTATAGCAACATAAACATGATTTTAAAAATTTAAGAAGACGAAATGCAATCAACCGAACAAGAATTAAATTCAAGATAAGCTGATTAAATTAACCATTCCAACAAAAAATAATATTCATAGATATTTTCATCATAACAACAACAAAATTTAAAGAGATAGGGAACAAGAATCAAATCCAGTGGTTTTCCGTGGCTTGACTAGGTTGCTTCGTTCTTCCTTCTTGTTGTCCTCACTGATCAAGGCTTTGATGAACACTCACTTGCTGCTCCAAAATGGTTGAAGAACACCCCTTTCCTAAGGGAAGAAATCGGCACAAGAGAAAGGAAATTGAAAGGGAAAAATGAGAGGAAAATTTGAGAGATGAATGAGGAGTGAATGAGATGCTTAGAATGATTAGCCAAGGGGGGTTTTTATAGTTGAAGAGGGCTACTAAAAATAGCTAAAATTATCAGCCAAAGAGCCCTCCCTTGGCCGGCCACACATGTGGCAAAGTTGATGCTTTCAACTTTGCTAAATATGGCTTGGGGCAATCCATAAATCCACCAATTGTGGAGGGGTTTGAATGCAGCTTTGAAAAGTCTTCAAGGGCTTCTTTGAAAGCTTATTGAATCAGCTAAAAATCTGATTTGGGTCAGCATATGAATGGTTTTGGGCTGCCCAATTCTTGGCCAGTTCGGTACAATCGGTACGGTTCAATTGGACTATTTTTTCCATAATTAATTAATATTAATTTATTTAGCCCAAATTAAATTGGGTATAAATTAAAATTAATTATATTATGAATTAAAACACATAATTGGATAGTCTTAGGCTGGAAATTAATTTGCCCTGATACTTCAAATTGCTTATCGGTTTGTGCTTCAAACAGTGTCTACTGAGCCATTTTTCGTCCTTTGCGCAATTCTGTCGAAAATAACTAAAATTAATCAAAACTAATTATAAAATTAACTAAAATTAATCATGTTCATATTTTAAGTACAATTTATTTATTTTATAAAAATTAATTATTTTTTGACACGAATTTAATCGAAACGGTATGATTTTAAGTTAAAAAGGGCATGTAAAAATGCGTAAATTTTCGTGTTTCCACACCCCCAAACTTAATTCATTGCTCGTCCCGAGTAATGCATAAATTTTGAAAAGAATTTTTCGTAAACACTTTTGAAAATTTCCTTCAGAACAACATTGTTCCCAAAATTATGAATTTAAAATACTTATGCTCAAAGACAAGAAATCTGATAATTATACTACTTAAGTATACATATTGTTCAAATTAATCTCAACAACTATTATAATAGCAAAAATTAGACTAAATGCTTCCTAATAAAGTCATGTTAAACCTTACCAATGTAATTTTATTCCCCTTATTCAAGATTAAGCTGCAATCATTAAGTTTAACTTATGTCTTCGTAAGTTGTCCGTAGCAATTTCTTTCCACTAATGTAGGTAGCATTGGAACTTTTGAATCAATAGGTCTTTAACAGGATTGTAACGTGGCTGAGCTTAAGGGTAGGTAAAAGATAGATAATTTTAGGCTTTTAAACCCTAGACTCAGCTTGTATCAGACCTTCAAAATAATTACCTTCAATACATCAACATTCTTTGCTTTCATATGCTCTCTTGTACACTTCCTTTTAATTACATATGCTCTTTTTTTTTAATTACGCGAGCATTTCACTGAATGTACTACAATTTAAGAGCATTTTATACTTCTTTTCAACTCCCCCAAACTTGTTTTCAATGAATACTTTGAATAGTACCGAGTCTAGTGTTTGAGACAATTTTGAGATAGTTAAGAGAGAAGTGATGGCTAAATCTGCAAGGGTTCAAATAAAATTAGGTTATATAGTCTCAAAGTTGGGTTTCAAAGGATAAAAATTTCATTATGGTTGGCTTGAAAGGCTCGAACGGTCCAAAGAAAAGTTGCCTAAATCATTTCCAGTGTTCCATGCTTCCTAGGATTTCGCCTCAAGAAACTATTAAGTCAATTCTAAAGGCTTAAACTTTCATGCATGCCTAACTTTCGTAAGGAACTAAAATTTTATGGTGCAATTTGCATGCTTTATCAAAAATACATTCATATCATTATTAAGCAAACATAATAATTTATTGAAATAATAGAACTTTATTTATACTTAAGTTTAGCACACTTAACAAAATTTCAAATTATTGAAAAAAATATATCCTAATCATAATTAAAAGAAAATTTTATTCTGAGTGGAAATAATTCAATTTTTTGGTCTCCCCAACTTAAAATGAACAATGTCCTCATTGTTTAAAGTGAATAGATGCTATACACCATGTAGGACTTTAAAAAAGAGGAGGTGAGTCAATTTGACTACTTAAGTACTAAGCTCTTTCTAAATCCAATCCTAGACATGTATATACCTATTGCCACACTTTATTTTGTGACTTGCTCAAATTTTATTAGTGATTTTCCTCTCTTAATTTATTATGTAGAAATAAAAAATTCCTAATTAACTTAATCCTAAAATGACCTAAGAACAGAAATAAAATAAAGTCAAGATCCCCCCTTTATTTATTTGCAGACCCTTCTGAATTTGACTCATCTTTTGCTCCATCACTATCGCCTTTGCATGAATTGCTTCGCTCCTTATTCAATAATGGACTCCATGGTTCAAATATAAAATCTGGAAATTCAGGCACAAAAATAAATGGGTCATTGTAAATTTTCTTAAGAGCACTTCTCATCGAGTCATCCTTATTTTTGAGTATCTCTAGTAAGCTTGTTGCTGCCATTGCATATGCTGCATTATGTCCATTAACTTTGACAGTTCATCTCGAAGATCTAGTCTAGGTGGTTGAGCTCTAAATATTGAAGTTTCATCATGAGGTTCAACTCCTGGTTCCATTTGTTCCACCTTATTAGGGACTTCAGTCGATTGCATTGGCTCGATCTCTGTGGGATCTTCTTCCTCTCCTTAGGGATCCTCACTTTCTTCCATTCGTTGCTGTAGAATAGATGCTCCAGCTACTCGTTAGAGGTCCCAATCTGTGATCGTGCCCTAGCTATAGCCTGTCTTCTTTACGTTTGCAAGAATTTTAGCTTTCAAGCACAGAATTGTTATAGTAAAAGAGAAGTAGACTGGGCCAGAACATTTAACGGTACAATTCCGTATCTCTCTCAAGATGATACTTCCCATATCAATGGTCATTCCAGTTAAAATCGAGTATAATAAGACCATTCGCTCCAATGAAATTGTAGTCCTTTGTGAGCTAGGCATAAGGCTGAAATAGATGAAATAAAACCATACCTTCGCGTGGTAACAGATAGGAAAATTTATTTTCACAAAAAATTAATTAATAAAAATTATTAATGATTCAATAAATTGAAAAATTAACTATTATAATAAAATTAAATTTAAGAGAAAAATCGATCTTACCACCTTTTTCGTAAAAATTAAAAGCTCCCAAGGAAAATAATTATGAAATAAAAGTTGGCAAATAAGAATAAGTTGGCAAACAAAACTTGGGTCAAAATTGACCTTTTTATTTGGAAAAAATAAAAATTTATTTTTCCATTTAGGGAATAATTTCTCAAAAAATTATGTTAAAATCAATTCCCAGGAGAGATTGGAGGGGTCACAAGCGGTCCCGCTTAAGTTCCAATCTCCTTGGCAGAATTTATTTAAACATACTAATCCCGAAAATATATCCTAAATCATTTATTAAAAAGAAGAATAAAAAAATTTAAACATCTGATAAGATGAATTAAATTTGATTTTGTTCAGTCTTATCTCCCCAGTAATGTTTCAGACGCTGAGCATTAACTTGAAAATTACCTCCCTTACCTTGGAGTTCAACAACTCTGTATGGATAGATGCGATGAATCGTAAATGGACCAGACCAACGTGATTTTAGTTTACCTGGAAAGAACTTTAACCTGGAATTAAATAACAAGACTTGCTGACCTACTTCAAATTCCCGAATTCGAATGTGCTTGTCATGCCATTTCTTAAGTCTTCCCTTGAGTAATTAGGCATTTTCGTACGAGAATGTTCAGAATTCTTCTAGCTCATTGAGTTGGAGCATCTTTTTCTCTTTAGCAAGCTTAAGATCCAAGTTGAGTTGTTGAAGGGCCTAGTAAGCTTTGTGTTCTAACTCCAAAGGCAGATGACAAGCTTTCCCAAAAACCAACCTATAGGGTGACATTCCTAAAGGTGTCTTGTATGCTGTCCTGTAAGCCCCTAAAGCATCACCTAGTCTTTTGGACCAATCTTGTCAGTTCGGACAGACTACCTTCTCAAGTATGCCTTTGATCTCCTTGTTTGCTAGTTCAGCTTGCCCATCCGTCTACGGATGGTAAGCTGTAGCGACCTTGTGTTTCACTCCATGTTTATCTAACAACCATTTCAACCACTTGTTCACAAATGGGACCCTTCATCGCTGATAATAGCTCTTGGGGTTCCAAACCTTGTGAATCGTGTTTTTGCAAAAACTTTATTACAACCCTAGCATCATTTGTTGGATAAGCTTCAGCCTCGACCTACTTAGACACATAGTTTACTGTTACCAATATATACTTGTGACCAAAGGACAGAGGGAAAGGACAAAGAAAGTCAATACCCTATACATCGAACAATTCTTCCTCAATGATATTTGTTTGAGGCATCTCATTTCTGCTGGTGGCAGTTCCAACCCTTTGACATCGATCGTAGCTCTTTACGTAAGCATATGCGTCCTTAAATAGTGTTGGCCAAAAGAATCCGGCTTGCAATACTTTGGCTGTAGTATTAGTACCTCTGAAGTGTCCCCCACTCGGAGCTGAGTGACAGTGATATAGAATCTTATGCACTTCATTTTCCACTACGCATCTCCTGATCATTTGATCTGCACACTTTTTAAATAGGTATGGTTCTTCTCAGAAGTAGTACTTCACATCGTGAAGAAAATTTTTCCTCTGATGATATGTCTTCTCAATCGACATCATACCACAAGCTAAAAAGTTAGCAATATCAGCAAACCAAGGGGTATTATGGACATGATTTACCTTCAGTATGTGTTCATCTGGAAATGTCTCCTGAATTGGTGTAAGTGGGCTCTACTATCTTTCCACTCCTCAATGTCAACACTTTGCAATGCTCCTTCCCCGGATTCCTCAAATTCTCTGTATCACTAGGTAAAGCACCTTGTGGTCGGTTCCTGAGTTCAGTAGCAAGCTGGCCCACTTGATTCTCCAAATTCCTTAGAGTGGCATCATTTTTCGCCATGTATGCCTTTAATAAATTCTCTAAGCTATTGGATAATTCAGCCTGAGCTGGTTTCTGAACTTGTTGGGGAAAACTAGGCGGCTGGGTTGGTCTAGGTTGGGCGTAAGTGTTACTGGTTCTAGCCCCTTGGCTACTTCAGGAAAAATTTAGGTGATTTCGCCACGATGGGTTATAAATTTTGGATTGTAGCCCTTGCCTTCCTCGATTTTGGTTCTGGTTACCTATGTAGTACTTGGATTCTGGGTTCGATGGACAATCTTCGAACAAATGTCCTTCCCCACAATAGACACAGGCTATATTTTCAAATTGGTTAGGTAGCTGTGCAGCAAAACGGTCATACCCATTAGTAGTAAGATCTTTAAGCATTGAGGATATTGAGGATACCTGAGATGCGAGTGAAGTAAGAGCGTCTACTTCATGTATTTCAGCAACTCCTCTTCCTGACACTGCTCGATTAGTTGGCCATTGGTAATTGTTGTTGGCGATCCTCTCAATGATTTCATAAGCCTCATTATAAGACTTAGAAAGGAGAGCACCATTAGCAGAAGCGTCCACTACCATCCTCGTGTGAGCATTGAGACATTATAAAATTTCTCAAGTTAGATGCAATGTGGGATTCCATTATGAGGGTACTTTCGTAATAACTCTTTGTACCTTTCCCATGCCTTATGCAAGGACTCATCATCCAATTGTTGGAAGGCAGTGATCTCGTTCCTTAACTTTGCGTTCTTGCTAGGCAGGAAATACTTCATAAGGAATCTTTCTGCTAACTCTTGCCATGTAGAAATTAAGTTTGGTGGCAATGAGTTCAAGCAGGCTCGAGCTCTGTCCGTTAGTGAATATGAGAACAGCTTCAATCGTAATGCATCTTTGGGTACTCCAGCTAACTTGAAAGAATCACTCACCTCCATAAATAGTCTTAAATGTAGGTAAGGATCTTCGGTAGGCATTCCACTGAATTGGCCCACTGTCTAAAGCATCTGGAACATGACTGGCTTCAGCTCAAACTATTGTGCCTCGATTTCGGGTCTCCTAATACCTGGATTAAGATCATGAAATACTGACACGACATACTATCTTAAAGCTCTATCCCTATCATCAGCAATTAGGATAGGATTTTGAGTCGGGTTTGCTCCATTTCTTTGATTTGAATTCTCAAAGTTCATCTGTTCGGTCCTTCTTTGATTCGCTTATCTTCTTCGCTGTCTGAAAGTTCTTTCTATCTCAGGGTATACATGGAGTAGATCGATGATTCGGTCAATACTCATAAACACTAGAAATTATCACAGAAAAATTACTTAAGTAAAATTTAAACAGAAAAATAAACCAAAATGCAAAACTAACGAATTCACAAATAATGACTTTTTAAAACAGTCCCCGGCAATGGTGCCAAAAACTTGGAACGACGAAAATGTGCAAGTGTACACAATCGCAACAAGTAATAAAGTGACAAGTAAATGTCGAGTTATTGTACCCACAGAGATTGTGAAAAGAATTATTTATGAATGCTATTTTAAACACTTTGGTGAGGAAAAATGGTTTGTTTAAAGAGGGTGATTAAAAACTTATGAAAATAACTAATTAAAATAAACAAAAATGAAGTAAAAAAAATTCTAATGCACGATTTCAGAATAAGATTTAATCAATATGATATTATTGTGTTGGATTAATTACACTTCTTATCTTATATTGCCACAAATAAAATCATGACAACCCAGTAATTTGCTAACTTATGAACATACTTACATACCAAAACCCATTCATCTTTTGACATATCCCTATGTCAATTTAACCGACTAAACATATTCTAGTAAGCAAACACGTTATTGCACATACATACTCATTAAACTGGACTAATCTCTTGCATATCCCTATGTCAATTCAAACGATTAATTCAATCTAATAAGCATATAAAGGACTATGTGAGGTAAAAAGGTATCCCTACCTTAAAGCAGTTTAATCACAATAACCTTGCAAGTTATGCAAGGCAATAATATCGCTAGATACATTGCTAATTTAACCTTCAGCTACCTTAAAAGAATAAACATTCACTGATTAATTACTGTGTCAATTAATTACAATTTCAATCCATTTAAATAATTAATTCATTAGTTACCTCACAGTCGTAACTCAAGAATAACTTAAGGATGTTTTTACTTAATCAAGCATCTTACCGAGGCCTATAACAACATAAACATGATTTTAACAATTTAAGAAGACGAAATGCAATCAACCCAACATGAATTAAATTCAAGCTTAGCTGATTAAATTAACCATTCCAAGAACAATAAGTTCATCATAACAACAACAAAAATTAAAGAGATAAGGAACAAGAATCAAATCCGGTGGTTTTTCGCGGCTTGACTAGGTTGCTCCGTTCTTCCTTCTTGTTGTCCTCGCCGATCAAGACTTCGATAAACACTCACTTGCTGCTCCAAAATGGTTGAAGAACACCCCTTTCCCAAGGGAAGAAATTGGCACAAGAGAAAGGAAATTGAAAGGGAAAAATGAGAGGAAAAAGTGAGAGAGGAGAAACGTGTTGTGAGATGAATGAGGAGTGAATGAAATGCTTTGAATGATCAGCCAAGGGCGGGTTTTATAGTTGAAGAGGGCTGCTAAAAATAGCTAAAATTAGCAGCCAAAGAGCCCTCTCTTTGCCAGCCACACATGTGGAAAAGTTGATGCTTTCAACTTTGCTAACTATGGCTTTGGGCAAATTCATAAATCCACCAATTGTGGAGGGGTTTGAATGCAGCTTTGAAAAGTCTTCAAGGGCTTCTTTGTAAACTTAATTAATCAGCTAAAAATCTGATTTGGGTTAGCATATGGATGGTTTTGGGCTGCCCAATTCTTGGCCGGTTCGGTTCAATCGGTTCAGTTCAATTAGACCATCTTTTCCATAATTAATTAATATTAACTTATTTAGCCCAAATTAAATTGGGTGTAAATTAAAATGAATTATATTATGAATTAATACACATAATTGGACTGTCTTAGGCCGAAAATTAATTCGCTTTGATACTTCAAATTGCTTCTCAGTTTTGTGCTTCAAGCAGTGTCTGCCGAGCCATTTTTCGCCCTTTGCGCAATTCTGTCAAAAATAACTAAAATTAATCAAAACTAATTATAAAATTAACTAAAATTCATCATGTTCATATTTGAAGTACAATTTAATTATTTTATAAAAATTAATTATTTTTCAACACAAATTTAATCAAAACGATATGATTTTAGGTTAAAAAGGGCATGTAAAAATTCGTAAATTTTTATGTTTCCAGTCGCCTGGCCGTGTGTCACATACGGCTGAGACACACACCTATGTTTCTACCCATCTGGACGAAAAATAAGCCATTTTCAATCCATTTTTCTCACCCAATTTCCTACTACTTGCACAAGCCAAATGCCCCAATAATCAAGCATTCAAATTCACTTAACATATGCAATTCAAGCTTAAACATTATAGGAATTATCCATTCAACCAATATGCCAAAATGGTACCTCAATTTCAACAATCAATCTTACTTAAAAACCTAATCATTTCATTCATCATCTAAACTACTAATTGAACCATTCCAAGGTCATATTTATCCATATGTTCATATACCAAAATGCATGCACAACCAATATAAAAAACATGACCATTTTCATAACTAACATATACCATACCAATTTGACCAAAAGATGATCACTTTCAAACAACCAAATCAATCCATTATCAAAATTCATGGACTATCCCTATTCACACCATTCACCATTTCATAAAATATCATTATCATTTCAACTAACACAACATCAAAATAACACCCACACCAAAATACCATAAAATCTTAATATCATACTAACTAATTCATCAACCAAAATAACACATATACAAGCCACACATAATGGCTAAATTCATTAAACAAGACACCTATACATGCCATTATAACCATGACTCAAAATAATCAAAATCTACCAATTTAGCTAATGGATAGTGTGACGGATATCCAACAACCTTCCAACCCGAACGAGCTTCCGATCATCTAGAAACACAAAGGAAATATCAAGAAGTAAGCACGCAATACTTAGTAAGTTCATAATTCATAAACAAAGCTTACCATTTCAATTTATAACCATAAAAACAAATTGAGATAATCCAACATGACTTGGTATTAGCCCAAGCAACAACAAACTTTCAAGTTAGATAATCACATAGCTTAGCAAATTATCCTAAAACATAGTAGCTTTTAAACACACTACTTATAAGCATTCATACTTTCAAGCATATGGCTAAGCATATTTTAAACATCATCAACTAATACCTTTTCATACTTCATAGCATCACTTATTGAAGCATATGTCGAACCTTCCTTTTTTCATACCCGTTGAACTACTAGAATAATATCGGATACGTGGGAATGTCGCACACCATGTGCTAACATGTGGTCGAAATCACCACTATCTCTTATCTCATATAAATGCTCTCTCTCGAGCCATAAATAGGTCTACTCACACAAGCGTCAGTTAAGACGTAGCTACATGGTGCTGCTCATAGAAGCTGTCAAGTAACCGTAACACATACTAGAAACTCAGCCACCAGTAGGACGTACAGGACCAACACCCAAAACACGGTAACCCTTAATAACATGTCATTTATATCCTATATATTCCTAAGGTTCAATTGAGATCCGAAAGTCATCGAAAATTCATTAGATATTTTCGTAGAGTCATAATATCAATATATATAATGTGGAAGCATTTAACTCGAACATAATTCAATGCTATTTAAATTAACGAACTTACCTTAAACACGAATGGAGAAATACTATCAATTAATCCAACACTTTTTCTTTTCCCCGATCTAAATCCGTACGTTGCTTTTCTTGATCTATGTAATCAAGTTTAGGTCATTCAAATTTCATTCTATTCAATTTAATCCAAAAATCACATTTTGACAATATTGTGCTTTTGCCTCTAAAATTTTGAATTCATTCTATTTTTCAATTAAATCCCTAAATGACAAATTCTTTAAAAATTCCTTTACAAAAGTTGCTCAACTATCATCAAACATTCATTTTCATCCATCAAACATCAAAAACAACTAATATACATTCATGGTAAAACCCTAGACTTTTAATTTTTTTGCAAATTAGTTCTCGAGCTAGCTAAATTAAGCTACAACGACTCCAAAAACCTAAAAATCATAAAAGAACCGAGCAAAAATACACTTACATGAATTAGGGAGTGTTGGTCGAATGCTTGGATGCTTAAAAGTGGTGATTTCCTTAAGTTAAAATTCGGCTAAGGAAGAAAGAAGAATGATAACCCTATTTTTTTATCATTTTTACTAACTTAATTTATTAAATTACTAATATAACATTTACTAAATACACTAATGGTGTCCATAATTGTCCACTACGTAAATTAATGGTTTAATTACCATTTAAGGCCACTCATATTTTAATTTCATAGCAAATTGACACCATCTTCTAATAGAACACAAGTTTTGCACTTTATGTGATTTAGTCCTTTTTTTTATCAAATTAAACATGCAAACGATAAAATTTCTTCACGAAACTTTTATAAGACACTACTAACATGTTGTAAAAATTAGAATAATATTAAAATAAATTCTTCAACATCGGATTTCTGGTCCCGAAACCACAGTTTCGATTTCACTGAAAACGAGCTGTTCCAATTACCGTTATACAAATTTATCAGTCAAAGGCACTTCATCGTTTCCGTACACATAATAGGATATCAATATATATTAATGTTGTCAATGTGCCATCACAAGGATTGTCACCTTCCATTAATCACTTTCATATTAATTCAATTTCAATATTTAAAATACAATAATAACATATAAAATTTCACATGTATTTGTACCATTTACCAACAATAATAACTTATTTTCAAGAAACGTACAATTTACAATTTACACATCTTTATCAATTAATTTAACCATAATGTAAATAAATATTTACCTTCATCCAAAATGGGAAATAATAATTTCTATTCATATACAAACTTACCTCTACAAATACAGTTGTAACAAGAAGTCGACGACTAATCCAACCACAACTTTTCCTCGATTTTGATCCATTTGGTTTGTTTTGTGATCTAAATAATAATTTGTTCACTCAATTAAACCATTCAATAACTTAAAATAATCAATTTAACTTATAATACTTATTATTGGGAAATTTAAAAAATTACCCCTAATATTTTAGCTTTTATGCAATTTAGTCCTTAAATCCAAAACACCATATTTAACAAAATTTTATAACTTATCAAGCCAACCGAATTTTTGCCTTTTCACATACAGCCCACATTTATTCTAAATTCTCAAGTATTCCCTATCAATTCTAATATTTAATTGATTTAATCCTTTAACAAAAACTAAAAAAATCACTTAATAAATTAATTCTAATCAACAACTAAAACTTCCATTTCATCATTTAACTTTCAAAATAACAAGGATTCATCAATGGCAACATCTAAAATCTTTGGCAAATTAAAAAATGAAGCTACGGGTTGGACCTAGTTGCAACGATCTCAAAAACATAAAAATTACAAGAAATAAGCTCAAATTGAACTTACATGCAAAGGGAACTTTGATCGAACCCTACAAGCTTCTTCCATGGTGATTTCCTTTTTCAATTTTCAGTGGTGACCCCATTTGGAGGATTATACTATGCTTTATTTATTATCTTTAACTTATCTTTATTAATTTATAACTTTAACCTTATTATAATTTTATAATTTAACAAATTAAAAGACCTTTAATCGTCCATTTACAATTAATATGGTGCAATTACCATATAAGTCCTCATTCATTTAATGACTAAACCATTTAATCATTGTAATTCAATAGTGACTAGATTTAACATATTGTACAATTTAGTCCTTTTTATTTAATTAACTATTTAAATGTTAAAATTTCTTAACGAAACTTTAATACAACCTTAGTAACACTCTGTAAATATTTAATAAAATACTTACGGCTTGGTTTACAAAAAGGAGGTCCCGATACCTTATTTTGTAAAACCATTTGACTTTAGGGTCATACCACTTAAACCTAATTATTCGTTCAATTAGCAAAAATTGCCATTTCAAAATTTATTTTAATACTATATTTGACTCGTAAATATTAAATAATAACATTTACGAACTTAATCGTTGGATTTGTGGCCCCGAAATGATTGTTTCTGACACCACTGAAAAATGAACGGTTACAACTCTCCCTCTCTTACAAAAATTTGTCCTCAAAATTTCTCACTTGATAAAAGTTATTCAATTCAAGTTTTCCTTTCTCATTTTGAAGGGTTGTCCGTAAACGAAATCCATCATTATCTGTTTCAAACCAGAACTCATACCAAATCATAATATTGCATCGGTACTTGATTCTCTATCTTGAGTTATAGACATAACATATATCTTAGAATAACTTTGAAATTTCACGTTCAAATCATAAGTAGCAGTATTTTTGTCTCAAGCCATTATACATTTTCATTGTTGTCTAATGTAATTCAAATAGATAATGCCAAGAACCTCATATAAGATATCCTATGGAATCACAGAATTGTTCAATGCATTAATTCAAAATTTTTTTTCTACATTTCAATAATTCTTTAAGGAAATAACGTTTTAACCCTCGACTTCATAATACTCAAACCATCATAATTAAAAATTGCCTAAAGGAAATGTTACCATGAATAATAAATTCTTCTCTAGTTGAAGCTGAAGTAGATATTTGACTTGACTGAGCAAATTTAATTCTTTCCTATTGTAGCTTCACCATTAGTAGTACAACTACCAAGAAATTTCTAATAAATCACCTATCAAAACATAACTGAAAAACCCAGATCGTCAGGTTCCAGATACATTAGATAATTCATAGTGTTTAGCTAAAATTCGTAATTTTCACAACATACTCTAACTCATGTTTCCGACACATCTACATTTGTAACTTTCAACTAATAAATATTCTAGTTGCTCTGACCCAACTAACTTGTTGTTGCTTTATCTGGCTAGCATACCAGGGTTCTACATCTTATTCATGAAAAGCTTCAAAAATTATCATTTAAATACAAGTATGATAGCTGCTATTATCAAAACAAATTTAACTCATAATAACATTTTCCCAACTATCTCTGATCTAGTTGATATATCCCTGTATCATATCTTCTAGAATCTAAATTTCTCATTCTGACTATCTATCTATTTGCCCATGACTTCGTGGAACTCATTCTCGAATCTGGAGATAAACTTGAATACATACAACTCAACTAATTTTTCAAGTGAATAATCCGTTCTGACTAAAACAAATGAGTCGATTTTATCAACCTGGTAGTAACAATTCAAATCGATTCTTTCTTCTTGTCGTCAAGATAATCCAGACATATAGTCTATCATAATTCCCTCAGAATGCCAATCAAATATCATAACAAACTGAATTAACTCATACGAAATATGACATCCAATTTTAACTTGTTGACACAATTCAAGATCATCGAAGTAATGAGAATTAATGTGTGATGCTAAACTGACCTTCCACCATCGACACAATTACCACTATTTATCCCTTCTTGAAAGCTAAAAGTTGAATACATAATAAGACTTTCTCATCATTAACATCAAAGCATTGAACCATACTAGAGCCACAACCATTAGATGAATTAGAAGTATTATTTTGCTCCTTCTACGAATACCTTCTCTCAGATGAACCACAGTGCTTTAATAAGATAGACGCTACAATTGTATAGCTGAAATAACGCCTCAAATACTAATAATGCATTTCGAAGAAAATTAGAAAAAGAAACCCAACATAGTTCCAGTAACAACAAGTGCAGCAACTCGACCTCTAAAAAGTTGAGATCTGTATCAACATGCTCCTATGATCCAAACAAGAACTATAACCGTATCAATTGTAATAACTCCAATCCAATGTGTATCCCTTTGTAAATGGATTATATAGATAAAGTATATAATAAGAACAATAAGAAAGCCAAGATAACGAAGCCTAAGATATAAAGCCATATTAAACTTTCGAGAATATAACTCATTTCTAGTCTATCAAAATATGGAAATTTATGAACCTTCCGGACACACTCGTCTACCTCCAAGCCATTTCTGTTGTAGATCATGCGGCATAGTAAAAACGTATTGATTGCTTAAAGAAATTGATGATACCCTAAAGGAAAAATCCAGAAAGAGAATATCACTTAGATGCACTAGAACCAACTGTGACAAAAACAACATAAATTTCATATGCATACAGCAGAACAACAACCAGTAGAAGCAAAAAAAATAACAACACATGAGTTTTGCCATTGACTCCTCTACCAAAATGTAATTCAATAAAATGCCAACAATAGAGCAATGCCGACCATTATTCAGCCAGATTAACAATACCTCTGTCTAACATTATTATTAGTCAGCATCCCCATTGTAACACCCCTCACCTGTATTCAACGCCAAAATAGGGTTATAGAGCATTACCAAACTTATCACACATTTAGACATAGATTTCACATACAATTAATCAAATCATATACGTTTCATTCACAACCAATCACAATTATTTTTTCCTCAACATGCATTAGCAGTGGTTCAGGACTAAACCGATAACTTGGGAAACTTTTTGAACACTTAGAAATTTTTTTCAAAAATAGGGGACACACGCTCGTGTGGCTCGGTCGTGTCTCTCACACGACCGAAGACACGCTCGTGTCGTAAGCCGTTTGGACATTCAAAATGGAAGTATATGACAGTGTCCCAGTCCGTGTCTGACCTTGTGTAACTCTCTGACTTGGGTCACACGGCCAACACACACTCCCGTGTGCCCTAAAATTGTCCATACACGCCCGTGTGCAAGGCCATGCCAAACCTGTATAGTATACTAACTTATGCCACACGGCCCAGTCACACGCCTGCTTGTGAGACCGTGTGAAGCATACTGACTTGTTTCTAAATCAACACCAGAGGACACATGGCTATGTACATGACTGTGTATCACACACGGCTGAGACACATGCCCGTGTCTCTACCCGTGTAAATAAAACTAGGCTATTTAGCAAGACAAATTGCCACCTAAAATTCCATGTACCTATACCACATCATTTGATACCAACACATAGCACAAATAGACATTTAAACCAACCAATTCAATCATAATTCATGTATAATATATACCATCTTTCTTAATTCACACAAATCACAAAATAAACCATACCATTTATACCCAAAATCACATATACAATTCAACTAATTATACATTTCCAAACATGTATCATTATGCTCAACTTCACAAGCATATACTTTCTCTAATTTCTACCATTTGACAACCACAATATCTACTATCAATAAGCATCACAATACCAACCTCAAATTCATAACATAATTCATATACTTACATTTATATACATAATCAAACCAACCGAATTAAACCAATTCTCATGGCTATATATACAAACCACAACATAAGCATTTACAAGCCAACTTAAATGGCATAGCACATTACAAAATATACCAAAATGACCAAAGTCCGTAAACATGCCATATTGTAACAGCCCATTTTTGAGTTAAATCGGAACAATGGTCTCGGGAACACAAATCTAAAGTTAAAATATTTATTTTATTATTTTATTAAAGTTTACAGCATGATAGAATAATTGTTTGAAAGTTTCATAAAGAAATTTTATCGTTTAAATGCTCAATTTTATCGTTTAAACTAAATCGCGTAAAATGCAAAAGTTGCATTCTATTTGTTAAAAGTGTTTAATTGCTATGAGTTAATAAATTAAAAGTCCTTATAATGATATTAGAACATTGGTGTGTTAATGGAAATTAATGGACATGCATTATAAATTTCTATGTTGATTCATTAAGGGTAAATAAGTAAATTAATAAATAAAGTTAATTAAAATATAACAAAACATGAAATTATTGTCCATCTTTGTCTTGGAGCCAAAAATAAAAAGAAAAAGAAGTCTTAGATGTGGTTTTAGGGTTCAGCACTTACAAGGTTAAATTGGTAAGTGTTTTGAGCCCCATTTTTGATGATTTCTATGTTTTTGAGATCGTTGCTTCGTATTCTAGCTAGCCCGTACCCTAGATTTTGAAATTGTTAAAGATTTAACATATTGCCATTGTTGAATGTTTGAGTAATTTGATGATTGATGATAGATATGGAAGGTTTAATGTTAGATTTATAGTTTTTGTAAAGTGATTTTTGACAAAAAGGTCAAAAAGGGGTTAAATTGAGAAAGTATGAAATGTGGTGGTTAAAAGTGTGAATAAATGAAAATTATGGGCTGCTAGGGGCGTTATAGTAATTCGGCTAGCATGGGTTAGTCTTGAATTTCATTAATTTGTGATTTTGTAAAATAAGGACTAAATTGTGAAAAATGTGAAATTTATGGGATAAAAGTGTAAATGTGTTTTAAAGTGTATTTTAGACTAAATTGAATGAATAAATGATTGAATAAGTTTATTTTGAATATAATTAGATCAAGAAAAATGGAATATAGACTTAGATCGGGAAAAGATAAAGTTATCGACTAATTGACTCGATTCGCTGTTTTAGCATCTGAGCTAAGTTCGTATGTATTAAGCACTGTAACAATTATGCTTTTAGTGCTATAATATTGTATAATTTGTATATACGAGACTACAGTTACGTTCAACAAAAAATTGACTATATATGGCACTTAGTGTGTGATTCGACATAGCTTCGGCTATATATGGTACTTAGTGTGCGAGTTGAGATAGCTTCAACTATGTACGGCATTTAGTATCTGAGATATCGAGTGTGGCACTTAGTGTGCGAGATATCGAGAATGGCACTTAGTGTGCGAGGCATTGAGTAATCAACGACATTCTGTGCATGTATGAAATTGTTATGGATTGGTACATGTATGTACATGTATATTATGAGCTTAAAATCGCAAAAGTTACAAAGTTTGTATATAAGCTTATGAATAGGCAGTTGAAAGGTTAGTTAGTAATCTTAAAGTACATGATAATATGTTTAGATTGATGAATGTTATATTTGTGATTAGTTAAGTTTATATCATACGAGCTTACTAAGCTATGAAGCTTACTTTGTGTTATTTTTCTATGTTTTATAGTGAATCAAGGGTAGCTCAGATCCAGGAGTTGTTGGGAACATCATCACACTATCAAACATCTAAGTTGGTACTTCTGGATTATACATTTTTGGCATATGGCATGTATAGGCTAGATGTGGTATTTTGGTTGTTATTATAGCCATGAGATTTGGCTTGTAAATTGCATATGTTTTAGTTTGTATATATATATCCATGAGTGATTGTTTATTTTGGTATGTTTGCTATGAATGTGAGCTCAAATGGTTAATTGATTTGTGGAGTATGAATGCTTGAGAAATGCCTTGATGAGGTATGATTTTAGGTGTTGTTTTGGTTATTTATAGGGAAGTTATGTGTGTGTGAATTATGGTAAATGAACTATATAGATTGATATTGTTTTGGCATGTATTTGGTTTAGTAAATGGTAGTGATTTGAGATTTGAAGTAGATGAAGTTATTATGGTATGAATTGTGTATTGGTTGATGATTTTGGTTGCCTAATTGTATGATGAAATGGTACCATTTTGGTTGTTTATGTGAGCATGAATAAGGGTGGCAAATTGGCCTTAAAAAGGGACTATTTTTGTCCACACAGGCAAAGACACGGGCGTGTGTCTCAACCATGTGTGACACACGGTCATATTACACGGTCATGTGTCCCCTAGTGATGAAATTGAATTGAAGTTAGTATGCTCCACACGATCTCACACACGGGCGTGTGACTGGCCATGTGGCACAACTCAGTAGACTCCCTAATTAGCACACAAGCGTGTGACTTGGCTATGTTGCATAAGTTAGTATACCCTATAGTTTTGGCACGGCCTGCCACATGGGCATGTATGGCCACTTAGAAGGGCACACGGGCTAGACACACGGGCATACGGTTGGCCGTGTGACCCAATTCAGTATGTATGCCCTATTTCCACACAGCCTGGGACAAGGGCATGTCTGGAGCCGTGTGAGGCACACGGCCTGTTCACACCGGTGTGTGACCCCTATATGTTATCACTTTAGTCTCGAACCACTTCTGAAGCATGTTTAACGCCTCGTAGACCCTTATAAGGGACAACGTGATTGTGTTGAATGATTTATGAGAATGAATACTTTATGCTCGATAAATGTGTGTTATATGTTGTAAATTGATCGGTAATACCTCTTAACCCTACTTCGGTGACGAATACGGGTTAGGGATGTTACACATATACTCAAACCATAGCTCAAAAAGTACTAAAGTGATAGTAGGATAGTGTGACGTAATCTCCGATGATCCCTGAATCCGAGCTAGCTTTGAAGTCACTATAAAACATGGAAAAACAAACAAAGTAAGCTTTATAGCTTAGTAAGCTTGTATAAAATAACTCAATCTTAACATGAATATACAAATCATCAATTTGAACATATCAACATGTAATTCATTTAACTAACAAACCTTTCACATTTTCAATCATAATCTTATATATGAATTTCACAACTTCTTCGATTTAAGCTTATACGGTTTATGCACATACCTATACCATCTCGTATCAATCTCATACATACCCACGTCTTTCATTTACCGGTTGAACCATTCGGAATACTATTGGATACATGGGAAACTCGCACCCAAAGTGCCACATATATAGCTAAAGCTATCTCAATCTCATATTACATATACTGCTCACACTAGAGCTATCAACAGGCCTGCACACACAAGCTGTCAGTTGAGATGTAGCTACATGGTGCTGCTCACACAAGCTTTCAAATAACCGCAACACATGCCGGTATACTCAGTCATCGGTAGGACATACATGACCAGCACTCGGATCACATAATCGCAATAATCCCCTAATGACATGTCACTAGTATCCAAGTCTATTCCTAAGGTTCAACCAAGATTTCTAACATCGAATCATTGTTGAATCATTGTCAAACAGGTCCGTAGTCTCGTATTAACATTTTATGCAATATCAAAGCATTTAAAATATATTTACAATGAAAATTATTACATACGAACTTACCTCGGATGTAAAAATGGCTAAACTGGTCTATTAGTCGAGAACTTTGTTTTTCCCCTGTTCTAGATCCAGATTTTCTTGATCTATATAATATCAAATTCAGCTTATTTAATCATCACTCTATTCAATTTAATCCAAAATTCACATTAAGGCACTTTTACATATTTGCCCCTAATGTTTCATATTTTTACAATTTAGTTCTCATTTCATTAAAACACAAATTCATGCAATTTAACCACAACCCACGCTAGCTGAATTACTATTATGTCTCTAGCAGCCTGTCGTTTTCATTTATTTCACATTTTAAACACAAACTTTTCATATTTCTCAATTAAATCCGTAATTTGCATTTTCACGAAAAATCACTTAGCAAAACTTATATAACTATCATCAAACATTCATCTATCATTAAACATCAAAATACCCATGTATTCATCAATGGCACTATATAAAATCTTTAACATTTTTGCAAAATAGTCCCTGGGCTAGCTAACCTAACTGCAACAATCTCAAAAACGTAGAAATCATTAAAAACGGGATGAAAAATACTCACATGCAAGCTAGGTAAGATGACCGAATGTGTAACGCCCCCACACCCGAAACCGTCACCGGAGTCAAGCTTGAGGTGTTACTAAACTTATCTTACCTTTTAAACAACTCTAAACCACTTATTTTAATTTTCGGAATAAACTGTTTTTCTGCGTCATAGCTGCTTAAAAATTCATTTCTTGAGTTTCAAAACTCAAAATTAAGATCCGTAAATTTTTACTGAAACTAGACTCATATATATATCTACTAATTTTTTTCTAGAATTTTTGACTTAGCCAATTAGTACAGTTTATTAGTTAAAGTGACCCCTGTTTCAGAATTTGACTGCACTGACCTCTACTTACTACGAACCACTTTTCTCCCTATACAAAATTAATATAACTATAATGTTTGTTTATATTAAAACTAGATTCAATAAGGATTCTAACCATATAAATTAAACCACCTAATTATTTTTTTATAATTTATGGTGAATTTCCAAAGTTGAAACAGGGGATCTAGAATTTTCTCTGACCCTGTTTCACTAAAACTCAGATATCTCATAAAATATAATACCTTTACCTGTTTTGCTTATTCCATAAGAAAATAGACATAATAAGCTTTAATTTCATATATTATTCACCATCAAACCATGTCTCTACGATTTTTAGTGATTTTTCAAAATCACATTATTTCTGATTCTTGAATCTGTTTTTAAGTTACTTTCACATTTTTCTTAGTTTTCATGTGATAGTTACTACTTATTCATACATACAATTAAACATGTATATCATCAGCCATTCTATTAGCTAATCACTAGCAAGTATTTACATATCATTCATTGATCATATCATATCAAAAGAAACCAAGTTCCTATACATGCCATACACAAAACTAAACGACTAACTTTACCAATGTGATTCCTTCGATAGTGTGATCGGGTCTCCGACGTTTCCTTCGATCCCCGAGTGGCTAGATAAAAACATGGAGCTTGAAAGCTTGAAACAAACCCTAGCTATGGAGAACCCTTGAAATTTCGTCCTAATGAAGAAGATGGACAAAAATTGGCTTTTAATTTTGTTTTTAATTCATTTTAATAACTAAATGACCAAAATGCCCTTACTACTAAACTTTCAAAAATTCCTTCCATGTCCTAATTTTGTCCATGAACTTAAAATTGGTAAAATTACTCTTTAAGGACCTCTAATTAATAATCTAATTCAATTTTATGCAAAATACTTCTAGAACACAAGTTTTGCAATTTATTCAATTTAGTCCCTAATTTCAAATTAAGTACTTTATGCATAGAATTTCTTCACGAACTTTTCACACAATCATGCAAACATATCATAGACCTCAAAATAATAATAAAATAAATTTTTCTACCTCGGATTTGTGGTTTCGCAACCACTGCTCTGTTTAGGCCCTATTTCGGGATGTTACAGAATGCATAAGCTTCTTCCATGGCTTTATATTATGAAATTTTCGATGGTAAATGATGTTAGAAAGATGATAAGAAATTTTGTTTTATTTAATTACTCTTTATTATCTAATTTACTATTTTAACCTTGATTACTAACCATTTAAAACACTTAATAATATGTCCAAATATGTTCACTCACCAATATAATGGTCTAATTACTACTTAAGGACCCTTATTTTAAAGTTATATAGCTATTAGACACTTTTAGCTAAGAGAACATCACTTTTGCACTTTACACGATTTAGTCCTTTTTCTTAATTTAACTAATCAAACGATAAAATTTCTTAACAAAAATTTCACACAAACATATTATCATGCTATAGACATTAAAATAATAATAAAATAATTATTTTGACCTCAGATTTGTGGTTCTGAAACTACTATTCTGATTTGACTAAAAACGGGTTGTTACAACTCTCCCCCCTTATGGATTTTCGTCCCCGAAAATCTTACCAGTGAATAGGTTAGGGTATTATTTTCTCTTAGCTTTCTTGGGTTCCCACGTAGCCTCTTCAACCCCATGACGTTGCCACAACACTTTCACTAAAACTATGCATTTATTTCTCAATTCTTTAACCTCTTGAGCTAAAATTAGGATCGGTTCTTCGTTGTAAGTCATGTCAAGTTGAATTTCAATCTCTACCGAAGAAATTACACGTGAATCCGATCTATATCGACACAAATCCGACACATGAAACACATTATGGATTTTCTCTAACTTAGTCAGTAAAGCTAGTTGATATGCCACTGGCCCTATTCTTCAATGATCTCATATGGCTCGATGAAACGTGGACTCGGCTTGCCTTTATGACCAAATCTACGAAGTTTCTTCCACGGAGAAACTTTTAGAAATACTTTGTCACCAATCTGAAATTCAATATCTTTTTGTTTCAAATCCGCATACGATTTCTGTCGATCTGAAGCTGCTTTTAGACTGTCGCGAATTACTTTCACTTTTTCTTCAATCTCTCGAATCAAATCAACTTCGTGAATCTTTTTCTCACTCAGCTCAGTCCAGTATAACGGAGTTTGTGACCATACAAAGCTTCATACGGTGCCATCTTTATGCTACATTGAAAGCTGTTATTATATGGAAATTCAACCAACGACAAATATTTCTCCCAATTACCTTTGAACTCCAACACACAACAACGAAACATATCTTCGAGAATCTGAATTACTCTCTCAGACTAAAATTCAACCTCTTACCTAGAGCCTCTTGCAGTTTCTTCCAAAATCACGATGTAAACCTTGGATCTCTATCCAAAATAATTGAAACTGGCACCCCGTACAATCTAATGATCTCGAAAATGTACAATCCAGCCAATTTATCAAGCAAATAATTAGTACGTATCAGAATGAAATGTGCAAATTTCGTCAATCGATCAAGGACAACCCAAATAACATCTTTCTTCCTTGGAGACAGGGGTAATTCCAATATGAAATCCATCGTAACTCTATCCCATTTCCACTTTGGTATCATCATAGGTTGTAGTAATCCTGTTGGCACTTGATTTTCAGCTTTAACTTGTTAACACACCAAACATCTCGATACAAATTCTGAAATGTCTCATTTCATACTCGACCACCAATACAGATGTTTCAAGTCAGTGTAAATTTTGGTACTCCCAGGGTGAACAGATAAACAACCATCATGTGCTTCATGCGAAATTTTTTGAATGAGCTCAGAATTCTTTGGTACGTAGATTCTACCTCAAAATGTTAAACAATCATCGAATCCGATTTGATAGTTAGAATCACTAGTCGATTCGCATTGCATTCTTTTAGCTTGTAATTCGGATACATTTCTCGGTGGGTTCCAATCAACAACTGCAGAAATCTTGCTCGGGTCAACTCGTATGCCTTCAGCTGTCCCAAAAATCTTTCGAAGCCAGAAGTCACACTTGCTGAATTTAGCGAACAGTTGCTTATCTTTCAAAGTTTTTAACACAATTCTCAAATGCTTGGCATGCTCAAACTTATCTTGTGAATAGACCAAAATGTCGTCAATGAATACAACAACAAATCTGTCTAAATACGATCTAAAAATCTGATTCATCAAATCCATAAAGACTAAAGGAGCATTAGCCAATCTAAAAGGCATAACAAGAAATTCATAATGTCTGTACCTCGTTCTGAACGCAGTTTTTGGTACATCTGAATATTTCACTCGCAATTGATAATAGCCAAATCTCAAATCGATCTTCGAAAATACTGTTGCCCATTTTAACTGATCAAACAAGTCATCTATTCTTGGAAAAGGATACTTGTTCTTTATCTTAACTTTGTTGAGTTGTTGATAATCAATACACATTCTCATTGATCTGTCTTTCTACTTTACAAATAACACTGGTGTACCCCAGGGCGAAAAACTAGGTCATGCAAAACCTCTCTCTGTTAACTCTTGCAACTGAGATTTTAACTTTTCAATTCTATTGGAGCCATTCTGTACAGAGCTATAGATATTGGTGAAGTTCCCGATACTATCTCAATGGAAAATTCAACCTCTCTGATTAGTGATAATCTCGGTAATTCTTCTGGAAACACATCTGAAAACTCACAGACTATCGGTAATGATTCAATTTTTTATTCAGACACTTTTGTATCTAGCACATACGCAAGGTAAGCTTCGCAACCTTTCCTCACACATTTTTGAGCTGTCATCGATGAAATCACAATTGGCAACCCACTCAACTCATCAGATTCAATTCAAAGGATTTCACTATTCTGACATTTCAATTCAATAGTTTTTCATCTACAATTCACAACGGTATCATGTAGTGTCAACCAATCCATACCCAAAATTGCATTGAATTCATCAAATGGTAGTAGCATCAAATCAGCTAGAAAACAGTAACCCCGAGTCATTAAAGGACAGTTCTTGCAAACTTTATCAACTAGTAGATACTTGCCTAAGGGGTTCGATACTTTAATCACAAACTCAGTAGACCCAACAGGCAAATTCTTACTAAACACTAAATTCATACAGATTGTACGAATGAGTCGATCCAGGATCAATCAATGCAATCACATTAGTTTCGTAAAGAGAAAATGTACCAGTGATAACATCAGGTGACAACAACCCGTTTTTAGGTCAAATTGGAACAATGGTTTCGGGACCACAAATCTAAATTCAAAATATTTATTTTATTATTTTACTAAAGTTTACAGCATGATAGAATTATCATGTGAAAGTTTCGTAAAGAAATTTTACCGTTAAAATGCTTAATTCGGTAAAAAAGGACTAAATAGTGTAACACATAAAAGTTGCATTCTATTGTTAAAAGTGTTTAAATTGCTATAATTTAGTAAATCAAGGGTCCTTATAATGTTATTATACCATGATTAAGATTAGTGGGCATTTATGTCCATGATTTAAGTGTTTTATAAGTTATATTTATAAGGTTAATTTGGTAAATTATTAAATAACCTAACTAAAGTAATGAAAAACAAATGGTTGTCTTCTTAATTATCATCATCCACCGAAAATAAATCAAAGAAACACCATACTTGAAGCTTGAAGGTTCGGCTAGGGTTCATCCTTACATGTAAGCTCATTTTTTATTCGTTTTTAATGATTTTTACGTTTTCGAGATCGTTGCTTTGTATTCTAGCTACCCCGTACCTTAATTTTTGAATTTGTTCATGATTTTGTACAGTTCCATTGTTGAATACTTGAGTTCTTTGATTTTTAATGATAGATTACGGAAGTTTGATGATAGTTTTGCATGTTTTGTAAAGTGATTTTTGACAAAAATGTCAAATAGGGATTGAATTGAGAAAATGTAAAATTATGTGGTTAAAAGTGTGAAATAATGAAAGATATGGGTTGCTAGTGGTATATAGTAAATTCGGCTATCATGGGTTATGGCCTAATTATGCAATTTTGCATTTTTATGTGTTAAGGACTAAATTGCAAAGTAGTTAAAAGTTCAGGGGTAAAATTGTAAATTAGCCAAAATAAATGTTTTAGGCTAAATTGAATTGAATGAAAGTTTAAATGAGTTAATTTGATATTATATGGATCAAGATAAGTAAATAACGGAACTAGATCGAGGAAAACAAAAAGTAGACGAATAACTAATAGTTTTTTCTGAGGATATGAGGTAAGTTCGTATAATTAGAATCAAAATTCTATATATATATTTGAAAATAATTGAAATGAATATTTGTGATTGAGTAATTGATATATTTGAAATAAAAATGACTTATGATATAGTTTAAAGGTTATCGAGCCCCGTTTAAACTGTATGAATTCATAGGATACGAGTGACCTATCACTAGGGTTATCGAGTTGGTCGAGCTCCTACATTTGTTGTGGACTCACCACAGCTCGTATGAGCTTACCGATATATCAGCTTCTAAGAGCTTACTATTTTTAACTCATTGGAGCTTACCATTTCAGCTCGTATGAGCTTATTGTTCATCTCAGTAGAGCTTACCGTTCAACTCAATAGAGCTTACTGTTCATCAGCTCAATAGGAGCTTACCGATCATGGCTTTAAAGAGCATAAATAATAATGAACTGACGAATTACTTATGTTTATCACTTGAGTATCCTTTGAAGTTCTAATAGGTTTAAAGGGCATAAATATTGTTTATACCGATGAGTACCATTATTGAATGAATCATTGAATATGTGATTAAGAATGAAATGTTGAATATGAGGTATTTGATATATGTGAATTTGATATGATACAATGTATTGAGTATTGAGATTGAGATAATGGATGATTACATGTATATATATGTCACTAACTTGTTGATGAATGCTTGTGTTAGGCATTGGGAAAATTGAATTGAGTTTAGCTTATTTAATTGCTTTGATTTGCTATAATGGTAAGTTTAATTCTAAATTATAAGGGCTTACTAAGCTATAAAGCTTACTTTGTTTCTTTTTCTATGTTTTATAGAGGTCTGTTAGCTCGCTCGTTTTGGACAAGTCGGAGTTGCACATTACACTATCAAATTTTTGATTGGTACTTTTGAACTTGTGGATATGTAAATATGGCATGTATAGGCTAGTTTAAATGTTGTAGTTATGGTCACTTGAAAGTTATGCTTTTGGTAAATTTTGTGTATAAGTTAAGCCATGTGATTTGGCTTATTTTGGTACTACGTTTTGGTTGAATTTTAATGTTCAATTATGGTATGCTTTGGAAAGAAATGATGGAATTAAATATGCAAGTGAGGTATTGATATATATTTTGTTAGATGAATGGATTAGGCATGGTATTAAATAGGTGATTGAATATCAAGTTGAATTGGTATATATTGTATATGAAATGGTTATCAAATGTTTACTAATTGGGTTATGAAATGTGGTCATTTATGCTTGTGTATATAGGGTGGCAAAATAGCTTTGTAAATAGCCTATTTTTGTCCAAACGGGCAGGGAGACGGACGTGTGTTTTAGCCGTGTGTGACACACGGTCATGTTGTACGGCTGTGTGTCCTCTGGTGTTGAAATGGAATTGAAGTCAGTATGATCCACACGGCCTCACATACGGGCGTGTGACCGGCCGTGTGGTACAAGTCAGTATACCCTTCTAAATGGCACACGGCCTAGCACACAGGCGTGTGTCTTGACCATGTTGATAAGTCAGTATACCCTACAGTTTTGGCACGACCTGATACACGAGCGTGCAGTTGGCCGTGTGACCCAAGTCAGTATCCTCTCCAGTTTTCACACGGCCTGGCACACGGGCATGTCCTCAGCCATGTGACATAAGTCAGTATGTATGCCCTATTTTCACACGGTTTAAGACACGAGCGTGTTTACTAGCCGTGTGAGGCACACAGCCTGTTCACACAGGCGTGTGATACTTGAAATATTAAAATTTTTCTAAGTTCTCAAAATTTTAATATGTTATTGATTTAGTCCCGAATGCATGATTTAACCATTGTATGCTCAATTTAAGTACATATATTGAATGCGTATGAATGATATGTACTGAAATGTGACTATATTGATAAATAATTGTTCTAAATTGAGTTACAAGTCCGGTAATGCCTCTTAACCTATTCCGGCGATGGTTATGGGTTAGGAGTGTTACACTAACAGGTGCTTTCGCTTCAGATCTCATAGTGAAATCCTTTGTCGAGCCTCTACTACTAGTCACATTTCTAACATTTCTAGGTGGCCTCCCTCTAGTCATTGCATTACTCGGTCTTACATTCTGGAACTCATCTTTCTCAGCTAATTTGGGGCAATCCCATATAAAATGATCTTGTAAACCACATTTGAAACAAGCCCAGTTATTCATTCTACATTCACTAAGATGTCTTCTTCCACATCATTGTCATTCAGGTCTATAGTTTCTCACATTGCCAACACTCGATACCAATGTAGCTTGAGCTTTAGGACTTGAGTGTTTTTTCCATGATCTTTGTTTGAATACCCGATTTAAGCATTTGGACGAGTAAACGAATATCTAGATTTCTTTGACAAAGATTTACATGGCTTATTCATCGGTCTTTTTCTCGAGTCTCTAGCCTCTGAATCTGCTTTTCTCTTTTCTCTGCTAAGCTTATCGGCTTTGCAAGCTCTATCAACCAAGACAATAGATTCTTTCAATTCTAGAATTTCAACCAAAAGTTTAATATCCTTGTTCAACTCATCAACGAACTGTTTGCACATGATTTCTTCAGTAGAAATATACTCCTGAGCATACTTACTCAATCTTATGAATTCTCTTTCGTACTCAGTCACAGTCATTCGGCCCTGCTTCAATTCTAGAAACTCTTCATGCATCAAGAAACCTCTAACTTATATATTTCTTCCAGAACTCAATTTGAAAGAATGCCTAGGTCACTCTTTCTCTCGATACCACTGATACCAAAGTATTCCACCATTGATACGCTAACTCACTTAATAATGATATGGCACATTTTAAACACTCAGCTAGTGTACACGATAGTTCATCAAATACCCGAATAGTATTTTCAAGCCGAAATTTAGCTCACTCGGGATCATCATCAACGGTAGCTCTACATTCTTCAACCCCGTATTTTCAAATTTTATCTTCTGGCCACTTATTCAATCTTAGAAGTTCCACACTTTGAGGAGCTACGGGAACCAGTTGGTGATTAGGTGGGGGTGGAGGTTGTTGAACAGCCGGGTTTGTTTTAACAAACCCTGTGAACCACTCATTCATCATTTTGAAAAAGCCTTCATTCACAACCAATCATTTTGTCCCTAATACGAGCCTACAAGGCCCTAATCATGCATTGGAAGTGGTTTAGGACTAAACCGATAACTTTATGAACACTTAAAAATTTTTATAAAAAATAGGGGACACAAATCCATGTGGCCCGGCCGTGTCTCTCACATGGACGAAGACACGTCTGTGTCCCAGGTCGGGTGGACATTCGAAATGGAAGCACATGACTGTGTCCTAGCCCGTGTCCGACCCCGTGTAACTCTTTGACTTGGGTCACACGGCCAACACACATGCTAGTGTGGCTAGCCCATGTGCCCTAAAATTGGCCATACATGCCCGAGTGCCAAGCAGCGTGAAACCTGTACGGTATACTAACTTATGCCACACGGCCAAGTCACATGCCTGTGTGTGAGGCCGTGTGAAACACACTAACTTGGTTTCTAAATCAACACCAGAATACACACAATCGTGTACATAATCGTGTATCACACACGGCTGAGACACACACTTTTGTCTCTGCCTATGTGAACAAAAATATGCTATTTACCCACCCAATTTGCGACCCAAAATTCCATGTACCTACACCACATCATTTGACACCAACACATAGCACAAATAGACATTTAAACCAACCAATTCAATCATAATTCATGTATAATATATACCACCTTTCTCAATGCACACAAATCATAAAATAAACCATACCATTTATACCTAAAATACATATACAATTCAACTAATTATATATTTCCAAACATGCATCATTATGCTTAATTTCACAAGCATATATTTTCTCTAATTTCAACCATTTGCAACCATAATATCAACTATCAATAAGCATCACAAAACCAACCTCAAATTCATAACATAAGCCATATACTTACATTATTATACATAATCAAACCAACCAAATTAAACGAACTCTCATGGCTATATATACAAACCACAATGATAAACCGTAATTTATACATATTTTTATCCCTCACTTAACACGTTTATGAATTATTTCTCCTTAGTTTTGGTGAATTTGATGCTCTAATCCTTTAAATTTCATGTTTTATACTTGGTGAGCATAGGAGAGTAAAAAGAACGAGAAACGGGCCAAAAATAGAGAAAATGGGCCGACGTGGGAAAACAACACGGCCTGGACTTCCACACACAGGCAGAACACACGCCCATGCCATTCTAACAGGCTTGACCACGGCCTAAAACAATCCAAGCACGGGCGTGTTGATATCTCAGCCTCGACCACGACCTGAAGTAATCGCATACGAGCGTGTCCCTACCAAGCCCTAGCTAAGTTCCATTCGAAAAAGGGCAAGTTTGAGGGCTTTTAGGCATTCTAAAGCCTATTTAAACACCCTAGAGGAAGACTAATGAAGAGACGGAGAGTAGGGAGTAAGGAATTACTCCAAGAAAGCCGATTGATCCATCTCAGAAGCCGGATTCATCATCAAGACTGAAGATCTCTCCTCAATTTTCCTTCAAGAGTTTTAGGTTTTCTTTATGTTTTGTATTCTTTATTCTTCTGAGATATTTTCCTATTTAGTTATGAACTAAAACCCCTAAATACCTAAGGGGGATGAAACCTAAGGCAAACCTTGTTATTATTTTCTGAATTGTATGATATATATTTGACTTGCTCTTAATTATGTGTTCTTAATTCTTGTTTTGATATTTCAGGATATCGATTCAAGTTAATGCTCTTAGTTGGAGGATGAATAGTCCCTGCCTAAGAGTAACTTTGTCAAAATTAAGCGGAGTTGATTGCGCGCCTAGAGATAGGGTGACAAGATTTTGCCGGATTAGGGTGAAACCTAATAAGGGGATCCATAGATCGAGTTAATGCAACCTTAGAGTGTTAATTAGAGAAAAGTCTCAATTATTCAATCTAGAGATTAGACGTTATTAGTCTTGAATAGGGATAATAACATAACTTAGGGATTTCTACGGAACAAGTTAAATGAATAAATCGTCCGATTCGGAGCCAAAATAACAAGTGAAGTCTAGGTGGATTTTTCCTTAGGTATTGTCCTAAATCAATCATTTTCCGAAAGTAATTTCCCAATCCTATTTTCTATAATTTCTTAGTTTAGTTAATTAGTTAATTAAAGCAAACCCCTTTATTCTTAGGTTAGATAATAAAAAGACAGTCATTACTAGTACTTTTAGTTCCTTTGGGTTCGACAATTGGATCTTGCTAAAGCTATACTACTGTTCGATAGGTACACTTGCCTACATCGTGATAATAGTTAGTTTCAAGAATGATTAATTATAAATTTATAAAACTTATCACGAAAAATCACGATCAAGTTTTTGGTGCTGTTGCCGTGGAACTAGGATATTAGGAACACTTAATTTTTATTACTTTAGCCATTTATTTTTCTTGCAATTTAATTTAATTTTAATTATTATTTTACTAATTTTCTTTTTCTCCTGGCAGGTTCTTATAGTGTATGACTAGAAGAAACCCGTCGGGACCACCACTTTTTAACGAAGAAATCGATCGCATACCTCGTAGAAACCAACGAGAAATAAGGCGAAGCCTAAGATACACAGAGGAAGAGCAAGAGGACAATATCTCAACTACAACCGAGGAGATGGCTGAAAATCAGGACAATCAGCTACCTCCTGCGATACCCATTGAATTAGCAAATCAGAATCCTGCTCCTCGTAATATGTATGATTATGCTAAACCTAATTTAATAGGAACTGAGTCAAGTATAGTTAGACCGGCTATTGTTGCGAATAAATATGAACTAAAACCTAACACGATTCAAATGATACAAAAATTTGTTCAGTTTGATGGTTTGCAGGATGAGAATCCCAACACTCACTTGGCGAATTTTTTAGAGTTCTGTGACACTTTTAAAATTAATGGCATTTCTGATGATGCCATTCGTCTTTGGTTATTCCCTTTTTCACTGAGGAACAAAGCTAAACAGTGGTTGAACTTGTTACCACGAGGGTCCATCACTACTTGGGAACAAATGACCGAAAATTTTTTATTAAAGTATTTTTCACCGACTAAAATGGCTAAATTACGTAATGATATCTCTTCTTTTGTGCAGATGGATTTAGAAACTCTTTACGATGCATGAGAGAGATACAAGGACCTACTGCGAAGGTGCCCTCACCATGGGTTACCTTTATGGCTGCAAGTTCAAACGTTCTACAGTGGTGTAAATCCCTCGACAAGACAGATGATTGACGCAACCGCTGGTGGAACCATCAACAACAAAACACCTGAAGAGGCTTACGAATTCATTGAGGAGATGTCACTGAATAACTGTTGGTGGAAAATCATGACGACTAAGGTAATTAAAACAGCAAGCGTTTATAACGTCAACTCAGTTACTATGCTGTCAAATCAGGTAGAACTTCTAAACAAAAAGATTGATGGTTTACTTGGTTCTACACAGGTACATCCAGTGATGAGGTGTGATTCAAGTGGAGGAGGTGTAGATATAGAATATCAACCCTTCAATCCTACAACCGAAGAGGAACAAGTCAACTATATGGGTAACAATAACTTTAGATCTCAAAATAACCCATACAGTAATACTTATAATGCAGGTTGGAGGAGCCACCCAAATTTCTCTTAGGGTGGTCAAGGGAATCAAAGGCCACAAAATCCTCCGGGTTTTCAACAGCCACATTATCAACAAGAAAAGAAACCAAACCTTGAGGAGATGCTATCCAAATTCATCTTGGTGTCAGAAAATCGTTTCCAGAATACTGAGATAGCACTTAAAAATTAGCAAGCATCAATCCAAGGGCTCGAAACTCAGATAGAACAGCTATCCAAACTAATTTTCGAATGACCACAAGGTAGCTTGCCAAGTAACACTGAGCCTAACCCAAGGGAATAGCTCAACGCGATTAATGTTCAAGATGAAGAAGGATCAATTGAGCCTGAGCCAAAACCGAGGCAAGAAACTGTGGTAAGCAAAGGTAAAGGTGAGGTAGGTCATAATGAAAACAAAATGGTAAGCGTAGAATACAAACCTCATGTGCCATACCCTAATGCTACAAGGAAAGACCGCCCAGATGAACAATTTGGTAAATTCCTTAAACTCTTAAAAAAATTACATATTCACTTACCGCTTATTAAAGCTCTCTCGCAGATGCCAAACGCAATGAAATTTTTAAATGAGCTTTTAGCAAATAAGCGGAAGTTGGACGAGGCATTGCATGTAGAGCTATACGCAGTTTGCTCAACTATTCTACAGAATAAGCCACCCAACAAATTAAAAGATCCAGTGAGTTTTACAATTCCTTGCTTGATTGGTAGTTTAGATGTTAATAATGCATTGGCTGATTTAGGGGCTAGTATCAACGTCATGCCTTACAAAATGTTTAAGAAACTAGGTCTTGGGAAACCTAAACAGACTAGGATGAGCATTCAATTAGTAAATAAAACCATCAGATTTCCTAGGGGTATTATTGAGGATGTGCTAGTTAAAATCGATAAGTTTATATTTCCCGTTGACTTCGTTGTTCTAGACATATAGGAGGATAGCAACACTCCTTTGATTTTAGGAAGGATCTTTTTAGCAACTGCAAGAACGATTATTGATGTTGGCACAGGTGAACTCACACTTCATGTGGGAGATGAAACAATCACCCTTCAAGCTTGAAATTCTTACAACGCATCGAAAATTGAAGGTGATTGTATAAACCATTCTACTAAAACTGACAATATAGTGCAACCTACTTTGCTGGAAATGAGTTTGAAGGAAATACATGAACCATGTTCCAGCAACAATATAGGACCTCTTCATGAAGAATAAAGGCTACAAATATAGGAGCTAGATGATTGGTGGACACATAAACCAAGAACACACGATAAACCAAAACTACGCCAAAACGAGCTCAATACCTCGCCGAATCAGTTTAAGGTTGGAGATAAAGTTTTATTAGATGCCTCAAATCCTCACATTGTCACTACCAACCCGAATGAAGAAATCCCTCTTACGATACTTAGTATTTTCCCATTCGGTACAGTCGAGGTAAGTCATCCCAAGTCCGGCACTTTTAAGGTAAATAGCACCCGTCTAAAACCTTATTTTGATAAGATTGATAGCAGGAATGAGGAGTATAAACTCCTCGAACCACCATGACCATTAAATGGAGAGGTAAGTTGAGCTTAGACTATAAATAAGCGCTTCTTGGGAGGCAACTCGAGCACTAACTATATTAACTTCTTTAAATTTTAGTGGTTAGCACCTAACTTACTAACAGAGCTCTTGAAAACAGGTTCACCACACAAACACGGCCAAGCTCACGGGCGTGCTTAGGACCATGTGAAAACAGGGCAAGAATTTTTCCCAAACACAGGTTGTGATACATGGCTACGGCCGTGCGACATGGCCGTGGGTGAACCTGCCAAAACAGCAAGGGCATGCAACACGCCCGTGGCATTGAACCGTAGGAGAACCTGAGAAAATAGCACGGGTGTGCGACACGCCCGTGTCTAACACCCATGGTCGAACCTGTCAAATTAACACGAGCATGGGAGAAGTGAACAAAGCTAGACACGGTCATGCGATACGGCCATGTGTACCAACACGCCCAAATTACACGGGCGTGGGACAAATTTCAAACGCATCAAAATAGGAAAAACAAGAAACACACAGGCTAAAATTGGGGAACACGGGCGTGTCCCCTGGCCGTGTGCCCCAAAATCTATAAATAGGCTGTACTAATCATTTTCTTCTTCACCCAAAAAACCTTAACCCTAGCCGCTGCAAGTCCACACGGCCTCCCTGTCATGCCCATGCGCCGCTTCCAACCCCATTTTTTACACTCATTCTCCTCTTTCTAACGTTTGTTTACTTTTTTCTCTTTTATTTTACTGATTTATAATGTTATTTATCATAGTAATCTATATTTTTCATGATATTTTCATCTTTTTATCACTCAAATTTCATTTATAGAACAGTTATCATCTTTTTCATGTTAAAACTCTTACTCATTGCATGATTTCTCTACTCCATTTGACTAGTTTAAAGTGAATATAGATGGTTAGGATAGTTGAAATACTCATGCCTTTTATGTTGAAATTTTTGTTCATCCATATAATATGTGCATTCCATAAAATTCCTTGCCATCTTTACTCATACTACCATGCAATGCCACAAAAGTATGCTATTAAACTTATTGTTTTAGTTAGATTTATTAGTTGTGGCTAAACTTATTTATGACTTTTTCCTCTTTAAATTTAGTTGCATTTTACCTTGACCACTCATCCAGACGAATTAATGGTTTTAATTACAGGTTCACCATGTCGTCTTCACGAGGAAAGAAAAACGCCGTCCCCGCTTCAAAGAAAAGGAAGGGAGCGCCATCTTCCTCGGGTCCCACCGCAAAAATTTGTCACCCTTTCTTACAGTCCCCATTGGGCTCTAAGAAGAACTTTTCGAAATACTCTAGGCCCAACCTTTAACTGCGGGCCGCTGCATCGACTGGGCTGTAGTAGAACAAGTTCAGTTGGCTGATGCGATTCGGGCCCTTCTAACCATCGATCCTTGGGAGCTTTTCTTTGGGATCACCGAGCCGACGTACCTTGAGCTCATGATGGAACTATGCTCAACGTTCCATCTTCAAACTGTAATGACGAACTACGATGATTCCGGCACGGTCCAGTTTCGCCTAGGCGAATTAGTCCGCCAGCTAAGCGTCTCAGAATTTGGCACTGTATTGGGCTTATATAATGAGGAGTTCAAAGAGGAGAATGAATTACATGCTCTCAACTGCCATATCCATCATTCTCCTTCACGGTACTGGGACGCCCTCGTCCCACGTTCGGCCAGCTACGACCCTAATCGCTCCAAGGCATCCTCTCTCCCTCCACCCTTGAGGTACTTACATTCTATTTTATCTCACATTTTGACAGGACAGAGAGAGAGCACCGGTGTCGTCACTACTCACGACGTCTACTACTTATGGTGTATGTTGCACAGGCACGTCTTCGACGTCGCCTACTTTATCGCCCTTGCCATCCTCCATCAGACGGAGCGACATCGGAAGGAGGTCATCTCTATTGGCCCCTACGTGACTCAACTAGTGCGGCACTTCATACTTCTCGACACCGCGGCCCAAGAATCATCCCTTACACTCATTGGCCAGATGTCCCCACAAGGCATCTCGAGCATGCTAAGCATGAGGATGATCGAAAAGCACCGAGGAACCTACCCTCCCCAATATTGTTTCTCCCAATCTACCGAGGAGGAGGCCCCGGAGGACATTACTGATGATGTCCCTCCATAACACGAGGACCCACCATCTCAGCCACCACGCTCCCATCGTCTAGTTCATGCGGCGACTTCATATGCTGACATCTCTGAGCGCCTCAATTGATTCGAGCAGTAGTGTTTTCAACGATTTGATAACATTTATGCTAGTCTCCAACAGATTTGTCAGCACTTCCACATCTCATCGCCACCACCACCTCGCGAACCATCCGGTGATGGTGATGTTTAATTTTAATTTTATCTTTATTTTTATTTTTATTTTTATTTCTATTTTTATTCTTATTCTTATTTTATGTTTTTATTAATTTCACTTTTAAATTTTAAATATTATTTCCTTTTTGATACTATTTTATATTTAGGTTTTATAAATTTTAATCTCGACTATTTCTTTATGAGTAATTATTCTTCCTAATATCCCCTAAAAAGTTCCTAATTTTTTCACAGTTATAAAGAGCTCCAAAGCTCACAATCACTTAGGAACTTCAAACTCCATTGGAAAAGGTTCTCCACGACTGCCATGCCCTGCTCAATCATGAGATATAATATTCTTTTGGCGAAACACTTGTGGAACCCAACCTCCACCACCATCGGCGTATCCTCTTCCACTCTATAGAACTTCAAACTATGGAGTTCATTCATTTAACACTCAGGAAGTTTCAATTCTCTCCCTATCTTATGATCTTATAATTTTATTTTTCTATATATCTTTGTACATTGAGGACAATGTACATCTTAAGTGTGGGGGGATATTCATTTCATTATCAGAAAAATCCCTGAATGTTGCCTTGTTCTCTTGTAAATCTCTCATATCATGATTAGGATAAATTTTGATTGATTTATGATTTTTATTGAAATATCCTGAATTAAAACATAGGCATTCATGCATTGATTATTTAAACCTTAAGACATTAGAGAATTAAGCATGATAAGTTGATTTTTAAGAATTTAAAATTTTAGGTTGTTTCCCCAAGTTTAGGTATTATCTTGAATTGAATTCCACAAGTTTAAACATCAAAAAGCCATAATTTTTGTGAGATTATTGCACCTTTAAGAGCATCTATTATTTCTTTCATGCTCACTTCTATTATTGCTTTGAGTGTGTCAATATCGAATTGTTATTCTAGAACTTGCTTAATTATGCATGTCAAGACCACACCATTTGATTTGATATGTCAAGATGATAGAGGCACTTAGGATTAACCCACTCATGCCATGAAAAGCCTACCTCCACGATTAACCCTTAGTAAACCCCTTTGAGCTTAACAAGCCATTCCTTGTATTACCCTTAATATTAAACCCTAACCCATTATTGTTGAAATCCCTTAAATTAATTTGATCCCTATTTTTGTCGAGATTTGATTTGAATAAATTGCTTAGCTATGTCTTGTTCTTAATAGTTAGTCTATGTTATTTGACTTGTTCTTAATATATATATATATACATGTATACATATTAGTAGTAATCTTTTGTTTTTGAGCTTAAGTATTTAAATTCCATATTCTGAGAAGAAGCTCTGTTACTCAAGTGATAATTAAATATTTTTCTAGTTAAGTAATTTTTCAACTCAATCTCGATTCTAACATTTTCTTTTAGCTTGTGACCATAACCCCTAACCAAGCCTCGTTACAACCCTCTAAAGACCTTTTAATTGATATATCATATCAATTTATAGTGGTGGAGATTTGATTTTCATGCAAGCCTATGGTAATAACTTTTCATATTGACTAATGAGTGCTAACTTCATTGTCCTTAAACACTTCGAGTGATTTGAGTGAATCCTTAGTGAGGATGTTAAACTCTGTGAGATTTCGAATCAATGGTAACTACTTAGATGAGGGGAAATCCCTAAGTTTTTCGTGATTAAATACTCATTAATGTTCTTTTAGTTAAATTCTCAATGTATGATTACTCATGGATTAGTTTGAGATATTATCAATAGGAATTATAAGTTGAGAAAAAGGAATTCTTATTTGTGAATTGAGAATTTTGCTTGAGGACAAGCAAACGCTTAAGTGTGGGGGTATTTGATAAACCGTAATTTATACATATTTTTATCCCTTGCTTAACACGTTTATGAATGATTTCTCCTTAGATTTGGTGAATTTGATGCTCCTAATCCTTTAAATTTCATGTTTTATACTTAAGTGAGCATAGGAGAGCAAAAAGAACGAGAAACGGGGAAAAAACGGAGAAAATGGGCCGACGTGGGAAAACAACATGGCCTGGACTTCCACAGACAAGCAGAACACATGCCCGTGCCATTCTAACAGGCTTGACCACGACCTAAAACAATCCAAGCACGGGCGTGTTGATATCTCAGCCTCGACCACGACCTGAAGTAATCACACACGGGCGTGTCCCTACCGAGCCCTAGCTAAGTTCCATTCAAAAAAGGGCAAGTTTGAGGGCTTTTAGGCATTCTAAAGCCTATTTAAACACCCTAGAGGAAGACTAATGAAGAGACGGAGAGTAGGGAGTAAGGAATTACTCCAAGAAAGCCGATTGATCCATCTCAGAAGCCAGATTCATCATCAAGACTAAAGATCTCTCCTCAATTTTCCTTCAAGAGTTTTGGGTTTTCTTTATGTTTTGTATTCTTTATTCTTCTGAAATGTTTTCCTATTTAGTTATGAACTAAAACCCCTAAATACCTAAGGGGGATGAAACCTAAGGCAAACCTTGTTATTATTTTCCGAATTGTATGATAAATATTTGACTTGTTCTTAATTATGTGTTCTTAATTCTTGTTTTGATATTTTAGGATATCGATTCAAGTTAATGCTCTTAGTTGGAGGATGAATAGTCCCTGCCTAAGAGTGACTTTGTTAAAATTAAGCGGAGTTGATTGCGCGCCTAGAGATAGGGTGACAAGATTTTGTCGGATTAGGGTGAAACCTAATAAGGGGATCCATAGATCGAGTTAATGCAACTCTAGAGTGTTAATTAGAGAAAAGTCTCAATTATTCAATCTAGAGATTAGACGTTATTAGTCTTGAATAAGGATAATAACATAAATTAGGGATTTCTACGGAACAAGTTAAATTAATAAATCATCTGATTTGGAGCCAAAATAACAAGTGAAGTCTAAGTGGATTTTTCCTTAGGTATTGTCCTAAATTAATCGCTTTTCCAAAGTAATTTCCCAATCCTATTTTCTACAATTTCTTAGTTTAGTTAATTAGTTAATTAAAACAAACCCCTTTATTCTTAGGCTAGATAATAAAAAGACAGTCATTACTAGTACTTTTAGTTACTTTGGGTTCGATAATCCGGTCTTGCTAGAGCTATACTACTGTTCGATAGGTACACTTGCCTACATCATGATAATAGTTAGTTTCAAGAACGATTAATTATAAATTTATAAAACTTATCACGGAAAATCACGATCACACAACATAAGCATTTACAAGCCAACTTAAATGGTACAACACATTAAAAATATACCAAAATTACCAAAGTCCCTATACATGCCATATACTCAAAACATAAGCTCAAAAAGTACCAAAGTGATAGTAGGATAGTGTGACGTAATCTCCGACGATCCCCGAATCTGAGCTAGCTTTGAAGTCACTATAAAACATGGAAAAATAAACAAAGTAAGCTTTATAGCTTAGTAAGCTCGTATGAAATAACTCAATTTTAACATGAATATACAAATCATCAATTTGAACATATCAACATGTAATTCATTTAACTAACAAACCTTCCACATTTTCAATCATAATCTTATATATGAACTTCACAACTTCTTCGATTTAAGGTTATACGATTTATGTGCATACTTGTACCATCTCGTATCAATCTCATACACATCCACATCTTTCATTTACCCGTTGAACCATTCGAAATACTATCGGATACATGGGAAACTCACACCCGAAGTGCCACATATATAGTTGAAGCTATCTCAATCTCATATCACATATACTGCTGACACTAGAGCTATCAACGGGCCTGCTCACACAAGTTGTCAGTGGAGACGTAGCTACACGGTGCTCCTCACACAAGCTGTCAAGTAACCGCAACATATGTTGGTATAATCAGTCATCGGTAGGACGTATAGGAC